>OZ002740.1:110569541-111196709 GCA_963924295.1 Dioctria rufipes
CTGAACTGTAACCAATTTTGGAAACAATACGGCTGTGTTAATTGGAATGCATTGGAATTGACATAAAAATTCAGACAAATATATTGTTTTTATACGTCTATCTCTTACAAGCTCAAGGAAATTTGACAACAAATCTGGAGAGGAGCACATTTTTCAGTAATATTACAAATGAGTTTTTGGGTTAATTAAAACAAATTTATCTTTCTAAGTCATTTTAATTTAATGCAATACTATTTCATAACATCTTTAGTGTTTCCAATCGACAAATAATAATAAATTATGAATCGGTGTGCAATTGTACGAAATAAAGGGTTTTCACAGCCTGTTCAATATCTGTGCCATTTTTTAAGCAAGAACGCTCAGTCCATTCTTATTATACGACAGTGGTGCAGACGCACATATTACCCCACGGTTACACCTGCAAGTACAGCTTGCATGCAAGCCTCCCTTCCAACACGATTTTTAACTTGACAGCGGAAGGCAGTTCGGTTGATGTCTTATCAGCTTGCATGCAAGTTCATTTAAAAAATGGCATTGAGACGTAAACTCTTGCGTATATTGGAAAATTATGGCAATAAAGGAAGCATCACAATGATAAAAACCCAAGAAAAAAGGAAAATGAAGGTGTTGGTAAATGATGTATTGCAAATAATCCCAGAAAATTTCATTTTCCCGGTATAAATTTATGAACTTCTCTCAAGCATTTCGTTTCCGCCATTTTGAAAACTGTATAAATGTCAAATTACTATCTCCCAGCTGCCATGGTTTTTCAGCATGCAAGTTCACTGAAAGCTGTACTGCCAGCATGGCAGTAGAGGTTACACGTGCAAGAAGTATGGCAGTGCAAGTTGCATGCAAGCTGTACTTGCAGGTGTAACCTCGGGGTTAGCTGTGTTCTTTTGGTTCATTGCAGTGCACTGCAGAACACAGGAGATTGCGAATTGAATTGACTTGTGAGGTGCATAGAAGTAGAAGTGGTTTTGAAAGTATAGAGAAAATGATTAAATTGCCATGACTTGAATCGGCTTAAATATACATCCCTGAAAACTCACCGATTTTTTTTAAACTTTGCACACTAGTTCCTTTACACTTACAAATCACAAATATGAAAACGAAATTTGTCGGAAAGTTATAGTTTCCGAGATATTCGACTTTAAAATTCCCTATATTTGTACTGCACTTCACAACACAATTTGACATTCTCACAATTATTAACTCTTCTTCTTCTTTTTAGTAACAAGTATACAAGTAGTGTAAACATACCTTCCGAACATTCGGGTTACCAGCAATGCATTTTTTTATTCATTACAAATATTTAGTTAGAATGGAATAGAAAAAATTTATTAAAGAAACACACACACACGCGCGCACAGGCAGGCTGGCAGGGGCACACAAACACGCGCGCGGAGCGAAGCGGAGCGCGCGCGTGTGTGTGTGTGCCCCTGCCAGCCTGCGTGTGTGTGTGTGTGCGTGCCCTGCCTGCCTGTGTGTGTTTGTGTGCCCTGCCAGCCTGCCTGTGTGTGTGTGTGTGTTTCTTTAATAAATTTTTTCTATTCCATTCTAACTAAATATTTGTAATGAATAAAAAAAAGCATTGCTGGTAACCCGAATGTTCGGAAGGTATGTTTACACTACTTTTATACATGTTACTAAAAAGAAGAAGAAGAGTTAATTATTGTGAGAATGTCAAATTGTGTTGTGAAGTGCAGTACAAATATAGGGAATTTTAAAGTCGAATATCTCGGAAACTATAACTTTCCGACAAATTTCGTTTTCATATTTGTGATTTGTGAGTGAAAAGGAACTAGTGTGCAAAGTTTAAAAAAAATCGGTGAGTTTTCAGGGATGTATATTTGTTCCCACATTTTTACACACAATGTCGTTCAGGCCATGATACAAAGATTAAAGCACAGATTAGATATATACAGATATCCAGCTATCTTAAATTACCCAGTCATGGTATTAAAAACCCTCGCTCTGGCACCACTACTCCATAAAAGTTTTAGATGCGTGACCTTATTAAAATGAATGTGTGTGAAAAGTGCTTTAGATATGCATGCTCCATTTTTCTGTCAAAAATCCACTGCGCCTTTCAAATATCCACTGCTCCTTTCAAATATCCACTGCTCCTATCAAAATTAAAAAAGGTTTTTCTGTCAGTTTTGCCGCAAATTTATTCTGACAAATGAGGAGTGACAGTTCAAGCTGATCGAAATGAGGCTTCCCCTTATGCTGCTATGGCTGCTCAGGCACAGATTAGATATACATATACAAATATCCAGCTCCCTTAAATTACCCAGTCATGGTATTAAAAACCCTCGCTCTGGCACCACTACTCCATAAAGATTTTAGATGCGTGACCTTATTAAAATGAATGTGTGTGAAGAGTGCCGTTAGATATGCATGCTCCATTTTGCTGTCAAATATTTACTGCTCCTGTCCAATATCCACTGCTCCTGTCAAACTTAACTGCCCCTGTCAAAAATAAAAAAAGGTTTGGTTGTCAGTTTTGCCGCAAATTTATTCTGACAAATGAGGAGTGACAGTTCAAGCTGATCGAAATGAGGCTTCACCTTATACTGCTATGGCTGCTCAGGCACAGATTAGATATATACAGATATCCAGCTCCCTTAAATTACCCAGTCATGGTATTAAAAACCCTCGCTCTGGCACCACTACTCCATAAAGATTTTAGATGCGTGACCTTATTAAAATGAATGTGTGTGAAGAGTGCAGTTAGATATGCATGCTCCATTTTGCTGTCAAATATTTACTGCTCCTGTCCAATATCCACTGCTCCTGTCAAACTTAACTGCCCCTGTCAAAAATAAAAAAAAGTTTGGCTGTCAGTTTTGCCGCAAATTTATTCTGACAAATGAGGAGTGACAGTTCAAGCTGATCGAAATGAGGCTTCACCTTATACTGCTATGGCTGCTCAGGCACAGATTAGATATATACAGATATCCAGCTCCCTTAAATTACCCAGTCATGGTATTAAAAACCCTCGCTCTGGCACCACTACTCCATAAAGATTTTAGATGCGTGACCTTATTAAAATGAATGTGTGTGAAGAGTGCAGTTAGATATGCATGCTCCATTTTGCTGTCAAAAATCTACTGCTCCTGTCCAACGAGGTAAGAACTAAAGGAGATGCAAATGAGAAAATATCGCGTACCTAATTCTAACACAATGACACTGATATTGTTTGTACATAAGCGCCGTAAAATTTGTACACCTGTACACAATTGTACAACCTATACGCAATTTTAATCACTTTTATTTTCATATACTCAAAAGTATTTACTGAATTTGCAAACGTGAACGTAAAAAAGTTAATAATTTTGAAGAAAAGTTCAGTAGTAAAAAGTTTGTGAGTAATATTTGCTTCGTGCCCCTACGGTTATTTCACGGGTTTTCCTGCGTCAATGCACCAAGCCCAAAACCATCCAAACCTAAGTATGGATTTGACAGCGAAGACCAAAAATGGCGGAGTGAAACATACACAAATGCGGGGCAATTTTGGGTATGCTCATGTACACGGATCGTACATATGATTGCATCTCCTTTAGTTATTACCTCGTTGCTCCTGTCCAATATCCGCAAATTTATTCTGACAAATGAAGAGTGACAGTTCAAGCTGATCGAGATGAGGCTACAACTTATGCTGCTCTCACCCCACGGTTACACCTACAAGTACAGCTTGCATGCAAGCCTCCCTTCCAACACGATTTTTAACTTGACAGCGGAAGGCAGTTCGGTTGATGTCTTATCAGCTTGCATGCAAGTTCATTTAAAAAATGGCATTGAGACGTAAACTCTTGCGTATATTGGAAAATTATGGCAATAAAGGAAGCATCACAATGATAAAAACCCAAGAAAAAAGGAAAATGAAGGTGTTGGTAAATGATGTATTGCAAATAAGCCCAGAAAATTTCATTTTCCCGGTATAAGTTTATGAATTTCTCTCAAGCATTTCGTTTCCGCCATTATGAAAACTGTATAAATGTCAAATTACTATCTCCCAGCTGCCATGGTTTTTCAGCATGCAAGTTCACTGAAAGCTGTACTGCCAGCATGGCAGTAGAGGTTACACGTGCAAGAAGTATGGCAAGTGCAAGTTGCATGCATGCTGTACTTGCAGGTGTAACCTCGGGGTCAATTATGTATAGCATAATTGACATTAAAGGCAGAAACGCATCCAGGCAAGCCTCAGGCACAGTATATATCATACAGTAGAATAGCTTAGAACTAACTACTGAAAAGTGAATTTTAGAATTTCAATTAAAAAAACATAACCTTAAAATTTCTCCCACTAGAGGGAACTATTAAGTATGATACGGACATAAATAGGCGAACAGTAGCTAGCTGCACGACCGTTGACGGAAGTATTAGTTTTATGTATGTACACATATCGGCAATCGGCGACAAATGTATTGTTCCATTACTAAACATCTGTTTGACGGTAAAGTGGTGTCATTTTGCCTCTTTCCCTCTAGTAAAAGTTTAAGAATGCCATCAGTTCTCTTTCTTCCAATTTAGATTTACATAGGAATCAATGTATTAAAAATTGACTAGTGTGTTAGTTAAAACTGTTGAAAGAGAAAGTATAGTCTCTTTATAGAAGCATCCTACTCACTTGACAGTTTTGACAGAGCTGGGCTACTGTATGATATATACTGTGCCTCAGGCCTGGCCTCTCTCATGGCAGAAACACATCCAGGTCTCGAGGCTTCTTCGAGGTGTTGTCAAAATTTCCAACACGGGGTTTTAAATGATGCAACACAAAACCAAGCCAGCAGCTAGCCTCAAGGCCTAGCCGCAAAGCTCGCTTTGCTCAATGTTCGAAATTTTTCTCTCTCAGGCCTACTTCTGTCAACAGATGTACTAACAAAATTAAAATGACAGCACCAGACAGCACCGAGCCACAGTATATTGTACAGAGCTCGGTGGTATTATTTTGTTTTCATTTCTCTGAGGCAAGCTGCGAGGAAGGCTGAAGGCAGAAACACATCAAAGCAAGCCTCAGGCCTGCCTCTCTCAGGCTTGCCTCAGAGAAATGAAAACAAAATGATACCACCGGGCTCTGTACAATATACTGTGGCTCGGTGCTGTCATTTTAATTTTGTTAGTACATCTGTTGACAGAAGTAGGCCTGAGAGAGAAAAATTTCGAACATTGAGCAAAGCAAGCTTTGCGGCTAGGCCTTGAGGCTAGCTGCTGGCTTGGTTTTGTGTTGCATCATTTAAAACCCCGTGTTGGAAATTTTGACAACACCTCGAGGAAGCCTCGAGCACAGTTCTTCAGTAGCCCAACTTAGAACAAGCAACTGAAAACCTCTCATTGGCAATGAAATCAAACATAACCTAAAACATTTTCACATAACCTCAAATATTTTTTTTCACATAAGAGGAAGTGAAAAGTACCATAGGAATACATGTGCCAAAAGTAGATAGCATGCTCTCTAAAATAAAACAACACATGCTTGCGACCTCGCTCGTAACCAATAAAGTGAACAATACATGCTTGCGACCTCGCTCGTAAACCAAATAAAAGTTTGAAATCTTTTGATAGTGGTGTGCCTCGGAGAAATGTCAAATGTTGTTTTGTGCATCAATTCGCTGGAGGTTTTTCTCATTGAATAAAAACCTTTCCAAAAAGTTATCTATTAGTTATTGTTTTACGATTATTATTTTTGAGTAAGGAAGTAGGGAATATATATGACTGAAAGTGAGTGTTGGAAATTTTGTGTTTAATTGAAAGTGATCCAGATGTTTTCACGAAACTTATCCGAGAATTGAATGTGTATAGGATGTGAAAGAGTTGAAGTGGAAGAATTATGGGCAAGGGATAATGATCAAGGCAATCGTCTCGGTAAAATATTTTTTGCGTAAAATGTGGTTAGAAACGCTTGTTCTATCCAAGTTAAGTGTAAATATAAGATTAACTTTTAGTTCATAGATCTTTATTTATAGAATTTAAACAAGCTACGATATGTCTTCATAGCACAAGATGACAATACAAAGTGTGTACATCAATGTCTATCAGCTGATGGCTGTATAATAGATTACATGAATATATAGTACTAAACTAAGTATGAGGTAAGTACAAGACTGGTACTACCTTGCATCCCCCTTTTTCCAGAATGATGAGAGCTATAGATTTAGGCGCTCCGGTGGTCTAATTATTCTTCCAGACCTTGTACTGGTTATTTCAGATAAGTTCTGTTTAGTATCTATAACTGTTTGACGGTGATTGCTAATTGACGGTGTCTGATCAGGTTTAGTCATATTATTTGACATATGTTTTTCTGATGACTCGTCTCCCAAAGGTAACGTTGACTCTAGTTGTATATGTGAGTCGTCTTCGTTGTTCTCGGGAACCGTTCTTGTATGATACCCCATTTGCGCTTGAGTTCGCTTAATGCATGAAGAGTTTCTTCTGTATGTTTTTCCTTTTCTGTCCCTAATCATGTATGATCGCGGATGAACTTGACTTTCAATAATAGCCGGTTTCCATTCAGCTTTATTGTTTGTCCTTGTTACTATCACATCTCCTTTGTTTAATTGCTCCCTTTCTCTGGAACTCTTGTCGGCGTACTTTTTTTGTTGCTCACGTATTTCTCGCAAAGCTTCTGGTACGTCTTCTACTATAGGCTGATTTGGTAGAAGTGATAATGTAGTAGTAGGTATAGGTGAACGTAGGTTTCGTGCATAAAGTCTTTGTGCTGGTGTTCCTAAGTTCTCTCTAGGTGTATTCATGAAGTTCAATATTCCTAATTGGACATCTGAATTATCGTAGGCACATTTCTTCAAAATATTTTTTGAAGTTTGTACTGCTTTTTCTGCTAGCCCATTTCCTCTTGGATGGTATGGCGAGCTAGTTTGATGATTAAATTTCCACATTTTCGAAAAAATTTTAAACTCAAGTGATGAGTATTGCGGACCGTTGTCTGATTCTAACACTCTTGGTATACCTTGAATTGAGAATATGTTTTTAAGAAATTTTATAATATTTCCTGTAGTTATTTCATCAAGACTTTCAAACTTAATGAATCCTGAGTAGCTGTCCGTTATAACGATATAATCTTTTCCTTTAAAATGGAATAGATCGGTTGCTACAATTTCGAATGGATATGTCGGTATAACTTTTCGACCAAGAGGTTCTTTAATGTTGCTTTTCTGGTTTGCTTGACATGATGCACATCTTTGAATATAGTCATATATGTCTCTATTCATTTTTGTCCAAAATACACAGTCCTTGGCTCGTCGAACACATTTTTCGTAGTTGAAATGTCCGCTATGAATATATTTCAGCAAGTCTGCTCTCATTTTGGCTGGAATGAATGCTTTATGCGATTTATAGATGATCCCTTCATATACAGACAGTTCATCCCTGAAGTTCCAGTAAGGACGTGCTACATTCGGTATGGATTTGATATTGTCCGGCCATCCTTTTAGGATCAATGATTTAAGGATTTGACATGTTTCATCATTTTGTGTCACGTTTGTCAGTCTTGTTAATTCCTCATCAGAAATTGAAAGCAGCATTTGTACTTCTAATTCCTCATCCATGTGGGTGTCATCTGGGCTTGGATTGTCACAGTCTCTGCTTAAAGGATCTGCGAGGTACATCTTAATCCCTTGTTTATAGATGACTTGTGGATTGTAGGTCAATACACTTAATCTGATTCTTTGAAGTCTGGCAGGCGAAGAATGTATAGGCTTTCGAAAAATTGTTTCCAAAGGTTTGTGGTCTGATTCGACTATAACCTTTTTACCCCATACATATTCATGGAATTTTTCACATCCAAATTTCACTGCTAAGGCTTCTTTTTCTAACTGTGAATATCTTTGTTGACATTCAGTTAGGGCTTTTGATGCGTATGCGACGGGCTGTTCTCTTTGGAGAAGTACTGCTCCTAGTGCAGTGGAACTTGCATCTACTTGGAGTTTAATGTCTTCATTTATGTTATATAATTTAAGAACAGGTGGCTTGGCTATTGTAGACTTTAATTTATCAAACGCAATTTGTTGATACCTATCCCAGACCCACGGCGTTGACTTTGACAGTAATGTTCTTAAAGGCGTTGTTAATTCTGAAAAGTTTTGTATGTATTTGCTGAGGTAGGTGAACTTACCCAAAATTCTCTGCAATTCTTTTCGATTTGTAGGGGCCTTTAGACGATAGATCGCGGCTGTTTTTTCTGGATCTGCAGTCATTCCATTTCTATTTATGATGTGTCCTAAGAACTTAACTTTAACTTGTTCAAACACACATTTGTTTTTATTTAATTTCAGTCCGTTGATTCGCAAGATTTTAATTACTTCCTCTGTCGTTCGTCTGAGCTCGTCTATGGATCGTGCGTGGATTAATATATCATCTATTGATACTTCTACGTTTTTGATCTTTGAAAATAATGATTGCATTGTTTCCTGGAAGACTTCTGGAGCTGATGAAATCCCAAAGGGTAACCTCTTACAACAAAACCTTCCCCATGGTGTTGAAAATGTTAAGATTTTTTTAGTTTTTTCTGATACACGTACTTGCCAAAATCCTCGTTTACAATCGAGAAGCGTGTAAAACTTTGAACCTTGTAACCTCACTGCGATTTCATCAATAGTTCGCATTGGATAGTGGCGTCGTAGAATATTGACATTAACGTCCGTTGGGTCTATACAGATTCGAATTTTGTTCTGTTTTTTCACTACTACCATTGGTGAAACTGAAGGAGTAGGCTCCTTTATTGGTTCGATCACGTCCATTTCTATCATTTTTTCCAACTCTTTTTTGACTTCATCCCTGATTTTATACGGAATTCGTCTTGGTGGATGGATCCTGAATTGTGGATTTGGAATTAGGTCCATGTCATATACAAATCCTTTTAAACATCCAAGACCTTCAAAAATATCATCGTCCATTACTGTGTGAACTCTTTGAACGAGACCTAATTGTTCACATGCATTGGCACCTAGAACTGGTTTTATGTTTTCAGCTACGACTTTAAACATAACTTTACATATTTGATTTGTAATGAGACATTTTATTTCTGATTGTCCCAGAACTTTCAGACGATGATTGCTGAAAGACATAAGCGTTTTGACATTACACTTATCGATTTTAGCATTCACAACATCAATTACACTTTTCGGTAGTACATTGCATTGGGCACCTGTATCTAATTTTATGTCGAATTTATGATCTGCGATTGTGATATTTTCTGTCCAATTGTCAGATTTCGCTATACCATTTGACAATAAACCTACTTGTATGATGCTGTCATCTAAATTTATAACGCTCAAATGTTACGTTTATTTTTGGTTGAAAGAAATTTTCAAAAGTACTTTTTACCTGTTCTAAAGTTACCTCTTCACCTGTTACTGGAAGTGGCTGTTGCAGCGTGTTGTATAATTGTATAGCTGTGCTGCCAATTGCTGTCATGAATGTAGCTATTTGGATGTTTTGTGGCTTCGTTGTAATCTGTGTTGCAATTTCGAAATAACCATACTGTTGTTTCCATAGTTTCCATTCCTTTGACATGTCCTTATTATGCTCAATTATGAGTGGTTTTGGCGGACGAAGAAGATTGGCTCCAACGTTTTCCGTCATTTTTATGAAAAATATCCTTCTGATATTACTAAACTATTTGTTTCGTTAGATTGGCTAACGTTTATTTATTAGTTTATTCGGGTTTCGGCACCATGTAAATATAAGATTAACTTTTAGTTCATAGATCTTTATTTATAGAATTTAAACAAGCTACGATATGTCTTCATAGCACAAGATGACAATACAAAGTGTGTACATCAATGTCTATCAGCTGATGGCTGTATAATAGATTACATGAATATATAGTACTAAACTAAGTATGAGGTAAGTACAAGACTGGTACTACCTTGCAAGTTAAGCTTTGTTCATTGCTAATTTTATATAGTTGCGCCGAGAAATCAAATGCTTAAACAATACTGTTTCTTATCTTTCTGAATTTCAGTGATTATCTTCGGATTGATCAGTTATTAAGAATAAAGAGTTGGTACTCCAACAATGTTTAGAGTTGACCTCTATTTCGATCAACCCGACAACCAGCCTCTGCTCTAGTTGAAATAATTATTGTGTCCAAATAAACTGATAAAAGCGATATACATAGCGATATCCAAAATTATTAACAAAATAAGATGATGATATACATAGGTATGCAGAATATACTGTGCTATAGGAATATATATACTGTGGTTTTAGTTTTTAGTTTTTTACTCATTTGAGAATTTGCAGAATTTGACGGAGTTAAAGTGGAAGACTTATGGACAATGGATTATTCTTTTGTTATTTTGGAACTCTGTTATACTCTAAGAATCAGAATAAAGAGGAATATACTGTGCTATAGGAATATATATACTGTGGTTTTAGTTTTTAGTTTTTTACTCATTCGAGAATTTGCAGAATTTGACGGAGTTAAAGTGGAAGACTTATGGACAATGGATGATTCTTTTGTTATTTTGGAACTCTGTTATACTCTAAGAATCAGAATAAAGAGGACGATGTCTTTCATTTCATCAGATATATACCCATTGAAGGAATCCAGAAGTAACAAAGCTACTTAGAACTTTAATAGTAGACTTATCACATTACATCACTTAGGCTATAACTGGAATGAATTCTCTCAACACAGCTGCAGGAGAAGTTAAGGAACTTGAAATTAGCGCTAATATGGAAATGGGAACAATAATTCAAGATGATGTTGTAATTAAAGGAAGGAAGGTATAATGAAATAAATTCATTGAAATCCCTTAACTGAAGTTAGGTGGAATTAAATATCTATCATATGGCGATTACGGAAGCAACAAAATTTGATAAGTATCAAAAACTAGAAGCAAAAGTTCCAAAATGAGCTCTTCTTCTTGTGGAGATACTAAACACAAGTGCCGGACTTGATATGATTAAATTGATGCTATTGGCCGCTCAGGAGAATCTGAACAAACATTAAATCAATTACTAGTTGAGATGAATGCGATGACTTCAAAGAAAGGTGTATTAATACATGCAAGTACTAATAGAGCTGATATTTTGGATAAGGTAAGGTAGACAGTCTACTTTTACTGCAGTAAAAAACATTTTTTAATTAACAGAGGCATTATTGCGTCGAGGGTGATTCAATCGACATATTCTAATTGATTTGGCCTCCTTACAAGAAAGGAGAGTAATCTGTCATCGATAGCTCTGAAAAAAGACCTTCCCGACTGGCAAAATTAACTTAAGGATTTTCTGGAGCAGATATAGCAAATATATGTAATGAGGCAGCTTTGCATGCTGCAATAAATCCCCAAACACATGTGACAGAAATAAATTTGGAATATGTTGTAGAAAGGCTTGGTGGTACGTTTTTTTTTTTGTTCAATTGGTATCCAAAATTAATTAGTCCATTTTAGGTGGAACTGAAAGACGGTCGCATGCCTTCCATGAATCCGGAACATGCTTTGGTTGGATGGTTTTTACCATGCTCAGATGGTCTTTTAAAAGTAACAATTGTTACGCGGACAAGTCTTGTTCTGGAATTCGCGCAATAACTCTTAGTGAGCAAAAATTATTTACTAAGGTAGAACTTTTTGATAGAATTACTGGAGCTCAAAGTAATTTGCAAAAAGTCACAAAAATTGACTATGTTCAGGTAGAGAAGCAATAACAGAGTTGAAAAATATATGGCATATTCACTCAATTTTAAATTGTGTGTGATGATATTCCCACTTTACTCTGTTCGGCTCGTATGCATGTCAGATAGTGTAGTGTGCATGCATACATCCCAGCGAAGTCGACTATGCTTTCGATGTAGGCCGGCAGATGGTTTCCGCACCGCAAGCAGGTACGCAGTAGGTATTATATTGTGTCCTGACTACTGATCGCTCTATATGTGTTGCTTTTAGACTAGCCATGTGCTATTATTAGAAGTAGATTAGGGGCACTTGAGCAAAAGCTCTGAAACAAAATTCTACTCTGATACTGTTCTCTCTATTATTTTATATAGCAAAGTATCAAAAATTTGATAATTCTATTTATTTCTTCTAGATAAAAAAATTGGTCCTAAGTATATACTGGATGAGAATGAAGTACACAGTATTTCCAGTTGAGAAACTGTTCGTAGTCATTAGAATCCCAAATAGATATGTAAGCACTGCAATTAGTCACTTTAGCAAAACTGAGGTTTTGAAGGAGAACAAAGATAAATTGAGCAAGGTATATATGCCTTTATTTTCATGGCTATTTTTATTTCTAGTTAACAGAAACTCTTTTGGAGAAGGAAACTAACCTATGAAGAAGCCGTTCGTACGAATTGACTAAGCGTAAAATTGAACTTGTGGATTTCGAAGTTTATTAGAAATCTATCTAGAGTACCTAAATAGTAGTTGTTCGAGTTTGCAAGAAATAATTCTCATAAAAATTAAATAAATGCAGACACCCACGAATTCTGCTGGTATAAATTGAAACATGATATGCAGCTTGTGCATGGAGTGTACATGCTATGCAGCTTGTGCATAGAATGTACATACTATGCAGCTTGTGCATAG
Organism: Dioctria rufipes; assembly: GCA_963924295.1. Classification (NCBI taxonomy): domain Eukaryota; kingdom Metazoa; phylum Arthropoda; class Insecta; order Diptera; family Asilidae; genus Dioctria; species Dioctria rufipes. The sequence continues at coordinate 110,582,099 of OZ002740.1, forward strand.
AATTTGCCTGATAAGCAGCGTGTGCATTGTACATAGAATTGTCGCGGTAAAAGTCGAAGGTACAGAGTAAGTAATTGGATATGTAGCTTGTGCATGGTCAAGCTTATCAATATGAAATTTTCTCGGTACTGTGAACGACAGCAGAATTCGTGGGTGTGAGTAAAAGAGTAGGTACGTAGAATAGAATTGCAATGTACAAAATATTATTTAAGTCAGCAATTTTTATATATAAATTTAATTCGAATAAGAAATAAAGTGCCAGTTGATAGAGAGATTTTGTTTTTAATTGTACATAGACATCCAAGCTACCACGAAGCTCTGAATTGCCCCCTACCCAAGGTAAGGCAATCAGAACAAGCTCCAATATTCTTTAATCACTGAAGAGTCTTGGTACAAGCACCAACGACTCTCGCATCAAAGTCAAGGTCCAAGTACCATTGACTCAACCAACAAATAACAATTGCATCGATTAAGGCAAAAGAGCCTTTAGACATTTTTGGTGACCCCGACGTGATCAAGTGCTTCACTTGATTACGATCTCCTACCACAAGGAACCGCAACCATCATGGAAGAATTGACGCAGCGCCAAAAGTCCACCGGAGCGGCCATTCAAAAATTTGTAAAAGGCCTCAAGGATGATTCACCAGACCAGAAGACGCTTTCATATCTGCAGGAGAAACTAAACCAACTAGATAAGCTATGGGGCCAGTTTTCATCTACAGATGCCCTCATTAAAACCAAACATGCTGACCAGACAGCTCACGCATACTTCACCCAAGCATACTTCGCTGGGGTCAAGGCAGTCTATCAAATAGGCCGCGATCACACACTAGGATTAATCAAATCCATCCCTCCAGCACCACTCGCAGGAGAACCAAGTACCCCATCGCAAAATCAAGATAAACCTAGTGCCAATTCCACAGAACAAGATTTCATGATTGGCTCAGGAGACACAACCAGACAAGACAAGATGAGTACAACTATGAGCACTTCAGCCAATAACGAAGATTGCTTAACCAGATGTATACGGAAACAGAAGGCTGGCATCCAATCGTTACGCCACCTTCTGCAAGGTATAGAGTGAGAGGATCAACAGCTCCAAACCAGGCAATATTATCAATGTAAAATCAATAGCATTGAACGATACTGGTCTCAGGTAGAGAGTTCTAACATGGAAATATGGCAGATGGCAGATGACCCGTCAGAAGTTGGCTACAACGCTGAGGAATATTTCCAATTCGAAGACAGAATACAATCTACCATCATCCGGCTCTCTGAGAAATTGGCCCAGTGTACCACAACAAGAAGCAATGAGGCGTCAAGTAGTGGTGTGGCGTTGAAGCTACCAAAGCTTACAATTCCCACATTCGACGGCGACTACTTGAAATGGAGCCAATTTTACGATTTATTTACACAGATGATACATAATCAGCACATGAGCAAGTGCCAGAAAATGTGGTACTTAAAGACCAACTTGAAGGGAGAAGCCGAGAAGCTCATTCGACACTTTACATTATCAGATGATAATTATACGTCTGCCTGGGATACATTGAAGTCTCGTTATGATAATAAAAGATTGTTGGTGACAGCGCTCATCGATAAACTGCTATCGCAGCCCAAACTTACCTCAGAAGGTGCGTCAACTATTAAAGCATTGCACGACTCAACGAGGGAATCCCTTATGGGCCTAGAAAATCTGGCTGTTCCCACAGTTAATTGGGGCCCATTATTATTACACATTTTAGTGAGAAAATTAGATAAAGCCACACATAATCTATATGAACAGTCGCTGGAACAACCTCGAGCCTTGCAATCAGTAGAGAAATTCCTCAATTTTCTGGAAACTCGCTTTCAGTCCCTGGAAGCTCTGGGGCAGAAGGACAAGCCAACGGATGACTCACGGCGAAAACTAAACCAAGTTCCCAGTAGGGTCAATTCATTTGTATCCACCAACTCACCTCAACCGACATGCATAGTTTGCAAGGAGAACCATCAGCTTTTTAGCTGTCGTAAATTCCTGCAGTATACACCTGTTGAACGCTTAAGATTGCTACGGAAGAACAACTTGTGTATTAACTGCCTGAGGTCCGGACATTATGCAACCAACTGCACATTAAGGGGATGTACTCATTGCTCCAAAAGGCATAATACATTAGTGCATCTACAAGGCACACCACAAGAAAAATCGAGTTCATCACAAGCAATGACATCTCAACCCCAGCAACCCAAATTAGCTGATTCTACAAGCCAATCCGTGACACTAGCAACGCAAAAGGTTAACCACCAGGAAGGCTATGTATTGCTCAGCACAGTTGCAATAAATCTTACTACACATGATGGAAAGAGTATAATGTGTAGGGCGATTCTCGATTCCGGATCCCAGATGAATCTCATAAGTGAAAGAATCATCAAGAAACTAGGTTTGAAGGGAACTCCAGCCCTAATGCATGTGCAAGGCATCGGTCAATCGCAGCAACAAGCAAATAAACGAGTAAGCGTGTTAATCCAATCACGCACAAGTGGGTTTTCTGCCAGACTAGAAGCATTCATCCTCACGCAAATCTTAGCACCACAGCCGAACCGAGAAATTGATATTTCAAAGTGGCCGATCCTAATTTCAATACGCCAGACTACGTAGACTTACTGATCGGAGCGGAATTCTACTACCAGCTTTTATCGGTTGGGCAGATAAGATTAGGAGAAGGACTGCCAACATTACAGAACACTGTGCTCGGCTGGGTGTTGGCTGGTAAAATAGACCAGATACCACAAAATCAAAGCCTCTGTTGTGTATTTAACAGAGACCAAGAAATGGACCAACAACTAGAAAAGTTTTGGACCTTGGAGGAAGCTTCTGATGAAAGGAAAGCATTCACACCATCAGAAAAGCGATGTGAAGAGCATTTTAACCAAAGTGTCAAAAGAAGTGATACAGGTCGTTTTATTGTCAAATTACCATTCACGGAAAATCCACAACAACTAGGTGAGTCTAGAGACATCGCATTGCGGAGGTTCTTGTCAATAGAGCGAAAACTTATGAAGAATAGTGAGCTCCGCTCCGAATATGTTGGGTTTATGAATGAATATCAAAACCTAGGCCACATGCAAGAGGTCGATGTTGAATCAATTACAACACCACATTATTTCATTTCACACCATTGTGTACTCAAGCCAGAGAGCACGACAACCAAATTGAGAGTTGTGTTCGATGCCTCTTGCAAAACATCCTCAAATGTCGCATTGAATGACATTCTTGCGGCAGGACCAACAATACAAGACGAACTATTCTCAATATTGCTCCGATTTCGAGTACCACGCTTCGTCTTCATGGCCGACATTGAGAAGATGTATCGGCAAATAATGGTCAATGACGACGACCGAAAATTCCAACTAATTTTTTGGAGAACCAGCCCAAATCATCCCCTAAAATGCTTTCAACTGAATACGGTTACGTACGGAACAACCTCCGCTCCGTATTTGGCGACAAAATGTCTGCAAAGATTATCTCAAGAACATGCCGCTTCATATCCACTGGGAGCAGAGGTACTGGCTAGAAATTTCTACGTGGATGATGTGATCACAGGATCAGATAGTCTGTCTACTGCTTGTGAAATGCAAACACAACTGATAGCGTCACTGGCTAAGGCAGGATTCACGCTCCGAAAGTGGTATGCAAACCACCCACGACTACTGAAAAGTATTCAACCAAAGGATATAGAACCACAGCTCACATTTGGCAGTGAAACTGAGGAGCAAATAAAAATTTTGGGTCTCACTTGGTTACCAAACTCAGACTCATTTTGTGTCAAGACCACCACGGTTGAAAGGAACGCAATCACAAAACGAACAGCATGTTCAGGTATAGCACGACTATTTGACCCACTTGGAATCATGTCTCCAGTAGTGGTTACTGCCAAGATATTCCTGCAACGACTATGGGCGTTAAAATTAGATTGGGACGCATCTATACCGATGGAGATGCATACACAATGGGTCAAGTTTCGTAATGACCTACAATCATTAAACGACATTAAATTTCCAAGACATGTACTGCCTGAAGAATTATCAAAATCCACGCAGATACACACGTTTGCTGATGCCTCCCAGAAGGCCTACGGAGCTGCAATGTACGTCAGATCTCTAACCAAAAATAATCAGATCGTAGTACGACTGCTTTGTGCCAAGTCGAAGGTGGCACCAATTAAGCAAGTTACTTTACCTCGACTTGAACTATGTGCAGCTAAACTGGCAGCTGAGCTCACCACTCGTGTCAAAAGAGATTTACATCTAAAAAACGAGCCGATGTATTACTGGACGGACTCGGAAATTGTCTTGGCATGGTTGAATTCATCATCTTCATCATTCCATACATTTGTGGGCAATCGAGTGGCGAGTATTCAGGAACTATCCAATCCTGAACACTGGCGTCATGTCGGCTCCAAGGAAAATCCTGCTGATATTTTGACCCGAGGATTAAACCCGGACAAGCTGAAATCTTGTAACTTGTGGTTTTATGGCCCTCTATTTTTATACGGCAGTGAATCATCATGGCCGCAACCATATTCAAGGAATATTGAGTGTGATTTAGAAAAGAAACAAACTGCACTGCCATAACCACACAGCAGGATTCCACACACTTCATTTCACAAGATAAATCACCATAATTCGTTCAAAAAACTAACCCGCATCACAGCATATGTAACACGTTTCATAAGCCGATTGAAACAGAGAAGCAAAAAGATAAGCACAACTAACACACAATCACTCATGGCCGAAGAACTCAATGAAGCCCTTGTAGTGATTGTTAAGGTAATGCAGGCAGAGTGTTTTGACAGGGAGATTAATCAACTAAGGCGATTTAAACATCTAGACAAAAGCAGCTCATTGATTAGATGAAAGAGACATCATACGTTCTTAGATGAAAGAGACATCATACGTGTTGGAGGACGACTACAAGCTGCCGACGTATCCTATGAGGCGAAGCACCCAATACTACTGCCGTATTCACATCAGTTCACTAAGCTTTTGATGACCAAAATTCATGTTGAAAATCTTCACGTTAGTCCACAGACTCTCCTGGCAATCACGAGACAACAGTTTTGGCTTGGCCAGTAAAGGGCAAAACGATAGCAAGATCCATCGTTCAAAATTGTGTGCGCTGTGCAAGAGCGAAATCAATAATGATGTCACAGGTAATGGGCAATTTGCCTCCTCACCGGGTTCAACCTGCACGGCCATTCACAAATGCTGGGGTGGACTTTTGTGGGCCAGTGTGGACACATTATATAAGGTTAGAGGAAAACGCCCACAAAAAACCTACATTGCAGTGTTCTGTTGCTTTGCCACCAAGGCAGTTCACCTGGAAGTGGTGAGTGATTTGACCACACAAGCATTTCTCGGAGCGCTTAAACGATTCGTGGCAAGGAGAGGCCATTGTCGAAACATTTATTGCGACAACGCAACGAATTTCATTGGCGCCAAAAATGAACTAGAAGAGCTGAAGGAAACCATATATTCCGATAAGGCGAAGACAAAAATTGCCGCAGTATGTGAACCCAAGGGCACCGACTTTCATTTCATTCCTCCACGTGCCCCTCATTTTGGGGGTCTCTGGGAGGCTGCCGTTAAATCGGCTAAGCATCTACTCAAAAGGACAGTTGGAAATGCATCCTTGACTTACGAGGAGTTAGAAACCGTTGTTGTCGAAATCGAGGCAATTTTGAACTCGAGGCCAATAACGCCTCTCTCATCAGATCCCAATGATCTATCAGCACTAACTCCTGGACACTTCTTAATAGGGGAACCGCTTACCAGCACAATTGATCCAAAATCAGAACTAGTAAAAGCCAATCTTCCTACTAGATGGAAATTGGTCGCCCACCTGAAAAATGAATTTTGGAAGCGGTGGTCCAGGGAGTACCTGAATGAATTACAACAACGCACTAAATGGAAGACGTCAAGTCAAAATATCGAAACAGGAACGTTGGTCGTCATTAAGGAGGACAACCTGCCTCCACTTAAATGGCCACTAGGAAGAATAATTAGCGTCATCAAAGGTGACGACGGCTTCGCTCGGGTGGTTGATGTCCGAGTAGCAAACAATGTCCTGCGTCGACCTATACATAGGTTGGCACCGCTTCCCATATTAAATGAGGAAACACCTTTGGCGGATGAATCAACACTAAGGAAAACTAGTACCAGTACTACAATAGACTCAACCATTTCAAACACGGCATCAACACGGCAAGACCAGTCTAGTTTAACGGAATCAAATAAAATTCCAAGAAAGAAGGCACGATTGTCAGCAGGGTCCGCAATCAGCATGCTACTAGTGGTTTGTTTGTGCCTACCATTAAGTATAGGATCACCTGTTCATATAACGCCATTCAAGTCTCAGCCAGGACTCCACTTTGAAAACCTTGGCACCGCGAGCGTGATTTCTAATGAATGGAACCTCATTGTCTATTATAATATGACACCCTATTGGAGAGAGTTCGAAGGTCTGCTGAATGGAAGTCGTGTGTTACATGACCTCTGCAATTCAATCACTAGAGAGAAATCATGTAGAACTATAGTGACACAACTGGAGCATCTAAAGGCAGAGCTGTCCAGCAATAACGAATTATTAAGGCCACAAATGGATGTCGAAACAAGCCGAACTAGGAGAGGAGCCGTGAATTTTGTCGGAAACATCGCCAATGCATTGTTTGGAGTATTAGATGCTGATTACGCTGAGAAGATGTCTCAGACGATTGAGGATGTGAAGTCAAATGAAAATCACCTTCTTAATCTGATCAAAAACCAAACAACAATTATTGATTCGACTGTGAACATCATTAGGAAAAATCACGAACAGTATACCAGCCAGTATAAAGAAATAGAATCAGAGTTGGCCCAACTTGCCAACTTCAGTCAATTTACTGCAGAGGAACTTCAGCAAGAAAGACTAACCCTCCTGTTTACATCGCTGTCCATACAGACAATTCTAGTGGCGTCAAATATACAGAGAGTTCAGTTCGCTATCATAGATACGCTTACTGACACTCATAACGGACGAGTTAGTCCCCAATTGATCTCACCCAAACAACTAACACAAGAATTGTTCACCATCAGAAACCACTTATCACCGTCATTAAGACTCCCAGTGAGACCAGATGATGTTCGCAGCTTATACAACTTACTGAAGGCAGCAGCACGAGTCACAGCAAGACACATTATCTTTAAGCTCAGTCTGCCATTGCTTTCACCTGAGGATTTTGAACTGTTTCGGATAATACCGATACCAGTACTCATCAATGGTACCTTCATCAGAATTACGCCATCATCTAAGTTTTTGATCATCAACCTACATCGGGATCAATACTTCCCTCTCACTGAACCAGAAGTACAATCATGCATCTCCATCAATGAAGGTCATCATTTATGTAAACAAACTCATCCAATTTACAATCGAGGGTCAAGTAAAAGCTCCTGTGAGGTAAATTTGATAAATGGATTATCACCAGCGTCATCATGCCGCATCGTTGACATCGGAGATGAGCCCCAGTGGATCCAACTAAACAATCCAAACCAATGGATATTTGCGATCAAGGAAAGGGCATTGGTGAAGGTCGTTTGTGGTACCAACGTCACGACAACAACAATGGAAGGATCGGGTATTATAAAGCTACAAGAGCATTGCATGATAAAACAGAACGAAGTTACGGTTCAGGGTCACAATATCTACCCAACTGTCAATAGGATGTCCTACACTCCAATAAGTAATATCACAGACATCGTGAAACCAGAGGAGTTGGAGGCTGTAATACACAAGGCATCACCATACAAGGCTCAGTTTCGAGAACTGGAGGAAGTCAAACAACGCCTCGATCAACAAATCACCAACAGCGAGCTACCCAATAGACTCCAGGCACATGATGTTCATCAGTATGCCGCTGTATGTCTGACATGGAAGTGTAAAGCTAATAGCTGGAAGTGGTACCGAAACCCGGATGAATGCCCAAAACCAAAACCTCATCCCAGACGGATCATTGCAGACCTTCCACAACCAATCCCTCATCCAAGGCGAAGTTCGGCCGGGGATTTTGAAATAACCATCGAGAACCAGTCATAGTTGGACTACCGTCCAACGCGGGGGAGGATGTTCGAGTTTGCAAGAAATAATTCTCATAAAAATTAAATAAATGCAGACACCCACGAATTCTGCTGGTATAAATTGAAACATGATATGCAGCTTGTGCATGGAGTGTACATGCTATGCAGCTTGTGCATAGAATGTACATACTATGCAGCTTGTGCATAGAAATTGCCTGATAAGCAGCGTGTGCATTGTACATAGAATTGTCGCGGTAAAAGTCGAAGGTACAGAGTAAGTAATTGGATATGTAGCTTGTGCATGGTCAAGCTTATCAATATGAAATTTTCTCGGTACTGTGAACGACAGCAGAATTCGTGGGTGTGAGTAAAAGAGTAGGTTCGTAGAATAGAATTGCAATGTATAAAATATTATTTAAGTCAGCAATTTTTATATATAAATTTAATTCGCCAGTTGATAGAGAGATTTTGTTTTTAATTGTACATCGACATCCAAGCTACCACGAAGCTCTGAATTGCCCCCTACCCAAGGTAAGGCAATCAGAACAAGCTCCAATATTCTTTAATCACTGAAGAGTCTTGGTACAAGCACCAACGACTCTCGCATCAAAGTCAAGGTCCAAGTACCATTGACTCAACCAACAAATAACAATTGCATCGATAAAGGCAGAAGAGCCTTTAAACAGTAGTTTTGATCTAAATATTTATAATTGAAAAATGTGTGAACGAAAATAGATTTAAAAAAAAAGTAAAGCAAGTTTTTTTTTATGTTCGTTATCTCTTAAATGGATTTCTTTTCGTGTTTTTTTGGTAGATGGATTAAATGAATTCACCAAAATTCAGTCAATGTACGACGTAAAAAGTGAATAAGAGACTTCTACGAAATAATGATGACTGGGTTAAATCCTATAGGCTTGCTGAAAATCGACGGTCGGAAAATTATGGTAATTTAAAAATTATATTTGCAAATTTCCAATCCACCTTTTGAGGTACTGCATATGGATCGTTAACCATTTATTTTCGATGGCTGGTTTCCCCAAGAGGCATAACCACCATCAGTCTAAACTTAATAAAGGCTTTTGTTAGCCCTAGCACCAATTGAATGAGAAGAAAAAGTATTTGGTCTTTTATTGCATATTACTTGAGAAGACAGAAAGAAAATATAATAAACTAATATTTTCAATGGAAAGAACTTAACAGTTGTTATCATTCTGAATTACAAACAGAAGAAAAACACCACCGCAAAACGTCTTGATATGGATGCGCGGTAGCTTCTTCTTTTGTTTATAATTTAGAATTATTACAAGTCCTTATTTCTTTCCGTCGAAAAATTTTAATTGAATTTGTTTGGATCCCTACAAACCAATATTGGTTTCTTTGAGTAATAAGGTATAACGGCGCTATGAACCACGGTCGGCCATTTTGTCCGTCACGGTATCATACGATTTTACTACAGACATTATATATATAAAAAAATAAGAACATGACAAAATTCAGAAACGATAAAATACATGCCAAAATCCGGAAATTGTAAAAATGTGTATAATGATATTCTACAAATATATAAATTATTTAAAATTTACAAATTGTTAAATATATTGTTACGTGCAATAGAAAGAGACAACTACTGACATCTACTGGCAATGGAGAAGTAGAACTACTGACATCTACTGGCAATGGAGAAGAAGAGTTTAGGTTCGGAGAATTGATTATGGTATCTACAGGAAGGTTCAGGAATAGAATGAATAGAACAGTCAAGAAGCTTCTGGAAAATAGAACACTCGAGAATAATCTGGAGAGTTTCTAGGGTATAAATATAACAGTTGTCATAGCCAGAATAAGAGGCTTGTCTTAGACATTGCAGTGTTAACAAGCGAAAGTAATAACGTGCGGAAGTGTTGTAATTAGATTGCGATAATTGAAAGTACAGTATTAAGCGATAATTAAAGTTGAGTTGATTAATTGAAAGTTTGTGAATTGTTAAGATTAGAGTCAAATAAAGAACTTGTATATTAAATAAATATGCATATAAATTGGGCACAATTGGGTTGCGCCCGAACTTCATTCTGGATGATACACGTTCCCATAAGATGTAAATCTACCATCGCCAAATCCCAATGTACTAACCATCATGAAGAATTCAAACTAAGAGTAAATCTAGGAAAGGTATTCGCGCGCGCGAGTATCTTTTCTGGATTTCCTCTGAATTTTATCGCTTCTGGATTTTGTCTTTCTAGATTTCGTACCCAACCATAAAAAAAATTAAAAAAAAAATCGGAATTCTTCAACAATAACTTTGGGAACGTTGTGTTCAAATATCATAGGATTACAGCAACAAGTTTGGGACCAACTTTGGTTGGCATCTCAAAATTTCAGAAAAAACGTGCTTTGACAAAAACGCGGGCACATTATATAAGAGTAAAATCTGAAAATTACGCCCACCCCTTCTCATGCATTTACGAAAATGAATCATTTGTTACTCTGATTCGTTGCATGTAATTTGCGCTTTCCCATTTTTTGTCTTTATTTGTAAATTTTTTAAAGAGTTTGATTTTTTTGTTCCTTTTTTTCTTTCTTTCCTTTTCTAGTTGAAAACAGTCTGAAATCTCCTCTGCTTCCTAACTTGTAGAGTCTTCATGTTTTGCCTTGGCCTACCTCAAGGGAGTGAGGCCCGTTGTTTTTCGCTTGATTTATCGCTTTCTTCAAGTTGACTAAAACTGCATACATGTCTGTGATGATGATGGGTGAAAGTTTATTGTGAAATTGCTGATATGCATCATTATCTTGCTTAGCTTAATTTAATTTCATGGAATTGGCTATCTATGCACAGTTCCTCAACACACCTAAAACTTGCAACATTTCATTTTTTCCGCCTATTCCACTGACGTGTAGTACGTTTACATATAACAATTACAGATCAAGTAGTCAAAATATCATGTAAACGCGCATTGACGTCAAGTAAATCACAAAATTGTTATTCAATTTACTTGAAAAAATTCATGTAAACGCAACTGCAGTACATTTTCATTTCTACGAGCTATGAAACTGTTAAAGAGAAACAAAAGATTATCGTTGACAATTCAGGTTGTGATTTTTGTTAAATTTCAAGAAAATTTCAAGTGAGATAATTGAAATTAATTCCACCAAAACCTTACTTGAGTTTCAAGTCAAGTACTCAAGTATTCATGTAAACGTACTGATTAACTGCTTGATCTCCTATAATATCAAATATTCATTAAAGATTTTTCAGGAAATAAAATTGTGCAATTTTTGTTTGCTTATCCCTAGAAGTAGGTATGGGGGACAGAAGAGATCTCAAATTAGTATTGCCATTCATTTCTATTCTATATATTCATTTGGAGAATCCGTTGACTGAAACTGGACTTGGTGGATTTTGTATAGAACTTATTACTTGAAGTTCACCGGAATAAAGTATTAAACCAAAGAGACAACTATAGAAAAGTGATCCGATGATAATGTAAGGAATGCCAGTAGTGTCAGCGGTGTATGTTATACAAGTCAGTGGCCTATCCCAATGACCCATTAGGAGTTTAAATGAGATAATGATAGTGAGTACACAAGGAAGAAATCTGCTTATTTGAGAATTTAATTGATGTGATAGCCGGAATTATGTGCAAAAATGCATTTTACACAATAGTAAACTCAACAATGCGTTAGTGACAAAATTTTGCTGCGTTTATCAGTAGTTTTTATTGTTCGATTAAAAAACTTTAATATATAAAAAATACGGATTCGAATAAAAAATGAAATTAATTTTTCCTTCGAGAAATTAACGCAACATTCATATGCAGGAACTTCATTAAGGATTTTAAGCAAAATGCCATTTATACCCCGTTCGGCGATTATTTCATCGAAAATGCTGGATAACTTCTCATCAAGACGTTTAATGTAAGAATAAAATCCTTCCGGAGGAACCTCCAAATGACAACTTTCGAATTGTCTTAATTGAAGATATGCTCCTAATGGATTATAATCTGTATTTTCATCAATGCGAGTACACTGATGAAATCCGCGACTTTTTTTGTATAGGTACCCGCAAACATAAAAAAGTGCATTTTCTTCATCAAAACTTAATTGTTTGTAATCGCCTGGAAACATTGTAATGTTTTGAGAACCAGAAGATTTCGCTGTGTCCATTATTTTCTCAACCAAATGGTTCGAACTCATGTCAGGGAAATGAAACTCTTCCTCTTGTTCACAGTTACCAGTTTGTAGAAGTTCCATGAATTGGATCCCAAATAATTTTTTATAGCCCATTATAAATTGGTTGGGAGTAGGACGTAAGGAATTCCCAAATTGCTGGCGTATCCATCCAAAGAAATTCTCTAAGCAGTCTTGATTTAACCGTCTGGTTAACAAATATTTGATATTTCCCTGAACTTTAATGGTAGACCATATCTCTTTTAAGCTTTGTATGGTAATCAACCAGCCGTTCAGGCATTTTATTCCACCAGTTACATCTTTTCCGTCTTCAGTAATATATTTTAGATTACTTAAAATTCTATATATATCATTCAAAAAGAGCAACTGTCTTTCATCGCCAACAAAGGGCCTCTTTGAATCTTTCAGCTCAAAGGCAGATGATGAATTGAAGATATCAAACAGCTTGTCAAAAATATAAATTATTTCTGCGGTATTCACAGCCGTTGTGCTCCATGCACTATCTTTCGTTTCGGATAGAATACCTATGGAAACAGTGTGACTAAAAATCTGTGTAGTGACCTTAACTTTCATTTTCTGGAAGTTGTTTGGATACACGTGCGCGTCAGTCAACTTTGGAGCTTTACGGAAATGTCTCTCTTTATCTCGTTCATAAAACATTTTCACATCACTCCAGCTTGCTGTCTTGTGTTCATAAATAATATCATATTTTATGAAATTATTTCGCAAGCTTTTTATGAGGTGGCAAGGGTCGAACATGAAGAAGATTGGCTTAGAGTGTACTAAGAATGCTGTATTAGCTTTCTTTATCTCCAGCAGACTTGCCAAAGCTTGGAAATTGAAATCGATGAAGCAATATGTATGATCATGAGCCTGAATACCTGCAAGATCTGAGCCGACAGCATCTTGCGAGGGCGCTTCAGGAGATGATTCTAAACCCTCAAAGCATCCTCTGTCTTCCCGGGATTTCTCTGCATGGCGCGCAAGCGAAATTCCGGGATCAGTGAAACAGTATGTATGATCATGACCGTGAATACCAGCAATATCTGAATCGACAGCATTGTGCGTGGATGCTTCACGGGATGATTCTAAGCCCTCAAGGCATCCGTTATCTTCTTGGGATTTCTTTGCACTGTATGCAAGTGAAATCGCCGAACCGATGAAGCAAGTATGATCATGAGCCTGAATGCCGGCAAGATCTAGATCGACAGCATCTTGCAATGGCGCTTCAGGAGATGATTCTAGACCCTCAATACCTCCTATTTCTTCGCAAGATAATGATGGCTTAACAACTTTCCCCACTTGAGTCCTTCCAAAGTCCTACATTATGATATAAAAGGGGCAACAAAAATAAGGAAAAGGTTGCGGATAAAATAAAAAAATAAATGAAAAGGAAAGAAAAGAAGAAAAGAAAAGAATAAATTAGAAATGAAGAGAATAAAAGAAAAATAGAAAGAATAAGTAAAAAGCTAGAATTTGTCTAAGACCCAATCTTATGATACCCTAGATGAATGCCCGTACATAATTTCGTATGGTTCGTCGGCATTAAAAATGAGTACAGGCAATTTCATAGAATTTCATATTCTGAAGAACTTTTCAGTACAATAAAAATGTCTAGGACTGATCATTTTCACAGTATATCAAAAATTATTTATCAGTCAAGGTTCTATAATTTATTACGCAGCAAATGAGAAAGAGTTGGAAAACAAACTACAAACAGAATCAGAAAAGGACTTATATCCACGGCGACCAAAATCCCGTGTATAAAACTTCAGCTCTCTAAGTGAACGCGTTCTCGAGTTATCGAGAGGACAGACAGATAGACAGAGGGGCGGATAAACATACGGACGGACATAATTTCATCTAGGGTATGATAATTTAAAATATAATAATAATAATAATAAAAATAATATTTAAATCTCAAAATAATTTTAGGTAGGTAAAAAATTACCTCTTCCAATTTTGGCATGGCATGTTTTTTTAACATACCAGTTCTGGTAAGCATATCTTTTGAGAAATGCTTCTCGCAAAGGACGACGGTACCTAAGTGGCTCCAAATCTTCTTTAAGTCGGCTCTACCGGACCTTTCAAGCCATAAGAAAGCACTAAAAAGCAAAATAAAACTTCTTTGAAGACAATATTGTTTTCAATTTAAAAGAGGTATGCTGTCTATGCAGTCTACAGGAACCAACTAGAAGCTGCGACATTTTTAACTATTTTATGCCTTTAGTCCAAGTTTTTAGCTACTTTAGAACTCAATTAGTTACGTTTATGGAGGTCAAATGCTGTATACTTTTATTTTGATATTTCTTTTCTTTGAATTCATGCACTAATGTAAATATACTTTTCTTGGGATGTAATCTTATTGTTGTGTAATGTTGAATCGTAAGCTTTATTCGATTCGATAACTTAATCAACTAAGTTACTTAATACAATAAAACGCTGCATTCAACGTTTGTAACATAGCATTTAAGCTGGGGTTTTATAGTAAACAGAGCCTTTCCAGTTTAAAATGACATATTGGTAAAGGTTGAATGTATAAATAAATAAATCAATAAATAAAATTAGCCTATACACACAGGGTAAAACAAAATCAAATCCTAAAAGCGATATTCTTTACCAAAGGAACTATTTTATATTATGTATTTAAACAAGTTACAATTGGTTATTGTCATTTTCACCTCATTTAATTAATATCCAATCCAAGATCTCATTTTGGATTCTCCCAAACTGCTTGCAGGATTATTGGCAGCAACTGTTTATACTCAGGTCTGGTGAGAATCAATCATCGTTTAGATCACTGAGAGCGGGAGTACCCCATGGTGCTATTCTGGCTCCCCTACAGTTCTCATTGCACATTAAGGACGTCAACGATGGCCTGAATGGCGTAGGTTTTCATATATATGCCGATGACATCCAGATCTATGCAGGTGCGTCGGCAGAAGGATTGTAAGAATTAATGTCAACCATCAATGGGGTCCTAGATGGAGTTGTAAGATCGGCCACCTGGTGTTGAATCCATCCAAAACTCAAATGCATGTATGAAGTGAACGCTCTATCTTTCATACATAAGGCTAGACTGGGTCTTCTACCTGGTTATGTGCGAAACCGGCTCTTGTGGAGCATAAGGGACAACAAACGAATGATTTACCCGCGCGTAAGTACACAATTCAGTAGTAGGAATATTTTCCCACGTGTCGTAATATGTTGGAACCGACTGCCGGGTGAAATTAGGTAAATCATCCTACTCAAGGAATTTAGAAAGCAAACCTTAAGCTATCTTAGACCCAAGTGAGTGACAACTTGGATGCTGCATCTGGAACCACGAACGAGATAAATCATCAAAACTTCAAAACACCTCAGTGGAACTCAAGGAAGACACTGGAATCATCGTATAACTAACCCAGCCACGTTATACAACTAATCATCTCGGTAAACGTTGCAGGAATAGTTACGGGTGGTCATGACACTGATACCTCTAGCAACAATGGACAAACCACTAATCAATTGACTGTTTGGTCTTGGTGTATAATGCCTGACCTCTTCATTCATTGTTTCTTTATACCTATATATTTTCATGATGTGTAATGTGTGTGCTATGTAGATCGGGTTACGGTTCTGAGTGTGATACTGGGGGAAGTTTAAATGGATCCAGTCTGGTCTGCTGCGACATCTACTATCTGGCCTTAATACTGTACACGGATTGTGTAACAGATGTATATTATTCCCGTGAAATCTAATCCAATTTTAACGCTGGTAATAATTCAAGATGACCTTATAAGCTATATAATAGGTCGGATCTGTTTAATCTGTATAATCTGTAATCTCATATACCTTGTTCATTGGTCCCGGCAGTAACAAATTAGTGGGTGAAGATATGTGAGACTGGCGTCTTAGTCTAAAAGCATAGCGCAGGCAGGCCTTGAATGCACGTTCTAGCTTTACTAAGGCTGTACAATTCAGCGGATACATTGCCACATCCGCATAAAAAAACAATTGTATATATCCAGGACAAATAATGCTTCTAATTATGTTAGCCCGTATAATCTGTATATTCGACGTATCCGTTAGTTAATCTGTATACTCGATATATTCAACTGTCTCCGTAAACCTAACTATTTTTATTTTTATATGTTTACAATGCTATCCAATCTATAATGTTATAAAATCTGTTTACTAGATTTAATTTGATTTTTGTTTATTTTGCTGTGTAATAACTAATCTAAGAACCAAACTGTTGATTGTCGTAGAGCCCAACGTTCTACGTTGCTTTAAGCAGGGTACTCAGAAATAAATGCATTGACTTTGACTTAGATTTAGACTAGTATTAGAGACTGGTTTTATATAACTTTATTATAAAAAAAAAAATGGATTACATATCAGTTGATGAGTTGTATTTTTATTTGTTCTTTTAAGTTTGAAATCTTGTTATCTACTGTCAGCTGTTACTTTACTTTTACTTTTTTACTTCTTCATTTGTTAATTGGTGTTTGCCATTCTACTTTAAGTGCTTTAGGCTCTCTATTGTTTGACTTCATTATTTGACTATATTACTGTAATTGCTTTCTGCAGCAATGAGTCTGTTCAGTGCTCCTTTTTTGGTTTGCTAAACAACTTTGTATTTTATCGACTATACCAGATACCTACTAGCTATTACTTACTCGATGTACATAACCTGAAGTTCTTTAATAAATGATTTTTCTATTCTATTTCTTTGCTACAATGTATTCCTATTATACTAATTCTACTTGAGTTAACGAGTTGTCCAACGTTGTATTATATTATGTAGCTTAAGCTGGGACATATCAAAACATGCTTTTGGTCTGATTTGATTATATTTTCAGTTTAATAAAAATAAATAACTTACCATTCTTCGTTCTTCGGCAAGGGATATACCCTCGAATAGGATCCCACATCACATCCTTTAATGCATTTCCTGTGTCTGCCTTGGTACACTGAAAATGAAAATGTTGTGCATAAAAAAGCAATAAACATTGAATTAATTACTCGTTATTGTTTTTGGTTATTCACTGCCATTCACGGTCTTCAAAGAAGTGACTGTTATTGCGCCCAAATTTTTAAGGGCGCCAAAATTATTCCCCACTTGTGGTAACTATGACCACACTATGACACTGCATACGTCTATTTTAAAATTTTATACATATTGGGGGATGATCAAAACTATCAATAAATTATATAGGTAAGTGAAATAAGATGATATTGATTGAAAAGTAGAAAAAAACCTAAGGTGACTTTGTAGATTATAATACAAGCCGCCAATAGAATTTCTCCTAATCAACAATCAAGAATTCTGAAAAATTTCGAATATTATTATGTTATGTAAATTTTAAACAATGATTAAAATTATGCAAATGTCAATATCAACTGAGTTCCAACCAGGCAGCTTCTTAAAATAGTTTAACTTACGCATTTTTTCAATGAATTTACGTTAATCATTGACGATCACATTTCAACTTTTTACAAAAATTATTTCTTGAAAAATTAAGCCACGCTACTATATAAATTATAATATTAATTGCTTAACTTAAACACAACACTTCTAGTTGGTAAAAGATGACGTTTCGAATTGTCATATTGACGTTGATCACTCAACCAGTTCTTTCTTTCTTGTTCACAGGAGATTTTACATATTGAAAATCTCTTTTTCCCACTTATTATTTAAATACACATCTTTGTGTTAGTTGAGGACTTTTTTCACCTTTTTTCTTCAATGGCATGTCTCCTTCTCCTTCCGGTCAAAGTCAAAGTCAAAGTATGCTTTATTGAGTCTAGATTAGAGTATAATTTTTGTTGGATTTACATGACTTCTTATCTTAATAGCTAGTTGCCTGGCTTACAGATTTGCCTGGCTTACATTATTGGAGTTCATGTTTGTGGTTAATGACACAGATCATTAGCTTATATTTCTCAACAGTTTAGAATTGCTGCTTTAAATTTTATTGGTTTTTACACTTGCTCATGGTGTATATTTAATAAAGGTTGTCTCTTTGACACTAATCCTAACTTAAAACTAGATAACGCAGCAAGAGCCAAGACTCTATACCTGTGTTGGTATCGAAAATAAGAATAAAAATGAGAATTGAAATTGAGAGTTCAAGAATTAAAGAGATTAAGGTATATGCTATATGCCTAAATGTATAAATGTATAGATGTGTGGAAGACGCAGCATATAGGCGTATATGTTATATATCCAATTGCTGCCCACACATGTATACATTCCTGACGGAAATAAATTGTATTACTATTGCTCTACATATTGTGTGTGATAGGTATCACGGAGTGACTTGTCGAAAGACACGTTATAGACTATTTAGGTGATCTTATATTTATTATAACTATTGCTATTTTTACCAAGTATGGTTAGTTACTTATCTTAGCATAGCTAATAGCCTCCCTATCTGAATTATCTGTGTAGGGTAATTGCAACAGTTGTGTTACTACTAGATCTAATGGACCTATTTCCAACTAAAAGCCTGGTTAGTTCATAAGTTATGTAAGTTGTGTAAGGACACTTATTGATCACATATTTTATCACTGTCAGGCTTACAATTCTGCCTGGCTTACATATTTATATTATAACTTTGTGAATTAGGATTATAAATTATATATTATAGGTTATGTATTATAGATTATGGTTTCACTGCCATGTTATATGTATGGTACGATTCCATACTTACTAAAAATAATTACTTTATATTTTTAGCTAGTGAAGTGCCCACCTATCTATGACCCACCCAGCCTATGTTTGCAATGCACCGTATAAAAACACGCCCGGCGATGCAATAACAAGAGAACGGAAAAAGAAGAACAAAACTACGTCATATTTCAGCTAGTCAGCCATCGAGTCCGCCATAAAGATGGCCTCGGCAATTGATCCCTTTATTAAGAGCATAGAAAATCCTTGCGAATTTGGATATATTAGTTTCCAACGCGAGTCCTGCTACCCCCTATAGTTAGAAGTGGTAGCCTTCACGTAGAAGGGGATCCTTAGACCCCGTACGGACTCCCTCTGGAGATTCGGACGGGAGCTTGCGTGTAACATGTTTACAGGAGATATGTAGTAGTTGTCAAAAAAAGAGTCGTTGATGTTTGATGCTATTACGTTTTTGATTAATGGGTTATCATGTGTATTGGCTTTACTGAGAGTTCTCTCGGCCAAGCCCAATAAGTAAGTTAAGAGGGGGGGAATGCCGGCTTCCCTGTACAGGCTCGCATTGGAGAACCATTTATGACAATTAGGCCTTCTGAATTTGCCAAGGCAGTGCCTGACAACCTTTCTCTCGAAAGTTTCCAATTCTTTAGCAACGTTGGGGGTTATTTGAAACCACGACGTGAAGCCGTAGCTTATGATTGGCCGAATTAATGTTTTGTAGATGAGTAATTTCGTTTTCTTTGACAGAGCTTTCGCATTTAACAGGGGTCTCAATATAGCTGTCGCTGCTTTAGCTTTTTTTAACGCTTTCCTAGCATGTGGATTGAAACGCAATCTATTGTGGAAATTAATTCCCAGATATTTAATTTCCTCTTTGAGTGGAATGAGACTGCCGTTTACCCTAAGAGAGAGGCATTTGCTTTCCCTTACTGCTAAATGGTGACCCCTGCCACTTGCGTTACGGAAACATATGAGTCCGCTTTTTTGCTCGTTTATTTTAAACCCCCAATCATTGTAGAATTTGTTTAGAGCAGGTATAAAATTTTGAATCTTAGTTAGAGCAAGATGGGGCTTTTCATCCTGTGCTAGAATTAGTGTATCATCTGCATACATGATTGCGGCCGGGCTGTCCGATAAGAAGTTTCTAAGTGGAAAGTCGTGAATGAAAATGTTAAAAAGTTTCGGCCCAAGTATTGACCCCTGCGGTACTCCTGAATTTATCGGGATTATGTCCGACGTCTCTTGAGCGATAGAGATTGTGGTAAATCTTTGGCACAAAAAACTATCTATAAGTCTGATGATCTCCGGCGGGCACCCAACCTCTATCATTTTGTACAATAGACCCTTATGCCACACCCCATCGAAAGCCTTTTCAAGATCGATATCAAGCCCCACAGTGCAGGTTTTGTTTCGCAGATTGGTCGTGATTTTATTTGCCAGCGTTAGAATTGCATGGTCTGTCGAGTGGCATTTTTTAAATCCAAACTGATTGTTTGGTATTGTCTCATGTTCTTCACAAAAATTATCCAGCTTGTCGGCTATTATTCTTTCATATAATTTACCAAGATTGGAAAGAAGGGAAATTGGTCGAAAATCCTTTATGTGTTTAGAGTTAGCTTTTTTTGCTATTGGAATTAGCCTGCCCCTTTTCCAGTCTGCAGGAAAGTAACCGTTGTTAGTGCACTGATTGAATATGATTGCTAATTTAGTGTCTAAAAGTTTGGGGCATTTCCGTAGAATATAATTAGATATGTTGTCGGGACCGTAAGATTTTTTATTATTGAGGCCGGCTCTAGTCTCAGCCACTTTTAATAGAGTGGTGAATTTACTCACACAAATATTAGGTGCTAATGCTGGGTTGGTGCAGGAGAATTGAATTAGGGTTCGCCCCTCGTTTTCATTATTGAATGAGATGAGTTTATCAGACAACCTAGCCTGCAGCCTTCTGTCCTGGTCCGGGACTTTTTCTGCGTATAAGTCAGCATAATAATTATGAAAAGCCACTAACTTTTCCTCTGAGGTTACGAGCTCCCGGCCTAAGTGACTCAGGTTACTCATTGCAATGTTTGTGCCAAAGGTTTTCCTTCCTGTGATGCGATTAATTTCCTTGAAGGCTTGCGGAGATGGATTTATATTGTTCAATCTTTTTTGGAAAGCTTCGTTCATTTCCATTTTAACTTTTTGCCTAATTATTTGGCTTAGGCATCTGATTCTGGCATTGAGTTCAGTGTATTCCCTATTGTTCCTGTTTAGGTTCCGATAAAAAATTCTTTTTTGATTTATTAGCCAAACTTTCCTTGTTTTAATTAGTTTTATGGTTTCCCTTGATATGTTATTGTATTTGTGGTCCGCATCATTTAGAGTTTTGGAATGCCTCTCTGTACAGTTGATAATTTCCCTAGATATAGTTTTTATGTATTTGTCTATATCTGTATTTGGTAGATTTTCACTCATTGGAATATTAACGCTGTTCAATTTACGATGGAGGTCGAATCTGAAGGCCACCCAGTCAGTTTCGGCGAAGCTTCTGTAGGTGCGAGGAGCCATTGGGATCAGAGCGAAATTATCTATTATAATATCTGCCAACAGACCAAAATGGTCAGATGGGGATGCGATCGTGCGGCAAGATGCGCTATTCCTACTATCTACCGAGTCCAGTAATGTAGACGAAATCAAAAAGAAGTCCAGCACCGATGCCGATCTTGGAAAGGTTGGTCCAAGAGGAGCCAATATATCAAGGTTTAGGAAGGGGCCACTGTTTAGCCAGTTCACTAATAAATTCCCGTTTCTGTTATTCAGAATATCACCCCACTTGTCATGCCTTGCGTTAAAGTCGCCGCCTATGATGGAAAGATCGAACTCCCGAGTAAGTCGGTAGAGTTTGTTTAGTTCATTAGTTATGGACGGGCCAACATTACTAGGGATGTATATACTACCTATTAATAATTTTTTAGAGATACCGCGCATATCAATGAATGGGATTACAGCAAAGCAAGATGAAAATATCTCGCTACCAAAAGCCACTTTCTCAAAACTAATTTTTTCGGCTATAATGATAGCCGTACCTCTACCCGCGTCGTTTCTGATAATATTGTGTCCCTTAAGTGACACTTTATGTCTGTCATTTAGTAGTGATTCAGATATGAAGGAAAAATGGGGCTTGAAGTTAGTCAGCATGTCCAGAAGAGAAAGTCTTTTGTCATGCGAGATGAGGGAGTTTATATTAACAGACAATATTTTTAAAAAGTTCTGCATGTTCATCCTAGGATTTTAGCAGTGAAGTTGAGATAAGCTAATGCTCTCTCTTCTGGGGACGTGATGGCCTTATACTTGGGCCAGAATTCTTTAATGCTCTTAACTAATTCTGTGAAAGACATATTAAATAATTCCTGGGCTTCGCTCAGGTATTCGCTAAGGACGTTATTGTCCGCCCCTCTTGGTCTATTGTTATTAGGTGTCGCCCCTCCCTTCAGGATGTTAGCGTAAGTGGTGTGAGAATTGATTGGTATTAGTAGTATAGCTATGGCGTTTCTGGATCACTTTTTCCATACAAAAAGTGCAAGGTAGAAACCAACTATTTTGGTGGCTCTGGACGGGGGTCTGGGCCACTGAGGGGGATTCCGTCTAGTGGTATACGTCACAGGGCATGCCTGGGGAATTTCTTTCCTATCGTCTGGCTGACCTGGTGATGACGTCATCTGGTTGCCGATCCCCATCAGCTGATCAAGCTCTGTCATAGCTGATTTGAAAATTCAAACTGTTATAGTCTACGCCTGCCTGAGGGAATTCCTTTCCTATCGACTGGCTGACCAGGTGATGACGTCATCTGGTTGCCGATCCCCATCAGCTGATCAAGCTCTGTCATAGCTGATTTGAAAATTCAAACTGTTTTAGTCTACGCCTGCCTGAGGGAATTCCTTTCCTATCGTCTGGCTGACCAGGGGGATGACGTCATCTGGTTGGCTGATTCCCATAAGTTGTTCAAGCTCTTGTCTTAGCTGATTTTTAATAAAATAATGCCGGCTTTTGTTGGAATCGAACCGAGAACGGTTTTGTAAATTCCAAGGCGCTCTACCATCAGGCCATGGAGGTGCTGTGTGAATGTTCTTTAAACTTGCTATATACGCTTAGAGTTGTGGGAACAGAGACATCGGGACACTTGTGCGAGGCTGGACACACACACACACACCCATGCACCCCATACACACACACACACACACACACACTACGTCATACCAAAAGGTTTTCTGCCAGGTGATATTCAGTACCATGTTATTAAATTAGCAACAACAACAACTAACGTAGGTAGGTATGTTGGCTTAGATAAGAAATTACCTAATTTTTAATCTTCAGGTGCAATGCTTCTAATTTGATTCATTGCATAAACAATTCGTACAGCCGAATAAATCGCAGTCGAATAATGTAAACAAAATTCGCACAGAGCCGAGTAAAGTAAACAAATTGAACGATTCCCGATTTCTTTAGCTGAAAAAAAATAACAACTGATAAGTTGTCTTAGATGAGTAGTGGAAGTTATAATTGAAAATTTCTTTTGTAGATAAAAAATCAACAACAACTATAGCGTAAGTTGTTGTCTGTATGTATCTTTTATAAACAAAAGTGATCATGATATTCGATATCTAAAAAGAGATCACGGCTGCTTGGGATGGTAAGAATGGAAATTAAAGCCTAGAAAATTTTCGCTGTAGGGGTGTGCGTGTACTGAAAAGTCTTATCAAAAATCATCTACGGGCTATGGATATTAGCGATCATACCTTTTATGATGTAATTCATATTACTTATAATTCAAGTCTAGGCTATTTTTTTTTTGTAAGCATTAAGTTGAGAATTGGTTAAATTAAAATCTTTGTGAGCTATAATATTAATGTAGGATGATGTGGCGACTTAGATGAGTAATGAAAATTGTATAGCTGCAGCCTTGTTAGAAAATTTTTAGTCTTCAAGTGTAATGGGATGACTGGTAATTTTATATCAAACAAACTCGCACAGCCGAGAAAAGTAAACAAGTTGAGCGATTTTTTTTGTGTCTATTGGAAAGTCTTTCGCTCAGTAAAAATCTTATACATAACTCTAGTAGGATATGGAAGCTTTGGTGAAGACCGGGGCGATGGTCGAGAGTGGTTAGTGTTATTTACTTATTTTTAAATCTTGTCATGAAAGCATTAGGTTGGTTAGGGTGGATTAAATAAGTTTTGATGAAAGAAGGTGGCATGATTATATTAATTTTGTTTTGGATGAGTAGTGGAGTGCTGTAATATGCCTCGCTCCAACACATTAGGAAGCTTTAGTGAATACCGTACTTTGAAACCATCTCGCTCTCTCAAAACATCTTTCTCTCTCTAGCACACATGTTTGAGGTGGACTTGATTATATACATGCCAGCTTGGAGCTTGCTTGTCTGCTTTGTATACTATGAGTATAGTATGGTTGCCTGGAATTATCAGGCTTGTTGGTAATTCGATATCATCTCAGCCTGTAAGCAAATTCGTTGGAATTCATCCTGCGCAATTTTAGCAGCAGGATCATTCATGTTTACAAACCGTTGCTATAAAAGCGCAAGGAAACTCTTGAGGAGCACCAGTCAGTTTTAGTGAGTCTCCGTGATAGTACATAAAAATAAAATAAAAATGACAACCGCGCTAGTAAATAAAAGTTTTTCAGTAATTGAAAACTTGCGAAAAGATGTGATGGAGTGTTTAAAAAATTCAGTGAATAAAGACTATATTGTTCAAAAGTGTAATAGAAACATGCATAAATTTCAAGTTGCATTACGGAAGTGCAATAAGAGTGCTAGGAAACGACATTTCGAGAGCTGTCTCGAGCAAATTAAAGCATTGAGAGCACTATTGAGAACTCCCCGTCGAGGTGGAGGAATTACTCGCATAAGAAGAAGTGATTTTGTAAAGTGGGAGGAAATAAAGACAGCGTTCGCAGAGAGAATTCGACAAGGTGTTATTGCAAATTTAAAGCATATCGATCCGAAGCTATTTATGCAAGACGCTGCCAAATTATTTACGCGTCGTGTTAAAAATACCTTAAAACATTATTTTAATATTAAAGTTTCTACAACGTTTTGCGGTGAATTTGTTAAAGAAACTGGTGACAATGAAATGATAAAAGACGTTAAATATTTCCAATCGAGAACTGCTCCAATTAGTGCAGATGACAATTTAAAGGAGTGGTTTAAATCAAACATTTCGGATCCAATACACACTCAGCTGGAAGATTTCCAGGAAAAAGACAGTGGCTGGGCACTGCACTCAATAATACATCTAGCAGTACACATCAACAAGTTTGAGCAGCTTCGAGGATCTTCGTATATACCCCTACCAAAGGAAATTGCATCAAAGAAAGCTTGCATCAATGTGCAAAATAATGATGAAGCATGCTTCGCATGGGCCGTAACATCAGCGCTATATCCTGCAAATATTAACACCAATAGGATCTCATCGTATCCACATTACTCTACAGTACTTAATTTAACTGGGATAACATTTCCCATGACACTTAAGCAAATTACACAATTTGAGGACCAGAACGATTTATCAATAAACATGTTCATCCTGGAGAAAGAGCATTTCCTCACCACAGTTCCAGTCAGACTTACGAAACACAGAATGGAGCGACATGTAAATCTCTTAATGCTACAAGATGACTATGACCAGGCTGATGATCATATGGATGATGATGATGACGACAGCAGATATCATTTCTGCTGGATTAAAGATCTTTCGCGCCTCATATCGAAACAAATTTCGAAACATAGTGGTGGTAGAAGGCATATTTGTGACAGATGTTTGCTCTACTTTTACTCTGAAGAAAAATTAACATCACACACTCCCGAATGCGAGAAGCAAAACGACTGCAGAATTATGTTTCCCTCAGAGGAAAAGAAATGGTTGGAATATAAGAATTATAACCATAAGAATCCAGTCCCGTTTTGTGTGTATGCTGATCTTGAATCAATATTGAAGCCGATTCAGGGAAACGATCAAAATACACAGCGAATCCAGGAACATGAAGTTCACAGCATAGGATTCTATTTCCACTGCAAACATGATGCTAAGCTCTCATATTACAGAGCATATCGAGGCAAGGACTGTCAACAATGGTTTGCATTAGAATTGCAAAAAATTGCATCCATAGCTGTACAGGAGAAGCTGAACATCAGGCCAATGCAACCACTGACTAAAGAGGAACGGCGATCACATATGGAAAATACTTGGTGTCATATATGTGAAAAAACGTTTGCAGCCGATGAGGAACGAGTCCGGGACCATTGCCATTTAACAGGAAAATACCGAGGGCCAGCCCACAATGCGTGCAATCTGATGTATCAAGATTGCTCCATAGTTCCAGTCATTTTTCACAATTTATCCGGATATGATGCTCACTTCATTATTAAGGATATAGCTACATCTTTCCCAGGAAATGTTGATCTCTTGCCAATAAACAAGGAAAGATATATTTCGGTCACCAAGCACATGGACGGCAGCCACATAAAATTCAGATTCATCGATTCCTTCCGTTTTATGTCAGAATCTTTAGATAAGCTATCATCATTGTTGCCGATGGATAAATTAAACACTACAAGATCGGTATGGCAGGGATTGGATGATGACACTATCAAACTTCTTACACGCAAGGGTGTCTTCCCATATGATTTTATTGATGACTGGGATAAATTGGATTTCCGAAACTTGCCAACACAGGAAGCGTTCTACAATAAACTGACTGACAGTGCTATATCTTCTGAGGACTACAATCATGCTGAAAAGGTCTGGCAAAAATTTTAAATACAAACACTTGGTGAATATTCAGATCTATACCTTAAAACTGATGTTCTCCTATTGGCTGATTTGTTTGAGAACTTTCGAGAAGTGTGCATGAAGACATACAATTTAGATCCAGCACATTATTACACCATGCCAGGCTTAACATGGGATGCTATGCTAAAATACACTAATGTCAAATTAGAGCTGATAACCGACGTGGATATACTGCTATTCATAGAGAGAGGCATTCGAGGTGGTATAAGTCAATGTTCGAACAGATATAGTAAAGCCAATAATAAATATATGGATGATTTTAAGCCTGAGGAGAAAGAGAAATACTTGATGTATTATGATGTGAATAACCTTTATGGATGGGCCATGTCACAGCATTTACCAACCGGAGGATTCAAATGGGTTGATGTTCCCAATATTGTCGTTTCCGAAATTCCTGATGATTCTCCAACTGGATACATATTCGAAGTCGACTTGGATTATCCTCAACATCTACATGATAAGCATAAGGACTTACCGTTTTGTTCTGAGCATGCAGCACCACCTGGAGCAAAATTAGAAAAGCTTTTGACAACATTACATCCAAAAACTAAATATATTATACACTACCGAAATTTGAAGCAATGCTTATCACATGGACTCATCTTGAAAAAAGTGCACCGGGTTCTTCAATTCGACCAATCAGCTTGGCTTAAACCATATATTGACTTAAATACTACCAAACGGATGCAGGCTACAAGCAATCATGAGAAGGACAGCTATAAAAAGATGAATAATGCAGCTTTTGGTAAGACCATGGAAAATGTGCGCAAGTATAGCGATATCAAGCTTTGCGTCAAGTGGGAAGGTCGCTATGGTGCAAAAGCTCGGATTGCGGCACCCAACTTCCACAGTGCAACGATATTTGATGAGAATTTAGTTGCTGTGGAATTAAGGCGACTCAAAATCTTATTCAATAAGCCTCTCTATATTGGAATGGCAATTATGGAAATTTCAAAGATATGCCTCTACGATTTCCATTACAGTTTTATGCAGCGTCAATTTGGAGATAAATGTAAAGTCATGTATACAGATACAGATTCTCTAATATATGAACTTGAAGAGAAAAATGCATATGAGTTCATGGCTGAAAATATAAACAAATTTGATACAAGTGATTACCCAGAAGATAACCAGTTCGATTTACCGCTCATGAATAAAAAGATTCCTGGTCTAATGAAGGATGAGCTTAATGGGAAAATCATGAGCGAATTTGTAGGCTTGCGCTCGAAAATATACAGTCTGCGTATAAACGATGGTAAAACTGTAAAGAAAGCAAAAGGAGTAAAGACTAATGTAGTCCAGAGGCATATCAATTTCGAAGACTACGTCGAATGTTTGAATAACAAGCGAGTATTAACTGCTAATCAGAGCTCCATACGATCACATAACCATAATGTCTACACGATCAACCAAAAGAAGATTGCATTGAGTCCATATGATAACAAGCGGTATATTATGAGTGGGACAACGGATACTCTACCATGGGGACATTACTCTATTCAAACAGAACAGCAAGGAGCAGACGCAGAAAGCATATAATCTAAGGCTAGTCTAAGATATGTATTGTAAACAAAAATTGTATTATAGCTAAAATACCATTTAATGAAATAGTTTGTTTTAATTGTATGTATTATAGTATAAGATATACATTATTGTAAAATAAAGAAAGTGTTATTACAGTTATAAGGAAACCGATTAAAGCAATTGAATGATACACTACGAATTAAATGTTAATATTTTTCAATTAATAATAAATCAATAATGATATTTTATATATGGTATTCTTTTTATTCAATTTCCCTACTAAGTCCAGAGCTCCCGAATAATATTTGCCCACTACAGCGAGCTCCTAATCGGGCGGTTGAGCGTTTTACCCAGAATGTTAGGACGGCTTGAGAAAAAAACATTTACACGTGGGCTCGACCTTGACCCCCGGCACCACCTTTGAAACCGGAAGGGCGTCTGACCCTTGACCTTCATCCGGAAGTGTATTAAAGTGTATAAACAAGTACATCACAGAGAACTCCTATTTGGCTGATGATGAGGATTCCGTCTGTCGATCAGACCAGTTTGTTATCTGGCCTATTAAAAAGCTGTTAAGCTGTTATCAGAGCTGTTTGAAAAGCTGTTAAGCTGTTATTTAACCTGTTTAAAAGCTGTTAAGCTGTTATCAGACCTGTTCGAAAAGCTGTTAAGCTGTTATCAGACCTGTTTAAAAGCTGTTAAGCTGTTATCAGAGCTGTTTGAAAAGCTGTTAAGCTGTTATTTAACCTGTTTAAAAGCTGTTAAGCTGTTATCAGACCTGTTCGAAAAGCTGTTAAGCTGTTATCAGACCTGTTTAAAAAGCTGTTCCGGATGAAGGTCAAGGACTTGATGCCCTTCGTGTAATTATGGATCTATTTTGAGGGATACCAATGCATATAAAAGTGAATATGCTGAAGATGGACAAATGAAAGGTACTAGAACGGCTAAGTATAAAGCTATAATCAGTAAACTTATACAGCATAAAGGCATGGGACTATCTTGAGAGATACCAATGAATATAAACGTGACTATGCTTAAGATGGACAAATAAAAGGTAATAGAGCGGCTTTAAATCTATAATCAGTAAACTCATACAGCATAAAGGCATGGACCTAGTGCATTGGTATTTCTCAAAATAGATCCATAATTACAGGAAGGGCATCAAGTCCTTGACATTCATCCGGAACAGCTTTTTAAACAGTTCGGATAACAGCTTAACAGCTTTTCGAACAGGTCTGATAACAGCTTAACAGCTTTTCGAACAGGTCTGATAACAGCTTAACAGCTTTTAAACAGGTTAAATAACAGCTTAACAGCTTTTCAAACAGCTCTGATAACAGCTTAACAGCTTTTAAACAGGTCTGATAACAGCTAAACAGCTTTTCGAACAGGTCGGATAACAGCTTAACAGCTTTTCGAACAGGTCTGATAATAGCTTAACAGCTTTTCGAACAGGTCTGATAACAGCTTAACAGCTTTTCGAACAGGTCTGATAACAGCGTAACAGCTTTTAAACAGGTCTGATAACAGCTTAACAGCTTTTCGAACAGGTCTGATAACAGCTTAACAGCTTTTAAACAGGTTAAATAACAGCTTAACAGCTTTTCAAACAGCTCTGATAACAGCTTAACAGCTTTTTAATAGGCCAGATAACAAACTGGTCTGATCGACAGACGGAATCCTCATCATCAGCCAAATCGGAGTTCTCTGTGATGTACTTGTTTATACACTTTAATACACTTCCGGATGAAGGTCAAGGGTCAGACGCCCTTCCGGTTTCAAAGGTGGTGCCGGGGGTCAAGGTCGAGCCCACGTGTAAATGTTTTTTTCTCAAGCCGTCCTAACATTCTGGGTAAAACGCTCAACCGCCCGATTAGGAGCTCGCTGTAGTGGGCAAATATTATTCGGGAGCTCTGGACTTAGTAGGGAAATTGAATAAAAAGAATACCATATATAAAATATCATTATTGATTTATTATTAATTGAAAAATATTAACATTTAATTCGTAGTGTATCATTCAATTGCTTTAATCGGTTTCCTTATAACTGTAATAACACTTTCTTTATTTTACAATAATGTATATCTTATACTATAATACATACAATTAAAACAAACTATTTCATTAAATGGTATTTTAGCTATAATACAATTTTTGTTTACAATACATATCTTAGACTAGCCTTAGATTATATGCTTTCTGCGTCTGCTCCTTGCTGTTCTGTTTGAATAGAGTAATGTCCCCATGGTAGAGTATCCGTTGTCCCACTCATAATATACCGCTTGTTATCATATGGACTCAATGCAATCTTCTTTTGGTTGATCGTGTAGACATTATGGTTATGTGATCGTATGGAGCTCTGATTAGCAGTTAATACTCGCTTGTTATTCAAACATTCGACGTAGTCTTCGAAATTGATATGCCTCTGGACTACATTAGTCTTTACTCCTTTTGCTTTCTTTACAGTTTTACCATCGTTTATACGCAGACTGTATATTTTCGAGCGCAAGCCTACAAATTCGCTCATGATTTTCCCATTAAGCTCATCCTTCATTAGACCAGGAATCTTTTTATTCATGAGCGGTAAATCGAACTGGTTATCTTCTGGGTAATCACTTGTATCAAATTTGTTTATATTTTCAGCCATGAACTCATATGCATTTTTCTCTTCAAGTTCATATATTAGAGAATCTGTATCTGTATACATGACTTTACATTTATCTCCAAATTGACGCTGCATAAAACTGTAATGGAAATCGTAGAGGCATATCTTTGAAATTTCCATAATTGCCATTCCAATATAGAGAGGCTTATTGAATAAGATTTTGAGTCGCCTTAATTCCACAGCAACTAAATTCTCATCAAATATCGTTGCACTGTGGAAGTTGGGTGCCGCAATCCGAGCTTTTGCACCATAGCGACCTTCCCACTTGACGCAAAGCTTGATATCGCTATACTTGCGCACATTTTCCATGGTCTTACCAAAAGCTGCATTATTCATCTTTTTATAGCTGTCCTTCTCATGATTGCTTGTAGCCTGCATCCGTTTGGTAGTATTTAAGTCAATATATGGTTTAAGCCAAGCTGATTGGTCGAATTGAAGAACCCGGTGCACTTTTTTCAAGATGAGTCCATGTGATAAGCATTGCTTCAAATTTCGGTAGTGTATAATATATTTAGTTTTTGGATGTAATGTTGTCAAAAGCTTTTCTAATTTTGCTCCAGGTGGTGCTGCATGCTCAGAACAAAACGGTAAGTCCTTATGCTTATCATGTAGATGTTGAGGATAATCCAAGTCGACTTCGAATATGTATCCAGTTGGAGAATCATCAGGAATTTCGGAAACGACAATATTGGGAACATCAACCCATTTGAATCCTCCGGTTGGTAAATGCTGTGACATGGCCCATCCATAAAGGTTATTCACATCATAATACATCAAGTATTTCTCTTTCTCCTCAGGCTTAAAATCATCCATATATTTATTATTGGCTTTACTATATCTGTTCGAACATTGACTTATACCACCTCGAATGCCTCTCTCTATGAATAGCAGTATATCCACGTCGGTTATCAGCTCTAATTTGACATTAGTGTATTTTAGCATAACATCCCATGTTAAGCCTGGCATGGTGTAATAATGTGCTGGATCTAAATTGTATGTCTTCATGCACACTTCTCGAAAGTTCTCAAACAAATCAGCCAATAGGAGAACATCAGTTTTAAGGTATAGATCTGAATATTCACCAAGTGTTTGTATTTAAAATTTTTGCCAGACCTTTTCAGCATGATTGTAGTCCTCAGAAGATATAGCACTGTCAGTCAGTTTATTGTAGAACGCTTCCTGTGTTGGCAAGTTTCGGAAATCCAATTTATCCCAGTCATCAATAAAATCATATGGGAAGACACCCTTGCGTGTAAGAAGTTTGATAGTGTCATCATCCAATCCCTGCCATACCGATCTTGTAGTGTTTAATTTATCCATCGGCAACAATGATGATAGCTTATCTAAAGATTCTGACATAAAACGGAAGGAATCGATGAATCTGAATTTTATGTGGCTGCCGTCCATGTGCTTGGTGAACGAAATATATCTTTCCTTGTTTATTGGCAAGAGATCAACATTTCCTGGGAAAGATGTAGCTATATCCTTAATAATGAAGTGAGCATCATATCCGGATAAATTGTGAAAAATGACTGGAACTATGGAGCAATCTTGATACATCAGATTGCACGCATTGTGGGCTGGCCCTCGGTATTTTCCTGTTAAATGGCAATGGTCCCGGACTCGTTCCTCATCGGCTGCAAACGTTTTTTCACATATATGACACCAAGTATTTTCCATATGTGATCGCCGTTCCTCTTTAGTCAGTGGTTGCATTGGCCTGATGTTCAGCTTCTCCTGTACAGCTATGGATGCAATTTTTTGCAATTGTAATGCAAACCATTGTTGACAGTCCTTGCCTCGATATGCTCTGTAATATGAGAGCTTAGCATCATGTTTGCAGTGGAAATAGAATCCTATGCTGTGAACTTCATGTTCCTGGATTCGCTGTGTATTTTGATCGTTTCCCTGAATCGGCTTCAATATTGATTCAAGATCAGCATACACACAAAACGGGACTGGATTCTTATGGTTATAATTCTTATATTCCAACCATTTCTTTTCCTCTGAGGGAAACATAATTCTGCAGTCGTTTTGCTTCTCGCATTCGGGAGTGTGTGATGTTAATTTTTCATCAGAGTAAAAGTAGAGCAAACATCTGTCACAAATATGCCTTCTACCACCACCATGTTTCGAAATTTGTTTCGATATGAGGCGCGAAAGATCTTTAATCCAGCAGAAATGATATCTGCTGTCGTCATCATCATCATCCATATGATCATCAGCCTGGTCATAGTCATCTTGTAGCATTAAGAGATTTACATGTCGCTCCATTCTGTGTTTCGTAAGTCTGACTGGAACTGTGGTGAGGAAATGCTCTTTCTCCAGGATGAACATGTTTATTGATAAATCGTTCTGGTCCTCAAATTGTGTAATTTGCTTAAGTGTCATGGGAAATGTTATCCCAGTTAAATTAAGTACTGTAGAGTAATGTGGATACGATGAGATCCTATTGGTGTTAATATTTGCAGGATATAGCGCTGATGTTACGGCCCATGCGAAGCATGCTTCATCATTATTTTGCACATTGATGCAAGCTTTCTTTGATGCAATTTCCTTTGGTAGGGGTATATACGAAGATCCTCGAAGCTGCTCAAACTTGTTGATGTGTACTGCTAGATGTATTATTGAGTGCAGTGCCCAGCCACTGTCTTTTTCCTGGAAATCTTCCAGCTGAGTGTGTATTGGATCCGAAATGTTTGATTTAAACCACTCCTTTAAATTGTCATCTGCACTAATTGGAGCAGTTCTCGATTGGAAATATTTAACGTCTTTTATCATTTCATTGTCACCAGTTTCTTTAACAAATTCACCGCAAAACGTTGTAGAAACTTTAATATTAAAATAATGTTTTAAGGTATTTTTAACACGACGCGTAAATAATTTGGCAGCGTCTTGCATAAATAGCTTCGGATCGATATGCTTTAAATTTGCAATAACACCTTGTCGAATTCTCTCTGCGAACGCTGTCTTTATTTCCTCCCACTTTACAAAATCACTTCTTCTTATGCGAGTAATTCCTCCACCTCGACGGGGAGTTCTCAATAGTGCTCTCAAAGCTTTAATTTGCTCGAGACAGCTCTCGAAATGTCGTTTCCTAGCACTCTTATTGCACTTCCGTAATGCAACTTGAAATTTATGCATGTTTCTATTACACTTTTGAACAATATAGTCTTTATTCACTGAATTTTTTAAACACTCCATCACATCTTTTCGCAAGTTTTCAATTACTGAAAAACTTTTATTTACTAGCGCGGTTGTCATTTTTATTTTATTTTTATGTACTATCACGGAGACTCACTAAAACTGACTGGTGCTCCTCAAGAGTTTCCTTGCGCTTTTATAGCAACGGTTTGTAAACATGAATGATCCTGCTGCTAAAATTGCACAGGATGAATTCCAACGAATTTGCTTACAGGCTGAGATGATATCGAATTACCAACAAGCCTGATAATTCCAGGCAACCATACTATACTCATAGTATACAAAGCAGACAAGCAAGCTCCAAGCTGGCATGTATATAATCAAGTCCACCTCAAACATGTGTGCTAGAGAGAGAAAGATGTTTTGAGAGAGCGAGATGGTTTCAAGGTACGGTATTCACTAAAGCTTCCTAATGTGTTGGAGCGAGGCATATTACAGCACTCCACTACTCATCCAAAACAAAATTAATATAATCATTTCAATTTCAATTTCAATTTATTGTGGTTTCGTTATATTACATAAATTAGTTATATATCTCAAAAATTTACTAACCAGCAATTCACTTAAGCAAAGCTTGAGTGTGAAGTGCCGTGACAGAATTAAAAGTTATCTAATTAATATCTAGTTATTAATGTTTTTCTTAATACTAGTTCAAAATTCAACGTACTTAGACTTAATTTAATAGCAAAGTTGAAATAACTAGTTTCATGTAAAACAATTATTAAAGATATCGGGATTGCTAAACACAAATTGCTTAAGTACTACTTTATAATTCTCATTATTTAGGGAACCTTTAATAGAATTTGGTAAAACATTATAAACTTTAGGACCTATAGTACTTGCATGTCTATGTGATAAGCTTTTTTTGCATCTAGTTGTAGCAAGAGGACAATTAGCCTGCCTTCTAGTCTGATATCTTATCGAGTGCAATTCAAAATTTGCCAAATTTACATACATGAATTTGAGTAGAGTGTATGTGTAGATTTGCCGAACATTCATAACTTCGAATTGGGAGAAAGCCAGAGTAGTAGAATAGTATTTTGACTTTTTTAAGGAAGCTTTGACGATCTTGCTGTGCAAATTATTTAAGGGCGTAATTACTGCCGAATAAGTTGCGCCCCAAGCCAATACACCGTACTGTATTACTGATTGTATGATAGCAAAGTACACAATTCTCATATGATTAGCCTTAAGTATATTACATAAAATTCTTACTTTGTACAGCGTCTTTCTTAGTTTTTTACATAGATATATAATATGTTTATCCCACTTGAGCCTACTATCAATCGTGATTCCTAGGTAGTTATAATCAGTAACTGTCTCTACCGGTGTTCCACTAATTTGGATAACATAATGTGTATTATTTTCAAACATTTTATTTCCAAAGTATAATGCTTTAGTCTTATCTAAGTTTAATTCTAGTTTATGACATCTTAACCAGGAATAAATTAAGCATAGGCCGCGATTAGCTAGGAGAGTTGTTTGTGTCCAGTCCTTGCTTTTGAACATTGCTACAGTGTCATCAGCAAAACACACAATATGACCCTGAATGCTGTTTTGTTCCAATTGACATAGACTGTTTATGTAAATTAAGAACAATATGGGGCCTAATACCGTACCCTGTGGTACACCACATCCAAGAATTATTGGGCTACTTACTATTTTTCCTATTCTGACATATTGCACTCTACCTTGGAGATAGGAATCAAATAAAGAAAGCGCCGTATCAGTGATTCCTATGCTAGATAGTTTTCCCAATAAAATTTTATGATTGATTGTGTCGAAAGCCTTCTTTATATCAAGAAATACAGCACATGCTTTTTCCCCAGCATCCATTGCAGAGTTTATATATGTAGTCACATCATATAATGCATCAGACGTATTATATTTACTTTTGAACCCATACTGATTCTTAGCTATAATGTTATTGCATTCCAGATATCTTAACAGTCTACTTTTAATGCATTTCTCCAGCATTTTTGCAATGTTGGATAACAAAGATATTGGTCTGTAATTGTGGGGATTGCTTCGGTCTCCTCCTTTGTGCACCGGTATTACCACAGCACGCTTAAGTCTAGCAGGAAAAGCTCCTTGAGACAAGGCAAGATTGAAAACATAACACAGGGGTGTCAAAACATATTCTGAAACTTTTTTCAACATATCACTTGTGTAACCATCTTGTCCGGCTGCTGTATTGTTCTTTAAGGTCTTCAACTGGTATAGTAGTTCACTTTCGGTAATAGGACTAGAATCAAAAGACCCAAAAGTTGTCGCATTTTCAGAAGCACCATCACTTTCAAGTGTATCTGATATTTGCATCCCCACAGTCATGAAATGGTTGTTTAACTCATTACTTATTTGCAATGGTTCTGTTATTAACGTACCATCCGTTGTCTGGATTTCCTTTATATTTTGAAGTTTTTTACTAGACCCAGTTATTTCGTTTATTTTGTCCCAAACTTTTCTAGGGTTATCAGAAATCGTGTTAATCACCTGTGAATAATAAGACTCTTTTGCAGCCCTGATGATTGAAGTTAATATGTTTCTGTATGTTTTGTATCTAGTTTTTAAGATTTCGTTGAAAGGTTGCCTTTTCACTTGTCGTGCTAGATTATTCCTTATTCTAATTGAAGAAATTATCCCTGCAGTAGCCCACATCTTCACTGGTTTTACTTTAGACCGAACTTTTGTTTTATGTATATATAATGCGCCTTCGATGTAGCCATCTAATATTGTGCAAAATGTGTTTAAGGCTTCATCAGGCACCATGCTTCTATAGACCTCCGCCCATCTTTCTTGACTAACTTTTTCTACAAGTATACTATAGTTTATTCTAGATATTTGGTTTTTTACACAATTTTGGCTATTAGAATTAACCATATTTTTAATCTCGTTAAATGTCAATTTAGCTAGCGTTGAATAATGGTCAGTTGTGAACGTTTCAAGAATAGCAGGTGAAAAATCCAGATTTTTACCAATTTTACAAAAAATATGATCCAAGCAAGCCTTTTCACGAGTCAGTCCAAGCAGGTATTTATTGAAGCCATGATTTGATAAGGTATCCATGTATTCACCCACAATAGGAGTAACTTTTCCCTTTATAATATCAATATTTATATCACCCACGATAATGTGATTTGTTTTATCACCTAAGGAACATAAAAAGTCTTCAAGAGAATTAACGAAATTATTTGGATTGAAACTAGGGGATCTGTAAATGCTTGTGATATTAATGATCGCATTCCCATGAGCGTTAATTTGCAGATGCAGTGCATTGGCTTCAATAATTTGGCAACTTAACTTACTTACATGAAGATGATCTCTGACATATACGACAATTCCATCACATTTATTGTAATAGTTTGGTTTATCAAATCTAATGTAATTTTCCAGATAAAAGCAACTATAGTCGTCTTGCCAAGTTTCAGTTAACACTATTACATCAAAATCTACACCTATATTACTTAAGAGTATTTTAAGTTCATCAAAATGTTTACTTATGCTCCTTATATTCATATGAAAAATATTAAAGGTTTTATTTTCATCTAGATAAAAATGTTTAGTTTCTATTTCATTGCATAGCTCTATAGTAGATACTTCATCATAAACCTCTAATATGTCTATCAGTTCACTCATCTAATTCAATCAATATACGCAAATAAGTTAATTTAATCCAATAATAAAATCTAATTTAAATTTAACAGATCTTCTTCACTTCTTATTAGGATGGCTCTACAATTTTCCGCTTTTCTGACATATATTTTGTCATCTCTTACCCAGCAATATTTGTAGCTTTTATTCATAATATCCCGTTTTGCTTGCATCAATAATTTTGCAGTATTCGGAGTCAAATGTTCGCTTACAAAAATCCGTCCTTCACCGAGTTCTTTATTTACGCTTTGCGCTAGAATGCCCTGGCCTGTTTTATTCGCCTGAACGGAGGTTCTATAAGCTGTTATCAGATGGTCTCTAGTGGATCGTTTGGTGAATTTCACAACGATATTACTGATGCTGCCTTCTGATCGGTTTGTTTTTTTTTGTCGATAAATATGACTCAGGTCATTGTCATCAAGCTCGAGGTTAACGGCCTTTGCAACTGCCTTGACCACCGCAGCAACACACTCGTTTCTTGTTTCTTTCACACCGCTGATAACTACGTTTTCTTTTCTGATATCTCTTAGTAATAAATGATTTTGTTCCTTCAAATTTTTAATATCTTCCTTAAGTTGATTATTCTCTATCTTTAACTGCTTCAATTCATTCAGTACCTTGTCTGTCTTAGCATTACACTCATCAAACTTATCTGACATAAACTGCACACAGCTCTTAAGTTCTAATATCTCGTTATTTGTTACCTTCTTTGAATTATCCAATTCGAGTTTAAATTTTTCAAACACACCATTTATCAAGTCGTCGATATTAAAATTTTTTTCACATGCGATCTTTAGTGATTTGCATCCATCACATTTCCACTGCTCACGTTTTTGACCTAATTTTCTTAAGTTCTCAAGAGTTTTAACACTTGTGCATTTAGAATGATAATAATTTTTGCACAAAGTACACATTATAATATCTTTGGGGTCAGAAAAAATTTCTTTACAATTGTTGCATTTATCACTCATCACGATATCTTAATTTTACAACCTTAAAATTTTTAGAAATTTGTACTAGCTATCAGAAACACGTCTGTTCTCTCCGACTGTCACAACAACCTTCTTCTTCTTTCATCAAAACTTATTTAATCCACCCTAACCAACCTAATGCTTTCATGATAAGATTTAAAAATAAGTAAATAACACTAACCACTCTCGACCATCGCCCCGGTCTTCACCAAAGCTTCCATATCCTACTAGAATTATGTATAAGATTTTTACTGAGCGAAAGACTTTCCAATAGACACAAAAAAAATCGCTCAACTTGTTTACTTTTCTCGGCTGTGCGAGTTTGTTTGATATAAAATTACCAGTCATCCCATTACACTTGAAGACTAAAAATTTTCTAACAAGGCTGCAGCTATACAATTTTCATTACTCATCTAAGTCGCCACATCATCCTACATTAATATTATAGCTCACAAAGATTTTAATTTAACCAATTCTCAACTTAATGCTTACAAAAAAAAAAATAGCCTAGACTTGAATTATAAGTAATATGAATTACATCATAAAAGGTATGATCGCTAATATCC
Organism: Dioctria rufipes; assembly: GCA_963924295.1. NCBI lineage: Eukaryota > Metazoa > Arthropoda > Insecta > Diptera > Asilidae > Dioctria > Dioctria rufipes. The sequence goes on from OZ002740.1 coordinate 110,621,478, forward strand.
ATAGCCCGTAGATGATTTCTGATAAGACTTTTCAGTACACGCACACCCCTACAGCGAATATTTTCTAGGCTTTAATTTCCATTCTTACCATCCCAAGCAGCCGTGATCTCTTTTTAGATATCGAATATCATGATCACTTTTGTTTATAAAATATACATACAGACAACAACTTACGCTATAGTTGTTGTTGATTTTTTATCTACAAAAGAAATTTTCAATTATAACTTCCACTACTCATCTAAGACAACTTATCAGTTGTTATTTTTTTTCAGCTAAAGAAATCGGGAATCGTTCAATTTGTTTACTTTACTCGGCTCTGTGCGAATTTTGTTTACATTATTCGACTGCGATTTATTCGGCTGTACGAATTGTTTATGCAATGAATCAAATTAGAAGCATTGCACCTGAAGATTAAAAATTAGGTAATTTGTTATCTAAGCCAACATACCTACCTACGTTAGTTGTTGTTGTTGCTAATTTAATAACATGGTACTGAATATCACCTGGCAGAAAACCTTTTGGTATGACGTAGTGTGTGTGTGTGTGTGTGTATGGGGTGCATGGGTGTGTGTGTCCAGCCTCGCACAAGTGTCCCGATGTCTCTGTTCCCACAACTCTAAGCGTATATAGCAAGTTTAAAGAACATTCACACAGCACCTCCATGGCCTGATGGTAGAGCGCCTTGGAATTTACAAAACCAAGCGTTCTCGGTTCGATTCCAGCAAAAGCCGGCATTATTTTATTAAAAATCAGCTAAGACAAGAGCTTGAACAACTTATGGGAATCAGCCAACCAGATGACGTCATCCCCCTGGTCAGCCAGACGATAGGAAAGGAATTCCCTCAGGCAGGCGTAGACTAAAACAGTTTGAATTTTCAAATCAGCTATGACAGAGCTTGATCAGCTGATGGGGATCGGCAACCAGATGACGTCATCACCAGGTCAGCCAGACGATAGGAAAGAAATTCCCCAGGCATGCCCTGTGACGTATACCACTAGACGGAATCCCCCTCAGTGGCCCAGACCCCCGTCCAGAGCCACCAAAATAGTTGGTTTCTACCTTGCACTTTTTGTATGGAAAAAGTGATCCAGAAACGCCATAATTCCCACTGCTCTACTCACAGAGTTCATTCGCTGCGCTGACTTCTCTTTAAATTTATTGCTCATCATTACCCTTTTGGCTTTATACTTTTGGTATTCCGGGCACCCCTGGTAGCTAGCTGGGTGATCGCTCGCTAGACAGTTGGCGCACTTAGGAGGTGGTCTCTTATCTTTTTCAATACTTAGGCATTTTTCAGAAATATGCTTGTCCCCGCATAACACGCATCTCGGCGTGTATCCGCAATAATCCCCGGTGTGACCAAATCTTTGGCATCTGAAACATCTAATTAGGTTACCCGGGCGTTTTCTCTCCCAGAGTATTCTCTGTCGGAGTATGTATCTAATACATAACAGCTTCTTTATATCTTCTGTTGAATCGGTTTGCACCACAAACATGTTTAACGGAACCCCAATTTTCCTCGAATTAGGCGTAGAAAATCTGTATATTTTAGATATTTTAACTTCAGGACATTGGGATGCAATATCTGCCCCTACCTCATCTATTACCACATCACCGTCTAATCCCCTAATTAGAATTGAAGCTTTCCTCTCTTCCTTAGGCGTGAAAGAGAAGGCATCCACAGCCGATTCTCTAAACAGGGCCAAGAGCTCCTTATGCAGACCCGTATGGTTGACGAAAATTTTCGTCTTCAAATAGTCCAAATTAACGAAATAGAACCTAATATTACACAGCCCCATTTCGGCTATTTTATTGTTTATTATTGACGTTAATAGATTTGAATTTACCCCAAAAATAAAGATAGGTGGGCACTTTTTCGGTTCTTTCGTTATAATATTTGTAGTTTTATCATTATTATTAATATTATTAATATTCTGTCTAAGATCTACATTTACACTACCTCTACCATTTTTGTAGTTGTCCTGCAGACTCATCTCGTGTCCTTCATCATCGATGACCATATCATCCTCTTCGAGTAGTGCAAATTTATTGCCGTTTGCGTACTTCTTACTTATACTCCGTGAAGGAGTCTCCTCGGAGCCTCTTCTTTTTCGCCGTTGTTTCACAGTAGTGAATCCATCTGCCGCCTGCTTTAAATTATTTATAGTAACAACCGCTTGATTGTTATTTGAACTGGAACTACCCTTACCTGTTAGTTCCCTGCGTGTATTCTGCGCATCTATTGCCGACTTCTCGCCAGACGTATGTAGGTGCTGGCTTCGTTTTTAACTTGGGGCTATTTACAGCTCCATTTACCCCTTCTCTCCAAAAGGCAAAGTTCTGCTCCACATTTCTTTCGATTTGTTCAATGTCCTTGCTCGTCAATAATTTGGAAGGGGGAATCAACGGAATCGACCCCCCTTTTACTCCATCACTTTCCAGGCTCATGTTACGGGTGGTGCTTAAGGCTTACCCGTCCTTATCGGACCATCGCCTAACTCCAAAGTTAGTATTCCCGCCAAATCTGCAGCGTCCAAAATGACCGGCGCCAACTTGTGATTGTATACAGACTGTATGTATGTATATAGGTTCTCGGAAAATGTTTATTATTTAATAATGCTAAAAAGCTTAAAACTCCCCTAATGAGAACGAAAACGCCTCAATCAGGGGATGATTCACAAATTTTCTAGCTCTGTTCTTAGAAAAGTTCTTTATATATCGTGAAAATGAAAATCTTAAATTTGCCACAACGGCGTCCCAAAATGGCGACCGAAAAAGTTTGCAATTGCTAGTATCGCCTCTGCTATATTTTCACAGCGCAAAGTTTCTATTTCTGCTTTTCACTACCTACTGGCAATGTAAAATCACTTTAATCCACTTTTCAAAATTTGCTCTGACTATTTATACAAAACAAAACTTTCTTATTAATTTATAATTACTTCGTCGCAGAAACACTCATGAACCTTACTCCGCAAGCACCAAATCTCGAAATCCAACGAAAATTATCGATAAACGAATGAAACAACACACCACTATGACAATTGAAAACCGAAAATGGCCTTCTCCTGCCGGTGGATCAAGCCGTTTTGACATTTTGACAGAGCTAATCTACTGTAGAATATAGGTCTGTCTGTTTACTTTTGAGTAAAACTCTTTGCGTAAAAATCAAGTAAAAACTTTTATTCGGGAGAGGGGATAAATCAAGAAAAATTACCAGACACTTTTCGAGTAAATTTTGTTTAGCTTGTCATGTGTCAAAAATTTGGCTGCTACCTTTCCGTCTGAAACAGAAAACAATTAATTAATTTGAAATACGTTTTAAAAAACCCACCCTCTTTAATATTTTTTTTTTAATTTCGACTCTTTAGATTATTATTTTACATTCTTTCGATAACCCAACAAACGGCTTAACCTCAAATTTAATACTTTTGACAGTCAGCTGATTGCATATCAAAGTTACACATCCTCTTGATCATGAGTAAAAATGTGCAACTTTGTGCAAGAGGGGAAACGTAAAAATTTACTCGATTTTTACTAGTTAAAAGTAAACAGACGGTTTGTGAGTAAAAATGCGTAAAAGTTTTTACACCGAGTAAAAACTTTCGAGTAAACAGACAGACCTTATATATACTGTGCTCGAGGCCTGGATGTGTTTCTGCCCACTGGTTTCTGCCATACTGCCCTTCATATAAAGCTTCGTGCTACTGGAGGTAACTAAACAAAAACTCCTGGACAAGGAGCTCATGGCAGAAACACATCCAGGCCTCGAGGCTTCCTCGAGGTGTTGTCAAAATTTCCAACACGGGTTTTTAAATGATGCAACACAAAACCAAGCCAGCAAGCCTCAAGGCCTAGCCGCAAAGCTCGCTTTGCTCAATGTTCGAAATTTTTCTCTCTCAGGCCTACTTCTGAGTTCTGTCAACAGATGTACTAACAAAATTAAAATGACAGCACCGAGCCACAGTATATTGTACGGAGGCCGGTGGTATCATTTTGTTTTCATTTCTTTGAGGCAAGCCTTGAGGCGAGCTGCGAGGAGGCCTGAGGCTTGCTTGGATGTGTTTCTGCCTTCAATAGGCATTTAGAGCCTTGGCTCGCTCCTCAATGAAAATTGGCCGAATTGAGGATGTTACCCCAATTCCATCTGATTCCACTCGCAGGAAGGGAGGTCATCATGGACGTAGATTGTAAACTTTATACACAAAAAACATTTTATTTTCACTATTTTTAATAAAAGTGATGTAGGGTTACATTTGTGTTTATAATTATGTCTTACTGATTCCAAGTTGCGATTTCTTGATTAGTAATTGCAGGTATATTCTAATGTGCAGTTAACAATAAACTAAATATTTACGACAGTGCAGTCTTAAAAATTCAGGTTATGCCTAGGGATTTTAATTGTTAAGAGAAAACTACAAATTTTAGTTAGTTTAGCATGTGGAAGATTTTCCGCATTGAATTGAACTTTAAATTCCTTCAAAATTTATATGTAGCGCTATTTAGTATCATTTAGACATAGTGGACCCGATGAGCCTAAGCTCCCGCAATGTTATTCAAACTGTGAAAATGATGAATCTGTATTCGACGAAATTACATTAGCGCTAAATTAAAGCGGGAAGCTAGACTATAACAACCGCCGAAAAATAAAACTTGCGATTTGAAGCCCTATGTTTCGCTAAGGTTTTACTAAAAAAATGCTAACATAAAAGAAAACACAGCAATTTGTTACAACCTCATTTTTTTTCCGGAAGATTGTTTATTCAAAAGGAAATTTTTGCTCTTCCTTCATTTGTAATTCAATTCATTATTGAATATAAATGCGTTAGGGAGAACTCGTACTTTATGACTTCTGCATTGTATTCCGAGGACTAAGAATACACTCGTAAATTTAAAGTTTGGTACAGTATAGAAAAAGGCTTCGAGATAATTTCCCAAGCCATGAAACAAATTGTGCATCCTATCCCGATTCTCTAAAATGAAACAGTGTGCCATGGCACATTTACATATGAAATTATTATTCAGCTGAGAGTTCTTGTTTGGAGATTCATCATTCGGTTAAGATGAATTTTTTAAAATGATTTTGTTAAGAAAGGTATAATTTGATTACAATTGAAAAGATTGAGATTATCAGAAAACAATTTTTCTGTATGAATAGTAGTTTAAGGCGCAGTTTGCAAAGTGTCTACATAAGTCTTTCAAAGGAATTCGTTTGATAGATTTCGAGATATCGTGGTTAGATTTAAAGAATACAGTTTTGAGAAAAACGCGTTTAAAAATAAAATTCGAATACTTTGGGTACTCGATCAAAACTAAACTAACCATTATATTCGAAACACGAAATGAGTTTAGAGATATAACAAGTCAAGTCAAGTCAAGTGTTCTTCACACGCGATTAACGAAATAAAACGAATTATGGCGATATTATAACCGAACCGATATCCCGGGATATTTGAAAATGTTTACGTACAGGCTTTAATTTTGGCCTAGATTTCACTTATGTCTTTGGTTCACTTTATACTTTAACTGTTCGAAAAAATTATTAACTTAAGGTTACACGATGTCGAAATTATTACAGCCTGTTGCGCGACGGCAAGCTGTGTTCTTGTCTGTTATTTAGTAATTTTCGGATTTAAAGGAATATGGAAGTTGGATGGGAGTGGGAAGACTGGACTGTCTTTCAACATGCTGAGAATTATGCCGATAGTCCAGAATGGTCCAGCGTTGATAAGTCCCCCGGTGATCGAGATGCCAGTATGATGTCCTATCCACGATGGTGGCTTCCTGCACTAGTGAAGAAAGTAAATCTTTCGTCCAGGTAATAAATGTTTCTCGTTTCCGAGTTGATAAGGTGAAGAGGTGATAGGTAGTTGAGGTTTTCAACTTGAAGTTGCGTTGAAAGCTGACTAATGAGGGGGTTAGGATGTTGAGAGATCTTCTCAAGTTGTTTGACCGCGAGAGAAAGGAGATATTCCTCGATTGGAGTGATGTTTGCACTTTCGTACAAGAAGGTGTTGGGAAAGTAGTGTCCGTTAGGTTTCCTGTACACACCTGTACAGGCCCTTAGGATCTTTCTTTCGAGGGCGCTGATTTGCTTCATATAAGATGGCGAAATGGTATGCCAGATGGGGAAGCAATAGCAGATAATTGGGCGGATAAGCTGTTTGTATATAAGCAGCTTTGTATCTTTCGGGAGACCATTTCTCCTTCTGATAATAGGGTTGAGTAGGGAGTAAGCGTAGTTGGTTTTCTTCATGATCAGCTTGGCGTGATTGTTGAATTTCAACAGATTATTGAAGGAGACACCAAGGTATTTGGTGTTCTTTGAAGGATGAAGCTTTTCATTATTGACTTCGATTTCAATGTTGTTGGCTCGTGTGGATATGTTGGGTCTTCCTCTTGTGGAGGGATTTCGGATGCAAATCATTTCAGATTTGTTCAGATTAATTTTGATGCCCCACTTTCTGTAAAACTCATCAAGTTTGAGAACATGCCGCTCAACTTTGATAGCAGCGAAATTGGATGACATGGAGTGGGCGTAGGTAAGCGAGTCGTCAGCATAGAGTAGTGTGGTGGAATTTGAGTCGTTGGAAGGCTGATCATAAGTGAAAAGATTGAAGAGAATTGGTCCGAGGACCGAACCTTGGGGGACACCAGCACTGACTGATGTTGCCTGAGATTTGAAATCCTCGATTTCTATGTAGAAATTTCGAGATGAGAGAAAGCTATGTATAACCCGGGTGAGATAAGGCGGGAACTCGAGGTTTATAATTTGGAAAATTAGCCCGTTTGTCCAAACTGAGTCAAATGCTTTCTCTACATCAAGGAAGCAGCCTACTGTCTGCTCCCTTTTGTTGAGGGCGTTTGTAGAATCAGAGAGGAATTTGAGCAAAGCGTGAAAAGTGGAGTGCTAGGGCTTGAAGCCGAATTGGGTGTCCTGCCTGATATTTAGATCGAGGCAGGTATTTTCAATGTGTTGGCGGACTATTTTTTCGAAAAGTTTGCCCAGGTTGGACAGAAGAGAGATTGGCCGGAACTCGTTAAGGTTTTTCGAGTTTCCTTTGGCAATTGGAACTATGCGAGCGGTTTTCCAAACATCGGGAAAGTAGGAATTATTGAGGCAATTATTGAAGATAATTGTCAGAAATTCTATGGTGACAGGTGGGAGGTTTTTGATAACTTTGTTGGAAATGTTATCTGGGCCAGCGGACTTTTTGCCTCTGATAGTCCTGATTAGGGCGAAAACGTGTGCAGGATTTGAGAAGATGCTTAAATCATCCGGATTTATGGACGTGTTTGTGGAGTTGAAGATTGTGGTGGAGGATCCCACTGCCTGGGCAGTGAAATCATCAACAGTCGAGTCTACAGTGGTCCTAAAATTTGCATCGCTTAGAGATGAGTTGTCTTTGAAAGTGGATTGGAAATATTCCGCGAAAGCGTTACATTTTTCTTGGGGAAGGTTGTAAGCGGTCGTGCCGCTTAGAATGGTTTTGGGGAGTTTTGCTTTTCTGTTGCAAACCCTGTTTATGTCCTGAAAGCAGTGTGGACCAGGTTGAATGGAAGCCAGTTTCTTCCTAAACTCCTTATCGAGAAACATTTTCGTTTGTTCCTCAATAATTGTTGACAAGCAATTAATTTGCGACAACACAGTTCTGTAGGCTGGGTTGTGGCTATTCAGGGTTCGGTGAAAAATACGGTTAAGTACTTTTCGAAGTTTCTGCCTAAATTTATATAATTTTTGCAGTTGAGGCGGGAGATTTTTGTATTTGTAGTGTTTGCTCGGCACTACACTGGAAAAGAAGGCGACATTTCCTTCAATGGCGTTGTTGAGGAAGTCAATGTGGAAGTCAATTTCCAAGTTCGTGAGATTCCGTTGCGAGTCAGGTAGATTTCCTGAGAGAAATTGGGAGAGCCTGTCTTGAAATTGTTGCCAGTCAACGTCTTTGAGTGAAGTTGAGGCTTGAGGGTCAGAAGTCAGGATATTTAACGGTGCGCTGGGAGTGATTGAGAATTCAACAGCCAAGTGATCGGATTCAGCCATATGTGCTGTGCAGACGTAATTTTAGAATTGGGGTAGGAGATTAATTAGATTAGAGGTTGCGATATAGAAGTCAAGAGTTGACCCAGATCGCGGGAAGGTCGGAGTATCTTGCGAGACGACGACAAAATCATGGGTAGTGTTAAAGAGGAGCCAGTCATGTACAGCCTTGCCTGACGGACTTACGACAGAGTCATTCCACAACGGGTGCCTGGCGTTGAAATCTCCACCCAGCACCGTGTATGTGAAATTGTCCGAGATCTGAGCAATGCTGTTTAAATTATTCTTGATATCAGCTCCCGTGGCGTGACATCTATTGTATAGGGCGATTAAGAGAAGAGACTCGTTGTCTCGAAGTTTTAATTTGACAGCAGTGCATTCCATATTGGAAAGGTTACTAATTTTCACCTCTTCAAATTTAAGGTTTTCCTTTATGAGAAGGGCTGTGCCTAGGGTGGTCTCAGACTTGTCCTGGCGGACGAAGTTATAGTGCTCAAAAGCTAACTTATGTCTCTCAGTGAGGAGAGTTTCAGAGAGGAACATGAACGTGGGTTTATGCTCAATAAGGAATAGGTTTAGAGCTGCTCTTTTGCTGTGCTTTACCAGCGAATTGCAGTTAAGTGACATGATTTTCAGCTTACTTATTTGCCTAGACATAGTCCAAATGCAAATTGGAGGTAAGCTGCTTGTTTTTCCGAAATGGAAGAAAGCTTCCTGTATTTAGGAAGGAAATTATTGATTTTGCCCATAAGGGCGAAAAGGTCGCAGCCAAATAGAGACTTGGCTTCGTTGGTGCAGAAATCGTCAATTTCTGACACTCTTGTTTTTCTGGGAGCTGCCTTAGGGGCAGACCTAGGTGCTGCTTGGGGCTTGGGAGCTGTGGATTTAGCAGAATTATTATTATTAAAGGTGTGTTTAGATATTACCTGGGCGAAAGATTTACCTGGCTGCACGTAATTTCTTGTGGCTTCCTTAACGAAGTCTTCACGTTGGCGGCGTTCTTCATTCTTTTTCGCACGTTGTTGTACGACCTCCTTGTATTTTTGGCAACCTCTATAGCTGGCTGGATGTCCTTCAGCTTTACAATTGACGCAGTATGGGGCACCTTCCTTCTCGTTTTTCCTCTCGCATTGTCCTGGTAAGTGTACATTTTTACACTTCACGCATCTATAGTCGACCGCGCAGTTCCTCGCGACGTGGCCGAAAGCCTGGCAACGCTTGCACTGGGAGATTCCAGATGCGCGGTATTTTTCCCAGTAAACGATTTGGTTCAGGAGGCGGTTTGTGGCCATTATGAATTTTATATCATAATTACCTCCGAAATTAATTATGAAGGAATTCGATTCCTTGCTCCTGGGCGTTTTAAAATGCGTCACAGAGTTGATTGAGAAACCACGCAGTTTTTCCACGAGAGCAGCCTTCACATCCTCAGCGTGGTAAGTATGCTGAACTCCTCTCAGCAGAAGTGTCGTCGTCCTATCACATTTAGGTGTAAATGTGTAACTCTGCACGCCGATGTCCTTGATGATGCTGAATAGCGTCTTGTGGTCGTCCTGGGATATTGGCTTTATAATGCACTTGGTGCCCTTTGCCGTCTTTATATAAAATTTGGGCCTGCTTTCTAGCTTGTCAAGCTTGCTGTTGAATGCCCTGACGTTAAGATTCTGGCATACAATTGGTGGGGGTCTCACCGCCTTTACTACCTGGGCTGCAGTTGCTTTGGGCTGGATTTCAAATTCATTCCTGTTTCCCAGAATTTGATAGAATTCACCTGTGTTTTCCTCCCTGGGTGGTTGCTGCTTCGGTCCTGATGGCTTCCTCTTGGCTGGAGTTCCGGATGATTGAGGAGACGTCTCTTGGCTATTACGTGCTTTTCTCTTCTTGTTTTCCACGATAGTATAATTGTTTTCGTTGCTTTCATCCTCAGACACGTCCGAACTCGATGAAGATGATTCGGTTGAGTCATTGGACATTTCCACATCGTTGGCTGTTCCGTGTGTAACATCAGGTGGCGATGTGACATTGTCATCGAACAAATTTCTGGATCCTTCCTGTATTGTGACTTCCGGGAGGCCTAGTTCGTACTTATTGTACAACTTTTTTAGGCTGCTGTCAATAGCGGCCATAAGTGCCCTTTTTTCGTAAACTTGGGTAAACTTTAGATATACTAGTATGTGTCTCTATCACTTTACTATATTCATTAGCAATATATGTCTCTGTATGTGACTATCACACACTAGCACGCACATCAACACAGGCACACGCGCACTGTGAATTGCGGAAATGCCGTCGGCAAATCCTGTGTATGCGGATGGCTATTGAATTTTACCTAGATATAATATTACATGTAATTATCAACACGAGCACTTCACTGAAACACCGCTGATCACTGAATGTTGTAGGAATGTTGTAGGAGAGAGATATAACTGCTTCTCTATGTGCATTTATACCTGCGTTTGTATTAAAAAGGCTCAGGTAAGAAACCTAACCGAAAGAGAAGGGGTCCGCGACATTTTGTACATGTATTTTAGTTAAATCTTCTCGGCTGACTGGTAATAGTCTACATGATATCGGCCAATTTTGTTATGGATCGAGTTCTGTAGGGTAAGTTTCCATTTTGTAAAGAGCATAGATAATCCCAGTTTGGCCGGTGTATTCGCTTTTTCGTTTCCATCAATTTCACACTGTTCATGCAGCTACTTCCTAATGCTTGAGTACATTCCCTCATTAGCTTCGCTTTGAATCCAAGTGATAAAATTTCATTGATGTAGTGACTTGCTGAAATTTTGGATCTCCGACTTAAAAATTACAAACCCCGAATGTCCTTTAAGTAGCTTTTTAATGACTTTTGAGCTCATAGAAATTAGAGTCTGCTTTATGCATTACTTCATCGACGTGTAACATCTGAACTAACATGTTCCAAATATTTTTAATTTAATATTGTTAGGGTCTTGTAAACTATGTGATTTCCTATTTGAAAGGGTTTATGGTTTGGTTTGAGTTTTCCATAATTAACAGCATCATGAAATATAGCATCAATTTAAAATCGCAACAACGGTGAGCCGTGCATAAATTTTGTATGCGTGAATGTATGTACGTACATATGTTTCTATTTAAGAAATATTAATCTTCTGGTGCACCTCTCCATAATTGCCTTGTCACTACTGAAAAAACCTTTTCGGTGAAGACGATAGCACAGTACATATCATATCATACAGTAGCCCAGCTCTGTCAAAACTGTCAAGTGAGTAGGATGCTTCTATAAAGAGACTATACTTTCTCTTTCAACAGTTTTAACTAACACACTAGTCAATTTTTAATACATGGATTCCTATGTAAATCTAAAGTGGAAGAAAGAGAACTGATGGCATTCTTAAACTTTTACTAGAGGGAAAGAGGCAAAATGACACCACTTTACCGTCAAACAGATGTTTAGTAATGGAACAATACATTTGTCGCCGATTGCCGATATGTGTACATACATAAAACTAATACTTCCGTCAACGGTCGTGCAGCTAGCTACTGTTCGCCCATTTATGTCCGTATCATACTTAATAGTTCCCTCTTGTGGGAGAAATTTTAAGGTTATGTTTTTTTAATTGAAATTCTAAAATTCACTTTTCAGTAGTTAGTTCTAAGCTATTCTACTGTATGATATATACTGTGACGATAGTCTCAGTCTTCACCGTGTAGAATTTAATGTTCGGTATCTAGATATGCACACTATACATACGTACATAAATATTGTATTTTAATGAGAAATCATATTGAAGATAAAGTTTGCCGTTTGTTTTCTTTTACAACGACTTGGGATGTAACTTATGTAGATCAATTGTTTTTCCCAAGTTGTTCTGTGGGAAAAGTTTTATATTTACTGTCGAGAAGTTCTAAGCAAGATTAGCTTATATGTATATAAAAATATATTACAATTAGTAATAAATAATTTGTTTTAAAGAAGTTTAGGTATATAATAGATGCCATCGGCATAATCTAAATCGGTGAGACGGTCAATCGATCCCAAATATATGCCATGCTGGTTGTTATCGAGTGGATTTGCAAGGATGTCGTTGATAACAACGAGAAATAGGAGTAGCGTAATTATACATCCTTGACAAACTTGGGAATTTACATTGAAGCCGTCGGATATTTTGTATTCTTGTGTCATTAATTTATTTTAAAGAAACAACCATTGTTATTTCACTGAACTTTATTTCTAAACTTAGCCTAGATATAAATGAGATATCACTCATCGAGTGGTCAACAACGACTGACCTGAAAGGAAGGGAACTGCCGTGTCTGTTAATGTGCAACTCCGCCATCGTTGGCTCTGCTTCATGATTCATACACAACACTTTCCTCCCCTTAAGGACTTACAGAATTACAAGACTACAATTCATATTTCTTATTCAAGCTTCTTAAATTTACCCCTCGATTGTACTTTTTTTCGTTTATTATTACTTTTTCTGAATTTCTTGATTTCATGTTCTGAGTTTTACTGTAACTATTATTTAATAAATTTTCATTTGTTTTCCTTACTTCACCCTCTTCAACTTGAAACAATTTCATAGGTGGATGATAAACATCCTCTAAAGTTGATCTTCTCACCTGACCTTCATGTACATATCTTATGTTATTGTTAACATTAATAAGATAGGTTTTAGGACTAATACATTTTAAAATTCTGACTGGTTCTTTTAAATTGATTCTTATACATTACTTTTTCTCCCTGTTGAAATAAAATTTTTAATTCTTCATTTCCTTTTTTTATTCTTATTTTATTCCTAACTAATTCCTTAAAGTTTTGCTTTACCACATACTTAGAATTATTTCTATTTATTTGTACATCATCTGTATTTCTGAAAATTGAATCTAAAACAGTGTGAGGCTTAAATGAAAATATCATCTCAGCTGGTGTGCGCTTAGTTGTCATATTTGGCGTGTTGTTGAGATTAAATATAATTTTATTAATTTCGTCTTGCGGTACCTGATTGGACTTTCTATTTATGCTCATTTTCTTTAATTTCATTTTTATTGTTTGAACGAAATGTTCTGCTTGACCGTTCGATGAGGGGTGGTAAGGAGGAGTTTTTGTACACTTTATACCAGACTGAAGACAGTAAGTTTTAAATACGTAACCACTATATGGTGGTCCATTATCGGAAACAATTTCATCTGGTAGCCCAAAAATTTAAAAAAATCATCTAATGCTTTTATCAATATAGGAGCTGCAGTTGATTTCATCAGTACTACGTTACAAAATTTACTAAATGAATCCACTAAAATCAAGTAATTTTTATATTGCCAATAAAAAAAATCTAAATGTATACGTTGGAAAGGCTTTCTAGTTGATGGCCACGCATTTAATATTATTTCTTTGTTCACATTCCTCGTTTGCTGACATGCTAGACAGGATTTAACAAACTTCTCAATATCTTGCGTCATAAATGGCCACCACATATAAGATCGTGCTATCGTTTTCATCTTTACAATACCTACATGCGTTTCGTGAAGTTGCGCTAGTATTATATTCTGAATCGCTTTCGGAATGATTATTCTATTTGCGAAATACAAACGTTGGTCTTCAACTGACAAGAAATTTTTTATTTTGAAATATGGCTGTAATGCGGGTTTATTATTATACAACCAATTTTTTGATATACATTTTATAACTTCTCTTAATACTTTATCCTGATTTGTTTTTTCTTTGATTTGGGCATGATTGATCGGAAAATTCTCATCACACTTAAAGTAATTTATAGTAGAAGATTTTTCTATATTACTACTTTCCGACAACGGTATTCGTGAAAGAGCATCTGCATTTGCCAAATGTTTACCTTTCCGATATTCTATTATATAATTGTACATAGATAACGTAACAGACCAGCGTTGAAGTCTGTTTAAGGCTATAGGCGGATTTCCTTTGTTTGGGTTCAAAATCTCTTTAAGCGCTTGGTGATCAGTACGGAGTGTAAACTTGTTTACTCCATATAGATATTTGTGGAATCTATCTAAGGCAAACATTATCCCAAGCGCCTCTTTATGTAATTGAGAATACTTTTTCTCTGTTGCACTTAACGTGCTTGAGACAAATATGACAGGTTTTTCAACGTTGTCCACCACATGCGCTAAGACCGCACCTAGACCATACTCTGAAGCATCCGTACTAACTACAATTGGCTTCGAAGCGTCATAAAATTCAACAACATTATGATGCAGTAACCATTGCTTTGAATTTTCAAAACAATTGCCCGCTGAACCTGTCCATGAAACAATAGCCTTAGGATTTTGACTCACATTATGTAACATGTTATACAAAGGTTGTAACCTTACCGATAAGTTAGGAATAAGTCTACCATAAAAATTCATTAACCCTAGATACGATTGTAATTGCTGTACGTTAGTTGGTGCCGGAGCATTAACTATTGCATTAACTTTTTTATCATTTGGTTCAATACCCCTATTTGACAAAACATGACCCAAATACTCTATACGTTCCAACAAGAATTTATTTTTTTCTACATTAACCCGGATTTTTTTTCCATCTAAACGCCTTAAAATTTCAAATAATTTATTTCTACAGCCTTCGTACGTCATATTCCCACAAATAATGTCATCTATGTAACAAGCCGTTTGACTTAATCCCTGTAGGGTTTGATCCATTAAGGATTGAAAAATACCAGGAGCACTATGGATCCCGAAACATAACCGAGTATACCTGTAAAGACCTACATGCGTATTTTTAGTCAAAAGTTCTCGAGATTTTTCATCAACCTTGATTTGAGTGTATGCTCCTTCTAGATCTATGAGACAAAAATATTTACTGGGGCCAATTCGCGCAAAACAATCTTCCAAAGTTGGTAACGGATAATGCGCAACTCTAAACATTTGTTCACGGATACTTTTGCATCCATGCAAATGCGTAAATCTCCATTAGCTTTAGGTACAATAACTATTGGACTTGCCCAATGACTATATGCAACTTTTTCTATGACCCGCTTTTCAACCAAATTTCTTAGCTCTATTTCCACTTTATCGCGAAGTGCATAAGGCACTGAATATGCTGCATGAAAAATTGGTGTGCAGTTATCTTTTAGTACTAAATTCGCCTTAAACCCCTCAATCGAACTATCAGGCGAACCCTTTATGGCAAACGGAAAAATGCTTGCAATTTCTTTTAATAATGGTACACTACTATACTTAATATTACTCAAATATTACTCACCAAGTTTAAATTTTTTGAAAACCAACTTTTCCAATTTTTAAACAATACCTCCATCCAATCACGTCCCAAAAGCGGCTTAAAATTTTTGTTTGTTTTTACCACAAATATATTTAGATGATATTGTTGACCAGCATACACCACGCTGACATAGATTTTCCCTTGAACTTCTACTTTTTCACCTGTAATGGTATTGAAATTTACTCTAGATCGGTCCAAAGATAAATAAGAGAATTTTTTGTTATACTCAACTACTGACATAATAGATGCACTTGCACCTGTGTCCAATTCCATGCCTAATTTTTTACCTTCTACTTCCAATGTGATTTCTGCTGCTTCACCACCCACCGAAATATTGTTTATTTTGAACTCCTCGACGTGATTGTTACTTAAATTCCTTTTGCTGGCGGCGTATCTGCATACTTTAGAAGTGTGACCCGTTCGCCCGCATGAAAAACATTCCCATTGGACAGCCGGGCACTTTGCAATGTCATAAGGTTTGCCGCAACGAAAACAATTCTTTTGTTGTATTGTTGAATTTTTTTGCTTAGAACTCCGTTGTATATTAGAAAACTTGCCTCTATCAGATTTGTTATACTCGTATTGTTGATAACGGTTTTGACTCGAGCCTGAGTCGTTGCTATATCGTTGGAAATGTGCATTCTTATCACTTGATTTTTTTCTTTTATTGTATGTTGCATTTTTTTGCACGAAATTTACTGCGTCTGGAGTATAAATCGTTTTTGGATTTATCGCCTTAGCCTCTCGTTCCGCCATTTCAATGTTAAGTGCCATTTCACAGCACTGCTCAAACGTAGTTATCTCTTTTCCCAGAAGCACTTGCGTTACTTTTTTATTAATAATTCCGTTAATAAATATGTCAATTAGCGCATCCGTTAAAAATTTCTCGAACTGACACGACGACGTCAATTGTTTTAGACGAACAATAAATTCTGTCAGAGATTCTCCTTCATTTTGTGAAGCCTTCCAGAATTTGTACCGTTCTGCATGTTTATTAATTTTAGGTGTTATAATGTTCCCTTAACAGCTTTAAAATATCATCCATTGACTTTTCGGCGGCTTTACTGGATCGGTTAAGGCTTTGAGGTCCTTATAAGCTTCGTTGCCCATCAGCGTTATAAAAAGAGACACTTTGTCATCATCCTTTGTTTTATTTACTTCAAAAAACTGTAACAGCCGATCTTCATAGGCTGTAAAATCACTCCCCGGAGTGAACGGTTCTATGTTACCAATTAACGGCATCACTGTAGTTTCAACACCTGCACTCACAAACATTTTTTTTTTCAACTCACTCGATGCAGTTTTTTCACCATTTGTTTCTAGCGATAAATTTAACTGATGACTTTCTTGACTGCTATCAACCCCAAAAATTCTTCTTCTGATTCCGACACACACACAACTTAAGCACTGATATTTAAATGTAAAATGTGTTTACCACGAGTATTTTTCATTTCACCAAAATTCACGCATCCCATCCTCGTCGCCAATTTTGTATTCTTGTCTCATTAATTTATTTTCAAGAAACAACCATTGTTATTTCACTGAACTTTATTTCTAAACTTAGCCTAGATATAAATGAGATATCACTCATCGAGTGGTCAACAACGACTGACCTGGAAGGAAGGGAACTGCCGTGTCTGTTAATGTGCAACTCCGCCATCGTTGGCTCTGCTTCATGATTCATACACAACAGGATAGTTTGCTATTGTGAAGAATTCTGCACTTCGAATTGGAGTAGACACCATTTATCAAGTCTACTATTTTTAAGGGGAGACCGTGTCTATGTAGCACCTTCCATCTGTGTGCCTTGTCAGCCAGTCAAAGGACTTTTCATAACGCACATAAGCCAGGTAGAGAAGAAAACAGTATTCTGTACTTTCCTCCACTATGATTTGCAAGGTTTTAATGTGATATACACAGGAGTGTCCTTTTATAACCCGGCTTATTGTCTCTTGATCGTTTGATTGACTACATATTAAATTCTATCCAGGATTTTCTCCACTGTGGATAGTATCATAGTTGCATACTGTTCCTATTAGGGTCAATGGAACAGGGACAGGACCTTTATGCCCATCCAGCCAAATACCGGGTACAAATCGTACTAAGCGCATGAATCAGCAAGAGCACAATACTCTTCCATTATAGCACAGAAATCTTGGTACTACCGGTTTATGATATCTGGTAGAATTTTTTGATACATGAAGTCAACGCTGCGAATAACCGTTAAACTTGAGTGAATTTTCGTGTATACATACTCTATCAATTTTTATCTCGAAAGTGTATAATTTCTGCTGCAGTAAAAATTATTGTGAGTATATACATATGTACACTTGGTTAATGCAAACAGCTCTAAATGTAAATGTGTAAAGTTTTTTTTGATATCAGGAAACGATAATGCTAAGCTAGAGACTGTGGCTTCTTCAATTACCACAATTGTAATTCCCACAATTGGTAATTATTACAATGATCAACGGTCATGACATAGTTTTCTTGGTTTTGTATTCTTTTACAATTATGTAAATTCTTATGCTTTCCAACCAAAGTAAATTATTGAAGAAAACATTTAATTCCAGCCCATTTTAGGAAAGTCAACCAAAACATTTTAAGTAGACAAATGTGGACATAAATACAATAACAGCAGTGCTTACCAAAAATAAGTATAATAATATATTATAATATGAATCATGAAACTTCAATAATATATTATTAGAAAAAAAAAAATTTTATTTAAAAAAAACGAAAATTTCTTAACAACATGATCTTATAATTTGGGAATATTTTTCAGGCATGAACATGCTGGGGGCGGGCGGAAAGAATTGTAATACTCGGTCAATATGCTACTGGATACCAGCAGTATGTTTGTTGCGATATTTTAGTTAGCAGGATTGTGGTGACATCTTTAGGATGGTCCAGTATTTCCTACTTACTTTTGTTATGAAGAAAATTGTGTTAGTTCAGGTCCCATGCTGTAGTCCAAGATTCGTTAGCTTGACTGTATTAATAGTCCTGGTTGTTCAGCGAATGAACATAACAAATAGCTCAATCGACATAACAATGTATGGTTCCAGAGCAAGGTACACAAGAACGCAACTTGTATCTCACATCTTGTTTTGAATGACAATTATAAATATTATTGGGTAGGTTGCTCTCTCGGAATGAAGAGATTAATGAAATAGCTATAAGTAAAGGCACTTGTAATTTTGTAAAGGGTTAAGTGGACTTAAATCTATTGGAGGTCATATAAATCTTAATTTAATATTAGGAGATAATCTTATATGAAAAAAGTTTCAGAAAATGAAATAATAATTCCTCATCGTAATTCTACAGTTACAGCATATGTATGAAAACTTGACCGAATCCAATTTAGTTTTAAATCGGAGCAAATTTGTTGCGGTTGATCTTCCTTTCATAAAGCCATGATAATTATGAATAATAATTCGTTTATAGTGGGAATGCAAAAATTCACACGCAATGGCTTCAAACAGTTGTGGATACACGACAACATTGGTCGATAATTAGTGACAAACTCCCTTTTTCGGGACTTAAAAACTGGAACATTAACGCTAAGAGATCTTCGTCCGGTATTCCTATTAATATGGAATACAATGGCATCCTTTCTAATAATCTCGAGGACAGTTGCGAATTGTTTGCCAATTATTTTGAATCGGTTTACTGTAGTGACTCAGGCACTGTTCCGTTTTCAACATCTAGTAATGCTGAGGCCTTTAGGCATCTGGGATGCATTAACTTAAATGAGTGTGATGTGGAACATTCATTGAGTACTTTAGACTGTGATACCTCTTACGGTAAGGATTTAATTCCGAACATCTTGCTCAAACATTGTTGTAGTTCTTTGGCTATTCCACTAACAATAATCTTTAATCTATCCCTAGGTCTGGGTGATTTTTTAGACAATTGGAAATTTTTTCTTATTAAACCTTTATTCAAAGCCGGTTCCCGGAATCGAATCAGCAATTATAGACCAATTGCTAAACTCTTACCAATCCCCAAATGTTTTGAAAGTTTAGTTAAAGATAAAATTTATTTTCATATTAAAGAAGGTATTTCCTCTTTGCAGCACGGGTTTGTAAGTGGTAGATCTACTTCTACGAACTTAATTCTCTTCAAACATAGTGTATCTGTTGCTATTGAGGATGGCTTCCAGGTAGATGTCATTTACACAGATTTTGTAAAAGCATTTGATCGCGTTAATTTAACTCTTCTTATTAAAAAGCTTGAAGTGCTTGGTTTTAATTCGCCTTTGCTTGATTGGTTGACTTCGTATCTTACTAATCGTTCTCAGTGTGTCAAAGTGGATTGCTTTCAGTCGCGAATTTTCCAGGTTTTGTCTGGTGTTCCACAGGGAAGCCACTTGGGTCCTTTGTTGTTTGTTATATTTATTAATGCTGTGATAAATATTTTTCGCTTCGCGCAACCATTGCTATATGCCGACTTCCATCTTACCATCTTCAGTCTGATCTTAATCGTTTACAACAATGGTGTTTTTCAAACGGACTGGCTCTAAATCCAAGCAAGTGTAAAAGCTATACTTTTCACCGTTTACTAAATCCTCTTCATACTGAATATTCTACCGGTAATGTTTCCATTGAGCGGCCGAGTGAAATTTTGGACCTTGGTGTCATTTTCGACGTGAAACTGGGAAGCGGGTTGTATATTAATTATATCTGCTGTAGGGCTTTGAAGATGCTTGGTTTTATAAAGCGAAATACTAAAGACTTTAGCGATCCTCACACCTTAAAAGCTTTATACATTGCCTTAGTTAGATCAATACTGGAGTATGCTTCAGTGGTATGGTGTCCGTACACCAAGCAACTTACTGACAGAATTGAGAGGATTCAAAAAAACTTTACACGCTATGCTTTAAGAAGATTGCATTGGTTGCATGATTTGCCCAACTATAAATCTAGATGTATGCTTTTGGGGCTACAACTCTTAGAAACTAGGAGAAGAATTGCATCTATAATGTTTGTAAGAGATACTCCTTGCTACAAAATTTGTTCACCAAATTTGCTAATCCTATTGAATATTTATATATTTATGTGCCTGGTTTTGCACTTAGAACAAGATGTTTGTTACATATGCCTTATCACCGAACCTCTTATGGTCAGCATGAACCGATTTCCTACTGCTCTCGTTGTTTTAATGGAATTTATGACAATGACGTGGATCTAGCTCTTGAACGCACCAAGTTTAAAGATGTAATAATTTGTAAGTGCTTGTAGTCTTGCTTCTTTAATCTAATTTAGAGAGTTCCTGTAATCTAGTGATACTATGTATTACCCTTCTTTAGTCGCATTTTATATTTTCAATTTTTTCTAATACTATTGTATTCTTTTTGTTTGAATACTAATGTAATACTAAGTGGTAATTTACATAAATTAGTTAGTTATATTAGCATAGTCTGTAGGAGATGATCTCTGTAGACTGGATTACATAAATAAATAAATAAAATGATCAGGGATTTTCTCTAACCGAAAGCACATATTGACCACAAATATGAATCGAACAGAGTGAGTGCTTCAGGAATTTCATCATGTCACGTAGAGTGGCAATTAAAGATAAATTAAGAGAAATTTACGCAGATCTATGACTTATAAGAAAGAAGGTTTAAGTAACTTAAGAACTTATAAAAATAAACAACCATGGGTATAAAGCCCATCAAGCTTGATTACAAAGTATACAAAAAGAAAGTTAAGCAATTGACTAAATTCAGTATTCAATCGGGTGGATGTTAACACTCGTAGATTACTGAAAAATAATTTAATATTCTAAGGCAACAGAGTAATGTTAAGGCACGTGTTAACAGCTTGACGCTTGACTGCTAACACAGTACGTGCCATCGAAATTCTACTTTCGGTGAGCCTTTTTATACCCTAGATGAAATCTATAGGGGTATACTAAGTTTGTCATTCCGTTTGTAATACCTCGAAATAATTATGGTAGAGCAAAATGGATTGGACACCCACACATAATATTAAAAGTTATTTTGTTTTTTGCATGTCCGTCCGTCCGTCCGTCTGTGCGCACGATAACTCGAGAACGCGTATACCTAGAGAGCTGAAATCTTGTACACAAAAAAAAAGAAAATTAAGTTCGAAAATGAGACAAATCGGGCAACTCCTTCGTGGGGTTGCCATACAAAAATTTCGCTTTCCGCTATATATTTGGACACTGCCTGTGAGCACGTCGACGTAGAGAGCTGAAATTTGGTACATGGTGTTTTCATTATACTAGCAGATAAAATTTCAAAAATGGACTTAATTCGGGCAACTCCTTCTTGGTGTTGCCATATAAAAATTTAGGTTTTTTACGTATACTTTGAAAACGATCAGTCCAAGACATTTTTATTGAACTAAAAATTTCTTCAGAATACGAAATCCTATAAAATTGGTTATAATCATTTTTTCTGTCCGACAAACCGTTCTAAAAATATATGCGAAAAACCACTTCAAAAATCAAACTTGCATAGAAGGGTGACAATACGTAATTTCATAAGGGCATTCATCTAGGGTATCATAAGAATTGGTCCTAGACCAATTCTAGCTTTTTTACTTGTTATAATAAAAGGCAATTAAGCATAAATTGCATTTTATTATCAGGCACACATTCCATTCTCAGATATGCATACATATACATATATACATATATATACATATACATCGTGCATACGTATATCACTCAATTCCTTAAATCTAATTGCAAGGAAAAAGCAAACCACCTCTATCGCCACCGGATCTCTTTAGCAAGAGAAAATTAATTTTCTCTACGCGACTTTTGAGGATTACTACACCAAAAACCTGCCAGTTAAAAGTACCGCCATAGCTAGCGGCAACGATAGCCACACACGTAGATCCACCGATACCGCTGTATCCCACAGTAACAGTCAAATGATGTAAAACTCCCCCAGGGCACGCAAAATTTACATTTATATGCTCATCAAATCATAATCCCGACTCCGGTCCAGGAAATACTGCTCCGGCTAATAGTACAGAATCTTTCGTCAAAAGTTATCTCCGGAAGGACGTAGACGTAACTACCCATACTGCCTGCAGAAGAAATTAGCGCAAGAACAACACCCGAGCAGATCCCCGGCTGTCTAAATCGCAAGCTACCGATAGGAGCCCAAATAGATATGCCATACTAGCTTATGTCCAGGAAATAAGAACGGAAGCAAAAGGTGATACTCAGACTAGCATTAATTATAGATCTAACATGAGTTATATAAGTAGGAGCCAACATAGTATTACTGGAAGGAGCCAAGCCCTGTAAAATAAGCATACTAACAAAATAAATTTCTGTCCGCCTATTTTTGTTTTTGGTGTAAACACAAAGTTACTTAACCAGATTATAAAAGCCAAGGCTAACCTAATTGACGCCACTGATTTTTAGATCAAATTCGCTAGAGTAGTTAAAGACAAAAATTGTCGTAAACAATGTCGGGCTGCACAGAGATCTGGTCGAAACCTTCAGAGAATCTGCAATAGAAGCCTTCTCATTTACTTCCAAAGAGTCGAGAAACCTCTTAATATTAATCAAAGGTCTGGGCGGCGATACGCCAGTCGCGGATGTCCTGTTATTAAAATCACAAACATAGTTCGCGTTTGGACTCCTAGCTCTAGAAAGTCGGAAATCCCCCTTAACATCTCCACCGTCCTAACCGAAACAGAGAAGGGCATCAAAAAACTAACTGTGATTAGGGATATTCTTCTAACCAGAATCTGTTGGGAAAAAAATACGGCACAAAAGAAAATTAGAAGATGCATTAGGTGTCAGAGAATTGGTCTCATCGGCGATTTCTGCGCCTATCATCCCAGAAGTGTTTTTTGTGGAGACAAACATGCCTCTGTCTGCATCTCGAAAGTGAAACCTAATAGGCCATCTCCTAAATGCACAAATTGGCAGTTAATCGAGCATCCTGCTAGCTATACTCTCTGCCCGGAATTTCAAAAGTACAAAGCAAAAAAAGCCGACCTAAAAGCCAAGATTAGAGAAAATGCTAATTACAGAATCGATTCGGTTAAAAACCAGACCAGACTGAAGATGGTAAGATGGAAGTCGGCATATAGCAATGGTTGCGCGAAGCGAAAAATATTTATCACATCATTAATAAATATAACAAACAACAAAGGACCCAAGTGGCTTCCCTGTGGAACACCAGACAAAACCTGTAAAATTCGCGACTGAAAGCAATCCACTTTGACACACTGTGAACGATTAGTAATATACGAAGTCAACCAATCAAGCAAGGGTGAATTAAAACCAAGCACTTCAAGCTTTTTAATAAGAAGAGTTAAATTAACGCGATCAAATGCTTTTACAAAATCTGTGTAAATGACATCTACCTGGAAGCCATCCTCAATAGCAACAGATACACTATGCTTGAAGAGAATTAAGTTCGTAGAAGTAGATCTACCACTTACAAACCCGTGCTGCAAAGAGGAAATACCTTCTTTAATATGAAAATAAATTTTATCTTTAACTAAACTTTCAAAACATTTGGGGATTGGTAAGAGTTTAGCAATTGGTCTATAATTGCTGATTCGATTCCGGGAACCGGCTTTGAATAAAGGTTTAATAAGAAAAAATTTCCAATTGTCTAAAAAATCACCCAGACCTAGGGATAGATTAAAGATTATTGTTAGTGGAATAGCCAAAGAACTACAACAATGTTTGAGCAAGATGTTCGGAATTAAATCCTTACCGTAAGAGGTATCACAGTCTAAAGTACTCAATGAATGTTCCACATCACACTCATTTAAGTTAATGCATCCCAGATGCCTAAAGGCCTCAGCATTACTAGATGTTGAAAACGGAACAGTGCCTGAGTCACTACAGTAAACCGATTCAAAATAATTGGCAAACAATTCGCAACTGTCCTCGAGATTATTAGAAAGGATGCCATTGTATTCCATATTAATAGGAATACCGGACGAAGATCTCTTAGCGTTAATGTTCCAGTTTTTAAGTCCCGAAAAAGGGAGTTTGTCACTAATTATCGACCAATGTTGTCGTGTATCCACAAACTGTTAGAAGCCATTCCGTGTGAATTTTTGCATTCGCACTGTAAACGAATTATTATTCATAATCATCATGCTGTAACTGTAGAATTACGATGAGGAATGATTCTATTCATTATTTCATATTTTTTTTTATTTCATTTTCCGGAACTTTTTTTCATATAAGATTATCTCCTAATATTAAATTAAGATTTTGTTATGGTCGTAGCGTATTGCATATAGCAATATGCTACACGAAATGCTGACGCAAGTGAGCCGGCAGCAATTAAGCATAAAAATTGAACCTACCCCGACCGAGAGGAATGCTTCCTCACGCTCAGGTGGCATGGTGACATGAAGGAGAAGAAGAAGACAACTACCTGTCTTGTCAAATCGCTAAAAAGGCAAAGAACGGTGTGAGAAAACAAGGAGCGAAAATATTGAATTTGCATCAAGAAATACTCGTGAGTTTTCTGTGATAAAAACGGCAATCCGATACAATAATCGAGGTAAACGATCTAAAACACAATGTAGATGGTAATATTGTACGGATTCCGGGAAATTTGTGAGAAAAAAAAGGTTGGTACTAATTACATAAAATTTATCTGTAAAATTCCATTTGCGAATCGCCAAAAGGTTGAACTAAGACGAAATACCAGAAAGAGGCATCGGTGAAGAAGGAATTTTCTATTTCCAAAATTTACTGCACCAACCTGGGTGCGTACTTTCATTTACTGCACCAATTGGGGATATTCCCGAAGAATGAAATAGGACATAAAAAAACTCTGGTGAGCTGACAAAAGTTAGAGGAACTGTGAGCAAAAAGGTTGGTACTAATTACATAAAATTTATCTATAGAATTCCTTTCGTGAATCGCCATAAACATTTTATTGGGTAATTGAATCGGGCTAACAGTTTTTGTACGACCAATAATACATAAATAAAATAATACGGGAGAACAAATGCAGCAAACTGCGACAGGAGATTGATTAACTCGCTATCCTCCATTTATATCTTTGAATAGAAAGAGGAAAACAGGGGAAGAGGCAATTCGTAATTCACCTACCGTGCCTGAAAAATATCCACATTGCCCAGCATTGAGAGCATCATGCGCTTGGATCGTTCCAATTAGAAGTACTCGCCAGGTGCCGTTATACAAACACATGTCTTAAAGTCGATGATTAAATTGTCAAATCAAACTGCACATTTTCACATAAAGCAAGCGATAAATATTTGGAACGGTTTCATATTGGACAGAGCTTTCAGGTTATGTATACATCTGTCTTTGGATGTCGCACTTGAAATTTTAGTCTTCAACGAACCTCACTCAATAGCAAGCATCCAGAGCAGAGTGACGATTGAGCTAATTTTTTTTATATAATCCTAATTAATACTTATTTAATACTTATTTACTACCTATTTAATACTTATTTAAGACTTATTTACTATCTACTTAATACTTATTTAATACTTATTGGATATTTATTTAATACTTATTTAGTACTTACTGAGGTTTTCAGTGAGACTCAATTTCACTATATGTAACAGAAAGCGAACTAGAATTGTGTTTTTGTTTTGATACTAGTGGCATGCAAGAAAAAGGATCCTTTTTATTAATTGTTAGTTATCCCGTAGTTAAGAGATATTCGATTCGTCTATAAGATTTGTAACAGATTCCAAGTAGAAAACTGGACACATATAATACACACATTCATGCTTATGGGTCATCGACATTCCAGCATTGGTAGCAATGACCGCAATTACATTTAGATTATAATTCATGTTCCACAGATGAGAATAATATTCCTAGTTTCACGATGTTTCAATAGCGGTTTATGAATAATGAGTGATTGCTGATGCTTATGGAGACAACCATGCTGGACAAACTCTTACCTCAGCATCAGAAGGTCCTACGGTTCTGGAACTAATTGATCTTTTCATTTCTGTTTTAATTTTACTATTGACAGTTCGGTAATCATTAAAGAACCCGATGGTAACTAGGTTTATGGTACTCGTCACAGTTTAAATAGAAGTATAGAAGGCCAGGTGACAATGTTCAGGTTAGTGTAATAATAGCGAGAATCTATGGTTTCGACAGGAAGTTTTATAAGAAAAGAGTCACCAATGGAGTAAATGTCAGAAGAAAGCCATTTTGCAGTTAAAACGTTAATGTTTTCACATAAAGTGTCTAATAACTTAGCTCTTGGACACATAGAGCCTTGGGGCATAGAGTTTTTGCTGTGCCGTATGCATAAGAATTTTAATATTTGTTTTCAATTATTGCCGACATTGTGAACAATTGATAATGTCCTAATGAATCCATGGCATGAAAGAAAAAGAAATATATCATGAACAAGGGCCGAAAGAGGTTTCCGTAAAGTTTACTAATTGGAAATACTTAATTTTTTTTGGATTGTTCAACTAAGAACAACCTATTAACATATTATATATATAAGTATACGTCTATCGCTCGTACTATAAGTATCACGATCATTCTCTCCTTTGAAAAGGTAATTAAGCTAAACAGTCGTCACTGAACACTTTATGAGAGTCGAATACTCGGGAATGTTGTAACGTAGTTATATCTAAACAATGAAGTATTATAACGTCATCATGCTCTAGATATTTTTATTCTTCCTTCACTATCCTGGAGCCCTCTCATCCGAAGGTCGTATAGGTCCGCTCTAATCTCTTCCACAGGTCGACAAAGGGACTTTGGAAACAGTGCCACCCAAAGTCAATGGGAGGATGGGGTTTGGCAAGGAAGGCATGCCATCTGCGCCTTCAATGGAACGTAGGTAAGTGGCGTAAAGGTCCCTTCTGGACTGAGTGAGTGCTAGG
The DNA here is from genome assembly GCA_963924295.1 of Dioctria rufipes. Taxonomy (NCBI): domain Eukaryota; kingdom Metazoa; phylum Arthropoda; class Insecta; order Diptera; family Asilidae; genus Dioctria; species Dioctria rufipes. The sequence goes on from OZ002740.1 coordinate 110,648,612, forward strand.
CTCGTTGTAAGTAGGCACGAAATTTTTTTGATTATGGGTGATGACAAGCGACAGGTTATTCCGGGAACTCCCCCACACTCTCCGCCACCCTTAGCCGAGGTGCTAGCGTGCCGCCCTGTGCTATCGCTGTCATCGAGTGATCTGTCAGCTCATGCTGGCAGTTTGGACTTCACGTCCTGACCAATCACTCTCAAAATACTGCCATAACAATTTATATGACCTCCAATAGATTTAGGTCCACTTAACCCTATACAAAATTACAAATTTCATTAATCTCTTCATTCCGAGAGAGCAACCTACCCAATAATATTTATAATTGTCATTCAAAACAAGATGTGAGATACAAGTTGTGTTCTTGTGTACCTTGCTCTGGAACCATACATTGTTATGTCGATTGAGCTATTTGTTATGTTCATTCGCTGAACAACCAGGACTATTAATACAGTCAAGCTAACGAATCTTGGACTACAGCATGGCACCTGAACTAACACAATTTTCTTCATAACAAAACTAAGTTGGAAATACTGGACCATCCTAAAGATGTCACCACAATGCTGCTAACTAAAATGTCGCAACAAACATACTGCTGGTATCCAGTAGCATATTGACCGAGTATTACAATTCTTGACGCCCGCCCCCAGCATGTTCATGCCTGAACAATATTCCCAAATTATAAGATCATGTTGTTAAGAAATTTTCGTTTTTTTAAAATAATTTTTTTTTCTAATAATATATTACTGAAGTTTCATGATTCATATAATAATATATTATTATACTTATTTTTGGTAAGCAGTTATTGTATTTATGTCCACATTTGTCTACTTAAAATGTTTTGGTTGACTTTCCTAAAATGGGCTGGAATTAAATGTTTTTTTCAATAATTTACTTTGGTTGGAAAGCATAAGAATTTACATAATTGTAAAAGAATACAAAACCAAGAAAACTATGTCATGACCTTTGATCATTGTAATAAGTACCAATTGTGGGAATTACAATTGAGGTAATTGAAGAAGCCACAGTCTCTAGCTTAGCATTATCGTTTCCTGATATCAACAAAAACTTTACACATTTACATTTAGAGCTGTTTGCATTAACCAAGTGTGCATATGTATATACTCACAATAATTTTTACTGCAGCAGAAATTATACACTTTCGAGATAAAAATTGATAGAGTATGTATACACGAAAATTCACTCAAGTTTAACGGTTATTCGCAGCGTTGACTTCATGTATCAAAAAATTCTACCAGATATCATAAACCGGTAGTACCAAGATTTCTGTGCTATAATGGAAGAGTATTGTGCTCTTGCTGATTCATGCGCTTAGTACGATTTGTACCCGGTAGTTGGCTGGATGGCCATAAAGGTCCTGTCCCTGTTCCATTGACCCTAATAGGAACAGTATGCAACTATGATACTATCCACAGTGGAGAAAATCCTGGATAGAATTTAATATGTAGTCAGTCAAACGATCAAGAGACAATAAGCCGGGTTATAAAAGGACACTCCTGTGTATATCACATTAAAACCTTGCAAATCATAGTGGAGGAAAGTACAGAATACTGTTTTCTTCTCTACCTGGCTTATGTGCGTTATGAAAAGTCCTTTGACTTGCTGACAAGGCACACAGATGGAAGGTGCTACATAGACACGGTCTCCCCTTAAAAATAGTAGACTTGATAAATGGTGTCTACTCCAATTCGAAGTGCAGAATTCTTCACAATGGCAAACTATCCGACGGCTTCAATGTAAATTCCCGAGTTTGTCAAGGATGTATAATTACGCTACTCCTATTTCTCGTTGTTATCAACGACATCCTTGCAAATCAACTCGATAACAACCAGCATGGCATATATTGGGGATCGATTGACCGTCTCACCGATTTAGATTATGCCGATGGCATCTATTATATACCTAAACTTCTTTAAAACAAATTATTTATTACTAATTGTAATATATTTTTATATACATATAAGCTAATCTTGCTTAGAACTTCTCGACAGTAAATATAAAACTTTCCCCACAGAACAACTTGGGAAAAACAATTGATCTACATAAGTTACATCCCAAGTCGTTGTAAAAGAAAACAAACGGCAAATTTTATCTTCAATATGATTTCTCATTAAAATACAATATGTATGTACGTATGTATAGTGTGCATATCTAGATACCGGACATTAAATTCTACACGGTGAAGACTGAAACTATCGTCTTCACCGAAAAGGTTTTTTCAGTAGATTTTTCGCACATGTGCAACTGCATGCAAACCGCTTCCAGGAGATTAAATCGCATATTCAAGCCATCTGCTTTTTGAGACTTTTCATTTGAACACTTGCCGTTTTTCGTGCAGAGGTATCAAGGAACTATTGGAAACGAGCAAATATTCACGTGACAGAAAGAAATTCACAGAGATGTAGATGTTTGATGTAAAGAGGTGCTTGGTCGCAACGAAAGTGACAAGGCAATTATGGAGAGGTGCACCAGAAGATTAATATTTCTTAAATAGAAACATATGTACGTACATACATTCACGCATACAAAATTTATGCACGGCTCACCGTTGTTGCGATTTTAAATTGATGCTATATTTCATGATGCTGTTAATGATGGAAAACCAAACCATAAACCCTTTCAAATAGGAAATCACATAGTTTACAAGACCCTAACAATATTAAATTAAAAATATTTGGAACATGTTAGTTCAGATGTTACACGTCGGTGAAGTAATGCATAAAGCAGACTCTAACTTCTATGAGCTCAAAAGTCATTAAAAAGCTACTTAAAGGACATTCGCGGTTTGTAATTTTTAAGTCGGAGATCCAAAATTTCAGCAAGTCACTACATCAATGAAATTTTATCACTTGGATTCAAAGCGAAGCTAATGAGGGAATGTATTCAAGTAGCTGCTAGCTAGTAGGAAGTAGCTGCATGAACAGTGTGAAATTGATGGAAACGAAAAAGCGAATACACCGGCCAAACTGGGATTATCTATGCTCTTTACAAAATGGAAACTTACCCTACAGAACTCGATCCATAACAAAATTGGCCGATATCATGTAGACTATTACAGTAGTTACGCTATGTTCATTCTGGATCACTTTTCCCATACAAAAAGTGCAAGGTAGAATCCACTATTTTGATGGCTCTGGACCGGGATTCTGGGCCACTGAGGGGGATTCAGTCTTGTGGTATACGTAACAGGGCATGCCTGGAGGATTCCTTTCCTAAAGTCTGGCTGACCAGGAGATGACATTAACTTTTTAGTAATAATTCAAGTTTTATTTTTTTTTGCCCATGGTGTGCTGCGCCTAATTGTATGCTTTTTTATTATGATTTTGCTGTTTTCAAGTGCACCTAAATGTGGGCTTTTGGTTGTGAACTAATATTAGCAATAATTAAAGTTAACGCAATGCTATTCTTTTTCATACCAATAGATTCTAGGAGGTGCCAGCGGATAGGGTATTGGTACTGTTGGGGAACAAAATTTTCATCAGAAATCCTCTACGGGCTATGGTTCTCGAGATATTAGCAATTTTACCTTTTTAGATATAGTTAATATTAGTAATAATTAAAGTTAACGCAATGCTATTCTTTTTCATACCAATAGATTCTAGGAGGTGCTGTTACTATTTCTTTGTGAGGAAACTTGTTTGAGTTTTTGAAGTACTTGTTATAAAATTATAACCAAGTACTCTCATACAAGCACCTACTTTGTTGATTTGATTATCAGGAATGTCGCACTTTTTTGTAACGGTATATATCGGAGTAGCTAATGCAGCTTTGCTCCTATGTGTAGTATGGTGGAGTAGCTAATTTAGCTTTGCTCCTATATGTGGTGTTGTGGAGTAGCTAATATAGCTTTGCTCCTATATGTAATGTAGTGGAGTAGCTAATATAGCTTTGCTCCCAAGGTGTGGAATGATTAGTGTAATGGAGTAGCTAATTTAGCTTTCCTCCTAGTATGGTGTAGTGGAGTAGCTGAACAGCTTTGCTCCAAATGATAACAACTGAATGTGTCTTGTGTTGAGTTACGATTGCAACTAGTCTTTTAATAAAATCGTTATAATATTTATACTAAAAATATAACCTTAACTGCTACGGAAGTAAAGCTAAAACTCTTAATTAATTTCCTCACAGCGCTCGCCGTATACATATATGTATAAATTACGCTTTGCTCAATATCTACAGCTGGCCATTATCATCCGTAAATATTTTTGGTTAAACGTTTGTATTTTGTTTATAGACGTACATACATAAATATAAATTTCGTTAAATGTTTGCAGCTGGTCAATGCTACTTCACGTCATTCGTCGTGAACCATTAATTTGGTCGCCTACATACATACATTTGTTTTACCTCCGGCGCAAGGTCGTCATATTACAATGTGGGATTTCTTGCGAGCCGGGGTATTACCTCACTTTCTTTTTCCACTTGTTTTATAAGCGGAAATAATTGCTGTAGGTCAGTAATAATATGTATGTACGCGCCATTCTTTAGGTAAAATGGTATAATGTACCGTATGTATTTACATGCATGCAATGATTTGTTTCACTTGCTATGCAATGTAGGTATGTACATATGTATGTACATATTTTCTTTTAAAGTAGGTCTGATAGGCAAAATAAGTATGTATGTACGTAATTTGGACAAACGTATGTCTGATATTCAATGTACGTATGTATGTACGTAATTTCTTTTTTGTAAGGGCTGTATGTAACAAACCTCCCTTTTTTTTAAAAAAATGTGTTATTCTTAGAAGAGGAATAACGCATTCGAACATTGTATATGGCTTTGATAGATAATAATAAAAAATAACAACATGTTACATACATATATGTATATACATAATGCCGAGCGCTGAGACGATTACTTAGTTAGGTTGAAGAAGCTAACTTATCTATATACATTATCGAGAATTATTTCTAGCCTATTTATAAAAATTTTTTGTTTAGATTAATTAGATACAGAAAGAAGAAATTTTTCTCTTATGCAGGTATAAATATGTTTTTTTTTTGTATTAATATATCTGTATATCAAATTACAACTTAACATTTTATGGCTTTACAATACCATATACGTACACATTTTTTTTTTATTCTTAGTTTTTTTATTTTTACAATTTTAATTCTTTATGCTTTATATATTTATATGTGTAACATATGTTCTCATTCCAATTTTAATTTGTTGCCGCATATGTCTGTATATACGTATGTTCGCATTATAATTTTAATTTTTTTTTTTTTGATGCATTTACTGTAATATATTTGTATGTACATATGTTTTCATTACCTTTTAATTTTTTATGCACCTACAATAAGATATGTATGTGTACATATGTTTTACTTATAATTTTAATTTTTTAATGCATTTATTGTAATATATTTGTATGTACATATGTTTTCATTACAATTTTTTTTTATGCATTTATTGCAATATATATGTGTGTACATAAGCTTTCATTATAATTTTAAATTTTTATGCGTTTACTGTACAATATATGTGTATATACATTTTCCATTATAAGTCTTTATGATCTATTGGTGTATAACTAATATTTCTTTTTGTTACAATTTATTTATTTACCTTAATCTATATATATATATACTTTGGACACCATCCATACATATTTCTCTCCCGTTAATTTTATTATTTATATTTTAGACAAGACAGATATTTTCAATTAATTTTGGTTAACTTGGATTTGAGAAGTTACTAAACTACTTGCAAATTGCGGGGGCGTGTACATGAATTGGGATGGGTTATAGATGGTGGTATTGGTGGTGGTGGAGGTATTGATAAATGTTGCCTCTTATTTTCCTGGGGTTGCGGGTTAGTTTGTGGCTTACTTGAATCTTTTGATTCTGAATGAACGGTCTGAGATGCCGTTTCTGGTGAGTTGGTTAGGGGTTTTACTCTCGCTTTGTGAGCTTTGGTGATCTCTGATTGGAAGTTTTGGGAAATTTGTTTGACTTTGTTCATCGATATCTTTTCCTGGCTTGGAATATGAAGATTAGATTTGACATCTTCTTTGCATTTGGTATTTAAGTTACCCGGAATTTCTACTTTACGTTGTAGAGGTGTCTCAGCATCTAACTGAGATTTTGGATTACTTACGATTACCACATTGGGCATTTCCACTATGTTTTTCTTTTTCTTGTTCTTTATAGTTTTACATAACTTCAGTATACCAATTATGCTGAGTAATAAAATTACCAATGAACTCAGAGATAGGGAGCTTATTTGAACCATTTGTGATTCAGTTCGCTCTTTTCTCTGCTTTTCCAGTGTTTTTATTTGTTCTTCCAATTGATCTAAAGAGTAAGAATTCTCATTCAGAATATGATTGGCATCTTCTGCTCTTATCATACCTATATGTTTCTTTACGGTGTTGTTAACATGTTGGATGAAGTTCTGAATGGTTTCAGTTAGATTTGAATTTATGGGATGAGGGTATTCTCTGATTTGGTATGTTGAGGTGGAATGTATTCTTTATCTTTCTTTTAAAAGGTTAACTATTATTCGTGAAATGGTTTTAACCTGTTGTTGTGCACTGTTACTCTTCGTCTGCCGATTTGAATAATAGTATTTACAGGATTGAAAGCTTTTATTACTAGATATGGACCTAGCCATATCTGGGACAACTTGTGTTTCTTAGCTTGATTCTTCAATAATACTTTATCACCTGGTTGGAAAGTTACTGGTCTTGAATGTTTATCGTAGTGTAATTTTGACTTTTCCTTAGCGTTAAGTAAATTTTTTCGGGCAATAGCGTAGGTTTTCTGTAACTTGTACCTAAGAATATGGTAGTAACTTTCGTGATTGTACATTGGCTCTGGCTCTCTTCTTAGATTTGAAGGTACATCCGCTGTAAATCCAAACAGACAGTCCATTGGAGTGAGCTTAGTGCCTTCATGTGGACTATTATTATACACAAAAGCCGCAGTTCTCAGGAATCGATCCCAAGCCTTTGGATTTTCGGATACAATACTTCTTAAATACTCTACTAGTGGTCTGTGGGTTCGTTCAAGTGCACCGTTGGATTGTGGGTGATAAGCGGATGTTTGCAGTTTTTTAATCTTTAAGAGCTTACAAACTCGTTTGAAGAGATCGCTTAAGAAGTTGGAGCCTTGATCAGTTACTACCTTTTTAGGAATGCGGTAACGAGTAATTATCTCGTCGAAAAATATTCCTGGTACCGTTTCTGCTTCGCCATTCGGCATGGCGTAGCAGTCTACGAATTTCGTAAGATTGTCTTGAAAAGTCAAAATATATTTGTTTCCTGAGTGCGTTTCCTCAAGAGGACCTACGATGTCCAGATATACTTTTTCGAATGGCATTAGGGCAGTATCCGTTATGACCATTGGCATACGATACTCTGGGCTAGCCTTCATTTTTTGGCATTTAGTACATTTGCGGACATATTTTCTAACCGAGCTGAGCATGTTTTTCCACTTGTACTTCCTTTTTATTCTTTTATAGGTTTTGACTACACCTTGGTGACCACCGAATGCAGAATCGTGGTAGTCCTTTAAAATTGTTTCGATTTCCTCCGGGTCCGTGATAATTTCCGGCAATTTAACTTGGGAATCTATAAGATTATTTTTTATAGGAGACTTGCTGTGTTCAGATGCAACGTTTTCAAATAGGCTGTTCTCAGTTGAGCCAATCTCAACTGAGTCTTTTATGAAGTTCTGAGAATTCTTTTGAACTTTATGGGGAGTTTTCTGAACTACGTCTTCCATTTCTGTCTCCCTTGCTTGAGCTCTTGTAACTACGTGACAATGTGCGTGTGTAGGTTTTGAGGGTGGCGGCGAACTAAACTCATTTTCTTCTATATCGGAATCGGCTCGGTGATGTACCTGAGCTTCCACAATGAATGAATTGGAGTTTGTCTGGTTTAGCTGGGCAGGTATTCGACTAAGCGCATCTGCATTAGTATTATATTTTCCAGGCTTATATTCAATTTTGTAGTCAAACTCCGAGAGTTTATGATGAAACCTGACTAATCTCGATGTTGGGTCTTTCACGTTGAATACGCCTTTAAGGGGCTTGTGGTCGGTGTAGACCGTGAAATTTCTGCCCTGCAAATAACACCTGAAGTTCCTGGCGGCCCATACAATAGCGAGTAACTCTTTTTCTATTGTGGAGTATTTTTGTTCCGCCTTATTTAAACTTCTACTTGCATAGGCTATAGGCTTGTCTTCGCCTATTTTTCCTTGGGATAAGACAGCTCCCAATGCCTCGTTGCTAGCATCTGTTGTCAAGTTAAAGGGTTCAGTAAAATCAGGATATGAGAGAAGGGGAGGATTTACAAGTGATCTTTTAATTTCCTCGAAAGAGTTTTGGCACTTTTGCGTCCAAGTAAATTTAACGTCTTTGCGTAAAAGATTTGTTAGGGGTCTGACTATTTTTGAAAAGTTCGGAATGAACTTGCGGTAGTAGTTAGCCAACCCAAGGAACGATTGGGTTTGTCTAACGGTTCGGGGTTGAGGAAAATTTTGGATACAACTTGTTTTGCTGGGATCAGGAAGTGCTCCTTCGTTTGAACATTTGTGTCCGAGGTAAATCACTTCCCTGCGAAGGAACTGGCACTTTTCGGGCTGTAATTTAAGGTTATGAGCTCGAAGTCTGTCGAATACCTTAGTCAATTTCTCGTTGTGATCTTGCAAATTTGTTCCATATATTACAATATCATCGAGATAGACAAAGCATTCTAAGCCTTGGAGACCCGTTAGAATGTAATTCATTAATCGCTGGAAGGTCGCAGGCGCGCCTTTCAGCCCAAATGGCATTCTCTTAAATTCATAGTGCCCATATGCGGTACTGAACGCAGTTTTGGGTCTATCCTTCGGATCAACAAGTACTTGGTGATACCCGCTTGCTAGATCGAGCGTAGTAAAATATCTGGAGTGTCCAAGTTGATCCAGTATATCTTCTATCCTGGGTAATGGAAAAGCATCTCCTATAGATTTCTCGTTAATTTTACGGAAATCTACTACTACTCGCCAGCGTTTATTGCCGTCAGGCCCAGCTTTCTTGGGAACTACCAGCAATGGAGAATTCCACGGGCTTTTACTTAATTGGATTATGTCGTTGTCCAACATTTCCTTAATTTGCTCATTTATGACTGCCCGATGTGTTTCTGGGAGTCTATACATTTTCTGATTTATTGGTGGTTGATTATGTAATGTGGGAATGGTGTGTTTTATACTGTTAGTGTATGTTAACTTGTTCCCCTTTAGATGAAAAAGGTCATTATAGTCATAACATAGTTCTAGAATTGATTTTTTCTCTTCTTGATTTAAGTTTTTATCCAACAGTAATTCTTCACGTAAAGCCACAAGTCTGTCTGGACTGTACTTTGAAATGTGGTTTACGTTTATTAAATATGGATTGGAGTTAAAATTTTTCGTATCTTTTATGAAGTTATTGGAATTTTTGCAATGTGCATGGGGGGAAGGTGGGTCACCTTCTTTCTGAGAACTTTGGGAATTTATTTCGTCCAAAGATGAATAGAGAGATTTTGTGTTGTATATATTTTTGTCTTGTGCACGTGAGAAAAAAGGATCTCCTTCTTTCTGGGAACTTTGGGAATTTATTTCGTCCAAAGGTAACTGTAGAGAGCTAATGTTATAATAATTAACTGGAACTAGAGTAAGTTTTAATTTTCTTAGGAATGCAGGTTCTGTGTTTACGTTCAGAACAGATAACGGTATGAAATTTTTATGAGGACTAACTAGGCAATTTGCGACAAATACTCCTTCTTGAATCTCCTGAGACAAACAGAGCATTTCCTGGTCCAATTGTACCGGTATGCTCAGTATGATTTGAGATCGAGGGGGTATTCTATGAGATCGCTGAAGTTCTACTTCATATTGCCTACCTTCATCTTCATTCAAAGTGTTTGAAATTTCTTCAATTGGAAGTAAGGAACTTTCGTTTTTGGTTGCCCGTGAAACGGTAGTAGATTCAGATCCCTCCACTGTTTGATCCTTTGGTATATCCTCTCCATCTTCTATGGATGTTTCGAGAGGTACCGTGAATTCAATAGGGTTGGTTTCCGTGCGAGGAAACCGTAGTAATCTGTTAGGCCCTTCTATATTGCAATTTTTTGCAAGAAAATCGTTACCTAATAGCCCATCGTGCGAGATTTGGGCGTTATCTTCTACAACCTGTAGATTGCACGGGATACTGCTGCTTAATAAAAAGGTGCCTTGGCAGTTACCCAATGTTCTTCCTTCTCCAAATGGAGTTTTCAAAGTGACCTTTTGTCCTGTTTCTATCCGCTTTTGTATATTTAATGCTTCCTGTTTTATTAGGCTTACTTCGGCTCCAGTGTCTACTATCAGCCGAACGGCTGTGTTTTTACTTATGTCCAATGGTAACTTTACCACTGGAACATTTTCTCTAGTTTGTTTCTTTGTTGTTTGAGTAGACCCTGAAGTAAGTTGCACTGTTCTATTTAATGTCGAGCCGGGGATTTTTCGGTCGACAGTGTGCCGTTTCCCGAATGTGTGGCCACCCATCGTTGTTTCTGCTGGCATGTGGACACCGTATGGCTTCTTCGGCCACAAAAATCGCACATATTTTGTATGTGGTTTATTCTTTGCTCCCGATTTGCAGAGCCCCACCGAGCATGGTTGTTACTGTTTGCATGTTCGGGTGGTGCCTTGGCATTTTGCTTGCAATGTTGGGCATCATGGCCTTTTATTCTGCAGTTTACACAGAAAGGAGTATTTTTTCGTTTCAGACATTCGTCATACGTGTGGCCCTTGTAGTTGCAGTAGCTGCAGGTGATTTTATTCAATAGCAATTTTTGTTTGTCCAATATTTTTTCTCCTGTATGTCGAGACAAAGAATTTTGGCAAAGAGGTGGGCTTCCTAAAGGTTTTCGTGTGAAACTGGTTTGGGTGGAATGCCAATTATTTGTAGGGTTCCCATCAGTATTAAAAGACACTGATGGCACCTTTAGAGGCTCCCCTATGGGAGGTATATTGAATTCCGTTTTTATATTGGGTTTGCTCATCTCATTGGTGTAAGGGTATGGAGCAACACTCTCGTGAATAGGGAGATTATAAGTATTAGCATAATTTGTAGGATTATGCTTTAAAAAGTTCTCCATTGGAAAATTGCTTGTGGTATTAGGAATGTAATGAGTGGGTTGTGGGATATGAAAGAGTCCTTGTTGCAATCTTTCCATATCTAGTGCCCTTTGAATGAGCTGGTCTACTGAATCTTCATTCAAGGTAAGTAGATATGCACTTAGATGCGGATTAGTTGCACCACTCTTTACTGAAGCCATAGCGAAATCCTCTATTTGTCGTTTCACCACGTTAAAATTTTCAGCACCGTATTTGTTATGTGCTGCTTCGTTACATTGTAACAATAGGCCTTTTAGCCTAGTGGTGAATGAGTTAAAAGACTCGTGTGGATATTGTCGACAAGTAATTAGTCTGTTTATCAGCTCATGGTATGTCTCACGAGGTAAATAATTACGATAAAGCAATTTTTCAACCTCTTCAAATGTTGTGAGCGAGCTTGAAGCGATTAGCTGGTATGCATTACCTCTCAACCTAGTGGGGAAAATTTGCATAAAAGCTACTTTTTCTTCCGCTTCTAGACATTGCTGTACTTGTTTACAACAGCCTAAAAAAGTTTGTAACTCTGTGAGGATATGGGAGCTGAATTCCCCAGAGAATAAGGGCACCATTTGTGCCGTTAGTTTAACCACCTTTTCATAATTCACTGGCATTTTGTTTGTTTTGTTTATTTGTTCAGTCTCGATTATATCTGGCGTGCCTTTATCTGAGTTAGGCGTGATTAACGATTTTTCTGTTGTTAGATCGTTTAAACTATGGTTCCTTATGAGGAAGTTAATCAAACTGTGCCTTCTGAAACGTTTGCCTGAACGATGTTCGCGATACCAGTTTATGGATGGTCTGCTTTGGGGGGAATTTTGCTCTAATATAGGGCTATCTGAAGGGCTTCCTGGAGGACTAGTGTTATCAAACGACAATGAACTTATTGCCGTCTCAAAATCGGAGCATGAAAAGCTTCGGTTAGGTTTAGGCATGAAAGCCAAAACTTCGAGTTTCTACTAGTAATTGTGAGAGAGAGAAGTAGGGAAGAAAAGGGAATAAGTAGTTTAGTGACTTTTGTAAAAAAAAACAAAGAAATTTGCATGAATGTGTGAGATTTGCCCTTATAGTTAATAACGGCTACTTAGATTGGAATTACTTTTCCAAGAATGAAAAGAGGGCGAGAAGAATCAGCGATTTTTTTTTTTTTTTTTTTAATGTGTTAGATATACTTTAACACTGTCTAAATTGAATTCGCTAATAATTGTTGCCTCTTTTTTTACAATTTTTATAAAGACTTACTTAAAACTTTGTTGTTTCTTCTCTATCGTAGTGTTTTGCTAAGCCGTATTTTTTCTTTCTTCAATTTGGTTATCTATTGAATTCGTACTGCTGTTTGCGGCTTCTTCCGTGTGTTGGCTAGGTTAGAAGCGCCTTATCATGGTATTTCTGATATCAGATTCAACAGTTAGATGTTCGTATGCACTCGTAGGTTCGAAGATCAACGTTTTTCAAGTATTTGTAGGTTGAACTAACTTCCTTGATCCTACCGGCTGCGCCAATTTTGTTACTATTTCTTTGTGAGGAAACTTGTTTGAGTTTTTGAAGTACTTGTTATAAAATTATAACCAAGTACTCTCATACAAGCACCTACTTTGTTGATTTGATTATCAGGAATGTCGCACTTTTTTGTAATGGTATATATCGGAGTAGCTAATGCAGCTTTGCTCCTATGTGTAGTATGGTGGAGTAGCTAATTTAGCTTTGCTCCTATATGTGGTGTTGTGGAGTAGCTAATATAGCTTTGCTCCTATATGTAATGTAGTGGAGTAGCTAATATAGCTTTGCTCCCAAGGTGTGGAATGATTAGTGTAATGGAGTAGCTAATTTAGCTTTGCTCCTAGTATGGTGTAGTGGAGTAGCTGAACAGCTTTGCTCCAAATGATAACAACTGAATGTGTCTTGTGTTGAGTTACGATTGCAACTAGTCTTTTAATAAAATCGTTATAATATTTATACTAAAAATATAACCTTAACTGCTACGGAAGTAAAGCTAAAACTCTTAATTAATTTCCTCACAGCGCTCGCCGTATACATATATGTATAAATTACGCTTTGCTCAATATCTACAGCTGGCCATTATCATCCGTAAATATTTTTGGTTAAACGTTTGTATTTTGTTTATAGACGTACATACATAAATATAAATTTCGTTAAATGTTTGCAGCTGGTCAATGCTACTTCACGTCATTCGTCGTGAACCATTAATTTGGTCGCCTACATACATACATTTGTTTTACCTCCGGCGCAAGGTCGTCATATTACAATGTGGGATTTCTTGCGAGCCGGGGTATTACCTCACTTTCTTTTTCCACTTGTTTTATAAGCGGAAATAATTGCTGTAGGTCAGTAATAATATGTATGTACGCGCCATTCTTTAGGTAAAATGGTATAATGTACCGTATGTATGTACATGCATGCAATGATTTGTTTCACTTGCTATGCAATGTAGGTATGTACATATGTATGTACATATTTTCTTTTAAAGTAGGTCTGATAGGCAAAATAAGTATGTATGTACGTAATTTGGACAAACGTATGTCTGATATTCAATGTACGTATGTATGTACGTAATTTCTTTTTTGTAAGGGCTGTATGTAACAGTGCCAGTGGATAGGGTATTGGTACTGTTGGGGGACAAAATTTTCATCAGAAATCTTCTACGGGCTACGGTTCTCGAGATATTAGCGATTTTACCTTTTTAGATATAGTTAATATTAGTAATAATTCAAGTTAACCCTATGCTATTCTTTTTCATACCAATAGATTCTAGGAGGTGCCAGTGGATAGGGTATTGGTACTGTTGGGGGACAAAATTTTCATCAGAAATCTTCTACGGGCTATGGTTCTCGAGATATTAGCGATTTTACCTTTTTAGATATAGTTAATATTAGTAATAATTCAAGTTAACACTATGGTATTCTTTTTCATACCAATAGCTTCTAGGAGGTGCCAGTGGATAGGGTATTGGTACTGTTGGGGGACAAAATTTTCATCAGAAATCTTCTACGGGCTATGGTTCTCGAGATATTAGCGATTTTACCTTTTTAGATATAGTTAATATTAGTAATAATTCAAGTTAACCCTATGCTATTCTTTTTCATACCAATAGATTCTAGGAGGTGCCAGTGGATAGGGTATTGGTGCTGTTGGGGGACAAAATTTTCATCAGAAATCCTCTACGGACTGTGGTTTTCGAGATATTAGCGATCTTGCCTTTCAGTATTACTAATAATTCAAGTTACCCTGGGGAGTTGTAGATATCAGCATAATGTCGCCTTGGATTTGCTGTTTTCTTACTTGAATATTTCTTAGTGAGGAATTTGTAGATATCGAAAGTTTCGGATGACTTTCTATAGGCGTCCTGGGCAGTGCCTCAGTGATAGTTTAAAAACATAAAAAAAAATTAAAAATGTCTTCGATGTTAGTAAATAAAAGTTTTTCAATAATCGAAAATTTGCGAAAAGATGTGATGGAGTGTTTAAAAAATTCAGTGAATAAAGACTATATTGTTCAAAAGTGCAATAGAAACATGCATAAATTTCAAGTTGCATTTCGGAAGTGCAATAAGAGTGCTAGGAAACGACATTTCGAGAGCTGTCTTGAGCAAATTAAAGCACTAAGAGCACTATTGAGAACTCCCCGTCGAGGTGGTGGAATTACTCGCGTAAGAAGAAGTGATTTTGTAAAGTGGGGGGAAATAAAGACAGCGTTCGCAGACAGAATTCGACAAGGTGTTATTGCAAATTTAAAGCATATCGATCCGAAGCTATTTATGCAAGACGCTGCCAAATTATTTATGCGCCGCATTAAGAACACTCTAAAACGTTATTTTAATATTAAAGTTTCTACAACGTTTTGCGGCGAATTTATTAAACAAAGTGCTGACAATGAAATTATAAAAGACATTAAATATTTCCAAACGAGAACTGCTGCAATTAGTGCAGATGATAATTTAGAGGAGTGGTTTAAATCAAACATTTTGGATCCAATAAACACTCAGCTGGAAGAATTCCAGGAAAAAGACAGTGGCTGGGCACTGCACTCTATAATACATCTAGCAGTACACATCAACAAGTTTGAACAGCTCCGAGGATCTTCGTATATACCTCTGCCGAAGGAGATTGCTTTAAAGAAAGCTTGCATTAATGTGAACAACAATGATGAAGCATGCTTCGCGTGGGCAATAACATCAGTGCTATATCCTGCAAATATTAACACCAATAGGACCTCATCATATCCACATTATTCAACTGTACTTAATTTAACTGGGATAACATTTCCTATGAGACTTAAGCAAATTACCCAATTTGAAGACCAGAACAATTTATCAATAAACGTGTTCATCCTGGAGAAAGAGCATTTCCTCACCACAGTTCCAGTTAGACTTACGAAACACAGAATGGAGCGTCATGTAAATCTCTTAATGCTGCAAGATGACTATAACCAGCCTGATGTTCATATGGATGATGATGATTATGCCGACAGATATCATTTCTGTTGGATTAAAGATCTTTCCCGACTCATATCGAAGCAAACTTCGAAAAATCATGCTAAAAGGCATATATGCGACAGATGTTTGTTCTACTTTTACTCTGCAGAAAAATTAGCATCACACACTCCTGAATGTGAGAAACAAAACGATTGTAGGATTATGTTTCCCTCAGAGGAAAAGAAATGGTTGGAATATAAGAATTATAAAGATAAGAATCCAGTCCCGTTTTGTGTGTATGCAGATCTTGAGTCAATATTGAAGCCGATTCAGGGAAATGATCAAAATACATCACAGCGAATCCAGGAACATGAAGATCACGCCATTGTAGTGTTGTCCATATCCTTTCTTGGCCTGTAAGACTGTAAAGCTATCATTTAAATTGTAAAAATCTGCCCCTCAAATTTCTTCCAAAATTTGAAGATCCCCACAGAAAACCCTGGTTTAGCTTCACGTTACCCGGGAGCTTACCAGTACTTACCTCATAAGGTGCCATGAAAATTGGTGTGGAAGTTGAATTTTCCCCGTGCCTGAAGTTCCGATCCCCTACTTTCTTCCTACCATGATGGACTTCTGTTTTAACCGGCTTCCTACGATATCTATGAAATTTAAACTTATAATTTTTAAAAATACCCTGGGGTGGCTGTAGTAATGGATAGGAAATGTTTCTCCCCTCATAGCTCAGTACAGGTCTTTCAGAATACTTACGCGTTTCTTGTTGTTCATGCGAAAAATTTATTGGTTCTACTAGATAGGATGTTGCATTAGCGATTCTTACGAATGCACACCCATCCTCTAACCTATCTCCGCTGTGTTCTTTATATCTGTGCTGACTCCTGGACCCTTCGCTAGATTCTTGAGTGATAATCTTGTTGAGCTCTGAACTTTTGTGAGTTATAGTAAGGCTCTTTTCACAGCATGGCACTAGAAACGTGTCTTCCCAACGGGTGCTCTTTTCACTCCATGTCGTGAAATTTTGTCAACATTATGTGCTTGTTTTTCCAATTTGAAGTATTGGTCACTAGCGCCTGATGTGATGTTTTCTGTCGTGTTACTTTTAATATCTGCTATTCTGGTCTGATACGGTCTTTCTTGACTGATATTTTGCCAAGCTGTAGATTCCACTTGTGCACAAGCTCCGACATTTTCACAAGAGTTTTTTTCTTCCTTACTATTGCCGGTGCCTTGTATCCACAGTTTCATGTCTACGCAGTCAACAATAGCTCTGTTGTTGAGAAAATCTATTCCCAGTATACCGTCGGCTGGAATTGAGTCCGTCTCACTAATGACATTAAATTTGCAGGCATGCTGACCGTTGTCTATCTGCAACTTCGCCTCACAAGTGCCTATGGAGCTCCTAGCGGATCCGAACAGTCCTCCAATTCGAATTTTTTGATATTTTTAAACCTCCGTCACTTTGTTTTCTCCAATTTAACATACGTCAAAATCTTACCAGCAATTTTGCTGTGAAATATTTGGAGACCGTTCTAAATTTTACTTTGCACAAACTCGTTACTAGGCTTAAAAAGTTTGTTATGGTAGCATCTGGGCATGACAAAAGCACAAAAGTAGCCATGTGTAAACATGGCATGCCACCCCTATGTGTCTATCACGACATTTGCTAGTCATATCTGTCAGCGAAATGACAAGTACCACATGGGAAGAATGAAAATCGGACCGAGGAAGATGCCGGAAGAAGTGACAACCGGACATTTAGCATCAAGTATTGCACGAGTAAGGTGTTAGGACAAGTGAAGGAAACAAGAAATGTGAAAAAACAAAATAGTGAAAACTAGTCCCGGATAAGGAGAAGACAATTGTTTTGAGATCAGGAAAAGAAGAGGGTATCGGAGCCACATTGGCCAAAGCGAATGGCCCAGAGAGTTTTTAGAAAGGCTTTTCGTCAGCCGCTGGAGGCATAAATTATTAAATATTTTAATTATATATATATAATTACTAATACATTGACTTTTCGTCGGCCGTTAAAGGCATCCTTTTGAATATCTTCAGTTTTTATATGTATGTAGCAGATTATAATATAAACATGTCACAAAAGTTTAAGTATAGAAATTTAATATTTACATGCTAGGTAAGCTATGAAATTGTGTAGGGCACAACATAAAAAACAGTTTTTTTTTGTAATACTTCTCAGACGGGATTATAATAATATTTCAAAAGGTTGTAAACGTAAGTATTAATCGATATTTCTATGATGGGCCTTCCTTTAGGTGTTCCTTTAAGACCGCACTTGACAAGTTGTTCAGTTCCTTCCATGAAGGAATTATCATACTACGATTGACATTCCCTTAATAACTGTAAAGAGGTGACATTCATAGTCCCCACGCAGATAACTCCCGAAATTGAAATTGGTCACTTTTCACTGTAAGTGCTCCTATACGTCAGCACTAGGTAAGTTCATAATACGAAAGCACTCGACGAAGAGTCTTGCACTGTTAGAAATATTTTATCTCAATTAGAGAAAAAAATGGAAATGTGTCTTGAATTTATTTCAGGTACTTCTGATCAACTACGGCACCAGGTAACTTCATAAATAAATAGCAACAATGACTATATAACTAACTAACAAAAATTATAATATCTGTTTGTTTGTTTCAGGTGCTCCCGACAAAAGATAGCACCCGGTAAGTTCACTGTAATTCAACTTACATCATTCGATGATGAAAACGAAAATCCTACTCCACATTTATTTGTTTTCGGTGCTCCTGTTTACCTATAGCACTAGATGCGTTCGTTTGTATTTCTTCTCCAATAATTTGCGGACTATCTATATAATAATATTAAATTTTCCTTTTATCTCTTACTATCAAAATTTGTTTTGGTTTTTTAATTTTAAGGCTATTTATCCGATTTGTTTCTGTTTCTTCTCCAGCTGCTCCGCCAGTTTAGGCGTTCACAGACTTCGTGCTTCCTCAAGTCTATTTTTTGTTTTTTTTCAGAATCATCGCTAATCCCAACAAACAAAAAGAAAACTACACTGAACCACAAGAAACATAAACGAATATACAGTTTATGTTTCTTGTGGTTCAGTGTAGTTTTCTTTTTGTTTCTTATTTTTACAGGTTATTTAATAAAAACTTCAAGGATTTTTATCTTTTCTTCCTCATTCCAACTTGTAACTTCAACAGCCAATACTTAAGTCCCCAACATGGCCGCCAGTCACCTCCTCCTGCATTTCTCTCTTCGTCCGCGTTCGCAGTGCACCTCGTGCTGCATTCCTCTGACAGCTACCGGGTACTACCATAACAGAGCAGGGTCGCTGACTGCTTCAGGGTGTCAAATGCGCTGAAGAATGGTCGCAAAAATCTGGTCTAGTGTCTAGTCTAGTCGAGTGTGAAAAATGGGCTTAATAACAAGAGGTATACCGGCCGTTAAGCTGGGTAGATCCTAAGCAACACATTAGTATCCTGCAGCTACCAATTAAGCTAGCCGAATGCATTTTAGGGCTACCAGAATTGAAGGACTTTCATCTAAATGATCTACTCAACCAGCCTTCAGGGCCTAATGTCTTTCGCATGATAGACACCCATTAGCTTTCCTTGTAGATCCTCCAGCTCGTACAACGAGTTTCTTTTTCTTGACCTGATGCGACATTTAAGATTTACGCTCTAATTTCGCAGTGACATGATTTTGAAAATTGCTTTGTATGAAATTTCTCCTGAACACCTTTTGGCCTATCTTGAACTCTGCAGGTCTTGAGCGCAGGTTATAATTCTTTGTGCCCTCCTCGAACGCATGGCTCAAGTTTTCTTGGCCCTTTGCACGAATTAACTGCACTTTGTCGGCCTCACGTATAACCATTGGTTCGCTCAAGGTACCTAGGTTTTTCAGTAGTTTATAGGAACTTGCATGTTCCATCCTTTGAAACCCAAAAAGCACCTTTTGGGGGAGAAACCAGTCGCCTGATGAACTGAGAGCCGTAACGAACTCGCAATGTGACTTAATTTCTCGTCTTATTTGTTGAGTTCCTTGGTAAGGCATGCTCGGATTCCCGATAGTATGGATCTATTCACTCGCTCGGAAGCGTTTGATTGCGGGGAGTATACTGCGGTTCTTAAGTGTTGAACGCAGTATCTCTCCAGTAATTTAGCAAGAAAGTAGTTACGCTATGGGAACACCAGTACGAGGACCCTCACAACAGATGACGCTACCGTTCCTAGTTTGCAGGATTCGCCACCATCGCTAGGCAGGTTTGTGTCTATACTAAATGAGGAGAGTGGGATTGTGGCTTGGCTACACGAAATGTGGGATCTGAGCTTGCTCCTTGAATAGATTGTGGTGCACTTAATATAGGCTTTTTGTGATGATTTTTTTTTTCAAGTGTTGCGCCTAAATTTAGGCTTTGGTTTTGAATTAATATTAGTAATAATTAAAATGAACACTAGAATATTTTTGTTGACGCCAATGGATTCTAGATGGTGCAGGGTGCGGGTTTTAGTTCTAGGGGGGACGTAATTTTCGTCAGAAATCCTCTACGGGCTTTGGTGTTCGAGATATTAGCAATTTTTTTTTAATTAATATTAGTAATAATTAAAGTTAACATTATGATATTTTTGTTCAAGCCAATGGATTCTAGATGGTTGAGCCTGGGGGTTATAGGGTTTATGGGGCTAACGAAATATCCATCAGAAATTCTCTACGGGCTTTGGTTTTCGAGATATTAGCTATTTTACCTGGTTCTGGGACATTGGAAGCGTTGATGAAAATAAATTGTTGCACCTTAAGTTAGGCTTTTACAGGATTCAACTGCAAACGCCATTTTTTGAGTAAAGTTCTCTAAGGCATTAACCGGAACTACTAGCAAGCCTTGTTTTTGCTATTTTCTTTTATTAGCGGGAAAGCTGTAGATATCAGCATGATGTCATTTTGGTTTTGCTGTTTTCAAGTGCTTCACCTAAATAAGTTTTCTTAGCTGGGAAGTTGTAGATGTCAGCAGCATTCGAATTTCACAACATGACATCACCTTGATTTGATATTTTCTTAGCAAATTATTATATCAGCATCAGTCGAATTTCACAACATGACATCACCTTGGTTTGATATTTTCTTAACAAATTATTATTATTGGGTTTAGGGGCTGCGTGTATTGAAAAGTCACAATTGCTCTTTCGAGTGTAAACACCATTTCTTGAGTAAGCTTCCTGGATACGAGATCACTTTGGTGGAGGTTCCTGGTTAAGCTTGATCTGGTCTTGGAGGCTACAATTTGACGTTGAGGTGCCCTCTCCTGTCTGGGTACTGGGGGTTGGCTGAGAGCTATAGTGGCAATATCTGATACTATGACTAGGATTCCCTGGGGTATGTTGGACTGAGCTACGTTACCTGTATCAAGGCTTGGATAGAATGTGTGCGGCTTATGTGTATTAAGTAATGATGTGAAATACCCTGTTCATGGCAATAGATTCTAGAAGGTGCCAATAGAGGTTTTAGTCTTGGGGTGGACAAAATTTTCATCAGAAATCCTCCACGGGCTATGGAGATATGAACGATCTTTCCTTTTCGGGTGTAATTAATATTAGTAGCTGAAAAACAAACAAAAAACAACAACAACTATAACCGAAGTCAATGTGGGATGATACTAATATAGTATATGTTGGCTTAGACGAGTAGTGAAAGTTGTATGGGTACAGTAAGAGACTTTTCATCAAATTTTTGGTGATAAGATGTAACGGCATGACCAGTGTTGCCACACGAAGTCTTTCTAGAGTACCTTGTTAGCCTAGCCTGAAAGTGGTTTGAGCGGCCACATCTGAAAAAATTACATATTATGATTAAGAAAGCTAGTCTAGTCTAAAATATGCATTGTAAATAAAAATTATAGTATGGTTATAATGCCATTTATTGAAATAATTTGTTTTAATACCAGCAGTGTCGGGTTTTAGAGGCTACAATTTGGACTTAATTCCGCTTCGATATCTAAAAAATAGTTCCGAAGTTGATAAGAATATGGTAATTTTATCTTTGTAATATTGGTGTGGAGGGGGATAATTTTCTTACTATTAATGAAAGGGTGAATAAACAAGTCTTGTCAATAAATTTAATGAAGATTGTAGCGGGAGAGTGGATAGTGTAAGTTGCCATGTTGACTAAAAAAACACTTGGATGATAAGTAGTGCCAGTTGTATGGAAGACTATAATTAGCTGTGAGTAAACAGTAAGGAAGAAGATTTCTGGTAACAGTATGTTCCATACATAATCTTACTCGTGGAAGGTGCTAACTGCATTTCCCCATAAACTTTATATAAATTCATATGTGACCAAACCGAGCTATAGATTATTGTTCTAGATGAAAGCACATTCTATAATATCTGAAAATAGATAGCAGCAAAATGAAAAGCTATAAGAATTTGGTGGCAGTATGTTCTATACAAAATCAAATAACCAGAAGAAAATTTTATAAGAATCTGGAGTAACATGTTCAGTTCACTATTTAAAAAGTAGAAGAAAATTGTATAAGAATTTGGAAATAGTATATTCCGTACAAAATCTAAAAAGCGGAAGAAAATTTTATAAGAATCTGGTAAGAATCCGGTAACAGTACGGTCCATACAAAATCTAGCAGACAGAAGAAAATTTTATTAGAATTTGGTAACAGTATGTTCTTACAAAATTTTCTTCTGCTTATTAGATTTTGTACGGAACATACTATTACCAGATTCTTATACAAGTTTCTTCTACTTTTTAAATTGTGAACTGATCATGTTACCAGATTCTTATAAAATTTTCTTCTGGTTATTGGCTTTTGTACTGCCATCAAATTCTTATAGCCTTTCATTTTGCTTCGATCTATTTTCAGATATTATAGAATGTGCTTTCATCTAGAACAAAAATATATAGCTCGGTTTGGACACATACATATGAATTGATATAAGGTTTATAAGGAAATGCAGTTACCAGATTCTTATAAAATTTTCTTCCACCAGTAATTATTATGTATGGAATTTACTGTTACCAGAAATCTTCTTTTTTACTGTTGTTACGTATTAGGGGCGCCCTTTGATACAACATTTCCGTTTGCCTTACCACCGCCCAATTCCACTGCACCCTTTCGGCTACTTGAGTCTACTCTGTTCGTAGCGAAGAGTGTAGAGGGTCAAAACCACCCGAGAATATATAGGGTGATTCAGATCAAGATACCTTCCGGTATACCACGTGATTCCTTAAGGTAAGATGATCAAAAAATTGTTTCACATACCCCCTCCCCCTTAGAAACCTTTCTTTAGGAGTTGTGGCCAGTTGAAAATGTCGCCAATATTCGTGAGAATAAATGAGTATAAGTTTTGAACCACTCTATAGATTCCGGTTATAGTTAGCTTATTAAATAGCCAAGAATGGTAGCTGTCGAAAAGTGTATTACTCTGTTATTTTAAATTAAGCATCGTTAAATTATTCTCAAATATATCCAAAACATTGATTTTTTTACACACAAATTTCATAAATACCGTTATTATTTCAAAAACTTTTGTGTGTAAAAAAATCAAAATTTTGGAAATATTTGAGAATAATTTAAAGAAGCTTAATTAAAAAATACAGAGTAATACACTTTTCGACAGCTACTATTCTTGGCTATTTAATAAGCCAACAATAACCAAAATCTATAGGGTGGTTCAAAACTTATACTCACGAATATTGGCGAAATCTTCAACTGGCCAAAACTTCTAAAGGAAGGTTTCTAAGGGAGGGTATGTGGAACAATTTTTTGATCATCTTACTTCAAGGAATCGCATGGTATACCGGAAGATATCTTGATCTGAATCACCATGTATATACACTGTCTTGTTAACCTTTCAAATCCTTTTATTGACAACCCGTCTTAATCTTGAATTAACTTAATTATGAATGAATTCAGTAGTCTCGTTCACGCACAAGAAATAACTCAATTAAGCAAAGTTTCCACTGGGGTTAGCAGCGAAATGGCAATCCAGATAGTTTAAAATAATATTTCATCCACTGTTTGTGTAAGCAAACTCTGTTGTTTGTTTGTTAATAATTAGTAAGTTAAAGTGATTCACCTCAACCTTGTTGCTGTCTATTCGTTGGTGCACCGACTACACGAACTTCTTAAACAAGAAAGGCAAATTAATGATTAATATCCCGGGTTACTCGGTTCTTGTACCGACAGCAATAGCGACTAAAAAATATTTAAAATAAAACGCAGATATTCTCCAAAAACGAATGACCAATTTTATTCAATTTAATATCACTTATATATACAAGCACCTGTACTTCATGAAAAGTGCTGACTGAATTCACACTACATAACTTTCCCAGCAAATTCCATAAAGCTTACCACACAGGTAAAGCTTTGGTAATTTACCTGGGATCATGCTAAGTCTGGCGAGAGAAAATTATGTGGCGTAACTTGAGTAATGCATTTGCAAATAAATTCTAAATTTTACACCTAAAGAAATTCGTGATTTTTAATGCAATTTGCAGTTTTATACATTCCTCCCGCCTTGAGCTCTGGCTCAAAACAATAATCTTAGGTAGGATCTATGTATGTACTGTCTTCATGTATACATGTATCAATTGATTCGAACTGAACTAGCTTGGATTGTTACTTAAGCCTATACGAGAATTTCGAATGTTAGTTACGATACCGCTCTGGATAATGGGTTACATTCTGTCTGCTTGGTGAATAGTGTTCTCTTCTTAGGTATAGGTATTTCCTGTTGGGTTTAACATCCTTTAGCAGAATTTCCTTTGATGCGCTTGATTAACTAGTAGCCTCCGGCTATGATGATTGTGCTGAAAGCGGAAAATATGTGGACTGTATAGAATAGGCCGGTAAAAAAGAACACGTCCGCGTTGCTCAAACTATAACTTTATTCTGATAAATTTGCAGTACAGAAATTCTCAGCCAAGATTGGCCCGTTATTGCTGATAACAATGATTAATAACTAACTTAAATAAGAGATTACAGGGTTGTTGAACCTATAAACTGCGAACATTCCGCCCGCCTTGAAGTATCCAGCTTCAATTAGGAAATAGTGCATCTCTGGGTAATAAACACAGCTTTGAGATTGGCCTCGTGATGATTCCGGATCTTCCCTTTAATGTAACCACTCTTACTTTTTCGTCCTTGCCGGGATGGACTTGAAGAACTCGTACGAGGGATCATACTGTTGGCGGCAGATTGTCTTCCTTGATAATGACAATATCAGTAGGTTGCAAATTTTTTTCTGGACGATTCCATTTCGCTCGCATTGCCTACTTGATCCCGAAGATGGTGCTTGACTGCCCTAACTCCAGCATCCCAGATGCCTTCGAACTGAGGTGCTGAGGGAGGTATAAAGTGCCAATTAATTTCATGATCCGTAGCAAATCCAATGACTCTCTCTTGATGAGCCTTTGATTTTAAAAGATTTCCAAGTTCTCTTAATTGGCGATTCGCTCCGACAAAATTTGTGCCATTATCAGAGTAGATATTTGAAGAAAGCCCTCGACGTCAAGTGAATCGCTGCTTAAGAGCGGCGATAAACTCCTCTGTTGCTAGATTGCTAACCAGTTCCAAATGATATGCTTTTGTGGCTAAACATACAAACAATGCAATATATGCCTTCCAGGTTTTTCCTCCTCGACCTTTCCAACTTCGGACTATAATATAACCTGCATAGTCGATGCCGGTGTTTTGAAAGGGTCGTGCTGGTTTCACCCTGACTGCGGGTAAATTTCCCATTTGCTGATGCTGAGTTTCAGCTCTGTGACGTGTACAAGTGACGAAGAGAAGATGATTCGGTTCACAGCATTCCGATAGCCAAGAATCCAATAGTTCATCAGGACCAAGTTAGTCAGTAGGAGCTGACCTGCATGAAAGTGTCGTAAGTGTAGATCTAGTAACAGTATTTAGGTGAATTGGTGTGCTTTATATAAAATTGCGGGATTTTGCGAGCGAATGCTATATTAGCTTCTTCAAGCCGTACTCCAATTCCTAAAATTCCACACTGATCAATAAAAGGTGCTAATGAGGATAATTTATTCCTTTCCGGGAGCGGTTGTTTATTGCGAATAAGCTTCAACTCATCGGCGAATGTATCCTGTTGAGCTCGACGAATCCAAGTATTCAGTGCATTTTGCAACTGTCGTAAAGACAGTGGTTCATAAATTCTTTGTGATTCCTTCTCTACTGTAGCATTATGCTGAAATCGTAGACAGGGTGCTGTAATTTGTTTAAGACGGGTAAGCGATGAATAACTCATTAAGAAATTTTGATTACCATCTGAATCATTTATAATATGAAACACATTTTTTTCGTCTTTCTAACGTTGTTACTGGCATGTTGATAAGTTCATCTTGCTTTATTGGTTCCTGATGGAGAAATGTTGGTCCCTTCCACCAAATCTCGTGCATTAATAAACCTTTAGGGCTGATATCTCTTGAGGTGGAATCTGCAGCGTTTGTGCAGATCTAACCTGTCGCCATTTGCTGCTTGGTAATGTTGATAGAATTTCAGCAGAGCGGTTGGCAATAAAAGTTTCCCATCGTTTGGGGATGTCTGAGAGCCATGATAGTACAATGGTTGAATCTGTCCAACCGTAGCTTTCGATTTGTGGGAATTTTATACCATCACGTACCTTGATAAGAAGCTTTGTAGCTAAATGAGCAGCGCACAGCTCTAACCTTGGTAACAATACTTGTCTAATAGGTGCTACGCGAGTTTTTGATGCGATGAGGTGAACTGCTGTGCGATTATAGGAGTCAACGGTCCTTAGATAAACAGTGGCTGCATGTGCAACCTCGGATGCATCTGGTTTGGTTGTTGAGTATATTCACTGCTGCTGAGTAGACGTGTTTCGTGTGAGCTCCTGAACGATCGTATTATTTTTCATATTAATCCAGTTGTTTTTCACCGCGTGAATAGTACTAAGTGATCGCTTCTTTTTTTTTCTAAATTGCTTAAATCGTCGCTTCAGATTTACCTTGAGTTGAATTTTGAAAGAATCTGCTGTTGCATAGCTGATACAAGAGGCCAGTTAGTTTTCTGCAGTTTTCATTCCACCAATTCATAAATCTTGTCATCAGTATGGGTAAGCCAACTATACAGAAAAATACGCCTAAGAGTAGTTCTGAGCAGGAGAGAACTTCCGTAAGTACCCCACCAATAAATATAAGGAGCTCTTCTAGAAATAAGGGGCAATCGGATAGCTTGCCTCAGTCGCTGACAACAGCAAATGATATCAGCCTAGCCATTGAAAACCTTGAGAAGCGCTTGATATTTAACATTGGGAACCTGATGTCTGAAAAGTTCGAGGAAGTCGAGAAACGCATTATGGCGAAAATCGATAGTACCATCAACAACATACATACAGAAGTCTCTGATCTAAAAAAAAATTATCAAGAGCAGCAGTCATCGATTCGAATTATGGAGAGTAAAATTGACGACATATGCCGGGTACAGCGATTAAATGACTTGGTGATTACTGGTATACCTAAAATAAATGACATCAAACCCAGTGAACTGTTAAATAACATTGCTGGTATTATCAAGCACTCTCTTTCCCCTTATTTAGACGTTTTTCGAATAAAGTATGGCAGCAAAACAAGAGTAAAATATTCATCACCCGCTCCAATAATTGCTCGTTTCCCCAGCCAAGCCGAAAATCGTTCGTTCCGTATAGCATTGTATAAGCATGGAGAAATCAAACTCAACCAACTGGGTGTTGGGTTCACATCGGAATCTACCATAAGATTTGCTGAGAGTCTCACACAATTCAATTACCGCATATTACGTGAAGCACAGCGGCTCAAACATCAGGAAAAAACCATACATTCCGCTTATACACGTAATGGATATGTATTTATCAAACCTAGCAAGGAGAGTAACCCAATTAAAATTTCGGAACTGGACAAACTGTTAATATATCGTTGCCAGAATGAAGGTTTAGGAGCAAACCAGAATTAATACCTACAATTCTTCTTTTATTATCTTTTGTCTTGAGATCATTTAGCTATTCTTTTTTCTTTTTCTTTTATTTCTTTTGCATTTCTAATTTAGTAGTACCTAGTTAAGTTCTGTTTAAATTTTTATTCTTTTATTTTTATTTTATTTTAAGTTTGTAATAATTTTTAGTTCTTAGTTGCTATGAATTTCTTTCACATCGCTTATTTTCACTCAGGCGCTGGGATGGAGCCAGTTCTGAAATTGTTGTTTGGTGGTGCAGCTACATATAATGTTTTTATTCATTGTTTTTACATTGCACATTGGAAATCAATGAAAGCTGGTTTTTGGTCGTCCGATGTCCCGTGTTTTCTAACACAAACGTGACCATGTACGGGGTGAGAACGTTGCTCCACATAATGTCAGCACGATCGAAGGGTCTTAATATATGCTATTTTAATGCGAGAAGTATTAAAAACAAAATCGACGAATTAAGGGAGGTTTTTGTTAGATCCGATATACATGTGATTTTCGTCACAGAGACCTGGCTACATAAGGACATTGCCTCCGCCTTAGTTAATATTCCTGGATATTTATTGCACAGAAATGACAGAACTGATCGTGTCGGTGGTGGGGTAGCTATTTATGTACGTGACTTCTTAAAATCATCAATAACAAAATTATCCGCACCTTTGCTACCTTTTGAATTTATATGTGTATAATTGAAAACGTGTAATGATAAATGTCTCTTAGCCTGTGCTTACAGTCCACCAAACAGTTTCAGTATCGATAATTCTGCTGAATTCATGAATGCTATCTCCCTATGCACGCAACGATATAACAAGATTGTGTTAGGTGGAGACTTTAATGTTAACCTCTTATGACATTCTGGCTTGAGCGACGCCTTCTTGCACATGTTTCAATCTATGGATCTTAAAACAGTAAATGCTTTACCTACTTACTACAATACTACACAACCCTCGCAATTAGATCTACTTTTAGTAACTGATTTACAATCAGTACTTTTTCACAACCAATTAAGTCCGCCGAGTTATTTGGACCACGATATATTGTTTTGAAACTCTTCCCCTTCCTTAAGAATCTCCGGTGGAAGCTCACTATCCCAGGATATTCCAGCGACCCGCAATCTTTGAATAATTAATTTAATCCTTTCGACACATAGCGACCAGCCTAATGGATCAAATATTTTGGCTATTTCGGAAAGAATTTGTCGCTTACTTGTACTGCAGCGTTCCGAAGATGTAACCTTAAAGAAGAAGTAGTCTCCCTTTACATTCCAGTTCAGTCCTAGCGTTTTTATACAAGCATCTTCTTCGAGTGGAAGATTTGACTGCAGTTCTCGATGCTCTTCTGGTATATGTTCGAGTAGTTGTTCTGAATTCGAAGCCCACTTCCGTATGGTGAAACCACCTCTTGAAAGTAACTGTCGTAGTTGACTAACACACTCAATCGCTTGTTCCAATGTATCCGAGCCAGATATCGTGTCATCGACATAAAAATCTTTTTGTAAAGTTTCAGCACCAATAGGATATTCATTGCCTTCATCTAATGCCAGCTGCTTTAAGGTTCGAGTGGCTGGAAAAGGTGTCGGAGATGTACCATAGGTCACCGTGAATAATTCATAGGCCTTTACTGGCTGTGAATTCGAAGATCTCCAAAGAATTCTTTGAAACTTTGTATCACCATCATCATGCGAATCTGCCGATACATTTTGGAAATATCAGCTGTGAACGCTATTTTATGGGTTCTGAATCTCATGAGGATCGTTACTAATTCATGCTGTATTATTGGACCAATCAAAAGCTTCTCATTTAGTGACAATCCTGTTGAAGTAGATTTTGAGGCATTGAATACCATGCGAAGTTTTGTAGTGGAACTAGTGTCTTTTATGACTGCGTAATGAGGGATATAATAGCAGTCTAAATGAGGCTCTATCTCTGTTATTGGTCGCATTTGATTGAGGGTTAAATACTCGTAAATGAACGTAAAGTACTGTTGTCTGAGGGATTCATCTTTGTCGAAGCGTTTCTCCATCATGTGAAGACTCCTTAATGCAGCTGCTCTTGATTCACCAAGCTTCTCAGAGATTAATTGCGGCTTAAATGACAGTTGTACAACATATCTTCCATCCAATTCTCTACGATGAGTTGATACATAATGGTTTTTACATAATACTTCATCTTCGGTTAAGTGAGGTTCAATTATCTTCAGCTCATCTAATTCCCAGAAGCGTTGAAGTAGATTGTCGAGATCTGTTTGTATGTGGAAACTGCTGATTCCAATAGCGGCTGATTCCAATAGCTGCTACACTGGTAGACTTTCCGCCAATTATATAACCGAATATTGTATTTTGAGCTGTCAGCCCTGAGTCGAGAGCAATGCGATCGTCTTGCAATATGTTAAAGAAAATGTCAGAGCCAATAATTAGATCAATAGGAACTGCATCGGAAAATGTCTCGTCAGATAAGTTTAAATTGTTAATATACTTCAGGTTTTGGATATTGACTTTATATAGTGGGAGCAAATGAGATAGCTTAGACAGAATTAGAGCCATGACTTGCACTGATTCATAGTTGATACGAGATTTTATAGTTATACTCCTTTGAACCCAGACCGCTTATTGGAGTGCGTAAATGCAGCCTACGAAGCTGAAGCCATTGAATACATGATTCTGTTAGTAGCGTAGCTTGCGATACAGAATCTAATAGAGCTCTGGATGGTTGCGGTTGATGCCTGCAATCATCTATTAGTACTATAGCAGTAGGTAAAATGTTCACTATATTATTAGAAAACGATCGAAGATGAAGTGACATTGACGGTCTTTGTATAGACTGTGTTATGGATTCTTGCTCCGGTTCGTTATTACTGTCTGATTTTGACGAAGATACACTATCATGAATTAGTGTATGATGGCGCTTGTGACATATACGGCAAGAAGAAAATCGGCAATTTTTGGCTTGATGACCACTTCGGAAGCAATTTTGGCATAAAGCTTGCTTAGTTATAAAACTCTTCCTTAGCGATACATTTAGTGATAGAAATTCTGGACATTTGTATAACGCTTGACTTCCCTTACATTTTACACATTCGGTTATCGATACTGTATATATTTGCTTTGCATCAGACCTATTTGATTTATGACTATGTTTTCGATTAAACTGTACAGATTGAAGCTCGAATTCGCGTTCATTTAAGAAATCCATAAGAGACTGAAATGTTGGTCACTTCAAATCAGCCAGCAATCCCATGAGCCAGTTGGTAGTTTAAGAGCCTTTTGGGCACGAACCGATTCCTTGATGGAATTACACAGCTTCCTTAGCGCGTTGGCAGAGGGTTGCTGCTGAATTGATGTTTGCTCCATTATATTTCTTAAATGAGCTTCGATGATGTACTTTTCAATTCATTCCATGCTTCTAGATAATTTGCGTCATTGATCGTTAGATGCTTAAATAGTGACGCGGCTTCACCTCTGAAACTAGACTTTAAGAACTGAAATTTCTGTGATGGTGAAAGTTTATTACTATTGTGCACAAGAGAGGAAAACAGATCATGAAACGCTGGCCAATCTTCGTACTGTCCATAAAACACAGGAATATTAATTTTGAGTAATTGTAAATCTATAGATGCCCCCTGTAAGGTACAATTGTTGTTATTGAGAAATTCTGTGCCGGCTTGAATTGTAACAGGTGAGCTTGCCATCAATGGAGCCGAAGTAAGCGGTATAAATGTCTCCGCGGTTGACGCTGGTGTATAATTAGCCGCAGAGCTAAAGATTATGGACGTACTCGTGGAAGTAGATACAGAGCTCTGGCCGACGTTAGCTGAGGAGATTGAGGAATTTATAGCTTGCGTCATTTTTGAAGATGGAGCTTCAACTTGGGTGCTAAGACCAGGTTGGATACCAAGGCCATCCACACTGGTATTGATAGATGAAGGCAGCTGTGCTGATACCGTATTGGACCCAAGTACTAATTGTCGCAGCAAGGAATTCATTGTTGCTTGCTGTTCAGGGAATGACTGTAAAATACTGCTGAAAGCATCTGCTTCTTCTCGTCGAATTATTTGCCTTGGATCGATGCTCATACTGGCTCGCTCAGGATTTAACAGAGCTAAGCATTGACTTTTAATCTCGAAGTATTTGTCTTCCATTTCCTGCCGATAGGTATCATCATCCTCCATCTCATCAATCTGGTCTTGGGTTTCTTCAAAGTTTGAGAAGAGAATTTCTAGTTTTTGTAGGCGCGCCTTAATTTGCTCTAAATCGACAGTATCCGAGGTTTTTAACCCGGAGATAGATTTCTCGATCCTGCTGATACTACCTTTTATCGAAGAGCGTTTTTTTTTAAGACTGTCTATAACGAAAGTGGTACTTACTTGAGTGATTGATGTGTATAACTGAAATTCTTTATAACACTACCTACTCGTAGTCCAATATGAACCTTCTAATGTGATTTCAAGATTTCTAACATTAATTTTGGATATTTGTGCAATTATTTTTAACCTCGTGCGAACACCACTTATTAATTCCTTAAAGCAACAGGTGTACTGTCCGTTAATAGAACGTACACGCAAATTTGATTAAGTGACTGAAATGAATGCACTGGTAAATTTGGATCAAGATCAGTGGTTTATTTCTTAACAACGAATCAACACTATTCACTTTATTTTAACTTTCAAGTAAATTCTGCACTGATTTTTTAAGACTGCCCACTAATTATATTAAGATCAGATTATGTATCAAGTTTTCAGGTCAACGATTCAAACGTTTAGGGAAACACACTTACAGGATTGTTTATAATAAATATATAAATAGATATTCAATATAGGGTTAATATAGAGCAAAGTTAAAATAACTTAACTTCGAAACACTGGCACACTTACTTAGCTTAAATAACTTGAGCAATCGTATTAAGACAGGATTATATAAACTGTTGGGTCAGAGATCAACACACACTAGAAAACACACTAATTGACACCGATTAATGATATACGATTTTCAGAAATAGATATGTTGAGACAAAAGTCTATACATAAGTTTGGGTCTGAGATTTTTGTATCACACTGAAAACACTTAGCACCAAGCGAGATTTTTTATTTCCGTCGAGATCAGAAATAAAGTGTTTGGTTAGTAAAAGATTATCTCAGTCGAGACCCGAGATAATATTCTTTAAGTCAGTCGAGACCCGACTTAAAGTGAATGTTAGTAAATATCTTAACTTCAGTCGAGACCCGAAGCAAGATTCTTTATTTCCGTCGAGACCAGAAATAAAGTGTTTTGTTAGTAAAGGATTATCTCAGTCGAGACCCGAGATAATATTCTTTAAGTCAGTCGAGACCCGACTTAAAGTGAGTGTTAGTAAATATCTTACTTCAGTCGAGACCCGAAGCAAGATTCTTTATTTCCGTCGAGACCAGAAATAAAGTGTTTTGTTAATTGTTAAAAGTTATATATCAGTCGATACCCGATATAAATGTTAGTC
Organism: Dioctria rufipes; assembly: GCA_963924295.1. NCBI lineage: Eukaryota > Metazoa > Arthropoda > Insecta > Diptera > Asilidae > Dioctria > Dioctria rufipes. Next base: position 110,681,639 of record OZ002740.1, read on the forward strand.
CCTAACTAGCCAACTTACCCCAAGCGATGCCAAGTACAAAAAAAGAGATCGAGATCAGTCAGCTTGTCGTTTATATAGCCCTTGCTTGCACACGACACCACTGATGGAGTACCAGAGGCGCATGATTGCAAGAATTGGCAGTGCAGCTGTGATCTTACGGTCCTGGCGATAAAATTTGCCTAGCAACGAACAAAAATGCATAGCAACAAGAAATTTAGAGCTTCACATGCTGCTGTGTTAAATTAAATTATATTTGCAAAAAATGTTTTTTCTATCACGTAGTGAAGAAATTCCCGTTGGATATTACTTGTAATGATGATAGTGATAGAGTTACAAATTGATCGGCTTGATCTAATTATATTTGTGCCATGCATTGTATGCTACCTGACAACACATGGTTTTGTTAAATGTTTTACCTATTTTTAGGAAAATTGTAATTAGATTGAATTTATTTGATTTTCAGAATTCAATTTCAGCATGGTATTGTTGTAATATGTTCCCTTTTCAGGAATTGTTTTTTAATACGCATTTAAATATATGATCATGATTTTAATTTAATCTGCTCAATTAGGCTATACTTTTATATTGCATTTGTGCAATATGTTATATAGATGATAAATACCTGGCTTTGTATGGTTGTGTATCTATGTTCTGATTGAGTGATTAAATTAGATTTAATTTTATAAAAATTGTTATGCTTTGTTTTCAGGAATTTTTTCTTTTCAGAAGGTATTTGTTAAGAAAAATATATATATTTGGTTTGAACATACTGCCCCCCGTTGAAAGGCTGGAACTGTCTTTCAAGTGAATGTTTTGATCTTACTACTTGCGAATAAAAACAATCTTTAAAAACCCACTTATTAAGAAGGAGAAACTCAAAACGACAATCTCAAGGGGAAGGAATCAAACACAAGCCAACTTTGTAAAAGGAAGAAAAATAAAGAAAAAAAGACGAAATTATTATTTTATAATTTTAATGCTTCCGTTGGCTAACAATCGGATTTTAATTCGAGTGCCGTCTTTCGTGGTGAATCTCTGGTTCCTTTTTTTTGAGCGTTTTAAGGCATCCCAAGACACGGTAATGTTCTCTGTTGACCCTGTTTGGTTATCAACGATGGTCATGATGATGTTGTCATCTGGGCAGGTGGTCGACACAATGCTGTGATCACTCAAAATATTTATTCTTTTTGTTGCTGGTTGAGCGTTCACACAAGCGCCCTGTTGATTGATGGGTGACGGCTCCTGTATGGCATCTTGTTCTGGCCTTTGCCTTTCAGTATTCGGGGAGGTGGGTGGCGAGTCCTCAATAACAATTGTCGGGATTGGTTGACGATCTAGCTTTATTTTGTTTAGGCGTTGACTTATCTTCAAGACTTGAACGTTGTTTTAATTCGTCGAGTTCTGCGGTCAATTCCAGAAGTTCCTGCTGCTCCTTGCCAAGACTTTGCACCGGAGATGGTGGCGCTTGCATAATCTCCTCGCCTAGATCCCAATCTTCTTCAATGGATGCAGCGTAGTCTTGATTAGGTGAAGGGGGCCACTCTGCCAATTCTTTCTCCAATCTCCAAGCTTCCTCCAACTCCTTTTCAATGTCCCGTCCCGGGGTGATAGGCAACTCGTCTTCATAATTAATTTCGTGGTTAGGTGTATTCATTTTATAAGTTCAATTCGATGACTGATAATTGCATTGAATTCGTAATCTTATTTATAGTAACATAACGGATTTTTTTTGCTTTAGTCTTGTTTGCTTGATTGTCTGCAATGCAAAACTTGTAAAATGTGTAGTGGCAGAACAACAAAGCTGACAAAATTTCTCGCTCCAAAATGAATTTTTTGTTTGATATATAACGGTGTATGATTGCATTTGGTTAAAATTGCATTGCTATTTTACTATTAAGAACTTCGTTATAGAGACAAGAGTATGTATTTAGGCGTAGCCGTTCGACTCGACAATTGTTGTCTCGCAATAATCTTTTGATTGGTATGTTAGAGAATATGAGTGCATTTATGAGTATATGCCCTTTTAGAATATGAGCGACTATTGCGTGAAATTTTCTGCTGGAAAATTTAATTTATGATGCATCTTATTGTGTGTACATTTTTTTTGTTTTTATATTGCATTTAATTGTCATATATCGGCAAAATACATATTTTGGACATTGGTCGTTTTATAAGACCATTTTTTGTTTTTATGCTGACTACACGAATGTAGTTGTCAGCACCTTATTCGTCCTAATAACCAACGGCTCGCTACCAGATTCGGTTCTTTGATAATAACTAAATCTCCTATTTTTGGATTTGATATTGGAGTCTGCCATTTAGGGCTATTTTGTAGGGAATTTAGATAATCGTGAGACCATTTATGCCAAAACTGTTGTTGCAACCGTTGGAGATGTTTCCATCTGGAGAGTGATGAAACCTTATTTTCCAATACAGGTTCTGGTGGTAATAATAAGGAACTGCCAATTAAAAAATGTCCCGGAGTTAGAACATTTAGATCGTCTGGATTTTCTGTGATAGGACATAGAGGCCTAGAATTTAGACAGGCTTCAATTTGTGTCAAAACAGTTGCGAATTCTTCAAATGTCAATGAAGAATTCCCTAAAATTCGCTTTAAATTGAATTTTATGGATTTAACTCCGGCTTCCCACAATCCTCCAAAATGAGGTGCGGAAGGCGGGCTAAAGTGCCAGCATATCCCGTCTTGAGCTAGTGTTTCTGCCATCTGCTTGTTAGCTTTGTCAGCTCCAATGAAATTAGATCCACAATCTGAAAAATATCTGTGCTGAGTCCCCTTCGGCTGGAGAAACGGCGAAAAGCTGCTATAAAGACTGCTGTGGACAAATCTGACACAGCTTCTATATGAATGGCCTTGGTGGCCATGTAAATAAAAATGCATATATACCCTTTATATACACGCTTGTTTCGAAATTTAGATACTTTTAAATTAAAAGGACCAGCATAGTCTAGGCCAGTTTGTTGAAACGGTCTAGTCATATTGACCCGTGATGAAGGAAGATTTCCCATGATTTGATTTTTGATAGATGCGGATTGCTTAAAGCAAGTTATACATCTATGTAACACTTGTTTTACGATTTTACGCCCTTGTGGAATCCAAAATTCGTTTCGAATCATGGATAATATCAATTGCGGACCTCCATGCAAAGTCTTTATATGGTCGATTATTAATGTTGTTAATTTACTCTCCCTTGGCAGGATTATTGGATGTTTTTGGCTGTAATGAATGTTAGCATTTCTTAATCGCCCACCTACTCGAATTAATCCATTGTTATCTAAGAAGGGGTTAAGTGATAAGATCTTGCTTTTAACTGGAAGTGGATTCTGTTTTTGTAAACATTTAATTTCAGTACCGAAAGCGGCATTCTGTGCTGCTTTAATGAGCCGAATTTTTGCTTGAGCAATTTCTGTCGGATTAAGTATCTTTGGGTCCATTAGTTGTTCTTGAGTGGACACCACCGATGGTCCTTTGCATTTATTTATGAACCTAATGCAATAGGCAACTATGCGTTGAAATTTGGTAAAGCTGGAGAATTTTTCAAACAAATCATCGATGTTTGAATGAGCTATTGCGAACTGTGTGACTTGTTTTTGTTCAGTTTCAGGCTCATTAGCTGGAATTGGTTTAGATTTCGGCCAATGATTTTCACTGTCCTGCAACCAATGAGGTCCATGCCACCATAGTTTATGATCAATTAATGACGAAGACTTAATTCCTCTGGAATTGCAGTCGGCTGGATTGTCAGCAGACCTTACATGATGCCATGCTTTAATGTCGATCAAGTTCTGAATTTCCGCCACCCTATTAGCCACATATGTCTTATATTTATTAGGGTGACTACGAATCCAAGCTAATACAATAGATGAGTCTGTCCAAGCAAACGTAGGAACTTGGTCAAATTTTAAATCGATTTTAACACGATTTATGAGTCGTGCTACCAATACCGCCCCGCACAATTCAAGACGTGGAAGGGATACGGATTTGACAGGCGCTACCTTTGACTTTGCCATGAGTAAATTGACTTGAACAAATCCTTCTTCATCCACAACTCTAATATAAACAGCGGCAGAATACGCTTGATTAGAAGTATCTGAAAATCCATGTATTTGACAGGTGGATAGGTTACTTGTAGTATGTAACCTACGTGGTATGTTGATGCTGCTAATGTGATGTAATTCTGCTTTAAATTCGCGCCACTGCTTATCAATGGATGCCGGTATTAGCTCATCCCATGAACAACCTGCAAGCCATAAAGCTTGCATCAGTATTTTGGCCGTGACTATAATTGGTGATATCCAGCCAAGTGGATCGAAAAGCGTTGCAATTTCTGAAAGAATAAAACGCTTTGTAGAAAGGCAATCTGATTTCCTGTAGTATTGTAGCGTGAAGCAATCAGATCCTGGAAACCAATGAATGCCTAAAGTTTTTACGGACTCATCGCTTGCGAATCGCAAAGGAAGGTCAACTTCTCTGTATGATTCGGGGATCCTAGATAGTAAATCTGAAGAATTGCTAACCCATTTCCTCAAATTAAATCCGCCGGAAGATAACAGATTGATAAGTTGATCTTGTATTTGAAAGGCTTCTTCCTTTGTATCTGAACCTGTAAGAAGGTCATCAACATAGAAGTCACGAGACACTATCTTCGCAGCTTCGGGGAATTTATCAGCCTCATCAATGGCTAGTTGATTGAGCGTTTTTATTGCGAGATAGGGAGCTGGCGTGGTGCCAAAGGTTACAGTGGTTAATTTGTAATCTTTAATAGGTTCATTTTGATTATCCCTCCAAAGTATTCTTTGGTAGGTTTGATCTGGAGGTTGTACCTTTATCATCCTGTACATTTTCTCTATGTCAGCAGACATAGCGAATTTGTACTTTCGCCATCTGAGGATGATTGAGAAGAGTTCAGACTGCAGTACTGGACCCGTATGCAGCTGTTCGTTTAGACTTTTTCCATTAGTCGTTTTTGCTGAAGCATCAAAGACGACGCGAACCTTTGTAGTGGTGCTATCTTTGATAACAGCATGGTGAGGAAGATAGTAACTTTGTTCGTTGGTTACTATCTTGTTAGCCACTGTCATGTGACCTAATGTCTTTTATTCATTAATACAAGCTTTGTATTCCTGATAAAGTTCAGGATTTCGTTCTAGGCCGTTCTAGGCTGTAGAACCTACGTAATGCCATACCACGAGAGTCGCCTAGACTAGGACTTTCTGCTGTGAAAGGCAGACGAACTTCGTAACGGCCGTGTGCGTTAAGAAAATGAGTTTTTTGATAAAACTCTTCACATTCTTGATCTGCTTTAGACAGCTTTCTTCCTGGATTAACTTCTTCAGTTTCCCAAAACTGACGTAAAAGTTTATCCAGAGAAGTGTCGTCGTCGTAATGAACCTTTGCTGTTAATGCAGATGCTGTTAAGAAAGTGGATGTATTTTTTAGCTTTCCGAAAAGTATCCATCCGAGGGTACTGTTTTGCGCAGTTGGTGTTCCTGGAGGACCTTTCGGTAAACCTTCCAAGAAAATTTCGCTATACACATCTGCTCCTAAAAGCAGGTCAATTTTTCCTGGTTTAAAGAAAAGCGGATCGGCAAGTGGTATCTCATGTATATGACTCCATTCTTTGTTTGGAATGGTTGAAGGGGGTAAAATGTCCGTAATTGTATCCACTATAAGGGCTGTAACTGTGGTTGCCTTAGTTGTGGTTGAATAAGGATAAATGTTCAATGTAGTTTGTTTTTGAACATTTGTAGTTTCAGTTTTTCCCAGGCCAGTGATTTGAATTTCCACGTTTGTAGTGGATGATTGCAGCTTATGTGCGGCGGCTTGGGTTACAAATGAAACTTGAGAGTCTGAATCTATCAGTGCTCTTAATACCAACATGTTTCCCTTTTTTGTAGGAACGTTTAACAATGCTGTTGCAAGCAGTGCTTGTTTGGTACGGTGGTTTTTGCGTGAAGCGTGTGAAGAGATTTATTGGATGTGGAAGGTGAATTACAAGTGGCATTATTCCTGTGAAGTAAAGAATGATGCCTCCTTCCACATCGCTGACATGAAAACTTACTCGTACAAGTTTTCGTGCTATGGCCTTTTGATAGGCAATTATTACACAATTGATTGGATGTGACAATTTTGAATTTATTGTCTACATCAAGTTTTATGAATTTCGGACATTTAAATAGACGGTGCTGCTCTTTGCACAAAGGACATACTTGGGTGTATGAAGTAAAATGGGTAGATGCTCTCGGGACTTGAGCATTTTTGTTGGCTAGTGGCGGTTTGATATCGACTATGGCTTCTAAAATTCTAAATCTAGATTGTAAAAATATTTTTAAGGATTCGAAAGTGGGAAGTCCTTTTGTTGTATTGACCTCTTGTTCCCATGCACGGTGCATTTCTGCTGGTAAACATTGTACCACCATATAGATGAGAATTGCATCCCATTGCTTAGTGGAAGCTTGCAATGCCTCGAGTTCGAAGATACATTCGGAAGACTTATATAGCAAGGTTTTGATAGCCTTGGCTGATTCATGTGATGCCTTAAGTAGATTAAAGAGTGCTTTCAATTGGGCGTTTACCAAGACTCGTTTGTTATCATACCTTTCAAGCAATATCTTCCATGCGCTGTCATAACTCGAGTTGGTCATAGGAAATTGACGTAATAAGTGCTCTGCTTCTCCAGATACACTTGACTTCAAATAATGCAATTTCTGCACCGGTGATAACGCAGAATTTGAATGCACCAAGGACTTGAAAAGATCGTGAAAGGGCCTCCAGGAATCATAAGAACATGAGAATTTTGGGATTGTAATGCTAGGTAGTCTCAGAGATGATGAAGGTTCATGTTCTGAATTTCGACTTGGTTCAACCTTTGTTTCGAATGCATCTAATGCATCCCTAAGAATACCTCGAAAAGTAAAGTATTGATTTTCCACCTTTGAAAATTGATCCTTTGAGAAATAATCGTACTTTTGAAGTTCACTATCTTCCAAAGCCTGCGCGGCTTGAATAAGTGTATAATGATCTTTCTTGTACTCTGACCAAATTTCACTTAGAGCGGTTAATCGCTCAGAAATAAGACCTTTCGTTCGTTTTTCTACATCAGTTCTGTTGTAGTTATTGAACGATTTTTCGAAGATTATTGCCGAGGTGGCTTGGTTGCCCAAAAGTTTTTGAAGTGCAGACATAATGAAAAGATTGAGAAGATAAAACACTAAACCTTATATCCGGCTCGAAGGACCATAAAATGTACTGTCCGTTAATAGAACGTACACGCAAATTTAATTAAGTGACGAAATGAATGCACTGGTAAATTTGGATCGAGATCAGTGGTTTATTTCTTAACAACGAATCAACACTATTCACTTTATTTTAACTTTCAAGTAAATTCTGCACTGATTTTTTAAGAATGCCCACTAATTATATTAAGATCAGATTATGTATCAAGTTTTCAGGTCAACGATTCAAACGTTTAGGGAAACACACTTACAGGATTGTTTATAATAAATATATAAATAGATATTCAATATAGGGTTAATATAGAGCAAAGTTAAAATAACTTAACTTCGAAACACTGGCACACTTACTTAGCTTAAATAACTTGAGCAATCGTATTAAGACAGGATTATATAAACTGTTGGGTCAGAGATCAACACACACTAGAAAACACACTAATTGACACCGATTAATGATATACGATTTTCAGAAATAGATATGTTGAGACAAAAGTCTATACATAAGTTTGGGTCTGAGATTTTTGTATCACACTGAAAACACTTAGCACCAAGTTGTAATATAAGATCGTCAAAAAATGTAATAAAAATATATGTGTAAAATAGATGTGCACACGAGATGTATAATATAGATATATATAAGTTAAAATATAGTCAAATAGATATATGAATAAGTATTAAAATGTTACAAGTGACTGGTACTCACCGATCTCCACCTTGGCACTTGAGGAAATTGGCTTTAAGCTAATGTTAAGACCCTTTGTTCTAATGTTTTGTTAGAACAATTCTTTATTTCCGTCGAGACCAGAAATAAAGTGTTAATGTTAATAAGATTGTCTTAACTTCAGTCGAGACCCGAAGCAAGATTCTTTATTTCCGTCGAGACCAGAAATAAAGTGGTTTGTTAGTAAATGATTATCTCAGTCGAGACCCGAGATAATATTCTTTAAGCCAGTCGAGACCCGACTTAAAGTGAGTGTTAGTAAATATCTTAACTTCAGTCGAGACCCGAAGCAAGATTCTTTATTTCCGTCGAGATAAGAAATAAAGTGTTTGGTTAGTAAAAGATTATCTCAGTCGAGACCCGAGATAATATTCTTTAAGTCAGTCGAGACCCGACTTAAAGTGAATGTTAGTAAATATCTTACTTCAGTCGAGACCCGAAGCAAGATTCTTTATTTCCGTCGAGGCCAGAAATAAAGTGTTTTGTTAGTAAAGGATTATCTCAGTCGAGACCCGAGATAATATTCTTTAAGTCAGTCGAGACCCGACTTAAAGTGAGTGTTAGTAAATATCTTAACTTCAGTCGAGACCCGAAGCAAGATTCTTTATTTCCGTCGAGACCAGAAATAAAGTGTTTTGTTAATTGTTAAAAGTTATATATCAGTCGATACCCGATATAAATGTTAGTCCCTAACTAGCCAACTTACCCCAAGCGATGCCAAGTACAAAAAAAGAGATCGAGATCAGTCAGCTTGTCGTTTATATAGCCCTTGCTTGCACACGACACCACTGATGGAGTACCAGAGGCGCATGATTGCAAGAATTGGCAGTGCAGCTGTGATCTTACGGTCCTGGCGATAAAATTTGCCTAGCAACGAACAAAAATGCATAGCAACAAGAAATTTAGAGCTTCACATGCTGCTGTGTTAAATTAAATTATATTTGCAAAAAATGTTTTTTCTATCACGTAGTGAAGAAATTCCCGTTGGATATTACTTGTAATGATGATAGTGATAGAGTTACAAATTGATCGGCTTGATCTAATTATATTTGTGCCATGCATTGTATGCTACCTGACAACACATGGTTTTGTTAAATGTTTTACCTATTTTTAGGAAAATTGTAATTAGATTGAATTTATTTGATTTTCAGAATTCAATTTCAGCATGGTATTGTTGTAATATGTTCCCTTTTCAGGAATTGTTTTTTAATACGCATTTAAATATATGATCATGATTTTAATTTAATCTGCTCAATTAGGCTATACTTTTATATTGCATTTGTGCAATATGTTATATAGATGATAAATACCTGGCTTTGTATGGTTGTGTATCTATGTTCTGATTGAGTGATTAAATTAGATTTAATTTTATAAAAATTGTTATGCTTTGTTTTCAGGAATTTTTTCTTTTCAGAAGGTATTTGTTAAGAAAAATATATTCGAAGCGATTTGGTTCGAACAGCAGGAATGAAATTAAGTTGAGTTATCTCACGTTACTCTATTTAATAAGCACTGTACACAAGATTCTCTGTTCACCTGATCAGTCACCCGTAGTTTTCAACAGTCCAACTGTTATACTCAAATAAACTCGATAATCACGCACACATTTCGCCCGTGGCCTTCAAATAATCAGCTTCCAACAATAAAATGAATAGCGAGTAGTATGTACAGATTCTCTGTTCACTTGTGCACTGCATCCGTAGTTTACAGTTAGGCGCTGTTAATTTGCACTAAACTCGACACAAAATTTGATGCACTGGTGAATGGTAGTTAATTTTAGCTATTCTGTTCACTTGAGATTGCTTGACATGTAACCGTATCACATTTAGATATTTCAGAATTGCAATTGATATCACTGTGGTTATTATGAAAACTATGTGTAAATTTAAACACTTTTTATACTTAGGCAAGTATTTTATGCAGAAATTTATGGATTTGTGTCGTATTAGATGCACAGTTCATGCACACTTGCAGTTTAAACTCCAGCTCTTGTATGACCTGATTATGCGATCTATTGTATTATGCGATAAGTGAAATCGATACGAAGAAAAACTGGTTACCACGACAATTAACAGGCGAATAATTTGCTCTACGCGTATTGTCAGTGGGTAATTAAATGCTTTTTGTTTTGTTTTTTACAAGAATAAAGCTGCGAACTGTTACTTGCAAATTTATCCGGCTCGAAGGACCAATGTGTTGAAAATGGAAAATATGTGGACTGTATAGAATAGGCCGGTAAAAAGGAACACGTCCGCGTTGCTCAAACTATAACTTTATTCTGATAAATTTGTAGTACAGAAATTCTCAGCCAAGATTGGCCCGTTATTGCTGATAACAATGATTAATAACTAACTACAGATATATGTACTTATACACTAACTTAAATAAGAGATTTCTGGGTTGCCGAAACTATAAACTGCGAACAATAATGATGATTAGGCCAGTATATGTAACTGTATGTTGATGAATGTCATGACTAGTGGTATGGGGTGGCAGCGTATCATTTATATTGAGATTCTTGTGTCTCTCTCGTAGGTCTTCGATGGCTTTGCTTATGTTTTTTACTGGTGTTGACTGGTAAGTTATTGGAGGATGTATAGTATTCAAATGGATGAAGTCGAAAAGTTTCCTTAGTAGCGTAAATCCACCCTTTAAATTATTGGAAAAGACATTGTGTCCATGAATAGTGGTGTGTTCATCCCTTATTACAAAATTTGACTGTGATGTTATAATTCCAGATCCATCTATGGTTTTCCGTTCGACATTACCCTTACAAATGACGTTGATTGTGGCAAGAGTAGGTCTCATATACATATATCCATTTGTTGACAGTTAACAGTTGAATCCACCGTGGTGTCTTACTATGACTCAGAACACTGAGTTAACAGGAGCTAGTGTTTGCTCCTTTATTGTAAATGGGGTCTTTTTATTTGCAAATAAGTGCCCCGTCGTACGTAACGCAGTCTCTTAAATCAGACTAATGATTAGCAATTTTTCTATTGATCCTATCATCATGAGTTCGTTGTTTGCCAAAAATGGGATTGGTATTATATGTAGTAGTTCGAATTTGTCGTACGAAAGCAACGGGAGTTTCATACGAAATATCATCTGATCCATGCTTATTCGACTTTCGACACTCATCAAGCTGTATATCTTTAACATGTTGTCTGGACGTGACGGTAATCGGAGGGTAGTAGGGATATTTTCTTGTATTAGTGTGAGTTGTTCCGATAGTCGCTTTTGGCTTAATAACTGTGCATTTATTTTTCCATGGTGGGTATCTATAATCACCTCTAACAAGTTAGATTGAATCCTCTGGTATTTGTTTAGAACTAGCGTCAATTTCATTGCCAATGCCATAAACGATTGTGTTGCTCTTTGTTGATGCAACTCGATGTTAGTGTTATGCAATTGGGCAATGGATTGATTGAAGTACTTGTCGAAGTGCCTTAGTTGAGTCACCGTAGCCTCTTGTGATCGTTGTACGAGGTTGACTGTTGAATCCAAGATAGATGTATGATTTTTCATCAGCGCTACAACGTGCACATCATTTTCCATCAGATCCTCTATGATTTGTGACTTGTGGTTAGCATATTAGGAATCCAAAACTCCGAATAATGCATTAGCTACGTTACCCACAACAATCAAAGCATCTCTCTTAATTCGTGGCCTAGTCTGGTGCAAGAGTAACTCATTTTTACTTGTGATTTCCTCCACTGCGGCTTTAAATTATTCCATGATGGGGCCACACTGATCCCATTCCTTCATCAAGTTACAATTTTCTTGGGGCCGTTCTACACCTCGGCTAATAGTAATTAACTCGGCCCATAATGTGCTAGAATTGTAGTAGATCACTAAGTTCCATTCATTTGACACCAGTTGAGTATTCCCCAAACTTTCAAAATACAATCCTGGCGGCGCATCGAACGGTTTGATCTGAATTTGTTCCATGATTGGCAAGATTAAACATGTAAGTAAGGTCAGACACATGGCTGTACCACTACGCAACGGTCTTTTAATTGCAGTTGAGCCGTCCGAATTCGTTTGATTGGTGCGCTTACTTGGGGATGTCGTTGATATATCATCTTCTCTCAATCTTTTGGTTGCTATAGATTCTGCACAGTCTGTATCAGACTCTAGAGGTAAGGAAACCAACTTATGTATAGGCCTTCTTATAACTCCCTTGGATGTTTTGATATCCGCAACTCGTACCAAACCATCTTCACCCTTGATGACACTTTAAATTCTTTCATGTCATATTGCAGGAGGGAGATTGTCTTCCTTCACTATTACCATCATTCCGGGTTGTGCATTTGTGCATTGTTTCTTCCACTTATAGCGATGCTGTAGTTCGCTGAGGTACTCTCTGGACCATATATAACAGAACTGGGTTTTCAAATGGTTTACCAGTTTCCACCTCTGGTGCAGCCCTATGTTTAGCGGCCGTGCTTGGGGGGTCGGTAATTACCGTGATCGGTTCTCCAATCAGAAAGTGAGCTGGTATAAGTGCCGCAAAGTCATCTGAGTAGGATGACATTTTTGTTAAAGGACGTGAATTTAAGATTGCTTCGATCTCTACCATTAGCGTTTGTAATTCTTCGTAGGTTAAGTTGGCGGCTTCGAGGTTTGGTCGCAGTAGATGCTTATTTAACAGCAGCTTCCCACAAGCCTCCAAAGTGTGGCGCTCTGGGCGGTTTGAAATGAGACTCAATAGCTCTGGTACTGCAAAAACCCTGTATCTACTCTTGTAATTTTTGATCATAGATGCTGGTACTCAATTCCTGGAGCTTGGTTTTGGCACTCACGAAATTCGTAGCATTGTCACAGTATAAGTTACGACAATTACCTCTTCTACATATGAAACGTTTAAGCGCTCCTATGAAAGCTTCTGTAGTTAAATCTGTTACTATCTCAAAATGAATAGCCTTGTCGCGAATCAGCAGAACACAGCAACATAAGAATTTTGTAGGCGTTTTCCTCGAAGTTTGTAGTGCGTCCAACAGGGTCCAAAAAAGTCCACTCCGGAATTTATAAATGGTCGCGCCGGCTGTACTCGATGTTCAGAAAGATTTTCCATAAATTGTGACTGCATTTTCGGCTTAGCCCGCGCGCAGCGCAAGCACCTCTGAACAATGTTTCGTGCGATACTTTTGCCCTTAATGGACCAAAATCTTAGGCGGTTTATATAATTAGCTGTGCTTGTGGCGTGACATGAATGTGGTTAACATGAAGATTGGTCATCAGTAGCCGCGTGACGTTATGAGCATATGGTAATAAAATCGGATGCTTATCATCATATGACAAATTCGCGGCCTCCAGTCTCCCTCCAACGCGTAACAATCCGGCTTCATCTGAAAATGCAAAAAGGCTTCTTAATGGGCTGCTGGTGCTAATGTCGCCTGAATGTTCTAGTTTCTTTTGCTTAGTTGGAATTTCTTCGTCTTGTGCCTTTTTTATCATTACAGTAAACACTGCATCTAATTCTATAGTGGTGGGTTTGAGATTTAGGCATCAATCTTCCTCTTTCTTGCGAGTGTTTGAGATGAATCTCCCAATATATGCGATTATGCTCTGCCATCTATCGAATGTGTTTTGATGATCTATCAAATCCATAAAATGTGGAGTATCACTAACTGTTGCCACTATCGCTTTGATTTCCCTTTGCTCTAAGCTCGTCTGCGTGCGTTTGTAGGGTGCTGGCCATCCGTCTTTTGCGCATTGTAGAAACTGTGGGCTGTAAAACCATAATGTGTTGGACGTTAGTTTTTCTGGTGGGATTCCTCTCGACACGATGTCCGCTGGGTTGTGTTTACACCCTACATGTGTCCATTGCTCTGGTGTGGTTAATTCTTGGATTGTCGCAATTCTGTTGGCTACAAAGGTATGGTACGAGGCTTCTGCCGAGTTAATCCATGCAAGTACGATTTCTGAGTCGGTCCAATAAAAAGTTTTTACTTCCGGTAACTGGAGATCTGGAAGAACCCGGTGTACCAGTTCAGCCATTAGTTTATCTGCACATTACTCAAGTCTGGGGACAGTAAGTGTCTCAAATGGTGCGACTCTGGTTTTGGCGTACAGGAGATTGACTCGTATTAAACCACCACAACCGGTCGATCGTAAATAGACTACGGCTCCGTAAGCCTTCTCCGAGGCGTCCGCAAAGGCATTTAATTTTATGGATTTTGCTAGTACACGCTTGAAGATGTGTCTCGGGATTCCTATAACATCAAGGGCCTTGAAGTTATTCCGAAATTACATCCATTTCGTATGCAGCTCCATTGGAAGGACTGCGTCCCAATCTAGCTTTATTTTCCATAACTGTTGTAGGAAGATTTTTGCCATTACAACCACGAGACTAATAAAGCCCAGCGGATCAAATAAATGCGCAATATCAGACAGTACTATTCTTTTGGTTACCTTGTCACTCTCCAGCCAGCGGCCTTTAACTCGTAACTCGTCAAGTTGAGGTGCCCACCTCAGCCCTAATGTATCAATCTTCCCATCACTATTGTCGAAAAGATCCAGTCGGATTGCGCGATCTTCTGAAGGGATGGTTTTCAGAAGTTCCTTTTGATTGGAGCACCATTTTCTCTGCTTAAAGCCCGCTGTTTGAAGGAGAGCGTTTAGTTGACTTTGCGCTTCTAATGCTTCATGGAGTCTATCGCGTCCCGTCATTAAGTCATCCATATAAAAATCTCGCTTTAATATCGTTGCTCCCAGAGACCACTGCCCCTTTCCTTTTTCGGCGAGACGTTTAAGTATGTCGCGGAAGTCGTACCATAAGTAACGGTGTTCAGCTGATAGGATCTGAATGGTCCCTTGGGACTTTCTCTCCAAAGCACTAATTGGTATTTCCGATCGTCTTCAGCAACCAACATTTTCTGGTACATCTTCTCAATGTCTGCCATGAAGACGTATTGTGGTAAGCGAAATGTTAATAGGATGGTGAACAGGTCATCCTGAGGCGTAGGACCGTGGGATAGTAGTTCATTTAATGACACATTCGATGATGTTTCGGCAGAGGCATCAAAGACTACCCTTAATTTGGTTGTCGTACTGTTGGGTTTTAAGATGTAGTGATGCGGCAGAACGTAATTGGGCTTTGAATTTAGCAGGGTCCACCTCACTCATGTGGTTCAAAAGTTATTACTCCTTCATAAATTCGATATACTTCGACTGTACTTCGGAATTCCTCGCAAGTCTTCGTTCTATGGCTACAAGGCGACGAATTGCAATATCACTCGATTCCCCCAATTTACTGGGCTTTTCTTGGAATGGTAGTCTAACCATAAGTCGACCCTCTGCATTTCTTTACACTCTCTGATTAAGAAACGATTCGCACTTCATCTCTTGTTGTGATAAATTTAATCGTGTTGAGTCTACTTCCTGTATTTTCCAGAACCTTTCCACTGTCTTATTGAGGTCATCTTCTTCTGCACATATGCCACAAGCAGCAATTAGGGAATAGGTTTGATCCGTCCTTCCTGATACAATCCAGCCCAATATGGTATTTTGCAGCGTGGGTAAATTTGTACCCAGCTTTATTTGTCCTATGGACAATAACTGAAAGAAGAACTCTGCTCCAATGAGTAAATCAATTCTGTCTGGTCGATTGAACCCAGGATCATCTATATGGATGTTGTATGGTATGGTCTATCTCGACACATCCAGTAACTGGGTTGGCTGATGAGATATGATACGGTCGAGTACAAATGTCTCTAGTCTTGTTGAGAACTCATTGACCCTGGAGTGTTGCTGGATCTTGACTCTTCTTTTACTCTGCTGCTGACCCTTACCAATGCCTTGAATTCCTAAGGAAGCAGGGAAGGTCGCCTTCCCGAGTTGCTTGGCAACCTTCTCCGTGATCAGGTTTACTTGTGAGCCAGAGTCAGGTCTAGCTCGACATTCCACTACTCTTCCATTTTCGTCTATAAGTTCAACTAGTGCAGTACCAAGCAGGATATATCCCTTGGAGGTTGAGGTTCCGCCAAGGCCGTTAGACTCAACGCGGCTTCCGTAGCCGTCTTTCTGGGTGGAGACCAGCTGGATTCTGCTAGTATTGTAGTCGATGGATTTCCCAATGCATCTATGTGAACCAACGCGTTATGCTTTTTGGTACACTTATTAGAACCCTACAATGTTGATCTGGCTGCATTGTGACGTGTTTTTAAGCAATTCTGGCATATGTTGTGGCATTTATTAACATCAACCGATTATTCGGCGTCATCATTAAAAAGGTCTGGCACCGGAAGAGTGGGTGATTGGCCTTGCAGGCTACACAACCTTGGCTTGGAGTAACCATCGATTTTAAGGTTTACGATTTGAACAGGGCTGGTTTCCTAGTTAGTAGTTACGCTGTGACAGTTCTGGATCACTTTTTCCATACAAAAAGTGCACGGAAAATTCCAACTATTTTGGTGGTTCTGGACCGGATTCTGGGCCACTGAGGATGATTCCGTCTAGTGGTCTACGTCACAGGGCCTGCCTGGGGAATTCCTTTCGTACCGTCTGGCTGGATTCAATTTTTTAGTAATAATTCAAGTTTTTTTGCTCATGGGGTTGCTGCGCCTAAATGTAGACTTTTTTACTATGATTTTTCTTGAGCGCCTAAATGTAGGCTTTTGGTTTTGAACTAATATTAGCAATAATTAAAGTTAATAGTAGAAAATTTTTGTTCATGCCAATGGATTCTAGATGCTTGAGGTGGGCGTATTAGGGGGGATAAAATTTTCATCAGAAATCCTCTACGGGCTTTGGTTTTCGAGATATTAGCGATTTTACCTTTTCAGATATACTTAATATTATTAATAATTCAAGCTACCTAGAATAGGTTTGTTCATTCCAATAGATTCTAGAAGGTGTTAGTGGGGATGGGGGTTAGAGAGGGGATAAAATTTTTGTTAGAAATCCTCTACGGGCTATGGTTTTTCGAGATATTAGCGATTTTACCTTTTTAGATATAGTTAATATTAGTAATAATTCAAGTTTTTTTTTGCTCATAGGGTGATGCGCCTAAATGTAGGCTTTTTAAAGGCTGGTTTTGAATTTATATTAGTAATAATTAAAGTTAATAGTAGGAAATTTTTGTTCATGCCAATGGATTCTAGATCATTCGGGTGGGGCTATCAGGGGGGTAAAATTTTCATCAGAAATCCTCTTCGGGCTCTGGTTTTCGAGATATTAGCGATTTTACCTTTTCAGATATAGTTAATATTAATAATAATTCAATTTACCATGGGGAGTTGTAGATATCAGCATAATGTCGCCTTGGATATGCTGTTTCCTTACTTGAAGATTTCTTAGCGAGGAATTTGTAGATATCAGGAGTTCTGGATCACTTTCTATGGGGGTTCTGGGTATCAAATATTAAATGTTTACCAAACATTAGGAATGCTTCCCCTGTCTATGATGTAATTTGATATCACCGCTGTAAACATATTCGCATTTGAGATGAATGGTTCATACACACCTGTGCAAACTTCCTGTTTAAAAAATTCGCGTTTTAACTGAATGAGTCATGCACACATGTGTAAACAAATTTAAGCAATATCAGCACATTTATTCTTTTCATGAAATTTGATGCCACACTTACTGTAGGCAACCAAAAAATTTTATTTTATTGTTCCAAGAATTTTTCCGATCGAAACGTTTCATTGGAATTCGCATAAAGTAAACAAGTTTTCACATTTTCTTTTTATCTTGAAATACATTCATGTAAACAATCTAACTCATATTTGCAAATTCGGCCAGCAGAATAAAGTAATCAAATTAATTTGAATGATTCATGTTTTTTTGTTTATCGTGTAATTCAATATCATCTCAGCCTGTAAGCAAATTCGTTGCATTTCATCCTGTGCAATGATTATTGTAGTAGCAAGATCATTCATGTTTACAAACCGTTCCTATAAAAGCCCAAGTAAGCTCTTGGGGAGCATCAGTCAGTTTTAGTGAGTCTCAGTGATAGTTTAAAAACATACAAAAAATTAAAAATGTCTTCGGTGTTAGTAAATAAAAGCTTTTCAATAATTGAAAATTTGCGAAAAGATGTGATGGAGTGTTTAAAAAATTCAGTGAATAAAGACTATATTGTTCAAAAGTGCAATAGAAACATGCATAAATTTCAAGCTGCATTTCGGAAGTGCAATAAGAGTGCTAGGAAAGGACATTTTGAGAGCTGTCTCGAGCCAATTAAAGAATTGAGAGCACTATTGAGAACCCCTCGTGGAGGTGGATAAATTACTCGCGTAAGAAGAACTGATTTTGTAAAGTGGAAGGAAATAAAGACAGCGTTCGCAGACAGAATTCGACAAGGTGTTATTACAAATTTAGAACATATCGATCCGAAGCTATTTATGCAAGACGCTGCCAAATTATTTACACGTTAAAACATTAAAACATTATTTTGATATTAAAGGTTTTGCAACGTTTTAGGGTGAATTTGTTAAAGAAACTGGTGACAATGAATTTATAAAAGACATCAAATATTTCCAAGTGAGAACTGCTCCAAGTAGTGTAGATGACAACTTAGAGGAGTGGTTTAAATCAAACATTTTGGATCCAATACACACTCAGCTGGAAGAATTCCAGAAAAAGATAGTGGCTGGGCACTGCACTCTATAATACATCTAGCAGTACACATCAACAAGTTTGAGCAACTCCGAGGATCTTCGTATATACCCTTACCAAGGGAAATTGCATCAAAGAAAGCTTGCATTAATGTGAAAAATAATGATGAAGCATGCTTCGCGTGGGCCGTACCATCAGTGCTATATCCTGTAAAATATTAACACCAATAGAACCTCATCATATCCACATTATTCAACTGTACTTAATTTAAATGGGATAAGATTTCCCATGACACTTCAGCAAACAACGCAATTTGGAGGACATTACGATTTATCAGTTAACGTATTCATCTTAGAGAAAGAGCGTTTCCTCACAACAGTTCCAGTTAGATTTACGAAACACAGGATGGAACGATATGTAAATCTCCTTATGATACAAGATGACTATGAGAATGCAAAGGATGAAGATCATATGGATGACGATGATGATGAAGATGCCGGCAGATATCATTTCTGTTGGATTAAAGATCTTTCCCGGCTCATATCAACGCAAATTTCGAAACATGATGGTAGAAAGTATATATGCGACAGATGTTTGCTCTACTTTTACTCTGAAGAAAAATTAGCATCACATACTCCCCAATGCGAGTAGCAAAATTATTGCAGAATTATGTTTCCATCAGAGGAAAATAAATAGTTGGAATTATAACCATTAGAATCCAGTCCCATTTTGTGTATATGCTGATCTTGAGTCAATATTGAATCCGATTCAGGGAAACGATCAAAATACGCAGCGAATCCAGGAACATAAAGTTCATAGCATAGGATTCTATTTCCACTGCAAATATTATGCTAAGCTCTCACATTACAGAGCATATCGAGGCAAGAATTGTCAATAATTGTTTGCATTAAAATTGCAAAAAATTGCATCCATAGCTGTACAGGAAAAGCTGAACATCAGGCCCATGCAACCCCTGACTAAAGAGGAACGGCGTTCACATATGGAAAGTACTTGCTGCCATATATGTGAAAAAACGTTTGCAACCGATGAAGAACGAGTCCGGGACCATTGCCACTTAACAGGTAAATACTGAGAATCATAATTTCATTCATTTTTTTTTTCATAATTTCTTTTAACAGGAAAATACCGCGGACCAGCACACAATGCATGTAATCTGATGTATCAAGATTGTCCTAAAGTTCCAGTCATTTTTCACAATTTATCTGGATATGATGCTCACTTCATTATTAAGGATATAGCTACAGCCATTCCTAGGAAAGTGGATCTCCTACCAATAAATAAAGAAAGGTACATTTCGTTCACCAAGCACATTCATCGATTCCTTCCGCTTCATGGCTGAATCCTTGGATAATCTATCATCATTGCTGCCGATGGCTAAATTAAATATCACAAGAGCTATATGGCAGCAATTGGATGATAATGATTTTAAACTACTTACGCGCAAAGGAGTTCTTTTATCTATATAATATAGGTTTTTGATCCCGTAAGCATAGTATTTAATCCCACGTAAAATAGACATTATACACTTCTTGCTTGCCTTACTGCTGGTGTTTTTCATGCATAATTTCTTGGGCTGGACTGCAATTTCTTGCAAATTAAATGGTAGAAGAAATTTTCGAGGAATGCTAATTAGGTAGGGTATATATTAGCCTATTTGCCTTAAATTAAATATTTGCAGGACAACTGAATCTGAGATTAATTACCATAGCTATGATAGTTTTCCCAACATACTACTTTTCATCAAAATACTCGGCTTTTGTGAGCTTTCGATCACAAAAAAGTGCAACAATGCTTGTACTGAAAATTCCTTAGTGATATAATTTTACATTTTTTGAGAATAATTTATGACTAAAAAGGAAAAAACAATAAATATATCAAATAACTATCTAGAGTTTTCCATTTAATCAAAGTACATTTGTATAAAATATTTTAAATTTTCATGGTACACAAAGAAAGCATATTCAAAGGAAAGTAATTTAATTAAGTATTTTGATAAACATTAGGAGTTCCAAATTTAAATTTCGGGAAATTGTTATTCACTGTAGTGTAACTTAAGCTGTCCAGATCTTGTCTTCTCTGTATACCTTGAAAATTTTAAAATTTATAAACAAATGTAATATAATTTAAAAATTTAATTAAATGCAAAATGAAAGGAAACTCTGGAGAACTGTTGTGATATATTCATTAAGTGAAGGGAGAGATTATTTTCTATTTTTTTAACGCCGGTTTAGAAACACTCTCTTTTAAAATTTTTTTTTTGTATTTTCTATTTCATTGGATTAGAATATAAATTTCGATTTATTATTATTAGAGCTCTAGGGGGGGGCGATCGCCTCGATCGCCCCCCGCTGTATCCGCCACTGGCTTGGCACAAACCATATATTGACTTAAATACCACCAAATGGAAGCAGGCTATCAGCGATCATGAGAAGGACAGCTATAAGAAGATGAATAATGCAGCTTTTGGTAAGACCATGGAAAATGTTCGCAAGTATAGCTTTGTGTAAAGTGGGAATGTCGCTATGGTGCAAAAGCTCGGATTGCAGCACCCAACTTCCACAGTGAAACGATATTTGATGAGAATTTAATTGCTGTGAATTAAGGCGACTTAAAATCTTATTCAATAAGCCACTCTATATTGGAATGGTAGTTTTGGAAATTTCAAGTAATGCCACTACAGTTTTATGCAGCGTGAATTTTGAGATAAATGTAAAGTTATTTATACAGATTCTCTAATATATGAACTTGAAGAGGAAAATGCATATGAGTTTATGGCTGAAAATATAAACAAATTTGATACAAGTGATTACCCAGAAGATAATCAATTCAATTTACCGCTCATGAATAAAAACATTCCTGGTCTAATGAAGGATGAACTGAATGGGAAAATCATGAGCGAATTTGCAGGTTTGCGCTCGAAAATTTACAGTCTACGTATAAACGATGGTCAAACTGTAAAAAACGCAAATGGAGTAAAGGCTAATGTAGTCCAGAGGCATATCAATTTCGAAGACTACGTTGAATGTTTGAATAACAAGCGAGTATTAACTGCTAATCAGAGCTCCATACGATCGTATAACCATAATGTCTACACGATCAGCCAAAAGGAGATTGCATTGAGCCCATATGATAACAAGCGGTATATTATGAGTGGGACAACGGATACTCTACCATGGGGATATTACTCTATTCAATCAGAACAGGGAGGAGCAGATGCAGAAAACATAATCTAAGGCTAATCTAAGATATGCATTGTAAATAAAAATTGTATTATATCTAAAATACCATTTAATGAAATATTTTGTTTTAAATGTATTATAGTCTACGATATACATTATTGTAAAATAAAGAAAGTATTATTACAGTTATAGGGAAACCGATTTAAGGAAGCCCAACCATTGAATGATACGCTAAGAATTAAATGTTAATATTTTTCAATTTATAATAAATCAGTAATGATATTTTATATATGATATTCTTTTTATTCAATTTTCATATTAAGTCATGAACTCCCGAAAAATATTTGCCCACTACAGCGAGCTCCTAATCGGGCGTTTGAGCGTTTTAGCCAGAATTCTAGGACGGCTTGAGAAAAAACATTAACACGTGGGCTCGACCTTGACCCCTGACATCACCTTTGAAACTGGAAGGGTGTCAGGTCCTTGACCTTCATCCGGAAGTGTGTCGTGGAGGCTACAACCTTGATTCCCTATAATCAAGCATATCACAAGGGATTGGTTGTAGTTTTCAATTTGAGCCCAGTATTTATTTACTTTATTTGATCTCATAAAACGTTTTTGTCTCATCAGTGAGCTCAGTTTGCTCCAGGTTATCAAGGAGTCGTAGCAATGTTTGAGTTACCGCTTGTTGTCTTCTCCAAATTCTGATACCTTTGGAATTATTGGCCTTTGATAATACCGGATGGTTTTTGGAGTTATAAATTTTGGGTATGGCCCCTTTAGTGGTATCTGTTTTATCTGTATCTGAATTGCCAGCCCTTGCACCAACTGGCAGATCTCTCGATGATGGTTCTTTATTCGATTTAGCTACTGATGTTGACTAACTGTACTAGTTTTATTTGGCTCACTAATATTCGCACTGCATGGTGGTAATGGTGCCCTCCCAGTACCGACTGGTTGCGCTGCTCCGTTTAGGTCATCAGCTTAATTGAATTGGTCTATTATTGTAGATAAATATTGCCTGAACTCTTCGTAGACTGCTTCTATATTTTAGTAGTAATCCTTAGCAAAATATATATGGTCTAGCGGCGGTGAAGGTAAGCCTCGGATTTCTTAGTCAGTAGCTTCAAAAAGTGACCACGCTGCATCCAGACGTTCGAGTCTTTCACCATAGTAACTACACGTTTTCCTGTCCACAGAATCCTTCTTATAGTTGGCTAGTATGTTTTGGATCTCCTTGCCCTGGACACTTTGGGTCGCAGCCAAAGGCTCCATTGATTTGTCAGTCTTCGGTGGCATCCTTCTTGGTATAATGGCTCAGCAAATTGTGCTTTGCTTTTATGGGATGTCTTCTATTGAGCGTGATTGAGCCTGTATCACGTCGGGGTCACCAATGTTAAAATAAACTCTTTTGTTTGTTTGTTAATAATTAGTAGGTTAAGGTGATTCACCTCAACCTTGTTGCTGTGTATTCGGTGGTGCACCGACCACACGAACTTCGTAAACCTGAAAGGCAAATTAATGATTAATATCCCGGGCTACTCGGTTCTTGTACCGGCAGCAATAGCGACTAAAATATGTAAAATAAGCTATTGTCCAAAAACGGATGACAAATTTTATTCAATTTAATATCACTTATACAGGGTGTTTCCCCTTAGGAGGTCCATAGAGCGGGAGGTGATAGTACTCACCTAGACGAACCAAAAATTGTATGGCAGGGGGGGGGGGGGCAATATCAACCGTTTAGGAGTTACAGGGTGATTCATAAAAAAAGCTAGGTTTTCACAGAGCTCACTGTATGCAGAACTTCATGGCCTTTCCAACGACAGCTCAACCAGCCCCATACCCCTCTCCCCTCAGAAGTTATGAAGTTCTAAATTAAAAATTTCGGATTTTCTTTCCTTTTTTTTTAATTTGACCTCTATTATTTTTGCAAAAAGGTCATTAACATAACTTTTTTTTATAAAAACTGTAAACTAGGGACTCTCCTCTTTAATGTGACCTATTACACCCTATGTGTCAACTGTAGCCGTTAAACAGTTATTAACTCATAACCTATTCAGGTCACACCGAAATTAGACGATATTTTGTAAAATGACGTGCTAAGGGAACAAATTATCGTTGAGAGAAGGTTTGAAAATAGGTTTTAGAATAGGTTAAGAGCTAATAACTCTTTAACGGATACAGATAGCACAAGGGTATAATAGGTCAAATTAAAGAGGAGTCTCCACAGTTTACAGTTTTTATAAAAAAAAGTTACGTTAACGACCTTTTTGCAAAAATAATAGAGGTCAAAGTAAAAAAAAAAGGAAAGAAAATCCGAAATTTTTAGTTTAGACCTTCATAACTTCTTAGGGGAGACGGGTACGGGCTGGTTGAGCTGTCGTTGGAAAGGCCATGAAGTTCTGCATACAGTGAGTCCTTAACTGTGACCATATGCCCTGTAGTTTTTAAGATATAGGGTATTCTGTGAAAACCTAGCTTTTTTTATGAATCACCCTGTAACTCCTAAACGGTTGATATTGCCCCCCCACCCCTGCCATACAATTATTGGTTCGTCTAGGTGAGTACTATCACCTCCCGCTCTATGGACCTCCTAAGGGGAAACACCCTGTATATACAATTTCAAATTTAAGCATCTGTACTTCATAAAAAGTGCTGACTCAATCCACACTACATAACTTTCCCAGCAAATTCTAGCAAGCTAGCCACACCGGTAAAGCTTTGATAATTTACCTGGGATTATGTTGCGTGCGGCGATCGGTGAGAAAATTATGTGGCGTAACTTGAGTAATGAATTTGCGATAAATTCTAAATTTTACACCTAAAGAAATTCGGGTTTTTTAATGCAATTTCCAGTTTTATACAGTTTGTTTATTAGAAGAAAAAAACTCGATCAACTGTTCCAAATTAAATGGTTTGATAACTGCTTGTTATTAAAAACTCGAACAACTATTCTAAATGACGGTTCCAAACAACGGAGGTGAAGTTCGATATTTTCATAAATATCGAGCAACAACGTTCCGTTGCTTTATTGCCATGCGACTTTGTTGCGCACTTGAATTCTCCCGTCATCTTATCATTTCGTTACTTTGTTGAGCGTTTGAATTTATGTTTATACTGACAAATCTTACTGATGGTAAGATTTGTCATGGAATTCGACTTTATTTGTCGCCTTTTTTATATGGACCATGCAAAGAAATTCCTGATGCAACTTTCTTTGCGTGTGAGAATATAAGCCGGTCACGTTGTTTAGCATGATTATTGGGCCCTTTTATGATGTGATTTTAATTTTCTTTTAGCAATACGTTCTTTTTTCCTGATTTTATGAATCCGCAGGTTTTAATTGTATGTTGCGTATGCAACAAACCTCTCCCTTGTGAAAAAGAGAGCTATTCTTTGGAGAGGAATAGCTCTCAGGGAAAAGTTAAGCCAATTTTTGGCTTGGTGCTGTCCTAACCCCTTGCGAAAACCTTGGTCGTTTCAATTATTTTGCTGTGGCTCACATGAAATTTCTTGTATAATATATAAAAATAATTCTTTGTCTTTTATTTGTTTTTTTTTCTAACTACTTAGTTATTTATATTTTAAATTTATTTAATAATAATCGTATGTGATACCCTACTAATGTCGTAATCTAGTGTTTGTTTTTGTTACATTTTTGTTTTATACTAGTTTAGTGCTGTTATTTGTTTAATATATTTCGTTATTATTTTTTATGATTTACTACTAATTCTCTAGTGGGAGGAATACCTATATATTTTTTTTTCTTTTTATGACTATCTTATTTTCTATATAATTATACAGGGTGTCCCGTAAGTCGACGTCAAGCCGGAACCGGGTGATAGACCAAATCGCAACAGTTACCAGAAAAATATAAAAAAAATCTAAGTCATGTATTTTTCAAATTATAGGCATTTCTTTTATTTCCGAGAAAATGTACACCTTGTGATGGTTTTTTAGCTCCTGTTGCTACAAATCTTTACTTTTTTTTCAATTTTATTTTTCTTATGTAATCCCAAATAGTGGTTATGTAACCTGTTGCTGTTGCTCCAATTACATTTATCGATTTTTGGGATAGCACTTGGTGGAATATGTTTCTATTAGGCATCTTTGTTTGAAAAAACAACAACAAAACACTTGCTCCGAAGTAGTTACACTATGTATGTACGAGACCACTTTTTCCATACAAAAAGTGCAAGGTAGAAACCAACTATTTTGCTGGCTCTAGACCGGGTTCTGGGCCACTGAGGGGGATTCCGTCTAGTGGTATACGTCACAGGGCATGCCTGGAGAATTCCTTTCCTACCGTCTGGCTGACCAGGAGATGGCATTAACTTTTTAGTAATAATTCAAGTTTTATTTTTTTTTGCCCATGGTGTGCTGCGCCTAAATGTAGGCTTTTTTATTGTGATTTTGCTGTTTTCAAGTGTTGCGCCTAAATGCGGGCTTTTGGTTTTGAACTAATATTAGTAATAATTAAAATTAACGCTATGCTATTCTTCTTCATACCAATAAATTCTAGGACGTGCCAGTGGATAGGGTATTGGTACTGTTGGGGGACAAAATTTTCATCAGAAATCCTCTATGGGCTATGGTTCTCGAGATATTAGCGATTTCACCTTTTTAGATATAGTTAATATTAGTAATAATTAAAGTTAACGCTATGCTATTCTTTTTCATACCAATAGATTCTAGGAGGTGCCAGTGGATAGGGTATTGGTACTGTTGGGGGACAAAATTTTCATCAGAAATCCTCTACGGGCTATGGTTCTCGAGATATTAGCGATTTCACCTTTTTAGATATAGTTAATATTAGTAATAATTAAAGTTAACGCTATGCTATTCTTTTTCATACCAATAGATTCTAGGAGGTGCCAGTGGATAGGGTATTGGTACTGTTGGGGGACAAAATTTTCATCAGAAATCCTCTACGGGCTATGGTTCTAGAGATATTAGCGATTTTACCTTTTTAGATATAGTTAATATTAGTAATAATTAAAGTTAACGCTATGCTATTCTTTTTCATACCAATAGATTCTAGGAGGTGCCAGTGGATAGGGTATTGGTACTGTTGGGGGACAAAATTTTCATCAGAAATCCTCTACGGGCTATGGTTCTCGAGATATTAGCGATTTTAGCTTTTTAGATATAGTTAATATTAGTAATAATTAAAGTTAACCCTATGCTATTCTTTTCATACCAATAGATTCTAGGAGGTGGTACTGTTGGGAGACAAAATTTTCATCAGACTGTGGTTTTCGAGATATTAGCGATCTTGCCTTTCAATATTACTAATAATTCAAGTTACCCTGTGGAGTTGTAGATATCAGCATAATGTCACCTTGGATTTGCTGTTTTCTTACTTGAGTATTTCTTAGTGAGGAATTTGTAGATATCAAAAGTTCCGGATGACTTTCTATAGGCGTTCTGGGCAGTGTGGTTCTGAGCATCAAATATTAAATGTTTACTAAACATTATGTATGCGTCCCCTATTTATGATGTAATTTGATATCACCGCTGTAAACAAATTCGCATTTAAGCTGAATGGTTCATACACACCTGTGTAAACTTCCTGTTTAAAAAATTCGCATTTTAGCTGAATGAGTCATGCACACCTGTGTAAACAAATTTAAGCAATATCAGCACATTTATTTTTTCACGTAATTTGATACCACACTTAGTGTAGGCAGCCAAAAATTTTATTTTATTGTTCCAAGAATTTTACCGTTCGAAATGTTTCATTAGAATTCGCATAAAGTAAACAAATTTCCACTTTTTCTTTTTATCTTGAAATGCATTCATGTAAACAATCTCATTCGTATTTGCAAATTCAACCAACAGAATAAAGTAATCAAATTAATTTGGATGATTCATGTTTTTTTTTGTGTTGTATTGTTTATTCGATATCATCTCAGCCTGTAAGCAAATTCGTTGGAATTCATCCTGTACAATGATTATTGCAGCAACAGGATCATTCATGTTCACAAACTGTTGCTATAAAAGCCCAAGCAAACTCTTGGGGAGCATCAGTCAGTTTTAGTGAGCCTCAGTGATAGTTTAAAAACATATAAAAAAATTAAAATGTCTTCGATGTTAGTAAATAAAAGTTTTTCAATAATTGAAAATTTGCGAAAAGATGTGATGGAGTGTTTAAAAAATTCAGTGAATAAAGACTATATTGTTCAAAAGTGCAATAGAAACATGCATAAATTTCAAGTTGCATTTCGGAAGTGCAATAAGAGTGCTAGGAAACGACATTTCGAGAGCTGTCTCGAGCAAATTAAAGCATTAAGAGCACTATTGAGAACTCCCCGTCGAGGTGGAGGAATTGCTCGCGTAAGAAGAAGTGATTTTGTAAAGTGGGAGGAAATAAAGACAGCGTTCGCAGACAGAATTCGATTCTTGAAGAAAAAATTTTTTTTTCCGTAATCTAAGAAATGATGTAGCATTTTAGAATCCTTATTAAATGCGTCAACTTTGAAAGTTACCTGCCAGACTGGCGTAGTACATTGTTTTTTCAGTACAGTCGGTTAAAGTTCAACGAATTATTAATTTCATATTGTTGGTTCGGCAAAATGTGACATTTTCTTCCAAGCTGGAGCAGTTGGCTTAGAACTTAAAGCAACAAGTTACATAAGCACTATTCGGGATTACAAAAGTAAAGTTTTGTAGCAACAGGAGCTAAAAAACCATTACAAGGTGTACATTTTCTCGAAAACAAAAGAAATGCCTATAATTTGAAAAATACATGACTTAGATTTTTTTATATTTTTCTTGTAACTCTTACGATTTGGTCTATCACCCGGTTCCGGCTTGACGTCGACTTACGGGACACTCTGTATATATATATTTTGTTTTATAGAAATGTCCTTTTCTATATATACGTATATGCTTTTAACGCCATATCTCTAAAATGCTAGCAGCTATACACTGTCCCTAGATAAAAAAATATTTTTTTTTTGCGCAATTAACGTTATAGTATACCCTATTCTAAGGTTGGTTTTAATTTATCTTACCTTTACTTACTAATAATAATCACGTAATAATATATATATATTATTATTTTTTTTTTATTACAATTTATTATAATTATTTTTTTGTATTTGTTCTGTCTTTATTTATTTATTTATTTTGTTTTGTTTTACATTTTTCTTGTTTGTTGTATTCTCTCTCCTATTACATTTTATTTTTTTACTATTATTAGTGAATTCTTATTTTTATTTTAAGTGTCGGCTAGTGGTTGTTAGGCAGTGACTTTACGAAGTGGAGATTTTATACCACTTGCACCGACCTTATAGTTGATAGGGTGCGAGTCCTTTTAAGAGGGGTAGGTTCCACTGTTTGGATTTGTTCCTCCGCCTCTGGGGATTTTTCAGGCTTGCGTGGGCGAAAATTTTTTAAAATCGGTATTAGCCATTTAGGGACCAGGTACAGCACCATACATGTGATGACAACTCCAGTTAGGGAATCTGAAGGTGTTGCTAGTACATTTGTAGGGTGGTGACTTAAGTGAGGCGCTATTTTTGCTAATTTATCGTCCAGCTCTTTTAATAAGTGGGTTCCTTTTAGAATGAGGTTATTCGTATTATCTCCTGAATATAGTTCTGTTCTACTTTTTTCGAGTTGTAGCTCCGGATTAGTCGTATTAGCGTATTTATCTACTATTTGTTCGAATGGGGCTGTGTTAAGAAAGTAATTGGGTTGTGTGAGACTCAATGGCTGCATATTCTTTGCCTCATAGTGTAGGATTTGGGATCCTACTTGTAGTCGGCAGGGATGGTTGATAGTTATTATTCCTTCGCCTTCAATTTTTGAGGTCAAGAATTGTTGGGTACACTGAAGGTGTACAATTATTGGTTCTATCAACGAGAATATCTAAAGAACTGGGTTCACTTAATTTATTAAGTAGGTCTCTGGAAGATATTTGTGTTCTAAATTTGCACTGAGGCTCTTCCTTTAGTGGATTAAAGAGCAGTTTCACTACGCCTTCTTTAGACTGTATACTTCTTGTTCATTGGCGCTCTTTGTTAATTATTGGAATTCTGTATAATGGGAGCATAGGAAGACGAAATATAACAGAATTAGAAAAACATGAAGTAGAGTGCGACGCTCTCATAGCAAGGTAGAAAGAATGTAAGACAATTCATGTTGAATGTCGTAAATTTATAGTAGTGTTTTTAGTGCTATGAGCATTGTTCTTTTCACAAAATTGTACTGGAAAAATATTTATTTATATACATGTATTTTTAGTGCGTTTTATTTTGTGTATTCAATTAAAATTCAGGTGAGGTAAAAAGTACTTAGTCATGTTTCGTAAGTTACTAGTTACCATAGGTGATATTGTATATAGTCCTATATAGACTTAAATTTAATTGTTGGGATTATATGTAATGGAAGCGTGTTTGTTACGGATATTTGCAACATGTGATACTATTCGTAATAGGGTTTCAAACGGTTGTTGTGTACTAGAACCTGTCGCTTGCCTATTTTTATGATGGTATTTGTTGGACTAGGAATATGGATTACCAGATGCTGTAGATACATATGTATATATACATAATTATTTTTCCTAGTTTATTATTTTATTATATGTAATATAACTATACTATATATTGGCCAATATGTATAGAATAGTATTCAAGATATTACATATATATTTGCTATTATTACTATTGTATAGTATAATTAAAGTATATATTTTAATTTCATTGTTTGTTATATTATATTTCTCAAATAGCTTTAACTGATTATATATTATTTTTCTTCAAATTCTCTATTAAATTTCTTTACTCTATTTTTATGTACCACAAATTCTTTACCATTTGCATCAAAAAGTATACAGTTAGAACGTTGTATTTCTTTCACAGTATATGGTCCTTTATATAAGGGTTCAATTTGTGACTGTATTTATTTGTAATTAAAACAAAATCATATTAACAATATTCTGCGATCTGGATGTCTTATCATATATGCTCTTATGTATTAATTTCTGTCTCTCAAGACATTCCTACGCCCTTTTGTTGACTATTTGAAGTTTGTACCTTATCTCTTTATCGTAAGCTTCTACGTTATAGAGGGGATCTACCCTCTGAGATTGCAGAAACTCGAAGATTTCAGGGGACCTACCAAAGACTAGCTCAAATGGACAATACCCATGGACTGAAGATGGAGTTGTATTGTACCAGTATGTGAAATACTGCAACCACTCATCCCAGTCTGTTTTATGCGAACTTATATAGGCTCTTACGTACTCATTATATGCTCTATGGGACCTTTCTACAGTACCAAGTGATTCATGATGGTATGCTATTGATGTTTTATATATAAAAATTCACAAGTTTCTCGCATAATTTCGTTTTTATATTCTGTACCCAAATCTGTTCTTATTTCCCTCATAGGTCCATAGACTAGAATGAAATTTCCAAAAACAGCCTTAGCAATTGTACGTGCTTTCTTATCTGGGACGGGAATTGCTACTAAGTATTTGGTTAGTTCGCAAATAAGTGTAACAGTGTATTCATTACCACTGTTTGATTTTATGTTTGGTCCAATTGTGTCAATTCATACCAAGGAAAATGCTTGTTGTGGTGTTGGTATTATTTCTAAGGTTTCTATATATTTTTGTTGTGTTCCGCGTCTTCCGTGCTCCTTGGGAGAGAGTACGCGGTAGGGTTAAATTTATAAAGTAAAACCACTTATAATCCTTTGTATTATATTGATATTTATTGGAACTTTTTCCTTTGTAATACACCTTTTCTTATGTCAAAGAACGTTTCCTATGGAAAGTCTTGATTCTAAATTCCTTTCAACTAGTTTTCTTATAATTGATTTCGTTAATCTTTGAGAGCGTAATTCATTTAGTAATTCCTAATTCTTAAAATCAACAATTCTTGTAATCACTGTCTTTATATTTCCCTTTTTTGAGAAAGATGCTTTATAAAACTTCCGACTCTCGTTTTTTCAATTCGACTTTTCTAGCGATCACTTTCTTTATATTTTCCTTTTTGAGAAAACTGCTTTATATAAAACTTCCGACTCTCGATTTTTAAATTCGGCTTTTCTAGCGATCACTTTCTTTATATTTCCCTTTTTGAGAAAAATGCTTTATAAAACTTCCGACTCTCGATTTTTAAATTCGACTTTTCTAGCGATCACTTTCTTTATATTTCCCTTTTTGAGAAAAATGCTTTATTAAACTTCCGACTCTAAAACTGTTACCGTCTCGTCTCATGGTTCAAAAACAAACTCTCCGAGGTTTGGGAAAATTGCACCCAAGTACCCACGATATCTTGCAAAAGCTTTTATATATTTTTATTGCTTTATCACGACGTTAAGCTATATCCATCTATGCAAAACGCGCGAGTAATTCTGATAATTGTATGTATGTATGTACATACAATTAGATTGAAGGAAGTAAGTAATGTACGTATATAGAGTGTACATACGGAAAAAAAGTAAGAAGACACTGTATGTAGGCAAGTGTGCATATCGTGTGAGTGGAATGTGTGTCTGATAACAAAATGCAATTTATGCTAAATTGCATTTTGTTGTAATATGGGAATGCATTTCTAAATGCAGTTTAAATTTTGATAGAGTTTTAATATGAAATAATTTTTCATTTTCAGGGTCATTAATGAGGTACACCAATATATTGTATAGGGCAATATGTATTGGCCTTGTGGTTGTGATTCGGGGCATTGGGCACCTGAGTCACAACATCCCCCCTGGGGAAAAGGAAGTTTTATTCTCTTCGGGAAGAAAACTTTCTTTCTCTGGAAAAGTGGACTTTGAGCGGAATGCTATTATTTTATAGGTAATTAAACGGTATACCTGTTTGCATGCATAATATAATAGACTTGGTATAGGTAAAGCATACAATATAATGCTGTTTGTTATGATTAAACAAGCAAAAATTTTTTTTTCTTACAAAATTGATTTTAGTAACTATAATTTAAAAGATCCTATTATTATTTATAATAATAATTTTTTTTTATGTATATAAGAATCTTTTATTAAACGTTATAAAAATGGCTTAAATTTAAAAACAAGGAAAAGTGACTCTGAAAACAGAAAAAACAGGCTCTAACTAAACTAAATCTAAAAGATCGCAAAAGGCTCAAACAATACAAAAAAGAAACTTGACAAAAGGTATGAAGACTAAAACTAGACATGGCACACAAACACACAAAAGAATAGAAAACAAAGGTAAAAGGTAAATGTAAAAATTTTCACAATAATTTTGAAATAAAGTTCTTAAAGCCAAAGTTGAAGTTATCCTAAATTTAAAAAGTGTGCCTATATTTACAGATAAGTGGCAGTTCCAAAAAGAGTCCCCCATGAAAAATAAACCAACTAATTGACAAGAAATTTTTTTTTTTTTTTAAACGATCGAATGAGAAATTTAGAATTTAGAAACTAATAATTTTATTAAATGCCACTGATACCGTTATAGAGTCCCGCGAGGGCCGCCTGTAGTATCATAGACCTCTACAAAATGCCCTCATCATCCCTCCAGCTTAGCATCTCTAACAGAGTACTTGTCCTTCCCACAGCAGGAGTGTTCGTGTTTATTCGACAGTTTCCAGAGATATCAATTATATCTCCGAGAACTGTCAGTGTATGCGTGTCAGCTTCAAAACCTCGAGCATTACTGAACACTGAATCTATTAATTCAGGATTAAACCTGATTGGAATCGACGCGAATTGCGTCTACCGCAGAGCATTCCACTTAAGGTGAAATGCTGGCCTGATTCTGCCCCAGGTCTGAATCGTTGAGATTAGATCCTGTGGCCAGTCACGAGGATAGGGTGGTCGAACAGAGAGCAGGTAGTAATACTCCCTATGCCGATCCCTCCCAGTACATTCACCCACAGTTGAGAAATTAAGGTGTCTCTCTGGCAAAATACTCGTTGGAATGCACGCACTTGGAGACACTTTGATTTCACAACCAAGTTAGTGAGACCTAATCCACCTATCTTGACTGGCAGACAGAGCGTGCTTTCAGCAACCCAACGTCTTCCGCACCAAAAGGCGTCTATCGCTTTTACTTGAAGAAGACCTACGAAGCCTTCAGCAAACGTCTCAGACTTTAGCAGATGAACGATGGACGAGGTAATCAAATAGTTTATCACGACTGACCTTCCCATTGGGGATAGTGGAAACAGTCGACTACGCCATGAGTTTACAGCTCTAGAGAATTTCTCAAGAGCGATGCGGCTATTATTGGATTTACTCTCGCGTCCAATATACACACCTAAATAGTTCAGGCAAGTATTAGTCCATTGGATGTGCAGTGGAGTATCAGTACGTTCTCTCCACCTTCCACACCACAAGCCTTTACTCTTCCTAAGGTTGATTTTAGCGCCCGCTATACGTTCGTACTGTTCGAAAACAGCACGAGCGACCGGAAAAGCTTCATCTCTTGTCACGAAAATTGAAAGGACATCCGCATATGCCAACATAAGAGGCCTCACATTGCTATATGGTAGATGCACTGAATATTGTCCGAGCCTTCGACGAAGATTCACCAGTAGCGGCTCCAACGAAAGATCATAAAGCATACCTGACAATGGACAGCCCTGTCTGATACCTCGATGAAACGAGATAGGAGCCGGACCCTGTCCTTGATGCTTAATCAAAATCGCTGAATCTCTATACAGTTTCCCGATGATATCGAGCCACCTGGGCGGGAACCCAAATGCCTCGAGAGCAGTCAGGAGATACTCGTGCGAGACGCTATCAAAAGCCTTTTGCTGGTCAAGAGAAATCATGGCCTGTTCATGGTAGGCATACAAATTTTTGGCTACCGCGATGTTGTGGTAGATACTACGACCAGGAACACAATAGGACTGGTCTGGGTGTATTAGCGAAGCAATCACTGAGCGGAGTATCGCCCCTAATGCTTTGCAGACGATTTTATAGTCCACATTGCATAGGGTTACTGGCCTCCAGTTCCCCATCCTCTGCAAATCTCCTTTCTTTGGAATCAATCGCATAACAGACCTCCTCCAACTAGAAGGAAAGTCTGAATGCGTCTCAACCGCCGAATTGAAGACTTCCAAAAGGTCAGGAATTGATAAATCCCTGAAACGTATGAAGAATTCTGGAGTCAAGCCGTCATAACCAGGTGAAGTGTGTCGCCTTGGATCCTTTGTCGCAGCGATCATATCCTCCAATGTGATTACTGTATCCAGGAGCTCCTTGCTGTCTCCAGAGAAAGTGGGAATATTCTCAAGAAATTCATGAGTGGTCGAAGATGTTGTCGACGTCGATTCAGAGTAGAGACTCCTGTAATAGTCTCGAATAAATTCTGATAGCTGTTGTCCGTTGAGGACTTGTCCAGATTCATCAACTATCGATTCGACTTCACAAGAAGCAGTACGTTGTCTAGTTGCCTGAAAGAAGTACTCGGTTGGAGAATCGCCTTCCCTCAGCCAGCGTGATTGGCTGCGCAGCACAAACTCCAAGCTGTGCTTGTAAGTTTGTGTTGCCAAGCGTTCCTTTATTCTGTTAAAATAAAGAATCAACTCCGGCTGAGTTGGGAGAAGAGCTGCTACCCGAGATACTTCGGCCGACAAGCTAGAAGCTTGATACCCACTTCGATTGAAATTCGTTTCGATAAAAGATCGAATTTGGAGCTTTCCAACATCCCACCATTGACTAAGAAGAGGAAAGTCACCTTTCCTCTCTTGCCAATCGTGCCAGAATTCAGTGAATTCATTGATGAACTGCTCGGAATTCAACAAATAGTTGTTGAATATCCAGAATGCAGTTCTTCTTTCAACTAGAGTGCTGGTTGCCACTACAAGAAGGTGGTCGCTAACGGAACACACTTCATGAGTGACACCAACGAAATGTTCTAGTATTCCAGGTGAGACGTAAAGTCTATCAATTCTGGAGCCTACGAGACTTCCATGGATATTTCGCGAGACCCTCGTGTATGATCTAGTCGTAGGATGCATCCAACGATAGATATCCACGAGTCTGAAAACACGGACAAAATTCCTCAACCGAGTAGCATTGACAGAGTTGAACTCAACTCCGGAATGCCGATTTAGCGTGCAGTTGAAATCACCTCCGAGGATAGTTTCGCCACTAAAATTCAACAGACAGGATTGAACACTATCAAGAACTTGTCTTGTAATGTCCTGGTCATGAGGAAGGTACACGTTTACTACCTTGATATGTTTGTCGTGAACGACAAAGTCCAAGGAAAAAGCGAAGCCTGGAAAGATATCTGTATAGACAGGAGACGATAGTGTGAATTTGTTGGATACAATGATTGCCACCCCTGAGCCTCGACGAGGCGCAGGTGTGGCAAACATTGCATAGCCAGTGTGTAAATAAGCATAACGCTCAAGTTGTGTATATGTGTCTTGTGTAAAATTCGTCTCCTGTAGAACCGCGATGTCTATATCGAACATTTTGGCATGTTCGATAGTGCTGTGTAACCTTGTATGTGCACTTAAACCGCCGGTGTTGATAGAAGCTATCTTGCACATTCAAAGAGATGAAAAGCTCAAACCATGATTGTGCGACATCTACTGACGAGGAGAATCGGCCAAGCAATGCTCCTGAATTAGATCCTCCACCATCCTATGGAGTCGATCTAGCCGAGATATACCGTTGTAATTCCCCTTCTTCTTGCACTCCTCTTGTAGGAGTAGGAGTTGAGAAAGTAGCAACTCCGGCCTCCCCAGCTCCTCCACAAAAATACTCCATATTTTATCTGAATTCTTCTTGTACAGGAGCCGGGCAAGAATCTTGGAGATCTTCTCCCTAGGAAGGGTTTCCATACCCTTCGAGGCTTCAAATTGGCTACCAGTCGAAAAGGTGCTACCACGCGACTCGTAGCCACTGAAGCTCGAGAGACCAGCCTCATCAAAACCGGTCATATCGCAGTCCGAAAGCTGCTCGAGAGACACTTCCGTGTCTCTCACAACAACCTTCGAGCCGCGAGCACCACGATCGTCCTCTTCCGAGTGGGGCCGTTTTGAAGCCACTGGCTTTGCTGGCTCTGGAGGAGGCAGCATCACCCAGTCCACCTTCGTCTTCCTCCTCGTCCTCCTTTTTCTGCCTACATGGCTAATCGACTCTTCGTCAGAAGTAGCCATGCTTTCACGTGCCGACGTGACGCCGTTTATAGCGGTAATAATTTTTGCCTCAGGGACAATTTCAGGCACTTTAGCCACTGGCTGCCCCAAGATAGCAGGCTGAGTGCTGGCAGAAATTTCCTTCTCCGGAGCCACTACTGTAGAAGTGGTTTCCTTCGAAGGAGCCTTCTGTTCAGCCTTATTTCCGCTTCTCTTGGGGCAGTCAGCAACAAAATGCCCTACCAAATGGCAAGCATGGCATTTCGCTTCGGTGCCCACGTCTATCCAGTATCTCGAGCCGGATATGCTCAGGTAGAAGCCTGAGGGAAGCGTACATCCCTTATTTAAAGTGATGGACGCTTCCCGGCTGGTACCGAAGATACCCCGCCCGAGACCGTCGTCCCCAATTTTGATGGGAATGGCGCGAACCTTTCCATGAACCTTCCCGAATCTCCCAAGGAAATTCGCGAGGTCTTCATGTTGGGCTCGCATAGGGACCCGTGAAAACACGACCTTCGTGGGATTTTCCCTGAGTGGGAACGGCACAAGGTGTCTACCCTCCACCACGATGCCCTCAAGCATAAGCTTGGTAGCGCTTTCGAGGGTTGTGGTATACACCTCAACCATTCCCATAGCTATTATCCCCATGGAGAATAGCTGCTCACAGGAGATGACGCGGAAGATTGCCTTCAGGTATGCAGTCTGAGGACATCCTCTGATGTGCTCCAACTGCATCCCGTAGCTCTCGTCCTGCCACCTCCCGTCGAAGAAGCCCTGGAGGCCCGCACTGGTCTTGGGTCGAGGCTTACCCGCGTCCAATGGGGCTGGACGAGGAGTGATGCCTTTACCTATAATTTCGATTGATGTCTCTTTTTTGGAACTGCCACTTACCTGTGCGTATGATACACCTATTATTATAGGGGAGGATCGTGGTGCTGCTGTTGTTGCTGGTACTGCTGTTTCTGGTGCCTGTTGCTTTGAAGTGTTTGCCTTCTTTGAAGAAAGCGGTGGCCTCATCACAACATAGTTTGTCTTTGGCGCTGAATCTGAAGCCTTTCTAACAACATCCTTAAGCGTAGGCTGATGTTCCAGACTCGAAGGCGTCGTCAGCTTCTGCCAAAGCTGCAGCTACAGACGCTACAGAGATAGCCGTAGATTTTGAAGCCAATGCTCCAGATGCTTCCAGAGAGGCTACGTCTGTCTTCGCAATAGCGCTCCCCACGTAAGGCGGCTGCACTTGCACTCTGCTGGTACTGACCTGTTCAATTGGGCCCTTAACGGCCTTTTCTTTGGGCCCCTGGGTAGGTTTTTTAGATGAAGAAGCTTTCACAGTCTTCTTCACCCTTGTATTTAATTTGAGGGGACTATCAGAGAATGCTTTTAATTTTTTCACTTTGCTAAACTTTGCCGAACTACAAATTTTCACATTTTTGGCGTTGCCATGGCAACAACCAAATTAAATTAAAATATTTTTTTAAATGTCACTACAATTTTATTTTATACACTTTTCACAACTTATTTTTCAATTGTTTAAATGTTTTTTTATAGTTTTAGGTGCACTTATTACAATGCACTATAACGCACACACTTTTAGTGACTTTAGAGCACTTTCACGGGCTTTCACTGCTTTTTTTCCGCTTAAATACTTATTATTTGTGGAGCTCTTAAATGACACGTCTGGTCTCTGCGATAATAATAATAATTTTGTTTTTATTTAAATAAGCTCTTTATTTCTTGGCTCTTTGGCTCTTTTGAAAATTCCTTAAAAATAGGTGCAAAAGGCAGTACAATATATAAAGAAAAAGACACTAGCTAACCTGAAAAATCACAAACATAACAGTCAATAGGGACAACAAAACAAACACTAACTAGACACTAACAGGTAAAAGAACAAAAATATAATACTATGTTCTCAAAAGAGACAATATAAACGGGTACAAAAATTTTGAAAAAGGCCTAAAAAATAGAAAACAAAAATTTTACGTCCCAATTTTGACAATTGGGCAAGTGGCAGTTCCAAGAGTTTCCAAATTTCGAAAATAAACTAATAAATAATGAATACCTAAAACGAGCGAATTTTCAACAAAAAATTTTGCAATTTACCACCGAGACCGAAACCGAATTAAAAACTTAATAGCCGAACGAACGAAAAATTTACGCGATACCGTTATAGAGTCCCGCGAAGGCAGCCTGTAGTATCATAGACCTCTACAAAATGCCCTCATCATCCCTCCAGCTTAGCATCTCTAACAGAGTACTTGTCCTTCCCACAGCACGTGCAACGATTCCTAAGCGGGGAGAAGCCCCGTGGACTAGTGTTGCAAATCCTGTGGCCTGCTATCACCAGCGAAAGACAAGAGCTCCATCCTGCACCGACGATAGTGGTTGCCATGTGCAGTTGAATGTGTCTGCGTTCGTTGCCAGATATTCAAGACGTAAACGTCTCTTCAATCTGTCAACGAAGTGGCGCTTATGTGATTGTGCGTGGTGTTGTGGGTCAGTGTTCTGATTCCCATCTCCGGCTCTCATGTAGTACAAGTGAATTGTAGATTTGGCCAGTGTCAACACAAAGCTAATCAAACAGTTCACCCGACCACAACCCTTTGGTCCCCATAGAAACGATGTCTTAGTAATGCTGAAATTCGGGTGGATCAACTGACACATATCGCGCACCAGTTCCATCAGACTCTGCAAAGCTGGACAAGTGAAGAACCTGTGAAACAAGGTGCCTTCACCAGAACAAACTGTGCAGATCCTCTGAACCCGCCGGTCGATATGTGACAACTGATTAGGATGCATAAGACTGTGATGCAGCAATTTGAATGCTACATCAGCATCTTTGTAACTAGAAGGATAACTGTAGACTACTCTGCAAGTTATCCCTCCCATCATGCCCATATTCACCCCGAGGTGTGTTCGCCATCTGTTGTATCCTGCATACTCCGAAGGTCTTATTGACATAAGCACGTCACGGAGGACACGTGTTGTAAATGTGCTGAAAGGTGTGTGGGGCGGTCTGTCCAGAACGAAAGCATCTTCCAACTTAGTGCCAGGGTCACTGGTCCCAAGTTGGCGAAATCTCCCGCGCAGAAGCCGCCAGGTCGTGTAGTTGTGGAGTGTTCGTGTTTATTCGGCAGTTTCCAGAGATATCAATAATATCTCCGAGAACTGTCAGTGTATGCGTGTCAGCTTCAAAACCTCGAGCATTACTGAACACTGAATCTATTAATTCAGGATTAAACCTGATTGGAATCGACGCGAATTGCGTGTACCGCAGAGCATTCCACTTAAGGTGAAATGCTGGCCTGATTCTGCCCCAGGTCTGAATCGTTGAGATTAGATCCTGTGGCCAGTCACGAGGATAGTGTGGTCGAACAGAGAGCAGGTAGTAATACTCCCCTATGCCGATCCCTCCCAGTACATTCACCCACAGTTGAGAAATTAAGGTGTCTCTCTGGCAAAATACTCGTTGGAATGCACGCACTTGGAGACACTTTGATTTCACAACCAAGTTAGTGAGACCTAATCCACCTATCTTGACTGGCAGACAGAGCGTGCTTTCAGCAACCCAACGTCTTCCGCACCAAAAGGCGTCTATCGCTTTTGCTTGAAGAAGACCTACGAAGCCTTCATCAAACGTCTCAGACTTTAGCAGATGAACGATGGACGAGGTAATCAAATAGTTTATCACGACTGACCTCCCCATTAGGGATAGTGGAAATAGTCGACTACGCCATGAGTTTACAGCTCTAGAGAGTTTCTCAAGAGCGATGCGGCTATTATTTGATTTACTCTCGCGTCCGATATACACACCTAAATACTTCAGGCAAGTATTAGCCCATTG
This sequence comes from Dioctria rufipes, assembly GCA_963924295.1. Lineage (NCBI taxonomy): Eukaryota > Metazoa > Arthropoda > Insecta > Diptera > Asilidae > Dioctria > Dioctria rufipes. The sequence goes on from OZ002740.1 coordinate 110,722,316, forward strand.
GGTGTTCAGTGGAGTATCTGTACGATCTCTCCACCTTCCACACCACAAGCCTTAACTCTTGATAAGGTTGATTTTAGCGCCCGCTATACGTTCGTACTGTTCGAAAACAGCACGAGCGACCGGAAAAGCTTCATCTCTTGTCACGAAAATAGAAAGGTCATCCTCATATGCCAACATAAGACCTCACATTGGTATATGGTAGATGCACTGAATATTTTCCGAGCATTCGACGAAGATTCACCAGTAGCGGCTCCAACGAAAGATCATAAAGCATACCTGACAATAGACAGCCCTGTCTGATACCTCGATGAAACGAGATAGGAGCCAGAACCTGTCCTTGATGCTTAATCAAAATCGCTGAATCTCTATACAGTTTCCCGATGATATCGAGCCACCTGGGCGGGAACCCAAATGCCTCGAGAGCAGTCAGGAGATACTCGTGCGAGACGCTATCAAAAGCCTTTTGCTGGTCAAGAGAAATCATGGCCATTTGTGTACCTGTCTGTTCATGGTAGGCAAACAAATGTTTGGCTACCGCGATGTTGTCGTAGATACTACGACCAGGAACACAATAGGACTGGTCTGGGTGTATTAGCGAAGCAATCACTGAGCGGAGTATCGCCCCTAATGCTTTGCAGACGATTTTATAGTCCACATTGCATAGGGTTACTGGCCTCCAGTTCCCCATCCTCTGCAAATCTCCTTTCTTTGGAATCAATCGCATAACAGACCTCCTCCAACTAGAAGGAAAGTCTGAATGCGTCTCAACCGCCGAATTGAAGACTTCTAAAAGGTCAGGAATTGATAAATCCCTGAAACGTATGAAGAATTCTGGAGTCAAGCCGTCATAACCAGGTGAAGTGTGTCGCCTTGGATCCTTTGTCGCAGCGATCATATCCTCCAATGTGATTACTGTATCCAGGAGCTCCTTGCTGTCTTCAGAGAAAGTGGGAATATTCTCAAGAAATTCATGAGTGGTCGAAGATGTTGTCGACGTCGATTCAGAGTAGAGACTACTGTAATAGTCTCGAATAAATTCTGATAGCTGTTGTCCGTTGAGGACTTGTCCAGATTCATCAACTATCGATTCGACTTCACAAGAAGCAGTACGTTGTCTAGTTGCCTGAAAGAAGTACTCGGTTGGAGAATCGCCTTCCCTCAGCCAGCGTGATTGGCTGCGCAGCACAAACTCCAAGCTGTGCTTGTAAGTTTGTGTTGCCAAGCGTTCCTTTATTCTGTTAAAATAAAGAATCAACTCCGGCTGAGTTGGGAGAAGAGCTGCTACCCGAGATACTTCGGCCGACAAGCTAGAAGCTTGATACCCACTTCGATTGAAATTCGTTTCGATAAAAGATCGAATTTGGAGCTTTCCAACATCCCAAGAAGAGGAAAGTCACCTTTCCTCTCTTGCCAATCGTGCCAGAATTCAGTGAATTCATTGATGAACTGCTCGGAATTCAATAAATAGTTGTTGAATATCCAGAATGCAGTTCTTCTTTCAACTAGAGTGCTGGTTGCCACTACAAGAAGGTGGTCGCTAACGGAACACACTTCATGAGTGACACCAATGAAATGTTCTAGTATTCCAGGTGAGACGTAAAGTCTATCAATTCTGGAGCCTACGAGACTTCCATGGATATTTCGCGAGACCCTCGTGTATGATCTAGTCGTAAGATGCATCCAACGATAGATATACACGAGTCTGAAAACAAGGACAAAATTCCTCAACCGAGTAGCATTGACAGAGCTGAACTCAACTCCGGAATGCCGATTTAGCGTGCAGTTGAAATCACCTCCGAGGATAGTTTCGCCACTAAAATTCAACAGACAGGATTGAACACTATCAAGAACTTGTCTTGTAATGTCCTGGTCATGAGGAAGGTACACGTTTACTACCTTGATATGTTTGTCGTGAACGACAAAGTCCAAGGAAAAAGCGAAGTCTTGTGTAAAATTCGTCTCCTGTAGAAGCGCGATGTTTATATCGAACATTTTGGCATGTTCGATAGTGCTGTGTAACCTTGTATATGCACTTAAACCGCCGGTGTTGATAGAAGCCATCTTGCACATTCAAAGAGATGAAAAGCTCAAACGATGAATGTGCGACATCTACTGACGAGGAGAATCGGCCAAGCAATGCTCCTGAATCAGCTCCTCCACCCTCCTATGGAGTCGATCTAGCCGAGATATACCGTTGTAATTCCCCTTCTTCTTGCACTCCTCTTGTAGGAGTAGAAGTTGAGGAAGTAGCAACTCCGGCCTCCCCAGCTCCTCCACAAAAATACTCCATATTTTACCTGAATTCTTCTTGTACAGGAGCCGGGCAAGAATCTTGGAGATCTTCTCCCTAGGAAGGGTTTCCATCCCCTTCGAGACCTCAAATTGGCTACCAGTCGAAAAGGTGCTACCACACTAATCGTAGCCACTGAAGCTCGAGAGACGAGTCTCATCAAAACCGGTCATATCACAGTCCGAAAGCTGCTCGAGAGACACTTCCGTGTCTCTCACAACAACCTTCGAGCCGCGAGCACCACTATCGTCCTCCTCCGAGTGGGGCCGTTTTGACGCGACTGGCTTTGCTGGCTCTGGAGGAGGCAGCATCACCTGGTCCACCTTCGTTTTCCTCCTCGTCCTCCTTTTTCTGCCTACGTGGCTAATCGACTCCTCGTCAGAAGTAGCCATGCTTTCACGTGCCGACGTGACGCCGTTTACACACCGTAATAATTTTTGCCTCAGGGACAATTTCAGGCACTTTAGCCACTGGCTGCTCCAAGATAGCAGGCTGAGTGCTGGCAGAAAGTTCCTTCTCCGGAGCCACTACTGTAGCAGTGGTTTCCTTCGAAGGAGCCTTCTGTTCACCCTTCTTTCCGCTTCTCTTGGGGCAGTTAGCAATAAAATGCCCTACCAAATGGCAAGCATGGCATTTCGCTTCGGTGCCCACGTCTATCCAGTATCTCGAGCCTGATATGCTCAGGTAGAAGCCTGACGGAAGCGTACATCCCCTATTTAAAGTGATAGACGCTTCCCGGCTGGTACCGAAGATACCCCGCCCGAGACCGTCTTCCCAAATTTTGATGGGAATGGCGCGAACCTTTCCATGAACCTTCCCGAATCTCCCAAGGAAATTCGCGAGGTCTTCATGTTGGGCTCGCATAGGGACCCGTGAAAACACGACCTTCGTGGGATTTTCCCTGAGTGGGAACGGCACAAGGTTGTTATATATCTAAATTATCTAAAATAGATATTTTAAAAATAATTATAATTGATTAAATTTATTTAACCAACATACATAAGTATAAAGCTAATCATGCTTAAAATATGGTTAGCTTATCTCTCAGCAAAGCGAAAAATTGCCATCAGCAATTTCGTCACATTCCTTTGCACAAAACCAAAATATTTTCCCATAAGAACGACTTGGGAAAAATAGAAGTTTTAAGTTTCATCCCAAGTCGTTTCATTAGAAAAAAACAAAAGCCCCACGACAAATCGTACCTTCCGTAAGATTTGTCGTAAATACGATATGTATGTACATACATACAAACATACATATCGGGCGCATAAAATTTTACGTCGGTGAAGACTGAAATGATCAAGTCTTCACCGAAAAAAGCTCTTATCAGCGAATTGTCGCGAGCTGCATACATTGTGATCGCAACAATGTATGCACGATAGCACGACGATGGTTGGATATTTATGAAAATATCAAATTTCAACTCCAACCATCGTTCGTCGCGGTAATTCTGGGCATGTTTAAACATGCCCAGCGGTAAATAATTTTCTCAGGATAGGAATGCTAATTAAGCACTTTCCTATCCTGAACAACTAGACTTGCGATTAAAAAGATCCAAGTCGAGTCAGTCAGATTTTAAAAGCGAAAGCGGTCGGAAATAAGAAGTCGAATTTTTAAACGAGGTCGAGTTAGAAGCAAAACTGAAAAACGGTTGGTTCGGTCGAAATCGGTCCGGTGGTTAAATTAAAAAGAAAAGAAAGAAAGAATACTAATAGGAAGAATATAAGTAGGATTGAGAGGATTCTAAGCAAAAAATAATAAGGTCTGTGTAAGAAAAAAAGGTGTAATATAAGACGGCTAAAGCCGCTAACTGTGTAATTAGTGGTGAGAAAGAAATAAGGCCTGTGTAAAACATACATGATAATAAATAGCGATAGTGAACTGGCATGAATATTACGAGTGTTTTATTTGGATACGTCACCCAATAACCCAGTGATCAACAAGTACGTAACAAAATTGGCGCAGCCGGTAGGATAGTGGAAGCCTGCTTTCTAAAAGTCAAAATAGAAAGGCATAAGAGCTTTAAAATCCGCTATCCTGCGAACCTAAGGGGTTCCCTTGACGAAGCCACTCAGGCCAAGTCACCCCCAACACTCGGGTAGATACCATCTCTAGGCGCCTCTGCTCCAGGCGGGCAAGCGTTCACCCCAAATAGTGCACAGGCACCACCGAGGGATACTATCAAACACTCCAAAGAAGGAAGTGGGAAACTATCCAAAACCTCCCAGAAGGACGAGTACAGATCAGCCAGGACACAGCTCTAAAAACAGCCTGAAGCTCCAGCCAACCAGACGAACAAACGCTAGCAGTCAACGATCCGGAGTTGAAGAGGAAATCGAAGACGGCTCATAAGCCCCCTTTTCAACTAGATCCAGGGGAAGTTAAGACGGCCCAGGGCCCCCCCAGCTGCAAAAGTAAGCCGAAATCAACCGACAAAGGATTGAGAGGGAACTCGAAGGCGGTTAAAGAAACCCCCCTCTCAATTACAGCAAAGGGACCTAAGCAGGCAAGGAGCCCCCCTTTTCACTGAACAGCGCATCATATGCCAGCCGACAATCCTGCTCTACCTCAGCAGGAACCAGAAACAGCAGCGAGGGAAAACTCTCCATCTTTAGCCGACGCGGGATCAACCCCAGGTGCCAATACACAGCACCCCGGTGAAGGTACATCATCCGCTGCAGGAGAAAAACCTCCACAGTTACCCCCAACAGGACCTAGACTTCGAAGCGGAACCGTTCTGCCAGGTCTGAATAGTCAAGTAAGTTTAGCTAAGTTTTTAAATAAATTATACGAGAGAGCGCGGGAATCGGATAAACTGACGATTACCCATTGTGACGCCTTAGAGCACAAATTAAAAACAGAGCGTGAGACCAGACTCGTCAAGTTAAAGACCTTAAAAGAAAAAACAATACAGTTCCGAAAGGAACTAGAACAGTTTTCCGAATCTCGGCGCTCACTCAGTTTAGATCTAGGAAAGAATAAGAGTGTTAGGTTAAGTGACAGTGATAGTGATAGCGACAGTGACGGTGAAGTAGCTGAACCAACTCCCGAAGACCTGCTAATCGATTGGCTCGAGGAATCCTTAACGGAAATCAGCCCAGAAACAAGCCCAGCTAGTCCACCCAAATTTCAATTTCCAGTCAATAGACTACACATAATGGTGGATTACGCTAAAGTAGCTAAGCTCACAGCTCAACTCGTTCCCTTATTTTCGGGTGAAAGTACCCCACAATTGGGACGAGAGTTACAAACCTTCATTGGCTGTTGCAAACAAACTATGCAGTGCCTTAATAATGAAGAAAAAGTGGCTTTCATTCAGGTCCTTCCTACAAGACTCAGAGGTGACGCATACCAATTATTCGCTTCAGACGTCCCTGCTTCATTTACTGAAGTAGAGGAACGTTTAAACAGAACGTATCTTCCCCGTGAGACATACCAGGAGCTGGTGAACAAATTAATTACCACCAGACAAAACCCGTTAGAATCTCTCACTGTGTTCATTACAAGATTGAAACAGTTGTTGACGATTTGCAACGAGGCAGCGACACAGAAGTATGGAGCTGAGGCAGTCCCTGCTGTGAAAACACAGCTGATGGATTTCGCCAAAAACGCTCTGAAAAGTGGAGTAACTAACCCACACCTGTGTCAATATTTGCTCACGCAGGGAGAAGGCGATCTAGAGTCACTAATTCAAAAAGCCTTGGACATGGAGAAATTACAACAAAGTGCTACATTCGTCCAGACCCCTCTGGTACAAGCTCCCCCAATGGCTCCAGTAGACCCAGATTTACGAGTGAGAGCTTACTATAGAGCTCCTTACTATCAAGTGCCATCAACACCTATGTTCGCATCACCTCGAGCTCCAAATCCAACCCAGTTTTCACGCAATGTGAATAACCCAGGTTCATCACAGTCACGACAAAGACCGTTTACAAACACTGATGCCAGAAACTCGGATACAGATGCACTGGTCCGTAACATCACGTGTAATTTCTGCCAGCGAAAGGGTCATACATATACAGATTGCCTTAAGCGCAAAAACACCCCTTTCTGCTCAAACTGCAAAATCTATGGACATGACGTCCGTGATTGCAGAAAAAGTCAACAGACCCAACAGATTGTTCCTCCACGCCTCTCCAACAGATCTACACCAGATCAACACAACCCAAAAAGTCCTCAAGTCTTCAATATAAGACTCAAATGCACCTTTTGTGGTCGCCGAGGACATGCAGACGAAGACTGCCGCCAGAAGGAAAAATGGGAAGCCCGGAGTCAGGGAAACGACATGCAGTCGACCCAAAACTCCCCGGCTCGACTATAAACCCAACTAAAAAATTAAAAGGGTCACCTCAAGCGCCCGAATCCGGTGTCCCTACAGTGAAACTTCCACTGGACATAAGCCTTAACGGCCATACAAAACTAGTAGTGGACACTGGCGCTGAGGTTAGTATTATTAAGAAAAGAGCAATTAAAGACCTCAAAATAATTAATTCCAATGAGGCATGCACTTTACAGACCCCTTTTGGAACCGGAAAGACATTGGGAAATTGCAAGGGCAACTTCAATTTTAAAAATAAAATTCCCTGCAAGTTTCAGGTGGTACAAAACCTGCCAGGTCTTTCCGATGACGGCCTATTAGGAAACGATTTCCTATCAAACAATTGTAATGTTGAAGGCCCAAATAAAGCACTCAAGTTTCCTTGTACGGAAACAAATCCCGAAGAGTTCACCGTGCCCTTGTCATGCAAAACGGACAAGCTGTATTCCAGAAAAGCAGTCGAAGTGAGGTCACTTGCTGAAAAGATGGAACCTAAACAGGTTAAGCTATCTACATGCAGTGTCTCCAAGGCATCTCAACAGAGTAATGCTGGCTGCCAGGTTCAACAAGAGCCGACGGAATACGAAAAGAGCTGTCTGGGTGATCAAGAAACCAGCGATATGAGGCAGCATCTGGTTACTTTAGAGGAACCGATATGCATACCTGCTAGGTCACAAATTATCACCACAGTCCCGTTACGAGTGAAGGAAGAAATGCTCTGTTTATCTAAAGAGATAGGCGACGGAGTCTTCCTGGCCAATAGTTTACTCCCTACTGGGAAAGAAACAGTGCTAGTTGCCATACTCAACATTAACAATTTTAAAGTAGTCATCAACAGTTTATTATTACAACTGCTCCCTATACATGACTACGCCGTCATCCCAATAGGAGAAGCCGCTGATACACAACACGTTCTCAAGCCGAATAAATCGCAAGCGAGTAACACAAACATCAGTGAGCCTCCCAAGGCAGAACAGAAGTCAAGCAAAACTTCTTTCTCCAGAATACCTAGATATAAGTTACTAACGCGGCCCAAGAGCCCCACACAAGGCGTGTGCGAGCTCAGTAAGACCCGAACAGAGGCAGCAATGACTCCACCGTCCAATAGAGTAAATTATAAAAAAATTTCGAGGCCCAAGAGCCCTATAAAAGATGCGAGCGAGATCCAGAAGCCGGTAAACAAGATGCCGAGGACTCCTCCGTCTAGTTCACCTAGATTTAAGATATATACGAGGCCAAAGAGCCCTATAACAGGTGCGTGTGAGCTCAGTAAGACCTATTCTCAGGCAAAGACGACTCCACCACCCAACCAAGTTAGTGTTAGGAAACAACAGTGGCCCAAGAGCCCTATCACAAGTGCGTGCGAGCTCAGTAAGACCTATTTAAAGGCAAAGTCGACTCCACCACTTAATAAAATTAATATTAAGAATACAAGGTGCCCCCTGAGCCCGATAAAAGACGCGTGCGAGATCCGTAAGACCTCATTGAAGGCAAAGTTGGCTCCACCGTCAAATAGTATTAAGAGAACCAATTTTTCACGGCCTATTAGCCAAAATACAAAAGCGTGCGAGTACTTGGACCAATGTAAAGTACCCATAAAACATGGTACTCCACCGTTAAAAATGCAGGAAGCCCATTCCCTGCCATCTAGTAATGTAAGTAAAACAGATAGTAAGTGCACAACTACACCAAATGAGGAAAGAGACATAAGCTTTTCGGAAAACACAGCTATCTTACAACACGTAAAATACTTATTTCCGGATCATGAAGATCCCACACATACTCCGCGAGTCAACAGGTTAGACCAAGAGCTCAGCCTAGACCCAAACCTAAATGCGGAAGAAAAAGCTTCGATATCCGAACTCTGCTACGAGTACAATGATATCTTCTTTCTAAAAGGTGATAAGCTCACATACACAAATGCTATCACCCACAATATCCCTTTAATACAAGATCAAGCGCCCATAAACCAAAAGGCCTACAGACTACCAGAGACCCAGAGACAAGTAATCAACGAGCAATTAAGAGAAATGCTAGACAACGGGATAGTCCAAACTAGCAAAAGCCCTTGGAATTCACCCTTATTAGTGGTCCCCAAAAAGGCGGGATCCGATGGTGAAAAAAGGTGGCGCGTCGTTGTCGATTTTCGCAAATTGAATGAAAAGACAATTGGCGACGCATTTCCGCTACCCCGAATCGAGGATATTCTTGACCAACTAGGTCATGCCAGGTACTTTACCACTCTCGATTTGGCCAACGGCTATCATCAAGTCTTAGTCGACAAAAAAGATCGACATAAGACCGCTTTTAGCACTAATTACGGGCACTACGAATTTAAGCGTATGCCATTCGGACTCAAAGGAGCTCCCGCCACATTCCAACGCCTCATGAACTTCGTTCTGACAGGCCTACAAGGCCTCGAATGTTTCGTTTATCTTGACGACATCGTCATTTACGGCAAAAACCTAAATGACCACAATGATAAACTTCGTAAAGTCTTCGACAAATTGAGAGAGAACAACCTCAAACTGCAGCCAGAGAAGTGCCAGTTCTTGAGACGAGAAGTTGTTTACCTAGGGCACAAATGCTCTAGCGAAGGTGCATTACCAGACCCCAGCAAAACGGCCTGCGTCCAAACATTTCCTGTTCCCAGAACAGTAAGGCAAGTCCAGTCCCTTTTAGGACTCGCCAATTACTATAGGAAGTTCATTCCGGACTTCTCTAAAATTGTTCGTCCAATCACGAATTTACTCCGCAAGGACGTAAAATTCAATTGGACCGAGAAATGCCAAGAAGCATTTCAAAGCATTAAAAATGCTCTAATTTCCCCACCACTTTTAATCTATCCAGATTTCTCTAAACCCTTCAACCTCACAACGGACGCCAGTAACGAAGCATTAGGCGCTGTGCTTTCCCAAGGAGAAGTGGGAAAAGACCAACCTATCGCCTATGCAAGCCGAACGCTGAACAAAGCCGAGAGAAATTACTCCACTATTGAAAAGGAGTTATTGGCTATAGTCTGGGCCACTAGGAATTTCCGATGCTACCTCCAAGGCAGGAAATTCACGGTCTACACTGACCACAAGCCTCTCAAAGGTGTCTTTAATGTAAAAGACCCGACTTCCCGTTTGGTGAGATTTCACCACAAATTATCAGAATTCGATTATACCATCGAATATAAACCAGGGAAGTATAATACCAATGCGGATGAATTAAGCCGCATTCCACAAGTATTAATCGAAGACAATACAGGCAACACTTTAACGGTACAAGCCCAAGTCCACCACACTATGGACTCAGATGTGGAGGAAAACATTTCCCCAAGTAAAAAGAAAACAAAGAAACCCGCTCATTGCTTCGCCGTGACCAGAGCTCAAAAACAAAGAGCCCAAGAGGCCAATACTAGCTCCAGCGCTGAAACACAGCCTACGGCAGCGGAAGATAAAGAAACTAAACTCCCAGAGGCGGAAATACAACCCCCTGCTACGCTTGAACAAGAAATAAGTCCAGTCAAGGCACCTGAGATAATCACGAGCCCCAAGGAAGTTCAAACAATCCTAAAGGATTACCACGACTCTCCTTTCGGCGGCCATCAGGGTGTCATTAAGACTTATAAAAGAATCAGACGCAAGTATTGGTGGAGACACATGCTTAGCGATATAAAAAAGTACATAAAAAAATGCCCTAAGTGCCAAACAATGAAGGCATCGCCACAATTCAAGATGCCAATGGTAATAACGGACATCGCAGAACAACCTTTCGACAAGGTTTACCTCGATATAGTAGGTCCACTAGAAGAGACCATATCAGGTAATAAATATATCTTAACTTTCCAAGATAATCTCACCAAGTTTGTCGATTGGTATGCCATACCAAATGGAGAAGCAGTAACGGTGGCGCAAATCTTTTTCAATGAGATTGTCACGCGTTATCGCATTCCAAAGAGAATAGTCACCGATCAGGGAACTAATTTCCTGAGTGAGCTATTCAAGAAGGTCTGCAAACTGCTAAAGGTAAAGAAGTTACAAACTTCCGCATACCATCCACAGTCTAATGGAGCACTAGAACGTGCCCATAGACCACTAATCGAATATCTGCGTACAATCGTAGACGAGAATCCCAAAACATGGGATCAATTCCTACGAACCGCTGCATTCGTGTACAATAACAGTGTACACGAGGGTACTAAACTAACCCCGATGGATTGCCTCTACGGCTTCACAGCGGATGTCCCAACTAATTTAAAACGGGACCCTGAGCCCGTATATAACCACGAAAGTTATTACCATATGCTCAAATACAGATTACAAAAATCATATGCCACGGCTCGTAAAAATCTCTTAGCCAGCAAACAACGCTCAAAGGCATATTACGACAAAACAGTCAGGCCTCTCACTTTCCACCTAGGAGACAAAGTCCTCCTCAAAAGTGAAAGCCGCAAACACAAATTGTCTCAAATCTGGGTTGGCCCGTATCTGGTAATCAACGTACCTAGTCCAACAAACACTACCATAAAAATAGGCAAACGGCAGGTTGTAGTACACAACAACCGTTTAAAGCCCTATTACGAGTAGTACACTGGTACATACACCTTTAGAAAATAAGTCCCACTGAAACAAATTTTCGCCAGTTAAACTAATAACTACCTACTTAAAGGTTCCGTACTTGGGATTACTCCCTATGACTCATGAAGTCAAACTTTACCTAAATTTTATTTAAATTAATAAAAAATACGCTACGTAAATAAAACTGAACATATAACAAATAAACCCATTGTTGTAAATTAACTAATTCCCTAATTAAACTTTTGAAAGAATACAATGCTCATCTTTTGACGACATTTAGCAGGAACCGGCTTACAGTCCTCCTATCCTGTTCTACCTCGTCTTTCTTTTAGCAAGTAAGCCCCCATTATACAAATTATCAACGATTTAATTAAGCAATACTATACCTAAATGTTATATGCTATTTAGTATAACTAACTGACTAAAGAAGCCTATCCTTCATTTTCTACAGAGCATGAAGCACATATTGGTGTTAATATGCTGCTTCCATCTGGCAATGGGACAAACTCAACCGGAAGCCTACACAATAAGTCCCCTGAACAATACAGGAATACTGTATGAGGACTTAGGAAAATTACAAGTATACCACAGTACATGGAATATACTAACGGAGATCAACCTAAGGGAACTGGACAACCAAACGCTTATGGCAGAACAGGCGGAGCACTTAGTTCACCGACTATGTTCGAATCGCTCTCAAACCGATGAGCTATGCCTGGTCCAACAAAAACACGTTCATTCACTCTTGGAAAATATCAAGAGAAGAACAAGTGTCATTCGAGAAGTGGTCCCCAAATCAAGATCAACAAGATCTATCTTCGATGGAATAGGTAATGCAATGCACTACCTATTCGGGACCATGGACAGCACTAATGAACAAGAGGTATACAGTCGACTCGAGGAGCTCGAAACAAATACAAAAGCACTAGCCGACCTGGAAAGACAGCAGATCAGTGTAGTCAAAACTACACTACAACAAATTCAAAAGCCACTGACATCTCTGCAGGAAAGACAACGTCAAATAAATCTCCAGGTAAATAGAATGCAAAATATCACTGATGATTTACTAATGAGACAATTAAGGCAGGAGATAATTTCAAGCCTGACCTTACAAATTGTCGAGATTGAGTACAGGCAACAAGCCTTACTCGACATAATAATCTCCAGTAAGAATCACCAGTTGCATCCGCTAGTGGTGTCTCCCAAAAGTTTATTAGAGATATACCACAAGTCCCACGCTACTTGCCCAGATGCACAAAATTGTCTCTCCCTGTTATATCAGACAGCGGAAACAAAGGCTCGTATAGTCCAAGACAAATTAGTTATTAGAATACAACTTCCGATTTTCAATTTACCACGAATGAAGTTGTATAGGATACATAGTTTCCCTATCCATGTTAATAAAAAACCATCATTGGTACCCGAAATACAGTACTCGCACGTAGCGCACCAGGTACAGACACAGGATATTCTATTATTAAAAACACAAGATCTTAAAATCTTCAAAAAGATCACTCAATCTTCCAAAGAGGACACTTACATCGCTAAGCTAGGCATTCCCATAACAAAGGCTACAATGTCCAAAGAATGCGTAGTGAAGCTGCTCTTTAATCCATTAAAGGAAGAGCCACAGTGTCAATTTAGAGCGCAAATACCTCCCAGAGACCTACTTATTAAATTAAGTAAACCAAATTCTTGGATATTCTCGTTGATAGAACCAACAATTGTACACCTTCAGTGTACCCAACAATTCCTAACTTCAAAAATAGAAGGCCAAGGAATAATTACTATCAACCATCCCTGTCAATTACAAGTAGGATCACAAATCCTACATTATGAGGCAGAAAATATCCAGCAATTGAGTCTCAAACAACCCAACTACTTCCCAAATATCGCTCCATTAGAGCAAATGGTAGAAAAATATCTTAATGAAACCAAAGAAAAAATACCGTCGGAAGAAATACAGACAGAACTATATTCAGGAGATGACACTAACAGCATCATCCTAGAAGGTACCCAGTCATTAAAAGAACTGGACAAAAAATTAGAAAAAATAGTTCCTCATATCAGTCACCACCCTACACATGTCCTAGCTGCAACATCCGTATCCTTAACTGGTGTTGTCATCACATGTATGGTACTGTACCTGGTCGCCAAATGGCTAGTCCCATTCATAAAAAATTATCGTTCACGCAAGCCTAAGAAAACCCCAGAGGCGGAGGAACAAAGCAAACAATTCGAAATAATCGAACCTACCCCTCTAAAAAGGACCCGCACCTTGCCACCTACTAGGTCAGTGCAAGTGGTATAGTATCACCACTTCAAATGGTCATCAGCATTATCACTGGTACTAGAACACAGAAAAAATAAATGTAAGTGGTTTCTATTAACCCCAAATAAATCAGTTAGTAATAATAAATAATAATGAAAACGAAAGGGGAGAGAACATAAATAAATAATTATTAAAGCCTAGACTTAAGGTAAAATAGGGTAATAAGAACATATATATACTCAAAACAAAAGGAAGTAAAAGATATCCTCCCCCGCTAGTGTTAAATAATAATAATAAACAATATAAATAAAAATAAATAAGAAAACAAAAATAGGATTACAAATAAAATAAACAAAATAAATAATGTAATAAAACTAACCTAGCATAAAAACTATATAACCACTAACATTAAAATAAAACGTAAAATTTCTTTTTGCATAAAGAAAATAAGTAAATAAATAAGAATAGAATAGGAATGAATATCTGAAAACAAACTTTAGAAAATAAGATGGCAAAATCCCTTTTTGTAAAATAAGAAGATATGTCAAGCCAAAAACCAGTGCCAATCCGATCAAGAACCGAACGACCGCGCCGACTAAACCAGGTAAAAAAAAAAAAAAAACAAACAACAAAATCCTGAAAGGGGATGGGAACATTAAGTTAAACTCATTTTTTTTAGAAAAAAAAGAACTTTTTTAATCAATAAGGAAAGAGTAGAAAAATAGGAAAGATACAAAAAATTTTAAATTTTATAAAAAAAGTCATAGGGACCACTCAGACACCCTGTTCCTCTGCGTCCCAATCTTCGGGGTCGTCTTTCCGGTCTTCAGGGTCCGCATACTCGCCTCCTTCCCAGTCTGTGGAGGCCATGAGACCTCCCACGGCCTCGTCGTATCCCGGCGGCGACCCAAAGGGACTGGCACGTTCCTCGGAGCCTGATGGTGAGGCGGGAGGAGTGCCAAAAAAGGCCTGATAAAGCGCGGCCACGGGGTCATCCCCGGAAAACAGGCAGCAGAAGCAAAAAGATAATTCCCCGCTAATAACCAGAGTGCCTCCTGTAAAGGTTAAATTGTTAGTTTAAAAAAAAAAAAAGTAAAGAAATTATATAAGAGGAAACTCACCCGAGGCCGACCATCCCATACCTCCATGAGGAAGCAGGAACAGGTTGGTAGTATAGGAATGCCCGGCCACTGCGGGCTCCATCCATACTACAGCAGGACGCTGACCCCGCTCGTGGAGAAGTAGGCGAATGGGTCCTTCCCACTCGCGGACAACCCGCAGCACGCAAATGGTGGTGAGTCTGGCGGTAAAATAGCCGGGAGGAAACCACGGTGTCCGATCTAAATCCACTCGGAACGTCATGTTGAATGAGCCAAAAATCTTAGTGCAATGCCCAAATTTCTTATATGTTCCCGACCATCGATATATAAACAAAATCTTTCTCAACTGAGATAAGACGGACGGCATTAATCAAGAAAGTTAAAACCTAAACATCTGGTCAATGCAATTGCGCTGACGTGCACAAAGTGATTTCCGTCTACACCCTCCCCTGAGTATTATTCCTCTTCAAAGAATAATACTCTTTTTCGAAGGGGGAAGGATTGTTATATATCTAAATTATCTAAAATAGATATTTTAAAAATAATTATAATTGATTAAATTTATTTAACCAACATACATAAGTATAAAGCTAATCATGCTTAAAATATGGTTAGCTTATCTCTCAGCAAAGCGAAAAATTGCCATCAGCAATTTCGTCACATTCCTTTGCACAAAACCAAAATATTTTCCCATAAGAACGACTTGGGAAAAATAGAAGTTTTAAGTTTCATCCCAAGTCGTTTCATTAGAAAAAAACAAAAGCCCCACGACAAATCGTACCTTCAGTAAGATTTGTCGTAAATACGATATGTATGTACATACATACAAACATACATATCGGGCGCATAAAATTTTACGTCGGTGAAGACTGAAATGATCAAGTCTTCACCGAAAAAAGCTCTTATCAGCGAATTGTCGCGAGCTGCATACATTGTGATCGCAACAATGTATGCACGATAGCACGACGATGGTTGGATATTTATGAAAATATCAAATTTCAACTCCAACCATCGTTCGTCGCGGTAATTCTGGGCATGTTTAAACATGCCCAGCGGTAAATAATTTTCTCAGGATAGGAATGCTAATTAAGCACTTTCCTATCCTGAACAACTAGACTTGCGATTAAAAAGATCCAAGTCGAGTCAGTCAGATTTTAAAAGCGAAAGCGGTCGGAAATAAGAAGTCGAATTTTTAAACGAGGTCGAGTTAGAAGCAAAACTGAAAAACGGTTGGTTCGGTCGAAATCGGTCCGGTGGTTAAATTAAAAAGAAAAGAAAGAAAGAATACTAATAGGAAGAATATAAGTAGGATTGAGAGGATTCTAAGCAAAAAATAATAAGGTCTGTGTAAGAAAAAAAGGTGTAATATAAGACGGCTAAAGCTAACTGTGTAATTAGTGGTGAGAAAGAAATAAGGCCTGTGTAAAACATACATGATAATAAATAGCGATAGTGAACTGGCATGAATATTACGAGTGTTTTATTTGGATACGTCACCCAATAACCCAGTGATCAACAAGTACGTAACAAGGTGTCTACCCTCCACCACGATGCCCTCAAGCATAAGCTTGGTAGCGCTTTCGAGGGTTGTGGTATACACCTCAACCATTCCCCTAGCTATTATCCCCATGGAGAATAGCTGCTCACAGGAGATGACGCGGAAGATTGCCTTCAGGTATGCATCCTCTGATGTGCTCCAACTGCATCCCGTAGCTCTCGTCCTGCCACCTCCCGTCGAAGAAGCCCTGGAGGCCCGCACTGGTCTTGGGTCGAGGCTACCCGCGTCCAATGGGGCTGGACGAGGAGTGATGCCTTTGCTCAAAATTTCAATGGTACTATTTTTCCTGGAACCACCACTTACCTGGGCATACGAAATCCCTGGCAGTACAGGTTGGGGTCGCAGTAATGCTGCTGGTCCTACTGGCTGGCTCTTGGAGGTGCTTGAAGAAAGCGGTGGCCTCATTACCAAGCCGTCGGGCTTTGGTGCTGACGACGAAGCCTTTTGGACGACTTCCTTCAGGGTAGGATGCTGTCCTCGAGTCGAAGATGTCGACTCAGCATTTTCTGAAACTGCAGTTACAGACTCTGCAGCAATATCTTGCGTTTTTGGAGTTGTTGCTCCAGACTCTTCTAGGGCAGTCGCACTTTTCCTGGCAATTACCTTGGCCTCTTCACTTGGGCCCGTAATGGCCTTTTCTGTGGGCCCTTGGGTTTTTTTTATAGAAGAAGAAGAAGAAACATTTTTGGTCTTCTTCCGTCTTCGTTTTAATTTGATGGGATCATCAGTCCCCCCAGAATCGCTGCTGCACGAGCTCATTGTGAGCACGGCAGAGAATGCTTTTAATTTTTTTCACTTCCAAATTTCTATAATTTTTTAGTCCAATAAATTTCCCAACTTTGCAATAATATTTTCTAAATTTTATCAAACTAAAATTTTTCACATTTTGGGCGTTGCCATGGCAACGACCAAATTAAATTAAATAATTTTCTTAAATGTCACTAGAATTTTTTTTTTACTTTTCACAACTTATATTTGAAATTTCTTAAATGTTTTTTATAGTTTTACAGTGCACTAAAACACACACACTTATAGTCAGTTTGGAGAACTTCCACGGCTTTTCACTGCTTTGTTCCGCTTTTATCTTGATTATTTGTGGAGCTCTTAGGTGACGCGTTCGCTCTCCAAAAATAATAATAATAATGTTTATTCATTCAACAATAGGATTAAAATATAAATAATTCGTCTCTCCTAAACATCTAGACATGGCCTACAGCCGTCTGTCAGTTGGCATTCCAGATTTAATTCATCTATCCTATAACCATCTTAACTAACTGTCTATAAATTAACTTTCACCTTATTTCTTTTTTAACAATTGAATTCGTTAACCAACATTCTTCGCTATCTATATGCTTCCCTAATGTAATTATATAGCATCTTCCAATCTATTCCGTTCATATACTCAAAAAATTCGCCCTCGTTCAACGTACTCCTGCCAAAATATCTGATTCTGTATTCTTTGAGTATGGGACATATTGCAATAAAATGATATGTATTCTCTACATCATCTCTATTACACATAGAACAAATCCCGTATGTATTTTTTTTAAAAGCTCTAGCATTGAGATCCAGTAATCCCCCGCGCGCTTCAAACAAGGCTCTTTTGACCTCTATAGAAAATTCGTCAGAAATATCTATGAAAACCATCATGTTCTAACCTAGGATATATATCGTGGAACATGGCCGCGCTTGCCTTATCTAAGCTTACATTCCATAACCTTTGACTCAGCGATCTTAACATGTCTTCTCCAGCTTTCACCCATTGCGCTTTACTAAAGTTATCAATGCCCAGTACAACGTTATTTTCTTGTATGTTTTTCAATAGTTCTGGCACCCAAAATATCCTTTTCCTTATACATTCGGTGGCATGTCTCTTCGGCTTGTAAAATAAGGCTGCCCTGTCTATCGAGTCAAATGCCGCTTTGAAGTCTACAAAGAAGCCATAAACTTTTTTCTTTCCTCCTTTATGTTGTAATTTGATGATGCTATAAAGATTAAAAATATTATCGATAGTAGAATACCCCTTCCTAAATCCAGCTTGACACTCTTTCATTATGCTATATTCATCTATCCATTTATTTATTCTTTGTAACAAGACCCCCGTAAATATCTTGCAGTCTGCATCTTCAAAGGATAAACCCCTATAATTGGTAGGATCGTTATATCCCCTTTCTTGTATAAAGGGTAAATAATAGCCTTTTTAAACGACTCGGGGCAAGTGCCAGTTTGGAAAAAATAATCATATCTCTGAGCGAGTTTGACCAAAAATTCGTCTATCGAGTATTTATAAAATTCTACAGGTATTCGATCCAAACCAGGTGCTTTACCGTCTTTAGCATTATTTAGTACCTCCTGACTCTCCGTAACTTTAAATGGAGCATCGAGTATCTCGTTTCTGGTACACGGCTCCGCATAATGTGTCGCTCTTATTGTACTTTTGGGATTTAATAAACTTTCAAAGTGCTCTACGAACAATTCCATAGTAATATCATTACCAGATACGAATTTCTGCTGTCTAAGCTCCCTAGCTAATGCCCACCAGTCCTTTATATCCCTAACCTGAGCTAATCTCAGCATTAATGACCTATGGTATTGAGCACGGGCCTTTTGACTTACCGTTTTATAGTGTTTGTTGGCCTCTATATAAAATCTTTTTGCATCCTCATTATTATTTCTTCTGTAGAGATTTAGGAACCTACAAGATTTATTTCTAGCTTTGATACATTCCGTATTATACCACTTACTCCTTGGAGATTTACAAGTTTGTAACTGATTGGGGTTATATCGAGCTGCTTTGTATATAATATCCTTAAAATTAAGCAGACCTTGTTGCTGCGAGTCCTCGAGCGTGTCGTTCGTATTGCTCTGCATTATTACGCTGCCAGCACATCTTCGGCAGCAGCCTCATCTCCTTAGCGTCATCCTCTCGTTTTGTATACCTAATTGCCAAGCATATTGGAGCATGGTCCGAAAAATTTGCCGGTATGACTTCCAAATTTTCTACATATTTTAGAGCCTCCCATGACACTGCGCATATATCGTTAACAGAAGAGCCCATGCTTCCAAGAAATGTAAATTCTCCCGTATAATCCCCATTCATTCTTCCGTTGAGCACTACGGCGCCACATTCATCAAGAAAGTCCAAATACCTTTTCCCCCGAGAGTCTACTTTTTTATCTTTAGAGTTCCTCACCTTGTTCACCTTTGTCAAACCTATCAACAGATTCTCATCTAGTATTTGTTCCTCACCTATCCGAATATTCAAATCCCCTATTATGACAAACTGATTGATTTTGCCCTCAAAAAACACATTTTTCAACTTTTCGAAATCGTGCTCCCACTTATTGCAGTTCAGATATGTTGGCAGGATATGTACTACTTTGGTTTTTATTACCATTTTGATTGCTACTACATATGCATATCTCACAAATTCACAATTCTTTAAATTTCTCTTACATGCTAATAACATACCGCCACTTGCCCTACCATAATTACATTGCCGTACGGCGGGAATCCACAATAATTTACAGTTGGAAAAGAACTTAGCGAATCTCTCACACTGATCTTCAACTAAATGAGTTTCTCTTAAAATGAACATTTCATAACTACATAAAAATGTGAAAAAATTAGGAAACATTACTTTATTGTTTAAACCATTAATATTATATGACAAAAGACGTACCTTACAAGAATCTACTTCCATACTACCCTTCTTCTCTACTTTACTCTGGCAGACGGCTTTTTTTCAATTTCTGTTCCTGTCTACTTGTTCTACCGATGCTCTTGCTCCTTCTCCATTTTATATTAATACATCAACACTTCTTCTAAATATTTTCTCTAATATCTGCATACCATCTTCACGTCCATGTATTAGTCTGTCATCTTTCGATAATCTTAATGTCTGTCCCTCAATGATTAGTTGTTCACCTCTGATGTATATTTTCTTTTTGTCCATTTTCTGGAGACATCTGCACATGCGTATCAATTTACTTTTCCTCTTCCTCAGTTCGGGTGGAAGGTCTCTGCTGACACTTATTTGCGTCCCTTTCAATCTTCTACAGCTTTTCAGCACTTTAATCACAGTATCCATGTTTTTGAATTCAGCCACCGCAATCCCATGAGATTCCAGTACACGCACATTATTGATTTCAACGCCATCAACACCCAAGAGACCTTGACATATATCGATGACCACTGATTTTACTTGCTGTTGCGCTTGCGTGCCTTTCATAAATCCCGTTACGCCTCTTGATGTGTTTGCGTAATCTGCTAATCCTCTGAATACAAGATTTTTTCTGCGAATATACAGGGTGGGCCAAAAGTCACCATGGGGTTTAAAAATTTAATAACTTTTTCGTTTATATATTTTTTTTATTTTTGTTTTTTTAGATTATAAAATATACAAAATGAAAATGTTTTTACGCTAAGTATGGAAAATAATGTCACTTAAATGACCGCCGTTATTAGCTTCGCAATGATGGGCTCTTTTTAGAGCATTTTCCATAACATCTTTCAACATTTGTGGCTGTAGCGCTCGAATTTCTGCAACAATGTTGGCCTTGAGTTCAAGGATTATCTCGGGCTTGTTCACATATACTCGCTCCTTCAAATAACCCCAAAGAAAACAGTCGGGTGCTGACAAATCTGGCGAACGCGCTGGCCAATTAATTTCCGAATTTCTTGAAATTATTCGCTGTCCAAAAATTTGCCTTAAAAGTGCCATTGTGTCTCGGGCAGTGTGGGCAGTGGCTCCATCCTGCTGAAACCACATCTCAGGTCTGTTGTCAAGAGCAGGACGTAAAAAATTTTCTATCATAAACCGATACCGCTCTCCATTTACGGTTATAGCACTTCCATCTTCATTTTCGAAGAAGTAAGGCCCAATGATATTTTCAGATGTAATGCCACACCATACTGTACACCTAATGGGGTGCAATTAGCGTTGATGAATGGCTCTTGGATTTTTAGAATCCCAGAACCTACATAATCAGATTTTCAATAAAGTTGATTTCATTTCTGGCCAACTGTTGAAATTTAACTGCAAAATTTAGACGTTGCCGATGATCTGCGGGTTTCAATTCTTGCACCAATTGCACCTTATATGGGAATAACAGTAAATCTTTTTTTAAAATGCGCCGTAGTGACGTACGAGACATCCCTAGCTGAGCAGAACGCCTTCTGGTAGATGTTTCTGGTGTTTCGTTAACACTTTGCTCTACACGTTCACTATTTTCCGCAGTGTGAATTATACGCGGTCTACCGGTTCGAGGCAAATCACTTACGGTACCATGTTGGTGGTGACGATCAACTAAGCAATGAATCATGGCTTCAGAGGGCGAAATTCTGACGTTAAAATGGCGACGATATGCTCTTTGCGTTAAAAGAATTGATCGCTGATTTAAGTAATAAAATTCTATTATTCTGGTTCTTTGTTCAGTTGTGAATCTCTCCATCATTTATTCTCCAGATGTTATTTATATAATCTAAAAAAAAAAATTAAAAAAATATATAAACGAAAAAGTTATTAAATTTTTAAACCCCATGGTGACTTTTGGCCCACCCTGTATTTCTGTGCTTCCTCTAACTCTGCTTTCATCACTTTTTCTTGCTTTGCCCATTTATGTATTTCCTCACCTAATGTCACATTTTGTGTTTTTAATTTTGTAACCTCAGCTTTAACGCTCTCCAGCTCTACTTTTGTAGCCAAATGCTGCAATTTTTCTTCTAGTAATGAACTGAAGCTCTCCATCATTATATCTCTTAGCTGCGCTGCTGTCATTTTTCCAACCTCGGTATTCATATTGATATTCGACATTACTAGGAATCGTTTGCCTATTGTTGGAGGTGTATCTGGTGACGTGGAATGCCTCGCACGTTTCGTCTTTTCAGCTATTATTTATATGTAATTAATAAACTAGGATTGAATGTAAACGAATATTATTAACTATATAATTACGTTTTTTTTTATAATTTTTATAATAACTACATTTATTTTATTTATTTAATTATAAATTTTTAACAAAAATGTTTCTATCTATTATCAGGTTTTATTTATTTTTCTTTACATATATGTACAATGATAGGATGTGAGATGTAAAAATTTCTCAATGCTTTTTTATTTTTTTTATTTTATTTATTAATTTGTTTTTTCAATGGGGATGTGGATTATTAGGATTAGAAAAAAAGGAGACTGTTTGTTAACGTCCCTAGGTTAAACGTTTTGAGTCGTTTTCCTTTTAGGTGCTGGGGTTATTTTGAAATTAAGTTTTCTTGGTGCAGCTCTAGGTACATTTTATAGTTCATCTTGAGAAAGTATTTTCCGTGATTTACAGATTTTTTGTTTGTATTTCACGTACAAATGCGCACAGAAAATTGAGATGATTAATGCAATCGTCAGATATGATAATGTGAAGTGGTGAATATGATGATTTTTGATTGGATTTAGCGGGATTAAGTCCTGCTCTTTTTGGGAATGGATGGATTCTAGCACTCTCTTTAGATCCGCGTTTGTTATAATCTCTAAGGGATCTGTTTCTATATGCGTTTCCTTTGTAGAAGACGTCTTATCCATATTATACTGGAAATGTTTATTGTTGGGTTAAAATAGGAATTATATTTGGAAACTTTTACGCTATGTCCGTGCAAGATGAGTTCCTCTATGTGTAGGGGTTCTTTTAAGGAGAAAAGCCAAGCGTTCTGTTGCGTTAATTGCGTCCAATAATAATCTTGTTCCAATGTTAGGATTTTACATTTTGATGTAATTGGTTCCTTTTTTATCAGATTCATTTCGCATTGGTTTGTTTTTGTATTTGCGTTAAGGATCGGTGATGATATCCTGCAATAGAAATGCATATGATCCAACGTTGCGCAATTATGGATATCATGTAATGCTAGTTCAATATAGTGCTCACGATTGAAGTCTATTAGCATATATTCCTTTGATGGTTCAATATATAAGTTATCATAACACGCATAACAACAATGGTGACATGCTAATAATTTTAATTTAATTTAAAATCAAATAAATTTCAAACGCGGTTATGTTGAATTGACAATTTTTGGTAAGTCACGTTGACTGACCAATATAATAAAAACGTAGAGTGTATAGATGTTCGCCAAGTAATAATACTATAGGTGTTGTATATATCTATATGTACGGTCGCCATGTAGTAATTAATGATGTAAATCTCTAAACGATGAGGCAGGAGAAGCTTTGTGAAAAGCAGGCCTCCGCTACTACGACGGGCGCAGCTGTAAACAGCAGATGCCCGGTAGTAGTCTTGAAATGAATGATACTATGTTGGCGCAGCTGTAAACAGCAGATGCCAAGTGGTAAATAAAACGACTACTTGTTGTATCTATAACTAGTAAAACCAATTGTCATTTATTCGGTTATTGCTACTTAATTTATACACAAATTGTTTCTTACCGTTAACGCAATTCTTCTTTCTTAATACAAAATGCATACTTGCATTTCGTTTACAATTATTATAGATCATGACGCAATTGCATATTTGCATTTATTTGTTTAACTCCGGCAGAAAGATGTGACGCAATATAATTGACCCGCATTACGCTGGTTGCAAGAAGGTAAACAAACGCATGTAAACAATTACAGTCACTTCTTAAGGTTGTGACATATATTTTGTTTAGCGTATGTTTTTGCTTAATTGCAATTAATCAATCGATCGCATTTATTGTGATTGATTAATTGAGCGATGAATTTTGGGTCAATTGAATAATGCAAGAATGCAGAATGAGCATTCTTGTATTTTCAATTGATTAGGAAATTGTTGTGCGAATTAACATCACACCTTTCCCTTTACGGAGAAAAAAAAATATAATAACAATCTTTGTTATTATTATTTTTTTTTTACATGCTTATTAATGAGTAATCCTATTCGATTTTGTTACATTGCTATGGTTTGGTTTACATACTCTATATACACTAATTTATGTTCTTATGTTTATGGTTTAGTTTAATTATTTATTTTCCTTAGCCTATTTTTGTGTATTTCTATAATTGTATTTTTATTCCTATCTTCTACTGTACAGTTTACATTATCTATAGATTTCACTGTGTATGGATCATTATATAATGGATCCAGTTTCTTTCTATTTTTTGAATTTATCAAGACTTTATCGCCAATTTTTAACAATATTGGGTGGCTATTTATTTCTTTTACTTTATTTATCGTTTGTTGCAATCTATATTTTATTTCTTTACTATACAACTCTTGATTATAGACGGGGTCTGGACGGTCGATATTAAGTTCAGATGGTAGGCTTATTCTTTTAGCAAATACGAGTTCGAATGGGGTGTATGTGTGTACCGTGTTAGGTGTGGTATTGTAGCAAAATGTATAGTAAGGTATCCAGTTGTCCCAGTCATCTCTATTCTCATTAACGAATGATCTTAAGTATTCGTTGAGACATTTGTGATTTCTCTCGAGCGCTCCTATTGTTTCTGGGTGCGCTGCGGTGGCAAATAGTTGTTTTATTTTTAAAATTTTGCAGATTTCTGTGAAGACCTGATTCTTATATTCTGTTCCTAGGTCAGTTTTCAACTTGTTCATTGGACCATATGTTAGTATGAATCCGTTGACTACTGCTTTTGCTATTGTGTTTACCTCTTTATCTTTTGTTGGGATAATCACGATGTATTTACTTAAATCGCACTGGATAGTTACGGCATACCTATTGTCATTTTGTGTCTTTGTGAATGGTCCAACTGTGTCTATTGACACTATGTCAAAAACCTTTATTGGCGTGGTTGTTACAACCATTGCTTCTTTGTTGTGTTTTTGATGTTTGTTTTTTGAGCAAAATTCACATTTGTTGACATATCTAGCTACTGATTTTTTCATGTTGTTCCACGTGTATATATCTTTTAGTTTGCTAAACATCCTTGACTGTCCTAAGTGTCCTCCCGTTGGGGTTGAGTGGAAGTCGTATAGTATTTGATTTATTTTTTCTATATCAGTCACTTGAATCTGTGGTTTATATATTATTATTTGTATTTTATTTAAAATTTTATTACATAGGCCTTAAATGCGGTTATATTCATCATATTAAAAATTTGCCTCTCTGCAGAGATGATCAGAGTCTTGGTCTGAAGTTGTTTGTCAATATACTCTTCCAATGCTTCAAATGCCTGCTCTAGTGCGGGTTCTACTGATTGGGTATTATTTATTCTTGTTATCCGCTTATAAAATATTTTATAGTTTAACGATAGCGTGAGTTCAATTCTTCTTTTATTATCAACGTTGATTTTTAATTCTGGTAATTTTGTTACTTCTGATGGTGCCAAGGCCTCAGTGATACGCAGTTGATCAGACTGCACACTTGTGTCATTGGTTTCTTCTTCTGTAACGTTAGTTTCTTTTCCTTTCTTTTTCATTGAGCGAGTTTTCATTTGTGATATTTTGATCTCCTTTAGATCTGATATATCGAGCTTTATTCTGGACAACGCGTCAGGTCCAGAATTTTCAGTTCCTTTGATATAATGGATTTCGAAATCAAACTCTTCCAAATCTAATCGCATTCGGGTTAATTTCGATGTCGGATTCTTCATTCCGAACAAATATGCTAACGGTCTATGGTCCGTTCTTACTATAAATTTTTGTCCATAAACATATGGTTTAAAATATGTTATAGCCCAATGTATGGCTGTTAGTTCTTTTTCAATTGTTGATTTGTTGCTCTCTCCTTGTGTGAATGTTTTACTTGCGTATGCAATAGGTAGTTCTTGTCTATCAAAATTTTGGGATAGAATTGCCCCACAGGCAGTGTTTGATGCGTCTGTCGATATAATGAATTCTTTATTAAAATCAGGGTGTTGTAATATTATGGGCGACATAAGCGCTGATTTTAAAATATCAAAGGCTTTTTGGTGAGTTTCAGACCGTTCAAATATTGCCTTTTTCCGGAGCAGTCTATTTAAGGGTAGTGCAGTATCTGCGAAGTTAGGAACAAAACGACGGTAATAGTTACAAAATGCTACGAAACGCCTGACTTCATCTGCGCTCTTGGGTTAATTTTTTATAACATCATATTTTGAGCTATCTGGGCTTATATCTTGTACTGAAATTTTGTGACCAAGGTATGTAAGTTCCATTTGAAAAAATTTACATTTTTCTGGATTTAATTTGAGATTTCTCTCTCGTAATCTCTTGAATACGGATGACAAATTTTTTAAGTGATGTGCTTCTGAGCATCCGATGACTATTATGTCATCAATATATAAAAATGCGACTTCTGGTGTTAGACCTGCCATAGCGATTGTCATCATTCGCTGAAAACTGTTTGGGCTTATATTAAGTCCGAAAGGAAGTCGAGTAAATTGGTAGTGTCCCTGGTTGGTTGAGAAAGCTGTGTACTTTCTAGAAGCTGGGTCTAAAGAAATTTGGTGAAATCCAGACATAAGGTCTAGTGTTGAAAAATATTTTGCACGGCCCATTTGATCTAATATATCTTCTATTCGTGGCAGTGGGAATTTATCTGAAAGTACTTTCTTGTTTAAATTTCTGAAATCTACCACTAGTCGCCACTTTTTGTTTTGAGTACTTGATTTTTTTGGTACTAATAGAATTGGAGAGTTGAATTGGGAAACAGAGTTTTCTATTATTTTATTATCCAGCATTTTCTTCACTTGATTATCGATTTCCGATTTATGTGCCTCCGGGATTCTATAGTTTTTTGTGTATACCGGTACTTTATCTGATAGCTCTATTTGTTGCTCATAGAAATTATTAGTTGAAAGTGGTTCATTTTCGAGGGAAAATATGTCTTGATATTCCTGACATAATTTTTCAAATTGAGGTCTAGCATAATTTGGTATGGACTTTACATTTAAAGCAGAAATTACTCGATTTGCTCTGTTCTTGTTGGGAATATTTTTATTCTGAATGTTAAAATGTGCTAAAGGTTTGGTTTGAAATTTGGGTTCTTGGATAGTTATTGTTTTAGTTGTCGTATTCAATATTCTAACTAATGGGTCTTTCGCTGAGGTAATTGTTCCTCCTACGAAAACTCCTGGTTCGAATTCTTCGCCAATTACGACAATATCGTTAGCTTCTGATTTTATACTTTTGATTTTTTTAACAATTTCGCATCGGGGTGGTATCACGATAACGTTTGAGGATGGACCACTCATTACGGGTATTTCGATTGACTCCTCGGCTGTATTTAATGTAAGTATCCAAGTGTCGTAATCAATGGAGGCTTTGAATTTAGTTAGGAAGTCAAGTCCTAAAATTGCATCTGCCTCAATGGCTAGATCGTTGTCTACTATTTGGAACAGGTGTTCGGAAAATTGATCGTTGAAAGTGAGAGTAGCGTAGGTTGCTCCTATTGATTTTCTTGTATTATCTGTGATACCTTGTATGACACAAGTATTTTTAGGATAGTATCGTTGGTCGGCGCTTATTTTGCCTCTTTTAAAAATTGATATGTCTGCTGCTGTGTCGACTATAAATGTGCATACTGAACTACACATATCTACATACGCTTTTACGAAATTAGTGAGAGAGATATTTAACGTGTGGACTCTTAGTTTATTTGTGAGGTCTCCCCCAACCGATCTGTTTCTTCTTCTGGTTGGGGGCTTGGCATTCCCCCGAACCATAGAATCGAATTCTTCTATTACTTTGTTGGTTTCCATTATTCCACTGATGGTTACGGTAATTGTTCTGGTTTGAATTCCGGTAGTTATTCTGATTCGAGAAATTTCTGTTTGGGTTGATTAGATGGCCAGTATTAGTGAATCTTTGGTTCTGTTGGCTTTGCCATCTGTTCCTATTAAATCTTCTATTGTAATGTTCTCTGTATTGGTTTAAATTAGATCTAAATCTTTGTGGTTGTCTGCTTTGGTAGTGCAACACGTTATTCTGCTGTGGTTTATCCACTGCAACTGCCTTTGCTGTAATCTCAGTTAGAGTTGTGAGATTACTCGCCTTTAGTATCAATTCTGTATCTCTATTAGATACGTTATTTGCGAACGTCTGGATGAAAAATTTTTCTGCCAATTTCTCGGCTGACTCTCCAGTCGCGATTTTCTCTGATATGAATGCTCTAGTCAGCTGCCTTGACAGGTCTTCGATTTGTGCAGAGAAATCGGTAATTTTTCTATTTCCTTGCTGACACGATCTTAATTGTGCTAGAACTGCTTCAGATGAGACTTTCACAGAAAATTTCCTTGTCAGTTTTTCTTTAATTAAGGGAACCGTGCTAATTTCGTTAGTTATTGCGTGTTTAGCTTTCCCTGTAATTCTGGTTCGGATAAATTTGATCATAATTTCTTTCTGATCTGATGGCGTAAGCTCATCT
Source organism: Dioctria rufipes (assembly GCA_963924295.1). Lineage (NCBI taxonomy): Eukaryota > Metazoa > Arthropoda > Insecta > Diptera > Asilidae > Dioctria > Dioctria rufipes. The sequence continues at coordinate 110,750,746 of OZ002740.1, forward strand.
AGCAGTTCTATTGATTCGATGAAAGCTTCTGTTTCTGGTTTTATTGAAGTTACTTAAAATGTTCTTTAACTCCTCCTTTATATCTTTTAACTGTTCCATTCGTTCATGTTTATTAATTTATGTATTCTATTTAAACATTTGTTTTAAATCTTGTTTCTTTCTTTTTACTTTTGAATCGTAATTTGCGCTGGACTGTTAAGATATTTTTTTCTAAGCCCCATTCGGTGGTCTCGGTACAGAGTGTACACTAATTCTATTACCTTCACAACTGCTATGATCGCCAAAAGAATAATAATCTGCTTGTTATCAATATTGACCGTATCTTCTATTATCAGGTTGTTGACAATCTCACCGTTATTGTCTGCGTGTTTCGAATTAGTTTTTCCCATATTGTTAAAACGTTGTCTATTTTTTTTTTTAGCTTTTTTAAAATTTCCTACTATATAACGGAGGTTTACAAAGTTTTTAAAATTCAATCATTAATTTTACTTATTGTATTCAATACCTATCTAAAAAAAAATTGTACTATTAATTATGTTTAGTGCCTATATACCTGTGTATTACTTTTGTTTCCCTTATTTTTTTGTTTACTACTATATTTAAGTTAAGTTACTGCTGATTAGTTGGACATCTGTATATATGATATATGATATAATGATTAGTATTTACATTTGATAGATTTTCGTATCTAATTGTGGTAGTTGTAATTGTATTCACAAAACTTCAAAATTTCTCCTATTTTCTAATGATATTTATTACTTTGCTGCCATTATTGAGAAGTTTGGGTGATCTTAGAGATTAACTGCCATGATCCGGAAGTACGTTAATTAAAAAAAATTTGTTTCGTCTTGACGGTTGTCCTCTATTTATTATTTATGAGCTGTCGATGTTAGTCGATTTTGGTTATCTTAACTCTGCATTATTGTCGCCGTCCAAAGATTGCAGTTATCACTGTCCGAAGATTCGGTTCTTTTCTTCACGATCCGAAGATTGCAAGTTAATGATCACGGTCGCCATGTAATAAAAACGTAGTGTGTATAGATGTTTGCCAAGTAATAATACTATAGATGCTGTATATATCTATATGTACGGTCGCCATGTAGTAATTAATGATGTAAATCTCTAAACGATGAGGCAGGAGAAGCTTTGTGAAAAGAAGACCTCCGCTACTACGACGGGCGCAGCTGTAAACAGCAGATGCCCGGTAGTAGTCTCGAAATGAATGATACTATGTTGGCGCAGCTGTAAACAGCAGGTGCCAAGTGGTAAATAAAACGACTACTTGTTGTATCTATAACTAGTAAAAACCAATTGTCATTTATTCGGTTATTGCTACTTAATTTATACACAAATTGTTTCTTACCGTTAACGCAATTCTTCTTTCTTAATACAAAATGCATACTTGCATTTTGTTTACAATTATTATAGATCATGACGCAATTGCATATTTGCATTTATTTGCTTAACTCTGGCAGAAAGATGTGACGCAATATAATTGACCCGCATTACGCTGGTTGCAAGAAGGTAAACAAACGCATGTAAACAATTACAGTCACTTCTTAAGGTTGTGACATATATTTTGTTTAGCGTATGTTTTTGCTTAATTGCAATTAATCAATCGATCGCATTTATTGTGATTGATTAATTGAGCGATGGATTTTGGGTCAAAAATGCAGAATGGGCATTCTTGTATTTTCAATTGATTAGGAAATTGTTGTGCGAATTAACATCACACCAACAAGTATCGACACCGGATACGTGTTGCAATTTATTTGATTTTACATTAATGTTATGCGTGTTATGATAACTTATATGAACGATCCGTTAAGGAGTGTAGGTAATGGCATTACTTTGAATATTTGGTATGGTTCCTTGAAAGGAATGGGAATTCTGAGTTCTATTATTATTTTATTATTGAAGATATTGGCGGCTATTGTACTCAATTTGTAAATTTGTGTGATTATATTTTTTCTAGAGTTCATGGGAAGCATCATTGAATTTGGCAATTTTTGACAAATCTTTAATAAAAGATCTTCAATATTTTTCTGTGATATTAGTGTAGGATGGAATTTTCCATACTTGGAATCTGTTAAAAGATCAATTAATTCTGTCTGGGTATTCTGATATCTGAATGCCATTAAAGAGTCTAGTGAGATGAGTGAGTCAAGTTCAAAGGATATTTTGTTATCCAATGTTCTGTTTTCCATTAATGATGTAGCTATCTCTATTGAAATTATTTTTTTATGCATAACCATGAATTCCTTTACAATTGCGGCTTTAGTTTTGTTGAAAATGTGTGCGGTTGCTTCAACTATCGCGGTTTGGCTTTTCATAAGTGATAGGATGGAGTTTTGATTAAAGGTGAGATTGCGGATTTGTTCATAATTTAGCCTATTGCATTAAATAGTGCTCTTTGTTTCCTATTTTGGGTCTTATATTATATGTTTGCTAAGATAAGATTTATTTGTAACAACGTACAAGTGTGGGCTATCGCTGAATTGCTATTGAGTTTCTGGCAGGTTGCTGTTATTTGCTGTGCGATGAACTGGATATTCCTGAATTCTTATTTGAAATTATCCAGGTCTTAGAATGTAAATAATTTCCACTCGTTGGTGTAGAAATTGGCTCTGCCAATTTCCTCGAAATAAATGCCTGCACTGGCATTTAGTTGGTTTACAAAGTAGAAGGAATGTAATTTGCATCATTTTGGTAACCTGGAAGAGGATACTGTATTAATCATTTGGAGTGATTTTTGGGGAGGATGAAGTTACTGGCATTAATCTGTGAAAAGCTTCAGGTCGTTGTTATGGACTCTTTTAGCTTTATTGTTAATTTTTATGGTTGAGTTTTCCGGGGAATTTATCTCCATGATCTCATACGGACCTGACCATAGTGGTGAGAGTTTGTTTTCTCGAACTCTGCTCTTAAGTAGGACTTTATCGCCTACCATAAAAGATTTTTGGACGGAGTTTTTGTCGTATTGCATTTTTGATTTTTCTTTATTTGCCATGGCTATGTCCTTAGCTATTTTGAAGCTTTGCTGTAGACGCGCTTTGAACTCGTTTGCATAATTGTCATAATTATACCAAACGGTTGGAGAAGATTTTAAATTATTTGGGATTTCGGCTGGGAATCCGTATAGAAGTTCACGAGGAGTATAATTAGTACTCGAATGAGGGGTTGTATTATATACAAACATGGCATAAGGAATCCATGTATCCCAGTCTTGTGGATCTTTTGCTACATAAGATCGGAAATATTCTGCTAAGGTTCTGTGACTTCTTTCCAATGCACCATTCGTTTGAGGGTGATATGGAGTAGTTTTAAGTCGTTTTATTCTCAGCAATTTAGATACCTCGGCGAACATGCCACTTATGAGGTTAGAATCCTGATCTGTGAGGTCACTTTCCGGAATACTATGTCGACAAACTATTGTTGTCGTGAAGGCTTCTGTCTGCTTATGTCTTAGACTCGGTGTCGACTATGGGAATAGCCTCGGAGAATTTTGAAAGATCGTCTTGGAATGTAAGGAGATATTTGTTTCCAGAATGTGAAATTGGGAGAGATCCTACAACATCTAGGTACACTCTTTCGAAGGGCTTGGAGCTAATGCTCGAGATTTTCATTGGAATTTTGGGATTCCTGGATACTTTGTTCACCTGACAAAGTTTACATTTCCTTACATACTTTACGATGTCGTGTGACATGCCAGGCCAGTAAAACTGTTTTTTTATTCTTTTAATAGTACGGGAAACTCCTTGATGGCCTCTCGTCGGTAGTGAATGAAAATCTTTTAAAACTTGTTCGATGTCTTTCAGTCGGATAAATATTTAATCGAATCTTGATGGAGTTTAATGATTATTTGTTTATTAGCGAAGATCTGGGTAAAAGCGTTTTTAATAATTATTAGATTCTGTGGATCTAATATAGGGAAGGGGATATTTATTTGTTTTAACTGATTTGCTTCTGTGTAGGAGCTGATTTCAGTTAAAATCCTTTCGAGGTCTGATCCATCTCTTTGGCATCGACAAGGTAAATTAATTTTTGATAAGATTATTTTGGAGTCCTTTTTTGTGAAGAAGTTCAGTTCATTTACTAGAAGTGAAGATTTATCTGAGAGTTTTAGTTTCGAAGTCAACATTGGCAAGATGAAGAATTTAGAATTCACATTCTAAGTCAGTAAAAGAGGAAAATTAGTCTCAATTATAATGACTGAGTAATTGTTCACTTGTGATGGAGTTGAATTTTGATTAATGACACTCGTGTTGGGAGTATTCAAATTCGCCTGAGCTCTAGCTTGATTCCATATTATCACATTTACGCAGGCGATAGGTTCTGCGAAATTTTCGCTACTATCTGGAATAGCTCTACTGAGAGCGTCTGCATTTGTGTTGAGCTTACCTGGTTTATGGACTATTTTGTAGTATTTTGCACCATTGATAACTCGACTCACATAGGCGATTGGATGATCTCCTTGATCATCAACTTGTGAAAGAACAGCTCCGATGGCGTAATCACTGGCGTCGGAGGTAACAAAAAATTATTTGCCGAAATTGGGATATGATAAAATTGGTGCTGAAATTAATTTATTCCTCAATTCGCAAAATGCTTCATCGCAAATTGCGTCGAACTTGAAGGGCGTATCTTTTTTCAAAAGATTTGTAAGTGGTTTGGCTATCTTGGAAAAATTTGGTATAAAGTGGCGATAGTAGCCGACTAAACCAAGAAAGGCTTTGATATCTTTTTCCTTCTTGGGTCTGGGATATGACTTAACTGAGTTTATCTTAGCTGGATCTGGTTTGACTCCATTTTCCGTAATTATGTGCCCTAAATACATAATTTCTTTCCTTAAGAAATGGCACTTATCGGGTTGAAGTTTCAAATTGAAATTGCGGGAATTGTGATCTTTGAGATTGTATCCATGGACTACAATATCGTCCATGTATACGAAGAAATAGATGCCTTGAAGTCCAGATAGAACATTGTTCATGGCTCGTTGAAAAGTAGCAGGGGCTCCTTTTAAACCAAATGGCATACGATTGTATTCGTAGTGGCCATAGGGTGTGCTAAAGGCAGTTCTCTCCCTGTCCTTCGACTCCATTTTTATCTGGTGAAATCCACTGGCTAAGTCGAGTGTGGTAAAATATTTCGACTTCCCCAACTGGTCAGTGATATTAGGCAGTGGGTACGCATCGCCAATAGTAATGTCGTTAATACAACGAAAGTCTACCACTACTTGCCCCTTTTTGTTACCATTCTCATCTGGTTTTTTAGGAACTAGGATAAGTGGAGAATTCCAGGGACTATGGGAAGGTCTGATGATGTCTGACTCAAACATTTCTTGTATTTGCCTATTTATTTCAGTTCGGCTTTCTTCAGGAAGTCTATAAGCCTTGGTAGAAATTAGCGGTTTGTCTTGGAGGGTCTCGATCTTGTTGGTAATCGCATCTGTATATGAAAGGAAATCCCCTTCTATGAAAAAGAGATCGTTGAATTCCCTACAAATATTGCGAATACTCTCAGATTCCTCTGAATTACAGTGATCCAATTTTATAAGGTTTTGCAGTTTAATTATTCTGCCCATAATTGGATCTCTTTCAGAGTCTGTGGAGATGACCACAAAGTCATCCAAGTCTTGGTAAACTGGGTTCACCTCGTAAGGGCCCAGATCGGCGTCTTCCTCATTTGTGTTGAGAAATAGGACTTTTGCCATACCATTGACTGGTTCGACTATCGAATTTCCAAGAAACAAATCTGGCCTTATTTCCTTCTTGAAACAGACCGATTAATGTTGAATAGAAGGAATTGGAATTTCAATGATGAACTCTCATCGAGCCGGAATTCTAATTTTATTTAATTTATTCTTTCGGATTTTTAATAGGAAGGATATATGATTCCAACTTTCCAACTTTTAATTCAGCCTCTTTTGTGGCTATAGATGAAGATAGATTTTTAACTTCATGCTTCATTTCTTTTGAAGCATTGGCTGGAGATTGATTTGCATTGCTTTTCGAAGCAATTGATGGAGATGGAATTGTATTAATATCTTTATTGGAGAATGTTATCGCTGTATATAACAGACCCTTTGTTTGAGACCTCTTTTCTGGGTCTTCGCTTTTCAAATAAACATATGGATAATTTGAATAGTAATCCTCATATAGATAAAATTCATTTGTATCATTAATTTCTAGAGAAATGCATTTATTTTTGTAATTGATACTAACATTGTATCGACATAAAAAGTCATGACCAAGCAAGCCATCGTATGAGAGGATGGAGTTATTTCCCACTATTTGAAATGGGTGTTCTAGGATGGAGTTATTCTGCTCAGATTCCAGAGATAATTTCACGAAGATGAGTCCTTCCGTAGAAGTGGACTCTGTAATAATGCTATCTGGCTTCAATGGATTGAGTTTAATTAGGCTGATCTCTGCTCCAGTATCAATTAAAAAGGTAAGTTTTGGAGCAGAGCAAATGTCGACAGGCAAAGAAAGCGTTAGTAAATTTTTATTAATTTGGACGGGGATACGAATTAGTTTGTTATTGCCTGTGTCGATATTGTCTCGGGAATCCTGTGAATTTGTGCTTTTGATTGTATGTGCGAGGGGTTGACGAAATTGACCCCCCGCTGCATCCAGTTTCCCTGCCAGGATGCCGATGAAGTTCGAGTATTCTTCCTATTAGGAGAAGGTGATCTTGCCGAGATATTCTCATTATTATATCTCGGCGCTGGAGTTCGACTTTCTCGGATTACTGCCTGCTGCCAGTTCCTGTTCTGTGGCTGTCTGCTAGCCGAGTTTGTTGGTGGAGTATTGTTCACCTTTTGGTAATTATTTTGATTTCCCTGATTGTAGCCAGAACGATTTTTCTTCGCCGCTCTTGTCCGGCATTCTTCGATAGTGTGCCCAATTCGATGACAATATCGACAAGATAGTACCTGTGACGGAGATGTGATCTTATTGAAATCCGGAGGGCGTTGTAATGCGAGTTTAGTTTTGGAACTGCGTTGAAGTTCTGTGCAGGGCGTTGTATGATTGGGCATTTTGAAGCAGCATGTCCCAGTCTATTACATTTGAAGCATTGTAAATTATAACTCGTATTAATAATGCAATCGCACATTTCAATATAGAAAAACGTACGCTTATTTTTCTTAACCGTACATCTAGGAATTGGAGCGCTCAATTTGAACCTTAAGCATGGATAATTACGTACTTCGTAAGGATTTATTATTTCATAAAATGAGGCGGTCAGCGTTAAAGCGGCCTAAGCCACAAATTTTGCCAATACAGATAATTTGGTTACTTCGGCTGTTCTAGCATATAGTTTTTTCGTTTTTATTTTAAGTGTGGAAGAAACTTTTCACCAATACTGAGGGTCGGTTCAAACTGCAGCTAAAGCAAATTTTTTTCATTAATAAATTTTGGAAATGCGGTTTTTATATGTTTTCAGCTTTATGTATGAAATTTTGTGGCTTAGGCCGCTTTAGCGCGAACGCCTGCATTTTACCGTGCTCACTTTTAATTTGCTGATCATCAGGTCTATCTACTATATTTTCAGCGTAGTTTGTTTTTATTTTTGGAAGCTCTCGTGGAAACTCGAAGAATATTGACTGAATGTGGGTCTGCTTGTTTAATAGAGTCAAAATCTATACGTGAAAGTGCATCTGCTCCAGTATTATCACGACCTCTAATAAATTCTATAAGAAAATAATATTCTTCAAGGTACAAAAATATACGGAGGGAAGTAATGTAAATCCCAATCGATTCCTGCGAGTTCACACTCAATTACAGCTTTATTTCTTTGACCATGAGTGAAACTGCTACTTGCGTAACCTATAGGAAGTTAAACGCCATCGTAGTCTTGACTTAACATTGCTCCGCCGCTAATCAAGGAGGCAGCAGTAGTTATGCAAAACTGTTTAGTAAAATCAGGATATTGAAGGATAGGAGGATTGATTAGGTCATTCTTTAAGTAATTAAAGCTTTGTTCGCAAACTTGCGTCCAATTAAATACAGCATTCTTTTTAGTAAGTTGTGTTAATTGAAATGAATACTCTGCAAAGCGGGAACGTCGAGAGTAGTTGACGAATGCAACAAATTTGCGCATTTCTTCGGCATTCTGTGGTTGTGGATAGTTCTGCACTACTGCGAACTTTGGTTCGTCAGGTAGTATGCCTTTATTTGTACACTGGTGTCCAATATATGTGACTTCATGCCGAAAGAAAAGACATTTATCTGGATTAAATTTTAAGTTATACTTACGACAAATAAGAAAAACGTCACGAAGTTATTTAGCATTTGTTTTTCTGTAGCTGCTATTACTATATCGTCCATATAGATGAACCCTTTTTGTGGAGTGATTCCTGAGAACGCTAAGCTCGTCATTCTTTGGAAGCTATTTGGAGCGATCTGCAAACTAAACGGAAGTCGTTTGAAGCGATATAACGCATCTTCTGTAGAAAAACTAGTAATATCGCGGGAATTTTTATCAAGTTCTATTTGATCTATTCCGGACAACAAATCGAGACAGGAGATAAAACGACACTTCCCGAGCTGATCGAGGATTTCGTCTATTCTGGGTAGTGGGTATCGATCGGATAGGATTTTCTTGTTCACCCTTCGATAATCTATTACCAATCTCCAGCATTTCTAGGAGTTTCCAGGAAGTGTCTTTTTGGGCTCAATGATATCATTTTTTAATAATTGTTTAACTTAGTTTTTTATTTCATCTTTTTGGGAGTGGGGATACTTCGCTTCTAGCAGGAATCAATAACATATTATTAGACGGCGATGAGTATATTTGAAGTATTATCCCACTTTTTATATTACAAGGTCTAAGAGTAAGCAGCCACTCGTCACCATAATCCAAGTTCCCTCTGTATTTTGAAATAAAATCAAGTCCTATTATTCCATCTACAGGTATAGGGAAATTCTCATCTAATATTTGGAAGTCATATTCAAATTTATAAGGTGCTATAAGAAGATTTGGTCTTATTTCGTCCTGCGTTTCGACCATACCATCGATGATACCAGTAAGTTGGTATTTCTTTATTCATTGAAGTTTTTATACAAAGTTTGTCAATTTTCAATGTAAATATAGTTGCACCTGTATCTATTAGATAAGTTTTTTCTATACCGGTTACACCTGATCTAATTTTAAAATAGCTACTTAACGATAAATTCATATGATAAACTTGATAACTAGAAGAATGCTCATATAGTTTATCTAGTTTAGATATTGATTTATTTCCCCCAGTGTTAGTACTCGCTGGGGGTTGCCCAGGTTTTCCTGAGCGGAGTCCCCAGCGTAACGAACATTCCCATGATGATTGCATACATTGCTAATATGTCTTGATCTGTTGTTGCTATTAGTGTTTTCATATCTACGCGTATTATTTATATATTAGGCCTGTTGACCGGAACCTCGATTGTAACCACTTTGATTACCACGACGGCATTATTGCAATAGTTTCGATGAAAATTATTATGACTTCGAAAATTGTTATAACACAAAATGTTTTGCATATTCATTTGTGTTTGTATCTCTAAATATCTGACTATAACTGCATCTGGAATAGGTGCACTAAATGAAGCAATTCTATGGCCATTTTCAATCGTATTTTTACATAAAGTATCTCCCTTGCAAAATTGACTACAGATTTATATCCCTTAGGCAGTGCTGACAATTCAGCTTCTACCACAGAGGATGGATGAGGTTTAATTTTTGCTTTAAGAGTATTCTTAATTAATTCTGGTGTATTAGCAGAAGTAGGTACTGCTGAACGGGCTTTACCTCTTAAACGAGTATTTAAAAATGCCACTACGAGAGCTTATAATCTGATCTATATACCTGCCAAAAATGCTGACCATTATATGGATGTGGAATTATTTTGGCAGCTCGTGCTGCGAATTAATGTGCTAGTAAGGGCATTTCGGAATCAGATTCTTCCTCACCTTGTTCAACAATGTTCTTTTAAACTAATTGGTCTATTTCGTGTAGTATTATTATTTTACAGTTAGTCTTACCAAACATTGATATGTCCCTTCGTTTTTCGTGAATAATTTTTAATTCTACTTGATTTTTCTCTGATAGCGAATCCCAACTTTCGCTTATAATTGTTTTTATTTTATTAAAGTTTGTAATTAGAGCATCAATGTGGTGTTCTATTATCTGTTGCGTTTTAGTGAGCTGCTTTTTATTAAGACACTTGTGTGATCGTAAGAAATCAGCGGAATGGATATCAATTAAATTCTCAATATCTAACCAGGTTTTTGATAGTCATAAAAGTTGAGCACTAATGATTATTACATACCTAATAAGTAATAATTTAAGGCAACATCAGAAAATATAACAGCAAGCCATCAATTAGTTGCTGCATGTAGGAAAAAAATACGGACGGAATAGCTCTTCAAGTTGTTAAAAAAAGAAAGAACATATATGTATGCCATCCATAAAATATTTATAGAGAAGAGAAAAGAAAATATATTATAAAGATACCATTTACCATGAATCACAAGTAGAATATATTTTAAGTGAGAAAAATATATAAAGATTTGATCAATTATGCTAAGAAGATATACACACTAAGAAGGAACTAATTGGTAAATAAAAAAAAAAATAAGTATATAAAAGCGTAACCTAAATTAACTACTCTCCTAGCTTATAAATTACACCACAAAATTTTTCTTTATAAACACTTACTTTAATTGTTTCTATGCATAAATTTATATCAAAACAAAGCTATATTTTTTTGGTATTATGGTCCAATGCTCCTGTTTTTTCTTCCTTTTTTTTTTTTTTATGAGTTTTGTATTATTGGTAGCTGGTAGTTCTTAGTTACCTGCTTTCTCCAGTGTTTATAGCCCATTATCAAGAGTTTTAACAGGTTCAAGGTGACTAGAACATATAACAAGATTATTAAATCATTAATCACAACCTATGCATTCACTATTTCGATGTTGTTTTCAATGTTTCCTTGGGTTTCACTTTTAGAATTTTTGGTACCCATTTTATTTCCCAATTATTTCACTGATACTTTATAGTATAATTTTGTATTGCCTTTCACACTTCACTATAAATCTCTTCTTTAATAGGTATACGTGTGATAGAATTTCACACTTCACCCCAAATCTTCGGCGGTATTATAATATTATATTACACCATTACAGTGATCTTAAAAAAAATTTGTCACTAAATGTGAACGCGAGATTTTTTTTTTTTAACAATCAGAGCGTTTTTACATTTGTCACTGTATACTAAAACTGAAACTTTATTACAAGTACCTTCTGGACTTACAGTTTTCACAATTTGTTGCTCTTTTGCTTACATTGCATTAATATATTGATACACGCATTTCATGTCGATTCAATAAGTTCACTGACATTTATAAAATGCTGATGTAATGAGTACAAGGTTTATTGGGGTGAACTATGAAATGCTGATGCATAAAGTCATTGAGTTGATTGACATTATAAGAAGTGTTAATGTAATTTTACGTTAACTATACTCATGCAATGTAATCACATAATTCCTGTACACAGCGTTGGAGCTAGAATTTCAATTTGTCGAAGACTTTCTTCAGTTTATCGTTGTGGTCATTTAGGTTCTTTCCATAAATGACGATGTCGTCAAGATAAACGAAACATTAGTAGTTATTCTATGACAGTTCTGGCCCACTGTTTTAGCTTCCAGGATTTCGCTACAGATGGCGCCACCGTCGCTAGGTGGTTTGAGCCATACTAAATGTAGGTTTGTGCCTTGGCTGTATTGGTTTGTGCCTTGGATACACCATTGTGTCTTGGGTGCACCATTGAGTCTCGACTGCACCCTATCGGGATTAATCGGTACTACCGGGATGTGTCATTTGGTCTTGACTGCGCTCTAGCGGCATTAGCAGGTACTCCCAGCATGCTCCGGTTTTCTTAGATAGATATGTGGTGCACCTAAATGTAGGCTTTTTATTATGATTTTTCTTGAGCGCCTAAATGTAGGCTTTTCGTTTTGAACTACTAATTAAAGTTAATAGTAGGAAATTTTTGTTCATGCCAATGGATTCTAGATGGTGAGTATGTGGGGGGGACAATAAAGATAGGGAGGGGGAGGTAATGAAATTTTCATCAGAAATCCTCTACGGGTTCTGGTTTTCGAGATATTAGCGTATTAATAATTCAAGTTATTTTTGCTCATGGAAATGGATTCTTGGCGGTGTGGAGTGGGAGTTTTCATCAGAAATCCTCTACGGGCTTTGGTTTTCGAGATATTAGCGACATCTGTTTGAGCGCAAACGCAATTTCTTGAGTAAGGTACCCTAGCGGCCTTAGCCGGAACTACCAGCATGCCTTAGTTTTGCTGTTTTCTGTTATTAGCGGGAGAGTTCTAGATATCGGCATGAAGTCATCATGGTTTTGCTGCACCTAAAGAAGTTTTCTTAGCAGGGAAGTTGTAGATATCAGCATCATTCGAATTTCACAACATGACATCACCATGAGCAGATTCTAGAAGATGTCAGTGAGACATTAGCCGATGCTACCAGCATGCTCCGGTACTACGACTTTCTTGGATGTGTGGTACGGTTCCCTTGGAAGTTTTTGCTTCACTTTTGGCCCACACGTGGCAGCATGCTACGGTTCTGGGAAGTTTTTTGCTTCACTTTTGCACACACGTGGCAGCATGCTACGGTTTTGGGAAGTTTTTTGCTTCACTTTTTTGGATGTATGGTGCGCCTAAATGTAGGCTTTTGTTGTTTTCAAATGTTGCGCCTGGTTTTCAATTAATATTAGTAATAATTGATTTTTCTTGAGCGCCTAAATGTAGGCTTTTGGTTTTGAACTAATAATTAAAGAATTTTAAGAATTTTTATTTTTAACGATTCCAAATCAAATTATAAATACAAGAAGAAAAAACAACCGTCTCATCCGGGGTTTGAAACCGGGACCTTCCGCTTGCCGGGCGACTGCTCTTACCACTGAGCTAACGAGACAGATGATTTTCCCCCTTGCATCCATCAATTTGTAATTAGCCTACTAAGCCACGGTTGTTTCTTCTTCTTGTATTTATAATTTGATTTGGAATCGTTAAAAATAAAAATTCTTAAAATTCTTCAATTCTCCATCATTGACCGATTCTAAAAGTGTAGGTTCGATTCCAGTCCGGAATAAATAATAATTAAAGTTAATAGTAGGAAATTTTTGTTCATGCCAATGGATTCTAGAGGGGCGGTATGTGGGGGGGGGGGATAATAAAGATAGGGTGGGGGGGGGGGTAATGAAATTTTCATCAGAAATCCTCTACGGGCTCTGGTTTTCGAGATATTAGCGTATTAATAATTCAAGTTATTTTTGCTCATGGAAATGGATTCTTGGCGGTGTGGGGTGGGAGGGGGAACGAAATTTTCATCACAAATCCTCTACGGGCTCTGGTTTTCGAGATATTAGCGACATTTTTTCAAACAATTATCTAATTGGCAATTATATAATTACTAATTCGCAATTAGCTAATTGGAAATTAGCAGCTTGGATGGTAATTAGATAATTGGCAATTAGCTAATTGGCAATTAGTAATGTGGTGCGATGCGCTTTACTGGAATTCTCATAAAATTAACAAATTTAAGTAATATCAACACTTGCTGTAAATATTTAATAGAAAACTTCAAGTTTAAGGTAAAAATATGGTTGCTGGGAGGTGTATTGATACAATTTCTTTTGCTGAAAATAATGTTGTCAAACCAAAATTAAATTTCAATATTTATTCACATCAAATTAATTATTTATTTCTAAATCTTAAGTTATAAACTTTTTCCCTATGTTCTATATTCAAAATTGGTAGCAATATAAGTGAAGTTCTATGAATCCATCCAGAGCATATGTCTCCCAAGGTCCTTTTCTGGGCTCATATTCAATTATATAAACTTGTGGAGCACTAGTACTAAACGTAACTTTCATTATCACTAATAATTTAGAAATATTAATAATAACAAAACTAGTTTCACATTATTTATTTTTTTATTTAATGAATATAATAATTAATTGGATACAAATTAACATCATTGCGAATAAATTCTATTTTAAACGTTCGGCCGATAGGACCTCTATTTATAATATAAAAATCTCCTGCAGTATTTATCTCCAGTATAGTTTAATCAATAATTGTGCTGTACCGTGCAGGAAGGAAAAATTGACAGTCTTCCAAGTCCAGGATGATACGAGATCCAAATGCAGTCTTACATCTTCTGGCACCCAGAATCTTGTATTCCTTATTAAATTCCATTTCAGATGTCTTTGGAGAAGGTGGGTACTGCTCCAGCTTCTTCAGTTCCTCCATTGCGTTTGCCATTTCAGATTACTTTCTCCTTGGTTGTTTATCGTTTGAACTCCAAAATGAAACTGATTGCAAATCTGATTCAGCTCCTCAATTTATAGTCTTGATTCCAAAACAAGTTTAATCCTGCTTAAAGCAAATTTGCAATATCAGCACATTAAGCTGAATGATTCATGTAATTTGAAACCACACTTCCTGTAGGCAACCCAATTCTAAGAATTTTACTGATCGAAACGTTTCATTGGAATTCGTAAACAAATTTTCACATCCTGTTGTAAACAAATTTAATCAATATCAGCAAATGATTCATGTTTACTCTTTTCAAGTAATTTGATACCACACTTCCTGTAGGCAGCCAAAAACTTTATTGTTCCAAGAATTTTGCTGATCGAAACGTTCAATTGGAATGTAAACAAATTTTCACATTTTCATGTATGCATTCATGTAAACAATCTCATTTGCAAATTCGACCAGCAGAATAAAGTAATCAAATTAATTTGAGTGATTTTCTTATCGTGTAATTCGATATCATCTCAGCCTATAAGCAAATTCGTTGGAATTCATCCTGTGCAATGATTATTGTAGCAGCAGGATCATTCATGTTTACAAACCGTTGCTATAAAAGCGCAAGCAAACTCTTGGGGAGCACCAGTCAATCTAAGTGATTCTAAGTGTTAGTGCCGAATAAGAAAAAAAATTAAAAATGTCTATCACAGTAATAAATGAAAGTTTTTCATTAAATAAGAAATTGCGAGAAGATGTGTTGAAGTGTTTAAGTGATGCAAATTTTGTGAATAAAAACAATATTGTTAAAGAGTGTAACAGAAATATTCGTAAATATCAAGCAGCATTTCGAAAGTGTAATAAGAATGCTATGAAACAACATTTGCACAGCTGTATTGCTCAAATTAAATCGTTGAGAGTGTTAATCAAAGCTCCCCATCGAGGTGGAGGAATTAATCAACGAATAATAAGAAGTGATTTTGTTAAGTGGGAAGAAATAAAAACAGCATTCGTAGGTAGAATTAGGGCATGTGTTATCGTGAATATAAGCCACCTAGATCCTAAGCTGTTTATGCAAGATGCTTCCAAATTACTTGTTCGCCGCATTAAGAATACATTAAAACAACAATATCATATTAAAGTTGCACAAACGTTTTGCGGTGAGTTTATTAAAGAAACTGGTGATAATGAAGTTATTAAAGACATTAAGTACTTCCAAGCAAGAACTGCCCCAATCAGTGTGGAGGATAATTTGAATGAGTGGTATAAATTAAATATATACGACCCAATACTCACTCAACTAGAAGAGTTTCAAGAGAAAGATAGTGGTTGGGCTCTGCATTCTATAATACATTTAGCGGTGCATATCAACAAGTTTGAGCCGATTTGGGGATCATTTTATGTACCTCTGCCAAAGGAGATTGCATCAATGTACAAAATAATGATGAAGCATGCTTCGCGTGGGCCGTAATCTCAGCGCTATACCCTACAAATGCTCATTCTGAAAGGTTCTCATCATATCCACATTATTCTACTGTGCTAAATTTAACTGGAATAACATTTCCCATGACGCTTAAGCAAATAACGCAATTTGAAGGCCAGAACGATTTATCAATAAACGTGTTCATCCTAGAGGAAGAGCGTTTCTTCAACACAGTTCCAGTTAGACTTACGAAACACAGGATGGAGCGACATGTAAATCTCTTAATGCTACAAGATGACTATGGCCAGGATGATGATGATGAAGATGAAGATCATATGGATGATGATGATGACGATGATGATGATGATGATGCCAGCAGATATCATTTCTGCTGGATTAAAGATCTTTCACGCCTTGTATCGAAACAAACTTCGAAACATGATGGTAGACGGTATATATGCGACAGATGTTTGCTCTACTTTTACTCTGAAGAAAAATTAACATCACACACTTCCGCATGCGAGAATCAAAACGATTGCAGAATTATGTTTCCCTCAGAGGAAAAGAAATGGTTGGAATATAAGAATTATAACCATAAGAATCCAGTCCCATTTTGTGTGTATGCTGATCTTGAATCAATATTGCAGCCGATTCAGGGACACGATAAAAATACACAGCGAATACAGGAACATGAAGTTCATAGCATAGGGTTCTATTTTCACTGCAAACATGATGCTAAGCTCTCATATTACCGAGCATATCGAGGAAAGAATTGTCAACAATGGCTTGCATTAGAATTGCAAAATAGTTTCAAGAGAAAGATAGTGGTTGTGCTCTGCATTCTATAATACATTTAGCGGTCCTTATCAACAAGTTTGAGAAGATTTGGGGATCATTTTATGTACCTCTGCCAAAGGAGATTGCATCAATGTACAAAATAATGATGAAGCATGCTTCGCCTGGGCCATAATCTCAGCGCTATACCCTACAAATGCTCATTCTGAAAGGTTCTCATCATATCCACATTATTCTACTGTGCTAAATTTAACTGGAATAACATTTCCCATGACGCTTAAGCAAATAACGCAATTTGAAGGCCACAACGATTTATCAATAAACGTGTTCATCCTAGAGAAAGAGCGTTTCTTCAACACAGTTCCAGTTAGACTTACGAAACACAGGATGGAGCGACATGTAAATCTCTTAATGCTACAAGATGACTATGGCCAGGATGATGATGATGAAGATGAAGATCATATGGATGATGATGATGACGATGATGATGATGATGATGCCAGCAGATATCATTTCTGCTGGATTAAAGATCTTTCACGCCTTGTATCGAAACAAACTTCGAAACATGATGGTAAACGGTATATATGCGACAGATGTTTGCTCTACTTTTACTCTGAAGAAAAATTAACATCACACACTCCTGAATGCGAGAATCAAAACGATTGCAGAATTATGTTTCCCTCAGAGGAAAAGAAATGGTTGGAATATAAGAATTATAACCATAAGAATCCAGTCCCGTTTTGTGTGTATGCTGATCTTGAATCAATATTGAAGCCGATTCAGGGACACGATCAAAATACACAGCGAATCCAGGAACATGAAGTTCATAGCATAGGGTTCTATTTTCACAGCAAACATGATGCTAAGCTCTCATATTACCGAGCATATCGAGGAAAGAATTGTCAACAATGGTTTGCATTAGATTTGCAAAAAGTTGCCTCCATAGCTGTACAGGAAAAGCTGAACATCAGGCCAATGCGACCCTTGACTAAAGAGGAACGGCGTTCACATATGGAAAATACTTGCTGCCATATATGTGAAAAAACGTTCGTAGCCGATGAGGAACGAGTCCGGGACCATTGCCATTTAACAGGTAAATACTGAGAAGTATAATTCAATTCATTTCTTTTCATAAATTCTTTCAACAGGAAAATACCTAGGGCGAGCGCACAATGCATGCAATCTGATGTATCAAGATTGCTCCATAGTTCCAGTCATTTTTCACAATTTATCTGGATATGATGCCCACTTCATAATTAAGGATATAGCTAAATCTTTCCCAGGAAAAGTTCATCTCTTACCAATAAACAAGGAAAGATATATTTCGTTCACCAAGCACATGGACGGCAGCTACATAAAATTCAGATTCATCGATTCCTTCCGTTTTATGGCTGAATGTTTAGATAAGTTATCATCATTGTTGCCGATGGATAAATTAAACACTACAAGATCAGTATGGCAGGCATTGGATGATGACACTATCAAACATCTTACACGCAAGGGTGTCTTTCCATATGATTTTATTGATGACTGGGGTAAATTGGATTTCCGGAACTTGCCAACACAGAAAGCGTTCTACAATAAACTGACTGACAGTGCTATATCTCCTGAGGACTACAATCATTCTGTAGAGGTCTGGCAAAAATTTGAAATACTAACACTTGGTGAATATTCAGATCTATACCTTAAGACTGATGTTCTCCTATTGGCTGATGTGTTTGAGAACTTTCGAGAAGTGTGCATGAAGACATACAATTTAGATCCAGCACATTATTACACCATGCCAGGCCTAACATGGGATGCTATGCTAAAATACACTAATGTGAAATTAGAGCTGATAACCGACGTAGATATACTGCTATTGATAGAGAGAGGCATTCGAGGTGGTATAAGTCAATGTTC
Organism: Dioctria rufipes; assembly: GCA_963924295.1. Classification (NCBI taxonomy): domain Eukaryota; kingdom Metazoa; phylum Arthropoda; class Insecta; order Diptera; family Asilidae; genus Dioctria; species Dioctria rufipes. Next base: position 110,769,185 of record OZ002740.1, read on the forward strand.
GAACAGATATAGTAAAGCCAATAACAAATGAGTTGATGTTCCCAATATTGTCGTTTCCAAAATTCCTGATGATTCTCCAACTGGATACATATTCGAAGTCGACTTGGATTATCCTCAACATCTACATGATAAGCATAAGGACTTACCGTTTTGCTCTGAGCATGCAGCACCACCTGGAGCAAAATTAGAAAAGCTTTGACAACATTACATCCAAAAACTAAATATGTTATACACTACCGAAACTTGAAGCAATGCTTATCACATGGACTCATCCTGAAAAAAGTGCACCGGGTACTTCAATTCGACCAATCAGCTTGGCTTAAACCATATATTGACTTAAATACCACCAAACGGATGCAGGCTACAAGCGATCATGAGAAGGACAGCTATAAGAAGATGAATAATGCAGCTTTTGGTAAGACCATGGAAAATGTACGCAAGTATAGTGGTATCAAGCTTTGCATGAAGTGGGAAGGTCGCTATGGTGCAAAAGCTCGGATTGCGGCACCCAACTTCCACAGTGCAACGATATTTGATGAGAATTTAGTTGCTGTGGAATTAAGGCGACTCAAAATATTATTCAATAAGCCGCTCTATATAGGAATGGCAGCTATGGAAATTTCGAAAATATGCCGCTACGATTTTCACTACAGTTTTATGCAGCGTGAGTATGGAGATAAATGTAAAGTCATGTATACTGATACAGATTCTCTAATATATGAACTTGAAGAGAAAAATGCATATGATTTTATGGCTGAAAATATAAACAAATTTGATACAAGTGATTACCCAGAAGATAATGAATTCAATTTACCGCTCATGAATAAAAATATTCCTGGGCTAATGAAGGATGAGCTGAATGGGAAAATCATGAGCGAATTTGTAAGCTTGCGCTCAAAAATGTACAGTCTGCGTATAAACGCTGGTAAAACTGTAAAAAAAGCGAAAGGAGTAAAGACTAATGTAGTCCAGAGGCATATCAATTTCGAAGACTACGTTGAATGTTTGAATAACAAGCGAATATGAACTGCTAATCAGAGCTCCATACGATCTCATCACCATAACGTATACAAATTAGTCAAAAACAGATTGCATTGAGTCCCTATGATAATAAGCGTCATATTATGAGCGGAGCGACGGATACTTTACCATGGGGACATTACTGTATTTCATCAGATCAACAGACAGTATCTAGGTCTAGTGTAAATAATAAATGTATTATAATTTTAGTTTTATTTATTAAAGTAATTTGCATTATAACTACATGTATAAAGTATTATTATTATAACTATAAATTTATATTAAATTGTTAAAAGTTTCTTCAAGATATTATAAAACATCTTTGTTATTAATCCAAGAATTGTGTTTTGATGAAACTTGAGTTCCTTGCTCACCGGCTGGACCCTGAGCTCTTGTTGGTTCACGTTCACCTGCTTTGCCAAGATATCCCCGCTTAGAGAAACTTCCAAACTTGTCAACGCTCATCTGTAGATTGTGTAGAAGTATGGCAATGGAGTAGTTTTTAAACTATAATATCTGCTTCTCGCAACTCGTCCAGGATAGATACAATTTCATTGCTGTGACTGGTGGTTCCAGCCAGTTTTGATGCCATTAGAGCTTTAAATTTCCTTCGCACTGCATTCCTTGTCTTTCTGATTTCTTTTAATAGCTTTTCATTCATCTTCGATATTAACTGAATAACGGCTTTTCAAACAGATCTGATAACAGGTAAACAGCTTTCCAAACAGCTCTGATAACAGCTTTCCAAACAGTTCTAATAACAGCTTAACAGCTTTTCAAACAGCTCTGATAACTGCTTAACAGCTTTTCAAACAGCTCTGATAACAGCTTTTAAACAGCTCTGATAACAGCTTTTAAACAGCTCTGATAACAGCTTAACAGCTTTCCAAACAGCTCTGATAACAGCTTAACAGCTTTTCATACAGCTCTGATAACAGCTTAACAGCTTTTAAACAGCTCTGATAACAGCTTAACAGCTTTCCAAACAGCTTTTCAAACAGCTTAACAGTTTTTCAAACAGCTCTGATAACAGCTTAACAGCTTTCAAACAGCTCTGATAACAGCTTAACAGCTTTCCAAACAGCTTTGATAACAGCTTAACAGCTTTAAAACAGCTCTGATAACAGCTTAACAGCTTTTAAACAGCTCTGATAACAGCTTAACAACTCCGGTAACAGCTTAACAGCTTTTAAAACAGCTCTGATAACAGCTTAACAGCTTTCCAAACAGCTCTGATAACAGCTTAACAGCTTTTCATACAGCTCTGATAACAGCTTAACAGCTTTTAAACAGCTCTGATAACAGCTTAACAGCTTTCCAAACAGCTTTTCAAACAGCTTAACAGTTTTTCAAACAGCTCTGATAACAGCTTAACAGCTTTCAAACAGCTCTGATAACAGCTTAACAGCTTTCCAAACAGCTTTGATAACAGCTTAACAGCTTTAAAACAGCTCTGATAACAGCTTAACAGCTTTTAAACAGCTCTGATAACAGCTTAACAGCTCCGGTAACAGCTTAACAGCTTTTAAAACAGGTCTGATAACAGCTTAACAGCTTTTCAAACAGCTCTGATAACAGCTTAACAGCTTTTCCAACAGGTCTGATAACAGGTGAACAGCTTTAATCTACTCAGCAGGTCCACAGGATTCGGTGTGCTTTCGGCTGAGTTACAACTTCGACTTATGAATATTTCGCATGTTTCATGCTTTTATAGTACAATAAAGGTATCAAATCCTTTACGGTAGCGAGCATTGGATGGGAAACATATTACTTACCATTAGATGTCTGTAGTACCCACTAATGCCACTAGGGAACCTTACTCAAGAAATGGCATTATGTAGTACCGGCTTATGCCGCTAGGGAACTTTACTCAAGAAATGGTGTTTGCCCACGAAAGAGAAATACACGCATCCCCTAAACCCAATAATAACAATAATATTTTCTAAGAAAACACAAACCAAGGTGATGCCATGTTGTGAAATTCGAATGATGCTGATATCTACAACTTCCGCGCTAATAAAACTTATTTAGGTGCAGCACCTGTAAATAGCAAGAACCAAGATGACGTCATACGTGACATCTACAACTTCCTCGCTAATAAAAGAAAACAGCAAAACCAAGGCATATTGGTAGTACCGACTAATGCCACTAGGGAACTTTACTCCAGAAATGACGTTTGCACGCGAATAAAAATTATGGAATATGCTAAATTTTATCAGGGCATTGGATGGGAAACATATCACCTACCATTAAATGCCTGTAGTACTCACTAATTCCACTAGGGAACTTTACTCAAGAAATGGCATCTGTACTCGAATCCTGTAAAAGCCTAGGCGCATGCTGATATTTACAACTTCTGTGCTAATAAAAGAAAACAGGAAAAGCAAGGCATGCTGGTAGTACCGGCTAATGCCGCTAGGTAACCTTACTCAAAAAAGCCTAGGGGGAACATTTAATGTTTGACACCGAGAACCCTCACTGACATCTTCTAGAACCTGTTCATGGTGATGTCATGTTGTGAAATTCGAATAATGCTAATATCTACAACTTCCCTGCTAAGAAGGTGAAGGATTTGAAAACAGCATAACCATGATGACATCATGCCAATATCTAGAACTCTCCCGCTAATAAAAGAAAACTGGTAGTTCCGGCTAAGGCCGCTAGGGAACCTTACTCAAGAAATGGCGTTTGCGCCCGAACAAATGTCGCTAATATCTCGAAAACCAAAGCCCGTAGAGGATTTCTGATGAAAACTCCCACCCCACACCGCCAAGAATCTATTTCCATGAGCAAAAATAATTTGAATTATTAATACGCTAATATCTCGAAAACCAGAGCCCGTAGAGGATTTCTGATGAAAATTTCATTACCCCCCCCCCACCCTATCTTTATTACCCCCCTCCCCCCATACATACCGCCCCCCCTAGAATCCATTGGCATGAACAAAAATTTCCTACTATTAACTTTAATTATTAGTTCAAAACCAAAAGCCTACATTTAGGCGCTCAAGAAAAATCAATTATTACTAATATTAATTGAAAACCAGGCGCAACACTTGTAAACAACAAAAGCCTACATTTAGGCGCACCATACATCCAAAAAAGTGAAGCAAAAAACTTCCCAAAACCGTAGCATGCTGCCACGTGTTTGCAAAAGTGAAGCAAAAAACTTCCCAGAACCGTAGCATGCTGCCATGTGTGGGCCAAAAGTGAAGCAAAAACTTCCAAGGGAACCGTACCACACATCCAAGAAAGTCGTAGTACCGGAGCATGCTGGTAGCATCGGCTAATGTCTCACTGACATCTTCTAGAATCTGCTCATGGTGATGTCATGTTGTGAAATTCGAATGATGCTGATATCTACAACTTCCCTGCTAAGAAAACTTCTTTAGGTGCAGCAAAACCATGATGACGTCATGCCGATATCTAGAACCCTCCCGCTAATAACAGAAAACAGCAAAACCAAGGCATGCTGGTAGTTCCAGCTAATGCCGCTAGGGTACCTTACTCAAGAAATGGCGTTTGCATCCAAACAGATGTCGCTACGTATCGGCTAATATCTCACTGACATCTTCTAGAATCTGTTCATGGTGATGTCATGTTGTGAAATTCGAATGATGCTGATATCTACAACTTCCCTGCTAAGAAAACTTATTTAGGTGCAGCAAAACCATGATGACGTCATGCCGATATCTAGAACTCTCCCGCTAATAACAGAAAACAGCAAAACTAAGGCATGCTGGTAGTTCCGGCTAAGGCCGCTAGGGTACCTTACTCAAGAAATGGCGTTTGCGCTCAAACAGATGTCGCTAATATTTCGAAAACCAAAGCCCGTAGAGGATTACTGATGAAAACTCCCACTCCACACCGCCAAGAATCCATTTCCATGAGCAAAAATAACTTGAATTATTAATACGCTAATATCTCGACAACCAGAGCCCGTAGAGGATTTCTGATGAAAATTTCATTACCCCCCCACCCTATCGCACCTCCAGAAATTTCCTACTATTAACTTTAATTATTAGTTCAAAATCAAAAGCCTACATTTAGGCGCTCAAGAAAAGTCATAATAAAAAGCCTACATTTAGGTGCACCACATATCTATCTAAGAAAACCGGAGCATGCTGGTAGTACCTGCTAATGCCGCTAGAGCGCAGTCAAGACCAAATGACACATCCCGGTAGTACCGATTAATCCCGCTAGGGTGCAGTCGAGACTCAATGGTGCACCCAAGACACAATGGTGTATCCAAGGCACAAACCAATACAGCCAAGACACAACCCTACATTTAGCATGGGCTCAAACCCCCTAGCAACGGTGGCGCCATCTGTGGCTAAATCCTGGAAGCTAAAACAGTGGGCCAGAACTGTCATAGAATAACTACTAACATTCGAGGGCTTATAGACCTGTCAGACGAAGTTCATGAGGCGTTGGAATGTAGCGGAAGCTCCTTTGAGTGCGAATGGCACACGCTTAAACTCGTAGTGCCCTAGTGCTGAAAGCTGTCTTATGCCGATATTTTTTATCGACTAAGACTTGGTGATAGCCGTTGGCCAAATCGAGAGTGGTAAAATACCTGGCATGACCTAATTGGTCACTAATATATTCGATTCGAGGTAGCGGAAATGCATCGCCACTTGTCTTTTCATTTAATTTACGAAAATCGACAACGACGCGCCACCTTTTTCACCATTGGGTCCCGCCTTTTTGGGAACTAATAAGGGTGAATTCCAAGGGCTGTTGCTAGTTTGGACTATCCCGTTGTCTAGCATTTCTCTTAATTGCTCATTTATTACTTGTCTCCTGGTCTCTGGTAATCTATAAGCCTTTTGGTTTTTGGGCGCTTGATCTTGTATTAAAGGAATGTTATGGATGATAGCATTTGTATATGTAAGCTCATCACCTTTAAAGTAAAAGATATCATGGTACTCATAACAGATTTCAGATATCGAAGCTTTTTCTTCCGCGTTTAATATTTCATCCAGGTCGACTTTGCCTTTATATAGGTCTTACTAAGCTTGCACGCACCTCTTTTGGGGCTCCTGGGCCTTGTAAATATCTTAAATATAGGTATATTGGATGGAAGAGTCAGCTGTATTTTGTTTATCGGCTGCTGAATCTGGCTCGCATCTTTCATTGTGCTCTGAGGCCTTAACAAATTTTTAAAATTTACCTTATTGCACAGTGGAGTCTGCCTTGCCTCTGTTCGGGTCTTATTGGGCTTGCACGCGTCACTTATTTGGGTCTCAGCTTAAGATAAGAACTTCTATCTAGGAATTTTAGAACTTGAATCTTATTTGTCTTGGGCTCGGATTCGGGAAGCTCACTGTTGTTTATGTTCCTCGTTTGCGATGCATTCGGCTTGAGAACGTTTTGCATATCTGTGGCCTCCCATATTGGGATGACGGCGTAGTCATGGATAGGTAGCAGTTGTAATAAAAACCTGGTAATGACTACTTGGAAATTGTTAATGTTAAGTATGGTAACTAGCACTGTTTCTCTTCCAGTGGGGAGTAAACTGTTGGCCAGGAAGACTCCATCGCCTATCTCCTTTCATAAACCGAGCATTTCTTCCTCCACTCGCAACGGGACTGTGGTGATCATTGGTGACCTAGCAGGTATGCATATTGGTTCTTCTAAGGTAACCAGGTGCTGCCTTATATCGCTGGTCTCTTTATCACCCAGACAGCTCTTTTCGTATTCCAGTGGCTTTGTTGAACCTGGCAGCCAGCGTTACTCTTTTGAGTTGCCTTTGAGACACTGCATGTAGATAGCTTAATCTGTTTAGGCTCCATCTTTTCTGCCAGTGAAGTCACTTCGACTGCTTTTCTGGAGTACAGCTTGTCCGTTTTGTATGACAATGGCACAGTAAACTCTTCGTAATTTGTTTCCGTGCGAGGAAACTTGAGTACTTTGCTTGGGCCTTCAACATTACAATGATTTGATAGGAAATCATTTCCTAATAGGCCGTCATCCGAACGACCTGGTAGGTTTTGTACCACCTGAAACTTGCAGGGAATTTTATTTTTTAAATTAAAATTGGCCTTGCAATTTGCTAACGACTTTCCGGTTCCAAAAGGGGTCTGTATGGTGCATGCCTAACTTGAATTAATTATTTTAAGGTCTTTAATTGCTTTTTTCTTAATACTAATAACTTCAGTGCCAGTATCCACTACTAGTTTTGCTTGGCCGTTAAGGCTTATGTCCAGTGGAAGTTTCACTGTACGGACACCGGATTCTGCCAGAAAGTACACGTGAAGTTACGGACCAGTGCGTCTGTCTCCGGCCTTTTGATTTCAGAGTATAAAGGTGCTTGCTGCCGTGGCTGTGATGCTGTGTTATTTACATTGCGTGAGAAATGGTTTGGGTTCGGTGCTCGAGGTGATACGAACATAGGTTTTGTTGGAATTTGGTAGTAGGGAGATCTGTACCATGCCCTCACTCGTAAATCTGGGTCTACTGGGGCCAATAGGCGAGTTTGTACCAGAGGACTCTTGACGAATGTAGCACTTTGTTGTAATTTCTCCATGTCCAGGGCTTTTTGTATGAGGGCTTCTATATCGCCTTCTTCCTGCGTGAGTAGATATTGACACAAGTGTTGGTTGGTTACTCCACTTTTAAGAGCAGAAACAAAAGAGATTCCTGGAAGTCCGTTTGGACGAGATAAAGGATGCTTTTGAGGAACAAAAGAAATCTATGGATACTCGTCTGGACGAGCAAAAGAATGCTTTTGAGGAACAAAAGGATTATCTGGAATTCCGGTTAGATGAGCAGAAGAAATCTATGAAAACCCGCTTGGACGAACAAAAGAGTTCTTTGCAGAATTGTCTAGAAACTTGTTTGGAGGAACAGAAAAATTTTCTAAACAGTTCTTTAAAAGAGCAAAATTTGAAAATTTAAGGAATTGAGCAGGAATTTCAACAAAAGGTTTCAGAAGTACTACAAAATGTCATTGACAACTTTAAAGCAGATCTGGAAAGAATAAAGCATCGCCAGCCTCTAAACATAGCAGCCAAAATATCCAGTGCAGGTAGAATGAAACCTGCAATATTTGATAGCCTAAATTCGTGGCATATGTTCAAGAGACAATTCGAGGCAGCTTCAGAGGTAAATGGATGGAATGATGAAGACAAAGCTATAGCTCGGGTGTTAACACTTCGAGGTCCTGCGTCAGAACTCTTACAAACTGTACCGATTGAAAATCAACGTGATTACACTTCATTAGTACAGGCGATTGAATTACGTTATGGAGATGAGCATACGCAGTAAGTATATCGCCTACATTTACGCAACAGGATTCAAAAACATGGCGAATCTCTTCAACAACTGCAGGCTGATGTGGAAAGGTTAGCGCATCTTTCATACTCCAGCGTAAATGCGGATATCCTTAATGAATTGGCGACGGAAGCATTTGTGAACGCTATTGCAGTACGAGTGAGAGAAATTTCAGTGGAAGTATGTACTTGCAACAGAGTGCAATCATCACACACCCCGCCTTCATGTGGTGTCCTTCGATGCTGGAATTGTAATAGACAAGGGCACCTTCAAAGATACTGCAGAAAACGCCGACGAGTGGAATCTCTAGATGAAGTGGGGAGACTCAAATTGCACAGATATCGAGCTGAGCAGCAGACTTGGAACAGATTGCAGTTATTACTGGGCACCCCGTCACGTAGTGTTCTTCGAGACTGCGATTGTAATAAATTAGGACAACTTCAAAGCGACTGCAGGAAACGCCGTCGAAGGGAATCAACAGAAAAGAAAGGGAGAGAAAAATGTCCAAGTTGGCGAGCTAGGGAGCAAGTTATTCCTAGAGGGACTAAACTCCAACCTTATGGCTTTGAGATCCAACACAGGATAGGACGTATCCATGGAAAAGCAGAAGCGTTTGAACAACGTCCATGTGAACCTGAATATAAGCATATGGCTTTGAGAAGGAAAACGAGAAAACAGCTACTATACTGTTGGTAACTGTGGAACCATCATCAGGTTGGGACATCGAGAACTTGCGAACAGCGTAGCGAGAGGATCCGGACATTTCACCTATTATTGCTTGGAAAGAAGACATGGAAAGACCAGACTGGAAGGATATTTCGGAACGCAGTGAGAAGCTGAAAAGTTACTGGACTAAATGGAACTCTCTTTATGTTGAATGTGGTATATTATAACGCAAGTGTGAAGCACCTAACGGCGAATCATTCCGAATGCATATAGTCGTGCCAGCATCAAAGATCAAAGATGTTCTAGAAGAAATGCACGGTGAAAACTCTGGAGGACATTTGGGAGTGAACAAAACAATTTCCAAAATACGAGAAAGGTTTTATTGGCTACATATGCGAGAAGATGTGGAGGAGTGGTGCCGCAGATGCACTGTCTGTGCTACTTGCAAAGGGCCGCAACACAGAAGCAGAGGAGAAATGCATAAGTGTAATGTCTGAGCCCCCTTTGAAAGGATAGCTGGACCTTTCCCAGAAACGGTTGGCGGTAACCGTTATTTATTAGTTGCCATTTACTATTTCAGCAAATGGTCTGAGTCATATGCAATCCCTAATCAAGAGGCAACCACAGTTACGGAACAAATAATAACGAATTGGGTCAGTAGGTTTGGTGTGCCTCACGAACTTCATTCGGACCAAGGACGGAATTTCGAATAACGGACTTTCCAGGAGATGTGTAAAATGTTGGGAATAAGAAAAACCAGAACAACTCCTCTACACCCACAATCTGATGGCATGGTAGAGCGCTTCAACAGAACACTTATCGAGCATCTAATGCAAGTAGTTGACTAACGCAATTGGGATCGACATATTCCTCTATTCCTAATGGCTTATAGATCAGCCGTTCATAACACTACCGGAAAAATCCCAGCTAAGGTCATATTCAGAAGGAAGATGAGCTTACGTAGCGACCTCAAATTTGGTACCCCCCAGAGGTGAACTAAACTTACCAGAAGACTACGTATCGGAGCTCAAACAAAGATTAGTCGGTGTGCACGAGGCCACGAAGGCGAAATTAACAGCAAATACTGATCGGAGGAAGACCCGCTATGTCTTACGTGCTAATTCCGGAGGAATTAACGAAGGTGATCTTGTTGGGCTGTACAACTCGAAACGACATAAGGGACCTTCTCCAAAACTACAACAACACTGGGAAGGACCGTATTCAGTAGTAACTAGAATAAATGACGTAGTATACATGATTCAACGTGGTACAAGAGTCAAAAGAAAAGTCGTTCATCTGGATCGCTTGTGTCAATACTATGAACATCAAGACCGTGGACCACCTGTTGTTCGGAACGAACAATTTTAAGAAGTGGGCAGTGTTACGTGCAACAAAAAGAGACAAGTGACATCTACTAAAAATGAAGAGTAAACAACTTCAGGTTCGGAGAATCGATAATTCTTGAATGGAATCTTTGGGATGGTTCTAGAATGGAATCTTCAAGCAAGCTCTGGAGAGTTTGTAAAGTATAAATATAGCAGTTGCCCCCACCAAGAATGAGTATTGTCTTAGGCAGTGCAGTGTTTACAAGTGAAAGTAATAAGCAGGCGAGAGGATTCTAATTGGATTGCGATAATTGGAAATACAGTCCTAGCGTTAATTAAAGTTGAGTTACTTAAGTAATTGTTTGTGAGTTTTATAAGAGTAGAGTGAAAATAAAGAACTTGTGAATTAAAATTTGAACTATTGTGTTTTAAATAACGAACCAAAGGCCATGCCAGCAACAATATATGTAGAATACCCCCAAATTACTCACTTGCTTTTTGGGGTATTTGGTGATACACACGGAGTAAAAGTGGGCTAATTTAATTAACCAGCTAAATTTACCCCATGTGTATCACAGGTATTACTTAAGAAAGCACGAGGTAATTTGTTTAGCCGTTGGTGCAAATTAATATTTCATATAATCCCAAATTTGTCCTTTGCAAAATTCACGTTTTGTCCTACCCAAATGGATAACAAAATACTTTGACAGTTTAATAAATTGGTAACCATAAAACTTTTGCTTTGCTGTTTGTGTTTTTTTTATTTATTTTTTTTTTGTATGAGCTCTGAGTAAATTTCATAGGTAAGGGTGGCGTGGGGTGGTCGGGTGGGTTTCCCACCAGTGTGCGCGTACTAGGTAGCAAAAGGGATCAAGCCATTAAGACAAAAACTTGTCGTCCGCGGTTTGATCGTGGGGAGGAAGAGAGCCTGGGGCTCTATTGCGGCGATAAAGGACACCACTAACAGCAGTGTCCACACTTTTCTCCTGCCTTTTGTTTGAGCATCACAGGTTTAATGATTGGCTGGTGATGAGAGTTTTCTTTTCTTTCTAAATTCGTGTGTAAATTTCAATTTGTTTTTGTTCGTTCGTCAGTCCGTCGGTGAAAATTTTGTGACATGAATTGTGCCTTGCGATTGGCTAGTGTATGTGGGGGTTTGTAAAAACTTGAGCCTTTTCAAGTTTGATTCTGTGCAAAAAAGAAAAGTAAAACAACGAAACGATAATTTAATTTGGACAAATTTATTGCGTCAAGAGACGGTGACAATAGCGAGTGTTATAACGAGAATGATGTACATTACGAGATGCTGTGCCTATTTGGTACTGCCAGAAAAGATTTTAGTACAATATTGAACGAAATTAAGTAAATATAAAGCAACATTAGTATTGTGGACTGTACTTCTATTTTAGGATGAATAATTCAAATAAAGTAAATCAAGAAGGTTAGTTGAAGACTAACAAATCAGTTGTAGACTGAACATTCTCCCCGCGCTGGAAATGATAACTTTCAGATCTCCGGTTTCTCCATTGGCAGAGGGCATAATCGGTTGATAGCTCTCTTCACAATTCCCCTGGCGGTCTTGATACTCACTACCCTAACGAAACCATCCTTTCCCTTATAAACCTCAGTGACTCTTTCTAGAGACCATTTGAGTGGTGGTATGTTCTCCTCCTTTACCAAAACCATGGTGTTAATCGCTAAATTTGGTACTGGGTCGGACCATTTGTGTCGCTGTTGTAAAGACTGTAAATATTCCTGGCTCCACCTGGACCTGAAATGCTGCTTAATATAAGTAATTCGCTGCCACCTAGTCAAACGTGTTAGCTTTTCATCATGAATTTGGACTTCCGGCAGAGCCTTTAAAGAATCTCCAATTAAAAAGTGTCCGGGCGTTAGCGCAGAGAGATCGTTAGGATCGTTTGACATTGGCGAGATAGGCCGAGAATTCATAACAGCTTCAGCTTCGCAGACAATCGTGGCCAGCTCTTCGAACGTGAAGGATGCATTTGATGCGACGCGAAGAATCAAGTGTTTCGCTGACTTTATTCCCGCTTCCCACAATCCCCCGAAGTGAGGTGATCTTGGAGGTATGAAACACCATTCGATTCCATCTTCACGGCACCATTGCTGAAGTGAGTCGCTGTTCTCCTTGGAGTTAAAAAATGCGCGTATCTCACGTAATCGGTTGTTCGCACTTACAAAATTCGTTGCATTGTCTGAGAATATTTTTGCCACCTTGCCTCTTCTTGCTACAAAGCGCCTTAGTGCGGCCAGGAAGGCTTCTGTGGTTAAACTGGATACGACTTCAAGATGTACTGCCTTTGTGCTAAAGCAAATAAATAAGCAAACGTAAGCCTTGATGGGTGCGCGCCCTCGCACTAAAGATGTGACATAAAATGGGCCACAAAAATCAATTCCTGTATAATGAAATGCACGTGAAGGTTGTACCCGTTCCGGGGTAAGTCTCCCATTAGCTGAACGATAGATTTTGGACGGAAGCGAAAGCATCTTATACATACAACGATGAATTGTCTGTTTCACTGTATTTTTTCCTCCAACAGGCCAAAATCTTGTTCTAATAATGGCCGGTAGTGACTGGCAACCTGCATGAAAGTTTTTATAGTGATTATAGGCTATTAAGGATTTTGTAAATGCATGTGATTTTGGAAGCAAGAATTGATGTCGTGAATCAACGTTAAGATTAGAGTTTTTTAATCTACCTCCAACTCTGATAATTCCTTCTTTATCCAAGAATGGGCTTAAAGTTTTAATTGCGCCATTCGTTAGCTGTTGATTTGCTGTAAGTTAGCGATATTCTTTCGAAAAGCACGTTTTTTGTACCATCCGTATGAGTGCGCGAAGTGTGAAATCTATCTCGTTTGTGGATAGTGGCTTGAAATTGCGGCCACTCTTTATTGTCTTGCAGTTGTTATAAAATCGAAAGATATAGCTGAATACGTTTAGCAGTTTATTGAATGTATTACATTTTCCTATGAGGTCCTCACTATTAGCTGCAGAGACTAAGACAGTCTTGTTTGGCCGCCGTTCTGGAAGCAATTCCCTGCATATGTTCAAATCTGATTGCCGAGACGAAATATCACAAAGAAAATGAGGGCCATGAAACCATAAGCTATTATGAACTAAATCAGATGTTGAACAGCCTCGACTGACGATATCGGCGGGGTTTTCCTTAGTTGGAACATAGCTCCATTCATAGTTGGCGGTTAAGTCTTGTATCTTCATTACCCTGTTAGATACAAACACAGTCCACTTACTCGCGTTAGATTCGATCCAGGCCAAAACAATTTGCGAATCGGTCCAGCAAAATGTTTTATTATCTTCCACGCAGAGGTATGATGCGACACGTTTGATAAGTTCAGCTAATAAAAGCGCGGCGCAAAGTTCGAGACGCGGTATTGTTATCGATTTTAAAGGCGCGACCCGCGATTTGGCTGTGAGCAGATTTGTGGAAATATTGCCTGTATAGTCTATGCTTTTTATAAATATACACGCACCATATGCCTTTGAACTGGCATCCGCGAAACCGTGAAGCTCCAATTTCGATTGTTTGAAGAAAATGTGCCGAGGGAATTTAATTTCATTTATATTTTTCAGTTCATCGCAAAAGTTTGTCCACTCAGTATGTAAGGCGAGAGGTAATGATTCATCCCACTGGAGATTGAGAGACCATAATCGCTGCATCAATATTTTCGCCTTGACCACAATAGGAGTTATAAGCCCTAATGGGTCAAAGATTCTAGCAATGTTAGAGAGAATGCTTCTCTTTGTTATTGGTTTATTGGTATCATTTGAGAGAACAAAGGTGTAACAGAACTCATCAGACTTAGGTATCCAGGATAAACCAAGTGTTTTGATTATATTATTACCATCAATATGAAGAAAACTTTCTCTATCGACGTCTGGCACTCGAGAAAGGATATCTGTACTATTTGAGCACCATTTACGAAGAATGAAACCTCCCCTTTTTAACATTTGACCAATTTCGCTTTGCAATTTGAGGACTTCTTCGACAGTGTCTGCTCCTGTTAACATATCGTCAACGTAGAAATCGGAAAGAAGAACCCTTGAACCAATAGGATATGTTTCCTTTTCATCGTATGCAAGCTGCTTCAGGCATCGAGTTGATAAAAAGGATGCAGATGCGGTTCCATACGTTACAGTATTCAAACGAAAGAATTGTAATGGCTCGTGCTTAGATTTACGCCAAATTATACACTGTAGATAACTGTCTGCCTCGTTGACTTCAACTTGGCGATACATTTTTGTAATGTCCGCTGTGACTGCATAACGATATGTCCGAAAGCGAAGAAGTATATTATATAGATCATCCTGGAGTTTAGGACCAACCATAAGAATGTCATTGAGAGAATACCCTGAAGAAGACTTGCAACTTGCATCGAAGACTACTCGATGCTTCGTAGTGCTACTCTCCGGTTTTGAAACGCAATGATGAGGCATGAAATAATGGCGTTGAGGCAAGTTATCAAGGGCAATAAGATGAGATTATGATACTCTTGAAGAAATCCTGAATAATTTTCATTCTGTTCGGGAAATCTTGCTAACCTTGACTTGATTGTAAAAACGCTTTAATGCAATATCAAAGGAATTTTTAAGCATAATTGGATCTTCACGAAGTGGTAGCGCAACTCTATACCGCCCTGAAGGTAATCTCTCATAGTTACGTACGAAATTATCTTCACACTCTCTTTCTTCTGAAGTTAATGATTTCGGACAGCCTTCGTGGTCCTCCACTTCCCAAAATTTACTTAAAACCTTATCTAACTGCTCACTTGCTATACCTTCAGCATTTGTTGTGAAACACGACGCCTTCGAAACGTTTACTGGAAATCCACCTGATACAACCCATCCTAAAAGAGTTTTCTGTAATGTGGGTAATCCAGGACCTAATCGAATTTGACCCACAGTTAATAGCTCGAAAAATAAGTCAGCGCCTATTAGCAAATCAATTTTTTGTGGTACGTGAAAGTGAGGATCCGCCAGGTTTTGCAGAATGTTATCAGGTATTTTACTTTTCGAAATATCTATAAGATTATCTGGTTGGTGTCCAGTAATTTCAGGTAAAATGAATGCATTAAACGAAGTGGTATATTCATAACGGCGAGATTTAATTGTTAGATTAGTATAAAATTTAGCCGTAGAATTGACGCCTGCGATGCCGCTGATAGCCATGTTAGTTTTTGTTTTTGGTAGTCGTAACTGCTGAGCGACTCTTTCCGTTACGAAATGCAATTGAGAAGCGGAGTCGAGAAGGGCCCGACAAGGAACAAAACCCCCTTGACCGTTTGAAATGTCCACCAATGCCGATGCTAATAATATACGGTAATTGTATGAAGCCTTCTGAATTCCCGCACGTGTTGTCGATGCTAATGACGTTCCTTCTTGTGAAGTAGTTATTGATTCTATTTTTTTATCCGCGACACGAATTGTTTGCGAAGGATTGTTAAAGGTCTGTGCATTTGTGTCATCATCTTGAGTTTGTGATGAGACCATATGTAGGAGAGTATGATGCTTGAATGCACAGCGACGACATCTACTAGACTTGCAATTTTTTACATTATGGCCAGACCTTAAACAATTTATGCATAAATTAAGGCGTTTGACTTCATTGAATCGAGTGAAGGTATCGAGAGCTATGAATTTTTGACATTGATGAATAATGTGTCCCGTAGAATTGCAAAAAGTACACACATTTTCCGTTTTTAATGCGATAAATGAAGAATTTCGAAATTGATCGTGCCTTTTATTACTAAATTTGGAATTAAACGTACCTGATATTCTAGTTTTGTTTGTTGAATATCTTCTGCATTGCTCCCTACTTTCCAATGACATGCATCGGCTTTCAATGAATTTTGATAATTCTTCCCACGTTGGTAGTAGATCATGCGGCGCTTGATCCTCCCACTTGGCCTTAGTATGAGGGTCGAGCTTGCTTTGAATTATGTGTATAAGCAAGGCATCTGCTAGTTGCTTCGTATCTCCTAATGTCTCCAATGCTCGCAAGTGCGCATTCACTGTGTCACTGAGAGTCCTAAGCTGCTGTAGCGAATCTCTTTCAATACTTATCATATTAAAAATGTCTGCAACATGTTCCTGAAATACAAGTTTTCTGTTATCAAAACGTTTCTTTAAAAGTGCCAAAGCCTTATCATAATTTTCATTATTGACCTCCAAGGACTTGATTGTGAGAAGAGCGGGTCCTGTCAAAGATGACCTGAGATGTTGAAATTTATCCATATTGGTTAACTCATCATCGTTGTGCACTAAGTTATTGAACATTGAATAGAATTCTGTCCAATCAGTAAATTTTCCGCTAAAAGTTGTAAGCTTTAATTTTGGTAAAGTTTTTGTTTTAACCCTGGTTTGAAAAAAGGTAGATTCACCCTCAGCATGCGGCAAAGAACTTCGACCTTTTGTATCGTTTAATGCACGCAGAAGTTTTGCCTTTAAGTCTACATATGTCTCTTCAAATATTTCCCTTTTATCAGATTTTTGTTCTTCTGCATCTAAACATTCAATGCGAGTTTGCACCTTATTGAAATTTTCTAAATGACGTTCCAGCATGCCTAGACGAGTTTCGATTTCAGCCGCATCCATTGACTTTAACTTCTGCATCACAATATTTTTTAATTTGGTCTGCTGGCCTTGAATGCTGCCCCGTTGCAAACGCAATTCAGATAACAATTCTTCTTTGTTTTCGTCGGGCATGCTGTATACTATAGAGGTTCGCTCCTCGTATAAAGCCTTTAATCAGAAATTAATTATAAACAATGCTTATGTAATGTATACTTATAAATAGTTGAAGTCTAATGCAAGCTGGGTGGTGGCACGAGATTATAAAATCCGACAATGTGTGATAAATCGAAATGATTTACCTCATCGAAAATAGCACTGGGCGATATATATTTTAAGTTCTGTTCCCCGCGCACGATATTCTAATCCATTTATAATGGTTTATCAATTTTTTATATTTCCACGTTTTTGTCCGTAACCTACTCACAGCACTTCACTGATTACGAGTTTTTATTTGTGAAGAAATTGCACGATAAATAATCCGATAATCCGGTTCGATAGGACCATGTAAAAACTTGAGCCTTTTCAAGTTTGATTCTGTGCAAAAAAGAAAAGTAAAACAACGAAACGATAATTTAATTTGGACAAATTTATTGCGTCAAGAGACGGTGACAATAGCGAGTGTTATAACGAGAATGATGTACATTACGAGATGCTGTGCCTATATGGTACTGCCAGAAAAGATTTTAGTATAATATTGAACGAAATTAAGTAAATATAAAGCAACATTAGTATTGTGGACTGTACTTCTATTTTAGGATGAATAATTCAAATAAAGTAAATCAAGAAGGTTAGTTGAAGACTAACAAATCAGTTGTAGACTGAACATTCTCCCCGCGCTGGAAGTGATAACTTTCAGATCTCCGGTTTCTCCATTGGCAGAGGGCATAATCGGTTGATAGCTCTCTTCACAATTCCCCTGGCGGTCTTGATACTCACTACCCTAACGAAACCATCCTTTCCCTTATAAACCTCAGTGACTCTTCCTAGAGACAATTTGAGTGGTGTAGTCGGAGTGATTCTTGTGGATGGACGTTCAATTATGCGTGTTGATTAGTCGGAGGCTTTGGTTATCGTTACACAAGTGATATCAAATTACCAGTAACATGGCCAGCAAAGCTTTAATTTCCATTACTTCATGTTTCATACAAGCAGCCGTGATCTATTTTAGGATATCGAATATCATGATCACTGTTGTTTTTTTAATCCACAGTTGCTGTTTTTTTTTCAGCAAAAGAAATTTTCAATTCTAACTATTCATCTAAGACGTCATATCTGTTGTTGTTGTTTTTTTTTTAGTTAAAGAAATTGGGAATCTTTTATAAGTCGCTCAATTTGTTTACTTTACTCGGCTCGATGCGAATTTTGTTTACATTATTCGACTGCGATTTTTTTACATTACTCGACTCTGTGCGAATTTTGTTAACATTACTAGGCTGTGCGAATTTGGTTATCGGCTGTCATTACACCTGAAGGCGGACATTTCCATTACTTATCTATATCAATATACCTACCTACTTTGGTTGATGTTGTTGTTGTTGGAATCAGTATTTTTTCATGAAATTCTCCGATAAGAAAAACTTGAAGGTGACGTTAAATTTTCAGTACAAAGCGGCACTGGTACCCTCCTCCCTCCTCCCGTGGTCCAGAACCCCCAAAAGAGTTGGGGGAAAGTTGCCACATTTTGTATGGGAAAAGTGGTCCAGAACCTGTATAGCGTAACTACTTTGTATTACACTTTATATCTTCTTAGTTTTCCTAAAAATTTTAGAAATAAGCAAAATTTTCCAAACTCATTGGTGATATTCAGTGATGAATGCCGGATGGAGGCAGTGACGGAATCTTCCCAATTTGTGAGAAGACCTCGAAAAATATACAAAGACGATTGCATACCAAAAACTGTCAAACATCTAGCCGCGATAATGATTTGGAGCTTCATCAGCGGAAATCGTGCTGGTCCCATATACTTCGTTGAAAGAACGTTGCGCAAGGACTAATATAAGTTGGTCCTATCCGATGTCCTTCTTCCATTTATTAATTCACTCCATTATACTAAATCTTATTATACTTCATCGTGCATGAAGCTCCCTTCTATGCCATACAGCAAAATCTATTGCAAACTTCGTCACCAACGAAAACCTTAATATCGTTTCTTGGCCCAGCAATTCTCCTGCTTAAGCCCAATAAAAAATTGCTGGGCTTTTGAGGTAAGCTTATAGTAAGTTTATAATTTGCTAATCTCAAAGTAGATATTCTTTAAAAAAATGTAGAAAACATTTGGAATAAATGTCAAGATTTGAAAAAAATTATAAATGTTTGTATATACAACAAATACCAGCGCACATATATGGAATTTATGGGTGTTGTATACTATAACCAATTTTGTCATGCATATACAATCAAAAAGGGGTACTCACTGTCACTCAGCGTGTGTAATGGAGGTATGTATCCCGTGGTGTTTTCATTTGTTAATAGACTTGTTCGTAATAACTTTTTATTTCTTCCTTTAACAAAAACTTTTCTTCCTTTACAGATTTTTCTTAACACTAATTTTTGTAGCAAACACTTATCTTGCTAATTACAGTTTTAATTTTCTTTTGCCAAAAACTTTTCTTCCTTTACAGATTTTTCATTAACACTAATTCTTTGTAACAAACACTTTTCTTGTTAACTACCGTTTTTAATTTTCTTTTGCCAAAAACTTTTCTTCCTTTACAGATTTTTCATTAACACTAATTCTTTGTAACAAACACTTTTCTTGTAAACTACCGTTTTTAATTTTCTTTTGCCAAAAACTTCCGTGATCGCGCCGCTGCAAGTACCGTTGTTCGCTTCTAAAAACCGACTGTACTTGACTTGGATCTTTTTAATCGCAAGTCTAGTTGTTCAGGATAGGAAAGTGCTTAATTAGCATTCCTATCCTGAGAAAATTATTTACCGCTGGGCATGTTTAAACATGCCCAGAATTATCGCGACGAACGATGGTTGGAATTGAAATTTGATATTTTCATAAATATCCAACCATCGTCGTGCTATCGTGCATACATTGTTGCGATCACAATGTATGCAGCTCGCGACAATTTGCTGATAGGAGCTTTTTTCGGTGAAGACTTGATCGTTTCAGTCTTCACCGACGTAAAATTTTCATGCGCCCGATATGTATGTATGTATATATGTACATACATATCGTATATACGAGAAATCTTACTGAAGGTAAAATTTGTCGTGGGGCTTTTCTTTTTTTATCGAAACGACTTGGGTTGAAATTTAAAACTTTTATTTTTCCTAAGTCGTTTTGTGGGAAAAATATGTTGCGCGTAGTTGAAGAAATTGCTGATGCAACTTTCTCGTATGCGCAAGAGATAAGCCAACCGTGTTTTTAGGCATGATTGGCTTATGAAAATTGTGATTTGTTTCTTGATGCCTTATGTATACATTTTGTATACATTTTGTATATGTAACATGCCTTCCCCCTACAAAAAAGAGAGTTATTCTTGGAAGAGGAATAACTCTCGGGGTAAGGTGATGATAAAAAGAATTCTGTGTGGACCTCTTAGATTTTGAATTTTCTTATCTGCAGCTCATTAAATTTCGTTGATTAAGGGTTAGATGCTTTTACTGATGGGGATATTTACCGGGCAAATTCTTGTAGAATTCATTGACGTATCGATCTTCCGTGTGAAAACAGTCGAGATTTTTTTGTTATTTTGAGCCTATTCACCGAGAGAGAGAAAAGATGTTGTTTTCTATAAAGTTAGAAAAGGAGCCCTGGAGAAGTCCCGCGGGGTTGACCTCCACGTTCTATTCTCTGTACGTGTTGCGTGTTTCCCCCGGGTGGCAGGGTCCACTTCGTTTGGTGTTGCTGGAGGATGGGGAGCGTCCCAGTACCGTATGGGGTGCCCCGGCCGTAGCTGGGACCTATCACCGGCTGTTGGTACCCTTGTTCCCTCACCGGGGGCAGTCTTTGATGGCCGCAGGTAAAAAAAATTTTTGTTTTTGTTCTTTAAGCCAGTCCTAATTAGTTTTTTGTTTTTTGTTTCAGGCGGCGTTTTCTCTCTCGTCGCTGTGCGTGGACTTTGTATGTGCTGCCCCGATGTTTTTGATTCCCCGGCGACGAGGTTGGCGAGGGAGTTCACCGCCACCCCTCCCCTTCCCGGGGCCGGTGTGATTAATTGGGACAACTCTGATAGCGATTAGGTCCAGCACGACTCGTCCAGCCGATTTCACTGCACCGATCGCTCAGTGTGGCTATTTTATGTTTTTACTACAAATTTGTATCTTTCCTGTCTTCTTTTTCTTTCCTTATTTTGAAAATAAAATAATAAAATAAAAAAAAAAATAAACTACAGAGTTATATTTTTGATGTGAGTGGGTTGTTTTTTGTATCGTGGTTTTCTGGCTTAGCGTTGATCGGTCTGGCATGAACTTTTGGTTTTACTTAAAATTTTCTATTGTCCTTGCTTGATTATTTTCTTATTTTCCACTTATGGTATTTATTAGCCTAGGTAAATATTCAATTTCTATTTTATGTTCTACCTTAGTGTTAGTGGTTATTTAGTAATGTTCTAATGCTAGGTTAATTATACTTGTAATTTCAATTGTTATCTTCTTAACTGCTATTTATTATAAAAATTTGATTGCAAGGGGGTAGATATTTTTTATATACTTATGTATTTTGTATTTTGCTCTTATACCTATCTTATTTATTTATGTATCTTTCCCACTACAAGATGTGGTAAGGACGTCTTTTCCGTCTTTTTCTTTGTGTATTTATCGGTATCTATTATATACTCTGCACGGTTTTTTTTTTTAAATACTGCTTAGTTTTAACATCTCCCCTTATAGTTTTCTTATTATCTATTTCTTGTCACTTATTTACTTAGGTTTGTTGAAAACCGTTTACATTTATTTGCTAGGTGCTCTACTACTAGTGATAGTGCTTATGACCGTTTGAAGTGGTGACACTATACCACTTGCACTGACTTAGTAGGGGGCAGGGTGCGGGTCCTTTTGAGAGGGACAGGTTCAAATATTTCTATTCGTCCAATTTGTTCGATTTGTTCCTTCGCCTCTAGGGTTTTTTCATGAATGGGACGAGCCATTTGGCGACCAGGTACATACATGTGAGGGCAACACCAGTTAAAGATACTGATGTTGCCGCTAGGACATGTGTAGGGTGGTGACTGATATGAGGAACTATTTTTTCTAATTTTTCGTCCAGTTCTTTTAATGACTGGGTACCTTCTAGGATGATGCTGTTAATGTCATCTCCTGAATATATTTCTGTCTGTATTTTTTTCAGACTGTACTTTGTTTTTGGTTTCATTAAGATATTTATCCTCTACTTGTTCTAATGAAGTTATATTTGGGAAATAAGTGGGTTATTTGAGACTCAATTGCTGGATATTTTCTGCCTCATAGTGTAGGATTTGTGATCCTACTTGTAATTGAGGGATGGTTGATAGTAATTATTCCTTGGCCTTCTATTTTTGAAGTTAGGAATTGTTGGGTACACTGAAGGTGTACAATTGTTGGTTCTATCAACAAAAATATCCAAGAATTCGGTTTACTTGGTTTAATAAGTAGGTCTCTGGGGGGTATTTGTGCTCTGAATTGGCACTGTGGCTCTTCCTTTAGTGGATTAAAGAGCAGCTTCACTATACATTCTTTAGACATTGTTGCCTTTGTTACAGGAATGCTTAGCTTGGTGACGTAAGTGTCCTCTTTTGAATATTGCGTGATCTTTTTGAAGATTTTAAGATCTTGTGTTTTTAATAATAATATGTCCTGTGTCTGTACCTGGTACGCTATGTGCGAGTACTGTATATCGGGTACCAATGATTGTTTTCTGTTAATATGTATGGGAAAACTGTGTACTCTATACAACTTCATTTGTGGTAGATTGAAAATCGGAAGTTGTATTCGAATGACTAATTTGTCTTGGACTAGACGAGCCTTTGTTTCCGCTGTCTGATATAGCAGAGAGAGACAATTTTGTTCATCTGGGCAAGTAGCGTGGGACTTGTGGTATATCTGTAATAGACTTTTGGGAGACACCACTAGCGGATCCAACTGGTGATTTTTACTGGAGATTATTATGTCGAGTAAGGCTTGCTGCCTGTACTCAACCTCGACAATTTGTAAGGTCAGGCTTGAAATTATTTCCTGCCTTAGTTGTCTCATTAGTAAATCATCAGTGATGTTTTTTATTCTATTTACCTGGAGATTTATTTGACGTTCTCTTTCCTGTAGAGATGTCAATTGCTTTTGAATTAGCTGTAGTTTAGTTTTGACTACACTGATCTGCTGTCTTTCCAGGTCGGCTAGTGCTTTTCAATTTGTTTCGAGCTCCTCGAGTCGACTGTATACCTCTTGTTTATTAGTGCTGTCCATGGTCCCGAATAGGTGGTGCATTGCATTCCCTATTCCATCAAAGATAGATCTTGTTGATCTTGATTTTGGGACCACTTCTCGAATGACACTTGTTCTTCTCTTGATATTTTCCAAGAGAGAATGAACGTGTTTTTGTTGAACCAGGCATAGCTCATCCGTTTGAGAGCGATTTGAACAGAGTCGGTGAACTAAGTGTTCCGCCTGTTCTGCCATAAGCGTCTGGTTGTCCAGTTCCATTAGATTGATCTCTGTTAAGATGTTCCATGTACTATGGTAGACTTGTAATTTTCCTAGATCCTCATACAGTATTCCTGTATTGTTCAGGGGCCCTATTGTGTAGGGTTCCGTTTGGATTTGTCCCATTGCCAGATGGAAACAGCATATTAACACTAATATGTGCTTCATGTTCTGTAGAAAATGAAGGATAGGCTTCATTAGTCAATTGGTCATATTACATAGCATATAATATTTAAATATTGTATTGCCTAATTGAATTGTTGATAGTTTGTATAATAGGGGCTTAATTGCTAAAAGAAAGACGAGATAGAACAGGATATGAGGACTGTAAGTCGGTTCCTGCTAAATCTCGTCAACGTATGAGCATTGTACTCATTCAAAAATTGAATTGGGAAGTTGTTTAATTTACTACAATGAGTAAAAAGTAAATCATGGAGAGAAATACAAAACTCTCAAGGCAAGGTATGCGAGATGCAAGTCAAAGCATTCCATACTCCATCATCTTCTCTCTGAGATTTTAAGGCGATGTGTATTGTACCCTTTCAAAAATTTAATTAGGGAAGTTTCATTTACAACCATGAGTAAATCATGAAGAGGAATACGAAATTCTCAAGGCAAGTATTAAGGATGCAAGTCAACGCAAGCAGGAAAAATTTTATTGGTAGAATATTTAATTTACTCATAGCTACTAGAGAGTAAGGGTTTATTTGTTATATGTTCAGTTTTGTTTATTTAGCGTATTTTTTATTGATTTAAATAAAATTTAGGTAAGGGTTGACTTCGTCAGTCATAGTAAATCATTCCGAGTGCGGAACGTTTAAGTAGGTAGTGGTTAGGTTAATTGGCGAAATTTTGTTTCAGTGGAACTTATTTTCTAAAGGTGTATGTACCAGTGTACTACTCGTAATAGGGCTTTAAACGGTTGTTGTGTACTACAACCTGCCGCTAGCCTATTTTTATGGTAGTGTTTGTTGGACTGGGTACATTGATTACCGCCAACCCAGATTTTAGACAGTTTGTGTTTGCGCCTTTCACTTTTGAGGAGGACTTTGTCTCCTAGGTGGAAAGTGAGAGGCCTGACTGTTTTGTCGTAATATGCCTTTGAGCGTTGTTTGCTGGCTAAGAGATTTTTACGAGCCGTGGCATATGATTTTTGTAGTCTGTACTTGAGTACATGGTAATAACTTTCGTGGTTGTAAACGGGTTCAGGATCCTGCTTTAAATTAGATGGGACATCCGCTGTGAAGCCGTAAAGGCAATCCATTGGGGTTAATTTAGTACCCTCGTGTACACTGTTATTGTACACGAATGCAGCGGTTCGTAGGAATTGATCCCATGTTTTGGGATTTTCGTCTACGGTTGTACGCAGATGTTCGATTAATGGTCTATGGGCACGCTCTAGTGCTCCATTAGACTGTGGATGGTATGCGGAAGTCTGTAACTTCTTTACCTTTAGCAGTTTGCAAGCCTTCTTGAATAGCTCACTCAGGAAATTAGTTCCCTGATCGGTGACTATTCTCTTTGGAATGCGATAGCGCGTGACAATCTCATTGAAAAAGATTTGCGCCACCGTTACTGCTTCTCCATTAGGTATGGCATACCAATCAACAAATTTGGTAAGATTATCTTGAAAGGTTAAGATATATTTATTACCTGATATGGTATCTTCTAGTGGACCTACTATATCGAGGTAAACCTTGTCGAAAGGTTGTTCTGCGATGTCCGTTATTACCATTGGCATCTTGAATTGTGGGGATGCCTTCATTGTTTGGCACTTAGGGCATTTTTTTATGTACTTTTTTATATGGCTAAGCATGTGTCTCTACCAATACTTGCGTCTAATTCTTTTATAAGCCTTAATGACACCCTGATAGCCGCCGAAAGGAGAGTCGTGGTAATCCTTTAGGATTGTTTGAACTTCCTTGGGGCTCGTGATTATCTCAGGTGCCTTGACTGGACTTATTTCTTGTTCAAGCTATTTCCGCCTCTGGGAGTTTAATTCCTGTATTTTCCGCTGCCGTGGGCTATGTTTCAGCGCTGGAGCTAGTATTGGCCTCTTGGGATTTTTGTTTTTGAGCTCTGGTCACGGCGAAGCAATGAGCGGGTTTTTTGGTTTTCTTTTTATTTGGGGGCATATTTTCCTCCACATCAGAGTCCATAGTGTGGTGGACTTGGGCTTGTACCGTTAAAGTGTTGCCTGGATAGTCTTCGTTTAATACTTGTGGAATGCGGCTTAATGCATCCGAATTGGTATTATACTTCCCTGGTTTATATTCGATGGTATAATCGAATTCTGATAATTTGTGGTGAAATCTCACCAAACGATAAGTCGGGTCTTTAACGTTAAAGACTCCTTTGAGAGGCTTGTGGTCAGTATAGACCGTGAATTTCCTGCCTTGAAGGTAGCATCGGAAATTCCTACTGGCCCAGACTATAGCCAATAACTCCTTTTCAATAGTGGAGTAATTTCTCTCGGCTTTGTTCAGCGTTCGGCTTGCATAGGCGATAGGATGGTCTTTTCCCACTTCTCCTTGGGAAAGCACAGCGCCTAATGCTTCGTTGCTGGCGTCCGTTGTAAGATTGAAGGGTTTAGAGAAATCTGGATAGATTAAAAGTGGTGGGGAAATGCTTCTTGGCATTTCTCGGTCCGAGTGAATTTTACATCCTTTCGGAGTAAATTCGTAATTGGACGAACTATTTTAGAGAAGTCCGGAATGAACTGCCTGTAGTAATTGGCAAGTCCTAAAAAGGACTGAACTTGCCTGACTGTTCTAGGAACAGGGAATGTTTGGACGGAGGCCGTTTTGCTGAGGTCTGGTAATGCACCTTCGCTAGAGCATTTGTGCCCTAGGTAAACAACTTCTCGTCTCAAGAACTGGCACTTCTCTGGCTGCAGTTTGAGGTTGTTCTCTCTCAATTTGTCGAAGACTTTGCGAAGTTTATCATTGTGGTCATTTAGGTTCTTACCATAAATGACGATGTCGTCAAGATAAACGAAACATTCGAGGCCTTGCAGGCTTGTCAGAACGAAGTTCATGAGGCGTTGGAATGTAGCGGGAGCTCCTTTGAGTCCGAATGGCATACGCTTAAATTCGTAGTGCCCGTAATTAGTGCTAAAAGCGGTCTTATGTCGATCTTTTTTGTCGACTAAGACTTGATGAAAGCCGTTGGCCAAATCGAGAGTGGTAAAGTACCTGGCATGACCTAGTTGGTCAAGAATATCCTCGATTCGTTTAGCGGAAATGCATCGCCAATTGTCTTTTCGTTCAATTTGCGAAAATCGACAACGACGCGCCACCTTTTTTCACCATCGGATCCCGCCTTTTTGGGGACAACTAATAAGGGTGAATTCCATGGGCTCTTGCTAGTTTGGACTATCCCGTTGTCTAGCATTTCTCTTAATTGCTCATTTATTACTTGTCTCTGGGTTTCTGGTAATCTGTAGGCCTTTTGGTTTATGGGCGCTTGATCTTGTATTAAAGGGATATTGTGGGTGATAGCATTTGTATATGTGAGCTTATCACCTTTTAGAAAGAAGATATCGTTGTACTCGTAGCAGAGTTCGGATATCGAAGCTTTTTCTTCCGCATTTAGATTTGGGTCTAGACTGAGCTCTTGGTCTAACCTGTTGACTGGCGGAGTATGTGTGGGATCTTCATGATCAGGAAATAAGTATCTTACGTGTTGTAAGAGAGCTGTATTTTCCGAAAAGCTTACGTTAGTTTTAGGTTGTTGTAACCTTTTTTTGTGAGTATTTTTACTTACTTTACTAGTCGGTGGAGTACCGTAATTAGTGGAGTACCGTAATTTATGGGTACTTTACATTGGTTCAGGTACTCGCACGCATTCGTATTTTGGTTAATAGGCCGTGAAAAATTGGTTCTCTTAATACTATTTGACGGTGGAGCCAACTTTGCCTTCAATGAGGCCTTACGGATCTCGCACGCGTCTTTTATAGGGCTCATGGGGCACGTTGTATTCTTAATACTAATTTTATTAAGTGGTGGAGTCGACTTTGCCTTTAAGTAGGTCTTACTGAGCTCGCACGCACTTGTGATAGGGCTCTTGGGTAACTGTTGTTTCTTAACACTAACTTTGTTGGGTGGTGGAGTCGTCTTTGGCTGAGAATAGGTCTTACTGAGCTCACACACACCTGTTGTTGAGCACCTTGTTCTTGTGGTTATCTTACATCTAGGTATATTGGATGGAGGAGTCAACTGCATTTTGCTTGTCGGCTTCTGGATCTCGCTCGCATCTCTGATTTGGCTCTGGGGCCAAGTAAAATTTTTGTAACTTATTCTATTAGACGGTGGAGTCATTGTTGCCTCTATTCGGGTCTTACTGAGCTGGCACGCGTCTTGTATGGGGCTCTTGGGCCGCGTTAGTAACTTATATCTTAGTAACTTATATCTAGGTATTTTTGAGAAAGAAGTATTGCTTGACTTCTGTTCCGCCTTGGGAAGTTCACTGATGTTTGTGTTACTCGCTTGCGATTTATTCGGCTTGAGAACGAGTTGTATATCAGTGGCTTCTCCTATTGGGATGACGGCGTGAGCAGTTGTAATAATAAACTGTTGATGACTACTTGGAAATTGTTAATGTTGAGTATGGCAACTAGCACTGTTTCTTTCCCAGTAAGGAGTAAACTGTTGGCCAGGAAGACTCCGTCGCCTATCTCTTTAGATAGACAGAGCATTTCTTCCTTCACTCGCAACGGGACTGTGGTGATAATTTGTGACCTAGCAGCTGCCTCATTTCGCTGGTCTTTTGATCACCCAGACAGCTCTTTTCGTATTTCGTCGGCTCTTGTTGAACCTGGCAGCCAGCATTACTCTGTTGAGATGCCTTGGAGACACTGCATGTAGATAGCTCAACCTGTTTAGGTTTCATCTTTTCAGCAACTGACCTCACTTCGACTGCTTTTCTGGAATACAGCTTGCCCGTTTTGCATGACAAGGGCACAGTAAACTCTTCGGGATTCGTTTCCGTACAAGGAAACTTGACTGCTTTATTTGGACCTTCCACATTACAATTGTTTGATAGGAAATCGTTTCCTAATAGGCGGTCATCGGAAAGACCTGGCAGGTTTTGTACCACCTGAAACTTGCAGGGAATTTTATTTTTAAAATTGAAGTTGCCCTTGCAATTTCCCAATGTCTTTCCGGTTCCAAAAGGGATCTGTAAAGTGCATGCCTCATTGGAATTAATTATTTTGAGGTCTTTAATTGCTCTTTTCTTAATAATACGCCAGTGTCCACTACTAGTTTTGTATGGCCGTTAAGGCTTATGTCCAGTGGAAGTTTCACTGTAGGGACACCGGATTCGGGCGCTTGAGGTGACCCTTTTGATTTTTTTGTTGGGTTTATAGTCGAGCAGGGAAGTTTTGGGTCGACTGCATGTCGTTTCCCTGACTCCGGGCTTCCCTTTTTTTCTTCTGGCGGCAGTCTTCGTCTGCATGTCCTCGGCGACCACAAAAGGTGCATTTGAGTCTTATGTTGAAGACTTGAGGACTTTTTGTGTTGTGTTGATCCTGTGTAGATCTGTTGGAGAGGCGTGGAGGAACAATCTGTTGCGTTTGTTGTGTTTTTCTGCAATCACGGACGTCATGTCCATAGATTTTGCAGTTTGAGCAGAAAGGGGTGTTCTTGCGCTTAAGGCAATCGGAATATGTATGACCCTTTCGCTGGCAGAAATTACACGTGATGTTACGGACCAGTGCATCTGTATCCGAGTTTCTGGCATCAGTGTTTGTAAATAGTCTTTGCCGTGACTGTGATGAACCTGGGTTATTCACATTGCGTGAAAACTGGTTTGGATTTGGAGCTCGAGGTGATGCGAACATAGGTATTGATGGCATTTGATAATAAGGAGCTCTATAATAGGCTCGCACTCGTAGATCTGGGTCTACTGGCGCCACTGGAGGAGCTTGTACCAGAGGAGTCTGGACGAATGTAGCACTTTGTTGTAATTTCTCCATGTCCAGGGCTTTTTGAAGTAATGGTTCTAAATCACCTTCTCCCTGCGTGAGCAAATATTGACACAGGTGTGGGTTAGTTACTCCACTTTTCAGAGCGTTTTTGGCGAAATCCATCAGCTGTGTTTTCACAGCAGGGACTGCCTGAGCTCCATACTTCTGTGTCGCTGCCTCGTTGCAAATCGTCAACAACTGTTTCAATCTTGTAATGAACACAGTGAGAGACTCTAACGGGTTTTGTCTGGTGGTAATTAATTTGTTCACCAGCTCCTGATATGTCTCACGGGGAAGATATGTTCTGTTTAAACGTTCCTCTACTTCAGTAAATGAAGCAGGGACGTCTGAAGCGAATAATTGGTAGGCGTCACCTCTGCGTCTTGTGGGAAGGACCTGAATGAAAGCCACTCTTTCTTCATTATTAAGGCACTGCATAGTTTGTTTGCAACAGCCGATGAAGGTTTGTAACTCTCGTCCCAATTGTGGGGTACTTTCACCCGAAAATAAGGGAAGGAGTTGAGCTGTGAGCTTAGCTACTTTAGCGTAATCCACCATTGTGTGTAGTCTATTGACTGGAAATTTAAATTTGGGTGGACTAGCTGGGCTTGTTTCTGGGCTGATTTCCGTTAAGGATTCTTCGAGCCAATCGATCAGCAGGTCTTCGGGAGTTGGTTCAGTCACTTACCGTCACTATCACTATCACTTTCACTATTACTTAAATTAACACTCTTATTCTTTCCTAATTCTAAATTTAAAATGGTAGTATTCTCCTTATCTGCTGGGAGGGAGCGCGTGGATTCAGTAAGCTTACTTAGTTCCTCACGGAACCGAACTGTGTTTTCTTTCAGTGTCTGTATTTGTTTGTTCTATTTTCGCGGGTTTGACTCAGTTTTTTACTGAGTGAATTACACTGAGTAATGGCTAGCGTACCTGAATCTCGCGCTCTCTCGTACAATTTATTTAAAAATTTTTCAAGACTTACTTGTCTATTAGGACCTGGCAGAACGGTTCCGCTTCGAAGTCGAGGTCCTGTTAAGCAAAATTCTGCAGCAGATGCTGTACCTTCACCGGGGTGCTGTGTATTTGCACCTGGGGCTGATCCCGCGTCGGCTAAAGATGGGGAGTTTTCCCTCGCTGCTGTTTCTGGTTCCTGCTGAGGTAGAGCAGGATTGTCGGCTGGCATATGATGCGCTGTTCGGTGAAAGGGGCGCTCCTTGCCTGCTTAAGTCCCTTTGCTGTGATTTGAGAGGGGGTTTCTTTAACCGCCTTCGAGTTCCCTCCGAATCCTTTGTCGGTTGCTTTCGGCTTATTTTTGCAGCTGGGGGGGCCCTTGGGCCGTCTTAACTTCCCCTGCATCTAGTTGAAAAGGGGGCTTATGAGCCGTCTTCGATTTCCTCTTCAACTCAGGATCGTTGTACTTCAAATGGCTGATGATTTGATCCTGGGAATTTCGAGCTGATTGTCGGGCTACTTCCAGCTGGCTTAATGTTCGTCCTTCTGGGAGGTTTTGGATGGTTTTTCACTTCCTTCGGTAGACTGTTAACTTGTATCCCTCGGTGGTGATTTTGCACTTATTGGAGTGAATGCTTGCCCGCCTGGAGCAGAGGCGCCTAGAGATGGTATCTACCCGAGTGTTGGGGGTGACTTGGCCTGAGTGGCTTCGTCAAGGGAACCCCTTAGGTTCCAAGGATAGCGGATTTTAAAGCTCTTATGCCTTCCGAGTTTGACTTTTAGAAAGCAGGCTTCCACTATCCTACCGGCTGCGCCAATTTTGTTGTATACTATAACCACTTTTGTCATGCATATACAATCAGAAAGGGGTACTCACTGTCACTCAGCGTGTGTAATGGAGGTATGTATCCCGTGGTGTTTTCATTTGTTAATACACTTGTTCGTAATAACTTTTTATTTCTTCCTTTAACAAAAACTTTTCTTCCTTTACAGATTTTTCTTAACACTAATTTTTGTAACAAACACTTTTCTTGTTAACTACCGTTTTTAATTTTCTTTTGCCAAAAACTTTTCTTCCTTTACAGATTTTTCATTAACACTAATTCTTTGTAACAAACACTTTTCTTGTTAACTACCGTTTTTAATTTTCTTTTGCCAAAAGCTTTTCTTCCTTTACAGATTTTTCATTAACACTTAACACTAATTCTTTGTAACAAACACTTTTCTTGTTAACTACCGTTTTTAATTTTCTTTTGCCAAAAACTTTTCTTCCTTTATAGATTTTTCATTAACACTAATTCTTTGTAACAAACACTTTTCTTGTTAACTACCGTTTTTAATTTTCTTTTGCCAAAAACTTTTCTTCCTTTACAGATTTTTCATTAACACTAATTCTTTGTAACAAACACTTTTCTTGTTAACTACCGTTTTTAATTTTCTTTTGCCAAAAACTTCCGTGATCGCGCCGCTGCAAGTACCGTTGTTCGCTTCTAAAAACCGACTGTACTTGACTTGGATCTTTTTAATCGCAAGTCTAGTTGTTCAGGATAGGAAAGTGCTTAATTAGCATTCCTATCCTGAGAAAATTATTTACCGCTGGGCATGTTTAAACATGCCCAGAATTATCGCGACGAACGATGGTTGGAATTGAAATTTGATATTTTCATAAATATCCAACCATCGTCGTGCTATCGTGCATACATTGTTGCCATCACAATGTATGCAGCTCGCGACAATTTGCTGATAGGACCTTTTTTCGGTGCGTTTCAGTCTTCACCGACGTAAAATATTCATGCGCTTTCTTCGTATGCGCAAGAGATAAGCCAACCGTGTTTTTAGGCATGATTGGCTTATGAAAATTGTGATTTGTTTCTTGATTCCTTATGTATACATTTTGTATACATATTGTATATGTAACATGGGGTTGCAAATTGTACTAAAGTTAAAATTAGTTTTGCTTAAGCATTCGACCTCAGAGGATATGAAATCGCCTAGGGCTTGGAAGTTGAACCCTTCGCAGCAGGAATGTTTTACCAACGCAGTACAGAGCTATGATAAAAAATTTGAGCGAATTCAAATGTATGAAGTTTGGCACAATGTTAGATAGCGCAGTTATTTTGTCGGTGATATATCAATCTTTGGAGCAATGCAAGGGAACGTTCCACAGAATTAATAAATATTAAAATAAACTGTGAAAAATGTTTCCAAAAGGGAATGCCCACTTTTCATAAAACTTTAGGCCCGACATCAACAGACATAAGAGATGTATTAAACGATGCATTATGATACTCTGAACATATTTTATAAACTATGTTTATTTCCATTAAGCGGGGGAAAGCTTTGGCGATCGAATGTAGCGTAAGCAACTTTCTTGGGTGGAAAAGTGGACTTTTCTACTTCTCGTGATTGCGCGGAATTGGTGCGTCGTGGAAAATAACTTCCTATGAGAAAAATGTTCACAACAGAGAACTAATGTCCATGGAAGAAAGAACTTACGCGTGCAAAAACGTCTCAAGAAAGTTTTTTGAATCGGGAAAAAGTACACTCGGTAGTACTCGGCGAGACCTTTAATTTGATATGCAACATGCCGTATTGAAACCAGACCCCGTCGAGGTTCCTACCCTATCAAAGTATGCAGAGAAAAATTTTCTTATACGAAATGTGACAGATAACAAGCTGAAGTGAGCAGTGAACCCCGTTTTCCAATCGGATATAACCATACCGAGTTAGAGCCGATCTAAGGTGCGAAAAATCGAGTATCTCAGAATAAAGGAGGAAATACTAGAAGACTGAGTAAAGGGATGGGTATTTAAGCCTCCGAGTATAGGAGTGTTGATACTCAAACTTGTTCTCAGGACCTAAGGAATTCGATTCTGTACTAGATTTTCCAAAATGTACTAGATCAAACTTTGATCTCCCCGTCCCCTGGCTTCCCTCGCTTAATTGAAATAAACTTTCTTATAAAATATGTTTAAAGTATCATAATGCATCGTTGAAGACATCTCTCATGTGTGTTGATCGATTTTTAGTAAAATCTGACTATAAAGGATAAAATTCGGCTGCCATTTAGGAGCTGTCATTTTGATTTCTAATCTTCGACCATAAATTCATAAATAACGACTCTATAATCCCACATATCTCTTTTTAGTCAAATCTGATAAGATTCGTCCACCATTTTTAAACCGCCGTATTGATTTTATGTCACATAAAGTTCTAAGTGTATTTTCATCTAACATAAGTGTGACAAATTCAATACAAGACAAGAAGAGTGTAAAATTATCGTTAAAAGTTTTTAACCACATTGCGTTTCATATCATACATATAATGAAATATATTATATATTCTTATCATAACCAATACGTCTATTCTCCGAAAAACTCAGACACTCTTCAAACTATTCAAAATTTTTTTGTACAAATCTAAAATATTTTCTGCACAAATCGGTAAGTATTTTATACTTGTTGCATGTAGCAAAGCTTAAATTCTTCTAGTTTATTAGAATTTAAAAAAAAACACATCAAGCTTTAATTCATAATTTTAGAAGTAGCGCAGTCTTTGCATGACTGGAACATGTAAAATCTTAGGAATCAAGAAAAAGAAGCATAGAAGTATTCTTTGAAATTAACAGATGCATTTCAGAGTAAATTTTCGTTAAATCTACTCAAATAGGACCTCAATATAATTGATTGAATGTATTGATGGTTGTATTGGTTAACAGATGCATTTCAGAGTAAATTTTCGTTAAATCTACTCAAATAATTGATTGAATGTATTGATGGTTGTACCAATAAAAATGGCTAAAGCGGCTGGCCAACTAATATCACTGACACATTTAGTGAATGCGATATAATAGGGCCTCGGTTAGTAAAACAGTCCACACGATGATACTTCGCACCTGTACCGGACCAGTGTAAAGCAATTAATATTTTTTGCTCAACACTTAACACCTTATTTCGATTTGTGGGTGTTTGTAAAAAAGGTTTTAGGCTTATTGCCAATTGCCGCATAATGTTTTAGGGACACGAAATTTTTCAATAAATGTTTTATCGTCTAATCTAAAAAAAAAATTGTCTATATATATGTAATTGCACCAATTACCGGCCACTTAAGAGTTACTTCGGATTTAATACAGTGTACTACTGCATTGAGACGAACATAATTTGCAGTGAGATTTTATTTAGGTCAATTTGAACGTTTGTGAGCAATTAGAAAGTATTTTTTAGTCTAATTATCAATAAATACTTTATAAATAGAAATAAATAAATAAACTACCTTTTTACCAGTCTCCGGCCAAGAAAAACCAGTCTGCGGCCACCAATTGAACCAAATACCGGCCAACAGAAAGGTTAGGAAAAATGGCCACCATCTGTTCAGACGGCGTTAGGTTTGGACGGTTCTGCCAAAGCTCGGATTATTATTGTGATAAAACTCGGATAAAAATAGTGCATAATCATTATTTTTCTTGAGTGACAATTGTTTAATGAATTAACATTGAATTTTGATATAAGATAATGAGGTAAACATGAATATGGAGTGTAAAAAATGTTCACCCATGCAATGGTGCTTGCGGGCGTGTATTTCATCCTAAGTGTACCGGTTTGTCTGACTATGGTTTGAATTTAGTAGATGAAAATAAAAACTTATTGTTTATGTGCGATGAGTGTAGAAAAAATTTAGAGGCCATTACCAAAAAAATCGAAGTGCTAGTTAATGCAGTTAATGAAAACAAAGAAATTATTAAAAAATACGATGAGAAGATGGATGAAATTTTAGGTGAGGTACAAAGTCTTAAAAGCGCAATTGTGTTAAACCAAGTTGCTGATAATAATGAATCATATGCAAATAAATTGAAAAACAAACCGCCGGTGATGATCATACCGAAAGCAACTCAAAACCATGAAAAAACCAGAGATGAAATTAAAAAAAAAATTAATCCAACGGAATTAGAGATAAGAGTAGACAGTGTTGTGAACAAGCATAACGGTGCAGTTGAAATTAAGTGCAATGATGAAAAATCGAGGCAAAAATTTGTGGATGAGGTAAAGACAAAGATGTGTGATAAATATGAAGTAACGGAATATAATCTGAGAGAGCCGAAGATCATTGTGTGTGGAATAGAAAGTTCTTTGGATGATAAGGGAGTTGAAATGGCGCTTAGGAAGCAAAATGAATTTGTTGAAGATCCCAAATGTGTAAAAATATTCAAGGGTTCAAAAGTGGAAGGAAGAGTAAATGCTATTATTGAATTAGATCCCGGTTCTTTTGAAAAAATTATGGGCCTAAAGGAGCGAAAGCTTAACGTAGGATGGGATAAACCAAGATTTTTTGAGCACATATGGATAAAAAGATGCTTTAAATGCTGGGGCTTCAATCATGTTGCTGAAAAATGTTCGAATGATGTTGTTTGTCCCAAATGTGCGGGAAATCATAGAATAAGTGAGTGTAATAGTGATATTAAAAATTGTGTGAACTGTACGAGGGCAAAAATAAATTTAAAAGTGGAAGTTGATAGAAAGGATGACGAGAATGGAAAAGCAGAAAATTAAATATTAGCAATTACGGTATGTTACGATAATGTATTTAAACGTTCAAGGATTGACGAATAATTTTACTGAACTGGAGAAAAATGTAAGTACGCTAAAACCTGAAATTATTATAGTTTCCGAAACGCATGTTACTAATGAAATCAATCACAATGAAATATTGTTAAATTGTTACTCTCTGGTACGATGTGATAGTCATTCGCGGCATACTGGAGGTGTGGTGATTTATTTTAAACATATCTGGAATTATGAAATCGTAAAAAAAAATCATTACAGAACAACATATGGTACTTATTGACAAATGCTAAATTCCAAAACATAAAAATTCATGTAGCTGCATTATATAGGTCACCAAACTCAAGTAAGCGCGTATTTTGCAATCTTATTTTGGAGGAATTGGACTATTTGTCGGATATTAGTGAAAAAGTGATATTAGCTGGTGATTTTAATATAAATTATTTAGATAGGTGTGACATTTACAGAAATGAGATTGAGAGTGCAATG
This sequence comes from Dioctria rufipes, assembly GCA_963924295.1. Classification (NCBI taxonomy): domain Eukaryota; kingdom Metazoa; phylum Arthropoda; class Insecta; order Diptera; family Asilidae; genus Dioctria; species Dioctria rufipes. Next base: position 110,805,681 of record OZ002740.1, read on the forward strand.
AGTGATTATGGGTTTAGACAAATTGTGCAAGAAGAGACAAGAATTACTCAAACATCTAGAACTTTGATAGACTACGTTATAACGAATAATGAAGGCATGAGTTCTAAAGTAAATTCGAATTATAAAATTAGTGATCATGAGTCTATTATTGTGGAGTGTACGGAGAAATGTGTTCCATATTATGACGAAAAGAGCATTGATGTGCTTAAATACGATAGAAATAGATATCAGTATGAAATAGGACAGATATTGGAGGCGCAAGTGCAACTTAATAATAACAAAGCCGAAGTATTACAAAATATAATGTTAGATTGGTGCCAAAATAATACAGTCAAAATGAAAATTAGGAATAATGTATTAGGGAATTGGTATTCCGTTGAGCTTGAAATATTAAAACAAAGGAAAGTAATGTTGTATTAACGAGCTAAATGGGTGCAGAGCGAGAATGCATGGAAAGAGTATGTTAGGGCCAGAAATATATATAAATCAAAAATAGAAAGTAGCAAAAGCAATTACATAAAATCCAAGGTAGATAGAGCGCATGACCAGAAGTCGATGTGGCAATTAATAAAATCACTCGTACTTAAACAAGGACGGGAAGTAATAACTGAGGTTGAGTTTATGGATGGGAACGCCAGGGATGAAGAAATAATAGCGAATAAATTCAATGAGTATTTTGTAAGCAGTCTCCAGGATATTATGAATTCTATACCACTTCAGCCATACATTGACAATATCATCCCAACTACAACTACATTTCTTTTCAAGCAAGTAAATCTTGCCGACATTATTGGCGTATTTAATTCTTTAAAAAATAAAAAGGACTACAATTTAATTTTTCCGAAGATGATAACGGATGCACCACTCAGTGTGGGGAAAATAATAACGGATATAATAAATGGATCTTTTGAGGATGGTAAATTCCCAGAGGAATGGAAAGAATCTGTAATAGTTCCAATTAGAAAAATAGCTGGTACTAAAAAATGTAGCGAGTTCAGGCCAGTTAATATGCTTCCGATATATGAGAAGGGAATAGAAAAAGTAGTACAAATACAATTGGAGGAGTACATGGAAAAAAATAACCTACTTGTGGAACAGCAATCTGGGTTTCGTAAGGCACATTCCTGCGTGACAGCTTTAGCATGGGTAACATTGGAGTGCAAACAATGTGTGCATGATGGAGAGGTTATACTAGCTGTGTTCTTAGACCTAAAGAGGGCATTCGAGACAGTTGATAGAGAAATACTGGTTACAAAATTGCATAAATACGGGATCAAAAACAAGGAGTTAAGATGGTTTGAATCGTTCTTAAAAGGGAGAAAACAGCGTACGAAGGTGGGTGATACAAAATCGGCATCGCTAGAGACGAATTTAGGGGTACCACAAGGATCAGTCCTGGGAACGCTACTATTCCTGATTTACATTAATGATATGGGTTGTATCTTGGAACATGCTAAACTGGTGCTTTTCGCGGATGATGCGCTATTATACATTGCAGCAGAGAATATAAGGGTTTGCGAAGTGAAATTGCAATCTAATATAGATCGTTTAAGTGCATGGTTGAAGGGGAATAAGTTAAAAGTGAACATTTCAAAGACAAAATGTATGGCGATAAATTCAAGTTTTAATGCTAATATATATATTGATGGTGCGGAAATTGAAAATGTTACTAATATGAAATACTTAGGTGTGATAATGGATAATAAGTTAAGCTTTAAAGAACATTGTGAATATGTTACTAAAAAAATAGGTAAAAAGGTCTTTTATTTTAGAAGGATAAGTAAGGAAATGTCTATTGCTACATCAATTAAGGCTTTCAATGTCATGATAAAACCACATTTTGAATATTGTGCTTCAATTTTGTTTACAGCATCAAGCAGTTTTAAAAAAAGATGGCAGGTGCTACAAAATAAGGGAATGAAATCTATATTGAAGGTTGGAAGATTTACGCCAACTCGCTTTCTTTTAGAAACATTAAAATGGTTGAGTATAGAGCAAAGGCTGATATGGAATGTGTTAGTAGTTATATTTAAAATAAGGTATAATTTATTACCGAAATACTTATCCAGGAATCTTAGGTATGTAGGTATTGAACAGGGATATATGTTAAGAAATAATGAAAATTTTCGACTACCTAAATTTAGGAATACCAAAACGCAGAATATGTTAATGTATAATGGTCTAAAAGTTTTTAATGAATTACCAAGTAGCATCAAGAATAATAGAAATTTAAGAAATTTTAAGGCAGAAATAATTAAGTTTATAAGGGATAAATTTCCCGTATAAGTGTTAACTGTTTATAAGAAAGTTATGAATAACTAATAAACTACTACTACTACTACTACTATAACAAATATTAAAATCTTACTTTTTTAACAAATTTCTATATTTAATAGATATGTATGTAGCTTAAAGTAAATAAAAATAGGAACATAAAAATCACAGTTCGTTTGTTGAAAAAAGAAAAAAGGCAATCCAGTTTTTTTGCCTAATTTAGCAATTCAGTCATAGATTAGGAGTTTATCAAATATCCACAGTCGTCACAGTAAAAAAGAGATGATCATAAGAACTAAAGTTGGTGCACTTCAAATGGAACCAATTCGCACAGTTATCGCAACCGACATTTTTCAATTCATCATTATCTATGTCCACTTATTAGATCTTCCTCAGTTTTCGACGCTTTTTTGATTTCGGCTCGATTTTCTCGCACTTCCTCTTAAGTCTTTCTTCTTTTCTTTTCTTGCCTGCGTCAACCTTTTCTTTTTTTTTCAGAGTCCTTTTTATTCATTATTTGTTGCCACTCTAGGGAAGATACAGCGCTTGGAAACTTAACCCTTTTGGTAAACTGCTGCTTTGAAAAAATGTGGCTACTGCAAGGCATTACCAAATGTTTATCAATACTGGGCGAACAATCTCTAGACTGTAATTTAGTGGAAGGAGGAAAATCAGTGCTATCTTTAGGCGTACTTTCATCAACAACGGTGGAATCAGTTGTGATGTCGTTTTCGCTGCTCACAAGAGATCAACAGCGATGTTGTCCTCATTGCCCATATGAAAGTTGGCACTTGAAAAATGCAGATCTTTAACGAGACTATCATCCGGCTCAAGTTCGTAGATACCTGGTTCCAATTCTTCGACACTGTCGTACATCCCTGTCTCTAGGTCTTCAAAAGAGTCTGCAATATGCGATTCAATTAATGACATTTCTCCGCCTTTGTTGTGAATTTTGGCCTTTATAATTTCTTCAAGTATTTCATCAGTATCAATGCCCTTAGATTGCAGTCCAGCTCTTATTAATTCAACTACTTCAGCCGCAATATCATACCGATTTGGCTGCTGCAATGTGTCGGTCTGAATTTCTACCTGAACATTGCTCAATTTATCCACGTTATCTCTTACACATTTCGTGAAATCAATGGCGTTAGGGTCGAATGGATAGAGACCGCATTTACGGAAGCCATTGCGAATGTTTTGTGGTAATGATTTTATCAGTAAGATAGTGGACTCCAGTAGTGGACAAAAAGTTACTTTAGTAACGTTTTCTATTGAACCGGAACGCCTTTGCCATGTCCTAACGATTTTCTTCCATTCATTTTTTTAATGGCTTAAAGATACTCACATCTGCAGGCTGCATGATATGCGTTGTATTGGGTGGTAAGGCGTATAAAATGATGCTATTATTGCTGCAGTATTCACTCAATTCTAGAGTTAAGTGTGATTTATGGCCATCTACAAAAAAAATCACTGGTTTTTGAACGTCATTTTTAATTAACCAATTGTTAAGCCCATTTGCGGCATACTCGAAGAAAGCATTTCCTTTCATCCACCCAGAGTCGGACAAACCGATATACCAGGAGGAAGGGATACTATTCGCAACATCTTTTGGAATACGTACATACGGGTATACGACGAGAGGTGTAACTATTTCTCCGTTAGCTGTGAAGGTTAATAAAACCATTATGGTCTCTTTTTCGTTGCCTTTGATTTGGTAAACCGTTCGGCATCCTTTGGGAGCCAGTATTTTTCCTGTTTTAGGGCATAGGCTAAATCCACTTTCGTCGCCGTTTAATATCCTTCTGGGATCTACCAATACGTCCTCTGCATTTATTTCAGTTAGGTAGGCCTTCAATTTATTAAACCATGCCCTTATCATTATTTCGGTAACAATAGCTCTACCTTTAGATATACCCTCTGGAACTCTACAGGCTATTTCAGGGTGTCTTTTTAAAAATAGTTGAAACCATTTTGTGCTTGGCCGACTATTTGTAAATGGAGTTTTCCTTTTGTCGTCAGTAACAATTTTTTGAACTGTGTCGAAGAGTTCATCTTTGTTGATGGGAAAGCCACAGCTTGTAAGATTCTTGCACCAATTGTTATGGTCGCATGTGTCCGCAATAGCCGCATATTGCCGCGTGTATATACTACGGTCGCCACTACGAACTCACCCGCCACCTACTTGTCAGTCTGTCAATGAAACAGCTGTGAACATGCGTGGAACGGAGAGAAAAACGGAGAACGAAAAGGCCGGAAGAGGTGACAGTCGGTTTTTTTTTATTCGGTAGCAGATAGCAGGAGGAGAGTTTTTCTTTTTTGAGTTGTGAAAAGCACGAGCAAGCGGAAAAACTAACAAGAAAGAGAAAAGGAATCTGTTAGAGGATTGAAAGTGGAATACAATCGGCAGTCAGTGAAAACAGGGCAAAAATTCTCAGGAGAAAAAGATTCGAAGACGAAGGAGATTTTTTCCAAAAAAAGGGCACATGCGCCGTCCTGGAACAAATAAAATCCCACATAAAAAAGGAAAAAAAACGCAGCTAAGTAGAAAATTTAGTTAGAAAAAGTAGCTAGAATTGACATTTAATAACCAAATGAATCGATCGAGACAACATAAATAAATAATTATTTTCATAGTTTCCGTAAACGTTTAGAGCAAATTTAAAGGATATGTTCTTTTCAAGGCAATCTAATCAACAAAATGATATGAACAAGGCAAATGATAATAAGTACAGTATTGGGGATAAGTTGACGCCATTTTGATATTAATAGGACATTTTATTTGCAGTAGAAATCTGCCTAACTAATAATGTCGAATGCTTTTAATGTAAAAAAATAATTTCAAATCTGATAAATCTGACTATAATCAGCAGAATATACTTGGCGGATTTGGTTCATAGAAAGTGACTCTACCGCACTACCGTGTCGGGGAAATTCGCACCCGAGCGAATTTCAACCTATAGGGGGGAAATTCGCACCGTAATTTTTTTTAACTGAAAAAGAACGTACAGTATAAAAACGTCGAAAAACTGATCGTGCGAATTTCCCCCCTATAGGGGGAAATTCGCACCGATGTAAATTTTTTTACAGAAATCACAAATTTATTAAATTTATAACATAGCGTAAAGGAATATTACAAAATATGATTTTAGAGATCCGACGGGAATTCGATACCTTAAAGAATGCTCACATAAACAGAATGTTATGTTGTAAGCAACTATACCTTCACTTCAAGCAGTTCAACTTATAATCGAGAAGATTAACCTGTGTGCGAATTTTACAAGAGCAATTATTATGGTGTGAGTTATGGCTTTTAAAACAGGGTGCGCATATCACAGGTGCAATTATTAAAAGAACAAATAAGAGCATTACAAATTAAACAGGGTACGAATGTCACAGATGCAATTTTTGGAAGCTCGAGTGAAAGCGGGCTTCTTTTAACAGGGTGCGAATCTTATACAAGTAGTTTATGGAAGTTTGAGTGAAAGCAATTTACTTTCAACAGGGTGCGAATATTGCAGGTAAAATTTTTGGTAGTTCGAGTGATAGCCTTCTATTTGAAATAGGGAGCGAATTTTACAGATGCAATTCTCGGTAGTTCGAATGAAAGCCTTCTACTTTAAACAGGGTGCGAATCTTAAACATGCAATTTTTGGCAGTTCGAGTAATAGCCTTTTACTTTAAACAGGGTGCGAATCTTATACATGCAATTTTTGGCAGTTGAAGTAATAGCCTTCTGCTTTAAACAGGGCGTGAATGTTACAGGTAAGATTTTTGCCAGTTCGAGTGATAGCATTCTACTATAAATAGGGTGCGAATGTTACAGGTGCAATTTTTCAAAATTCGAGTAATAGCTTTCTACTTTAATCAGGGTGCGAATCTTATACATGCAATATTTGGCTGTTCGAGTAATAGCCTTCTACTTTAAATAGGGGGCGAATGTTACAGGTGCAATTCTTGAAAATTCGAGAGAAAGCATTTTACTTTAAATAGGGTGCGAATCTTATACATGCAATATTTGGCAGTTCGAGTAATAGTCTTCTACTTTAAATAGGGTGCGGATGTTACAGGTGCAATTTTTGAAAATTCGAGTGATAGCCTTTTACTATAAATAGGCTGTGAGTATTACAGGTATTAGTTTGGGTAGTTTGAGTGACAGCCTTCTACTTTTAACAGGGTACGAATCTTATAGATGCAATATTTGGCCGCTTGAGAGATATAGCTTCTATATATCAATTATAATTAAGTGCAAACCTTCTTTCTTAACCTTTGAATATATCCCATTCCAATAGAGAAGATATTTGTTTCCCGAGTTTGATGTAAAAGTAATTTACAATTAAAACATTGCATATACATATATAGGGATAAGAATTTCAAGAACTCAATTTCCTCGATGTTGGTTATTGTTAAAAAGAATTAAATGTCCTCAATGGACTCTAGTTTGATCCTGCGATATACCTGAAAGGATTTCTGAACATTGAAATGACTGCACTCCATTTGAAAATTGAAAAATTTTCAAACGTGATTTTCAGAGGGAAGAATCTCTAAGCAATCCATTGGCATACTCCAATCTACTAATTTACCGAACAGCCTGTACATGTGCATTTATAGATATATTCAAATTCAAATTCAGAAATATTTTATTAATAACCTCAGCTTAGAACTACGTCATGTTTTGACAGATTTACAAGTTCTCGATTAAATATAGTTTAGTAAATTAACAGAAGAGCATGAGTGAGCACATTAAATTTAATATTAGATTAGAGCTTTATTGTAAAGTATTTATATATACTTAATAGACAAAAATAATTAATTAATAATAATAAAAATAAAATAAAGCTCAAACTAGGCAAAAATGAGACACATTGTTGCCTTTCTAGTTGATAAGATAGCTTTAGGTTTTTATATATCAAATTAAATTAAAAGAAAAATTAGATTCAGAATTCCAGATATGATCCAAAGAAGTTATAGGAAAAAAATATAACGTATAAGAAAAAGTTTGGTAAAACTGTATAAGGAATAAAATCTAAATCGGGAACTACTTTTAATGACTGTCAGGTAATTGCTATAAATTTTTGAAGAACGGAATACTAGCTCAACATGCAGAACACAGAACACACTACAAAATGGGACTCAGTCAGTAACTTCCTCGGCTCATGAATTCCTGGGTATTATTCAACGTTGGCTAAGTCTAAATAAATTATCTCAATAAAAGAAAATTAGTTTTGTAATATTTGGAGCCAAAAAGTCTCCACCTAGAATTAAGATCGAACTGGAGTGCAGTCATTTCAATGTTCAGAAATCCTTTCAGGTATATCGCAGGATCAAACTAGAGCCCATTGAGGACATTTCATTCTTTTTAACAATAACCAACATCGAGGAAATTGAGTTCTTGAAATTCTTATCCCTATATATGTATATGCAATGTTTTAATTGTAAATTACTTTTACATCAAACTCAGGAAACAAATATCTTCTCTATTGGAATGGGATATATTCAAAGGTTAAGAAAGAAGGTTTGCACTTAATTATAATTGATATATAGAGGCTATATCTCTCAAGCGGCCAAATATTGCATCTATAAGATTAGTACCCTGTTAAAAGTAGAAGGCTATCACTCAAACTACCCAAACTAATACCTGTAATACTCACAGCCTATTTATAGTAAAACATCCGCACCGTATTTAAAGTAGAAGACTATTACTCGAACTGCCAAATATTGCATGTATAAGATTCGCACCCTATTTAAAGTAAAAGGCTATCGCTCGAATTTTGAAAAATTGCACCTATAAAATTCGCACCCTATTTAAAATAGAATGCTATCACTCAAACTTCCAAAACTTGTACCTGCAATATTCGCACCCTGTTTAAAGTAGAAGGCTATTACTCGAACTGCCAAATATTGCATGTATAAGATTCGCACCCTGTTTAAAGTAGAAGGCTATTACTCGAACTTCCAAAAATTGCACCTGTAAAAGTCGCACCTTATTTAAAATAGAAGGCTATCACTCAAACTTCAAAAAATTGTACCAGAAATATTCGCACCCTGTTTAAAGTAGATGGCTATTACTCGAACTGCCAAAACTGGCATGTATAAGATTCGCACCCTGTTTAAATTAAAATGCTTTCTCTCGAATTTTCAAAAATTGCACCTGTAACATTCGCCCCCTATTTAAAGTAGAAGGCTATTACTCGAACAGCCAAATATTGCATGTATAAGATTCGCACCCTGTTTGAAGGCTATTACTCGAACTTCCAAAAATTGCACCTGTAATAGTCGCACCTTATTTAAAATAGAATGCTATCACTCAAACTTCAAAAAATTGTACCAGCAATATTCGCACCCTGTTTAAAGTAGAAGGCTATTACTCGAACTGCCAAAACTGGCATGTATAAGATTCGCACCCTGTTTAAATTAAAATGCTTTCTCTCGAATTTTCAAAAATTGCACCTGTAACATTCGCCCCCTATTTAAAGTAGAAGGCTATTACTCGAACAGTCAAATATTGCATGTATAAGATTCGCACCCTGTTTAAAGTAGAAGGCTATTACTCGAACTTCCAAAAATTGCACCTGTAAAAGTCGCACCTTAATTAAAATAGAATGCAATCACTCAAACTTCAAAAAATTGTACCAGCAATATTCGCACCCTGTTTAAAGTAGAAGGCTATTACTCGAACTGCCAAAACTGGCATGTATAAGATTCGCACCCTGTTTAAATTAAAATGCTTTCTCTCGAATTTTCAAAAATTGCACCTGTAACATTCGGCCCCTATTTAAAGTAGAAGGCTATTACTCGAACAGCCAAATATTGCATGTGTAAGATTCGCACCCTGTTTAAAGTAGAAAGCTATTACTCGAACTTCCAAAAACTGCACCTGTAAAAGTTGCACCCTATTTAAAATAGAATGCTATCACTCAAACTTCAAAAAGTTGTACCAGCAATATTCGCACCCTGTTTAAAGTAGAAGGCTATTACTCGAACTGCCAAAACTGGCATGTATAAGATTCGCACCCTGTTTAAATTAAAATGCTTTCTCTCGAATTTTCAAAAATTGCACCTGTAACATTCGGCCCCTATTTAAAGTAGAAGGCTATTACTCGAACAGCCAAATATTGCATGTATAAGATTCGCACCCTGTTTAAAGTAGAAAGCTATTACTCGAACTTCCAAAAACTGCACCTGTAAAAGTTGCACCCTATTTAAAATAGAATGCTATCACTCAAACTTCAAAAAGTTGTACCAGCAATATTCGCACCCTGTTTAAAGTAGAAGGCTATTACTCGAACTGCCAAAACTGGCATGTATAAGATTCGCAACCTGTTTAAATTAAAATGCTTTCTCTCGAATTTTCAAAAATTGCACCTGTAACATTCGGCCCCTATTTAAAGTAGAAGGCTATTACTCGAACAGCCAAATATTGCATGTGTAAGATTCGCACCCTGTTTAAAGTAGAAAGCTATTACTTGAACTTCCAAAAACTGCACCTGTAAAAGTTGCACCCTATTTAAAATAGAATGCTATCACTCAAACTTCAAAAAGTTGTACCAGCAATATTCGCACCCTGTTTAAAGTAGAAGGCTATTACTCGAACTGCCAAAACTGGCATGTATAAGATTCGCACCCTGTTTAAATTAAAATGCTTTCTCTCGAATTTTCAAAAATTGCACCTGTAACATTCGGCCCCTATTTAAAGTAGAAGGCTATTACTCGAACAGCCAAATATTGCATGTGTAAGATTCGCACCCTGTTTAAAGTAGAAAGCTATTACTTGAACTTCCAAAAACTGCACCTGTAAAAGTTGCACCCTATTTAAAATAGAATGCTATCACTCAAACTTCAAAAAGTTGTACCAGCAATATTCGCACCCTGTTTAAAGTAGAAGGCTATTACTCGAACTGCCAAAACTGGCATGTATAAGATTCGCACCCTGTTTAAATTAAAATGCTTTCTCTCGAATTTTCAAAAATTGCACCTGTAACATTCGGCCCCTATTTAAAGTAGAAGGCTATTACTCGAACAGCCAAATATTGCATGTATAAGATTCGCACCCTGTTTAAAGTAGAAAGCTATTACTCGAACTTCCAAAAACTGCACCTGTAAAAGTTGCACCCTATTTAAAATAGAATGCTATCACTCAAACTTCAAAAAGTTGTACCAGCAATATTCGCACCCTGTTTAAAGTAGAAGGCTATTACTTGAACTGCCAAAAATTGCATGTATAAGATTCGTACCCTGATTAAAGTAGAAGGCTATTACTCGAATTTTCAAAAATTGCACCTGTAACATTCGCACCCTATTTATAGAAGAATGCTATCACTCGAACTGGCAAAAATCTTACCTGTAACATTCACGCCCTGTTTAAAGCAGAAGGCTATTACTTCAACTGCCAAAAATTGCATGTATAAGATTCGCACCCTGTTTAAAGTAGAAGGCTTTCATTCGAACTACCGAGAATTGCACCTGTAAAATTCGCTCCCTATTTCAAATAGAAGGCTATCACTCGAACTACCAAAAATTTTACCTGCAATATTCGCACCCTGTTGAAAGTAAATTGCTTTCACTCAAACTTCCATGAACTACTTGTATAAGATTCGCACCCTGTTAAAAGAAGCCCGCTTTCACTCGAACTTCCAAAAATTGCATCTGTGACATTCGTACCCTGTTTAATTTGTAATGCTCTTATTTGTTCTTTTAATAATTGCACCTGTGATATACGCACCCTGTTTTAAATGCAAAGCCATAACTCACACCATAATAATTGCTCTTGTAAAATTCGCACACAGGTTAATCTTCTCGATTATAAGTTGAACTGCTTGAAGTGAAGGTATAGTTGCTTACAAGATAACATTCTGTTTATGTGAGCATTTTTTAAGGTATACAATTCCCGTCGGATCTCTAAAATCATATTTTGTAATATTCCTTTACGCTATGTTATAAATTTAATAAATTTGTGATTTCTGTAAAAAAATTTACATCGTTGCGAATTTTGCGTAGTCCAATGGAGAATATATCATATAAAGTAGTCCAATGGAGAATATATCATATAAAATTACTTTAAATAACATACCTTAAGATCCAGTGAAATTACCTTATGCGTAATCCGTTGGAGGAGCGCTTGGACATATTAAATTAGATTCTCTTCATTAAAGTGGTCGCGAAATCAGTCGAACATTTATATAATGAATTATTAAATTTATTTTTTTGTGTAGTCCAATGGAGAATATATCATATAAAATTACTTTAAACAAATACATTGAGATCTAGTGAATTCAGACTCTCGTTTTTAAAGTTGTTCGCGAAGTTATTCGGACATTCAGATAAAGATTTATTGAATTTACCCGGCTCTTCATAATCCGTTGGAGGATTTATAAAATAAAACGATTTAAATAACATAAGTTAAGATCCAGTGAATTTACCTTATGCGTAATCCGTTGGAGGAGCGCTTGGACATATTAATTTAGATTCTCTTCATTAAAGTGGTCGCGAAAATAGTCGAACATTTATATAATGAATTATTAATTTTTTTTTTTTTTGCGTAGTCCAATGGAGAATATATCATATAAAACTACTTTAAATAACATACCTTAAGATCCAGTGAATTTACCTTAGGCGTAATCCGTTGGAGGATCGCTTGGAATAGTAAATTAGATTCTCTGCATTAAAGTGGTCGCGAAATCAGTAAAACATTTATATATCGAATTATTAAACTCATTTTTTTGTGTAGTCCAATGTAGAATATATCATATATAAATTAATTTAAATAACATACCTTAAGATCCAGTGAATTTACCTTAGGCGTAATCCGTTGGAGGATCGCTTGGAATAGTAAATTAGATTCTCTTCATTAAAGTGGTCGCGAAATCATTCGAACATTTATATATCGAATTATTAAACTCATTTCTTTTGCGTAGTCCAATGGAGAATATATCATATAAAGTTACTTTAAACAAATACATTAAGATCTAGTGAATTCAGACTTTCGTTTTTAAAGTTGTTCGCGAAGTTATTCGAACATTCAGATAAACGGTTATTGAATTTACCCGGCTCTTCATAATCCGGCGGAGGATTTATAAAATAAAACTATTTAAATACATACATTAAGATATAGCGAATTTAGACTCTAGTCATTAAAGCAATGAATGTTTTTCCATTTATGGAGTGTAAGAGTCCATAATATTGTTGATTCCCGCGTATTAAAACCGTCAGCCAGAACCAGTATTTCTACCTTAAGTGGAAGTAAGTTGGATGACAAGTTTGAATGTGGTACTGAAAGTGTAAGAGCATAAGACAGCCCAGAGGAGTTAAGATAGTCGGCTTCCCCTCATCCATTTTATTGTCTACCGTACCCCTCAAGAAGGCCTTCTCGAGAGTTACCCCACTATTGAAAGTGGGTTCTGCTCATCGTTGTTGATTCTATTTTAGACCTCTCCACTTCCTAGTGGACGCGAATTATCCATATAAAAGCCCACTGGGTTTGCTTTAGCTCAGGTAGCAATCATATTGTAATTGTAAAGTATATACCATAACAGAGCGTCGGGGGTGAATTTAACAAAAAAAAAAAAAAAAAAAAAAAATAGCTTATTTGTGCTTACTCTTCGGGGGTGATATTAAGCACTAATCAACAACTGCAATGTGTGGAAAGTCACCTAACAGAACGAACCAACGAATGGAATACTCGTCGAGGGTGAAGTAAAGAAAAGAAAAACAAATAAAACAAAAATAGCTTATTTGTGCTTACTCGTCGGGGGTGAATTTAAGAAATAACAAAAATGGTGCTTTATCAGCTAACGAAGCGAAATAAAAATTAACATGATTCAGTAAAAGGGTTTCTTTTCTCTCCTCTCCCTGAGTCTCTCTCTTTTCTCCAACAAGTGAAGCGTGAAGGGACATCCTAAATCTAAATCCAGAGATGTCTTGGGAGGCTGGGGACGGCAACGGATCAGTCCATCCGATCCGTAGGATCAACTTAAGGTGAGTGTTGTACGCGATCCCTTCTGGATCAGTGTGTGCTTTTCTTTTGTCTCCGTTTTAGGACGACAGGCACGATTTCTTTTTGTTTATGGTAAGGTGACAGCGGCAGGTATTTCGTGGTACCCACCCCACACTCTCCGCCAATAGCTGAGGCAAGCTAGCGTGCCGCCCTGCACATTAACACTGTTACCGAGTGACCTGTCAGCTCATGCTGGCAGTCTGGACTTCACGTCCTAACCAATCAGTCACTTCTACATAAAACCATAACAAATGGCGCCCAACGCGGGGCCACCTCAGTTACACTTCGGTGGTCTAAGTATAAATTTTACTGGGGACTGAGACTTAGAGAGCGACGATCATCTGGTGTCGGCTGGTTGATTGACCTCAAGTCTCATATCCAGTGGAGGTTATACGTGGACCTGGGTCTAACTGGTTTGGTGTTAGAAAATTTTTAGTAGAGTAACGTAATGATTTTATGAAAGTTTTGATATTTTGATTTTTGGAATTGTAATGATTAGAGTAAAGTAAAGTTTTTGAAAGGTTGTAAGTTCGACTTTAGGTTGGACTTCGGTCCATCCTAAAGTCTATTAAGTTTTTGAAAAAATATTTGTTTGCACTTTTGGAATTTTCTTTTTAAATTTTTGATTATCTTTCCCTCTGGCCCTCTGCCATGGAAATGGTAGGTGGCCCCACCAAAACTTTTGTGTGAGCTCTTGCGGAGACATGTCTCTGGTGGCCAACTGGCTGGACAGAGTTATGAGCCTGCGAGACAACTGGTTGGCTTCCTGCAAATTACTTGACCAAATTCGTGACTCTGCCCGGCTGGCGAACTACTAGACATGATGATCCGGCGAGGAGTAGAGGAGGAGTTCTTGGAGGGTGGAATTGATGCTGGAGATCTTCAGTAATCAGGAGTTGGCATCCTGCTAGCTGCCTGGCTGAAGACTCTCTAGTAGCATTTTCGGCCTCTGACAACTCCAACTTGAATCTTCCCAGATTTCTTTTTCTTCAGCACACAGTACGTCACTTACCGAAAGAGATCCTGACCTGAAGAGAAGAAGGGAGGAGCTGTTGGAGAGTGGGAGTGGCACCAGAGATCTTCAGTGATCAGGAGTTGGCATACTGCTAGCTGCCTGGCTGAAGAGTCTCTGGTGGCGTTCTCGGTCTTTGACAGCGATAACCGACTTTTCTAAGGGTCCTATAATGTTGAATACCAGTGGGGTGTTCCTTGGAGGAGGGGGGCTTCGGAGGGGGAGAGTTAGAGAAGCCGATCGATTTTTTTTCTACAAAATTGTTGTTGCTTTCCCACCTCGGTGGATGAGCATTTTTACGTTCGCGATACTACTTCGTCTCGACAGTACAAAATTCTGATAAATTTTTATGATAACTGCTTTCCTAAAGTAGAAGAAAAATATTTCGATTTTGTTGGAAGTGTGCACATTCGCAGATGACTTGTATTCTTCGTACTAGAGGAAATTTTTGAATACACTTTCGCTGATGACTTTTGTCCTTCTTAGTAGAAGAAATTTTTTGAAATACATTGGCATACGACTTTTGTCTTCTTAATAGAAGAAAAAATTTTTTTAATACACATTCGCAGACGAGTTTTGTCCTTCTTAATAGAAGAAATTTTTTGAAATACGTTGGCATACGACTTTTGTCTTCTTAATAGAAGAAAATTTTTTTTTAATACACATTCGCAGACGAGTTTTATCCTTCTTAATAGAAGAAATTTTTTGAAATACATTGGCATACGACTTTTGTCTTCTTAATAGAAGAAAATTTTTTTTTGAATACACATTCGCAGACGAGTTTTGTCCTTCTTAATAGAAGAAATTTTTTTTGAATACACATTCGCAGACGAGTTTTGTCCTTCTTAATAGCAGAAGTTTTTTGAAATACATTGGCATACGACTTTTGTCTTCTTAATAGAAGAAAATTTTTTTGAATACACATTCGCAAATGAGTTTTGTCCTTCTTAATAGAAGAAATTTTTTGAAATACATTGGCATACGACTTTTGTCTTCTTAATAGAAGAAAAATTTTTTTGAATACACATTCGCAGACGAGTTTTGTCCTTCTTAATAGAAGAAATTTTTTGAAATACCTTGGCATACGACTTTTGTCTTCTTAATAGAAGAAAATTTTTTTTTTAATACACATTCGCAGACGAGTTTTGTCCTTCTTAATAGAAGAAATTTTTTGAAATACATTGGCATACGACTTTTGTCTTCTTAATAGAAGAAAATTTTTTTTGAATACACATTCGCAGACGAGTTTTGTCCTTCTTAATAGAAGAAATTTTTTTTGAATACACATTCGCAGACGAGTTTTGTCCTTCTTAATAGCAGAAATTTTTTGAAATACATTGGCATACGACTTTTTGTTCTTAATAGAAGAAAATTTTTTTGAATACACATTCGCAGACGAGTTTTGTCCTTCTTAATAGAAGAAATTTCTTTGAAATACATTGGCATACGACTTTTGTCTTCCTAATAGAGAAAAATATTTTTGAATACCCATTCGCAGACGACCTTTGTTCTTCTTAATAGAAGAAATTTTTTGCTAGGATACCTCTTGTTCTTCTTGATTGCAGAAGAATTTTTTTGAATACATATTTATATACGTCACTTGTTCGCCCTGATCGAGGAATTCTTTTTGAATTTGGAGGATAGAGTGTAGCGACATTGGTTCTCCTGAATAGAAGGATATTGCTTGGAGCCTTGACAAAATGGCTACGGCAAGAACTCCACCGGAGGTTGGCCCATTAGAGATATGCTCGATCTGTCTAGATGCTGACTGGTCAGTTAAGTCTCGAGCTGTGTCCACCTATTGCGGACACATGTTCCACAAGAAATGTATCCAGAAATGGATCACAGAAAAATCCAGCTGCCCAAATTGTAGGCTGTTTCTCAGCCAGGGCAAGTAATCGCCCACATATATATACATATATATATATACAGGTACGATAGCCAAGCGTCCGATCACACGAGCATACGGACAGGAAACTCTATCGTCAACTACACAGCCAAGAACGTCGTCGCCCACCTGACCGTTGTCACTCCCCCCTAGTCCTCGAAGGAATAGGTCCGAGGAAGGAATACCTAGAGGGAGTCCACAAAGTGCCCCAGCTGGACGCCATCACGGGACTAGAGAGACATACCTAGATCTTGCAGGTCTCCAAGCACAAATCGCCGCCCTTGTTCGAGGTGAAATGTCTCGCTGTCTCAACGACTTTCGGACCGAATTGAGGGCTCAAGCCCAACCTCCGCAGCCTGGGGTACCGCCAGTAGATCTAACCCGTCCACCCCCGGTGGTCCCAAATTTGTCCCGATCTTTATCTCCAGGGGCAGGGCTACCTGGCTACTTCAACCAAAGAGGCCCCAACCATAATGCGCCTAACGCCGGACAAGACCCGAGGGCTATGCCATCCCCACCCTTGCCTCGAATACCTCCCGTGCAAGAGCAAGGGAACAACTTTGGGCGGTCCTCTCGTCAATCAACTCAACAGTGGCTCAGACGATCGTCAAGCCCGATCAAGGGATGGAGAGTGACATACGACGGAGATAATTCTCGGCTCTCCGTGGAAGATTTCATCTTTCGAGTAGAAGCGTTAACTAACACTACGCTGTATGGCGACTTTGATCTCTTGGTCAGACATATGCACACCCTGTTCAATGACAGAGCGACCAATTGGTACTGGTCATTATTACGAATAAATCCTACCCCGCAAATTCGAGCTGCTCTATTAACGGAATGGGGCGATCCTAAAGACGATATTAGGATACGGCGCCAGATGATGAACAGGAGACAGGAAACTGGAGAAAATTTCAACCTGTACCTTCAAGCAATGGTGGAACTGCGAAATCAGCTGCAGAATCCCATGTCGGAGCGAGAATTTCTCGACCTTATCAAAACAAACCTTTTGCCGGCCATTCAGTGTCAGATCTGCTTACATCCAACGAACTCAATAAGCCAATTGCGGGCGTTGGTAATGCAGATTCAAGCCACCCACAACCGTATAATATCGTCAACCAGCTCGGGCGTGAATAACAGAAGCCTGGCATTATCTTTTTCAACCGCGATAAATTCAGGGAGAAATCCGCGTTATCAGGTCCATGAATTAAATAGCCTAAACGTAGAGTCAGACAATCCTGCCTTCCCCAACCCTCAAGAGTTGGAAGTGGCGGAACTAAACACCAGAGCTCCTGCCAGGCCGGATTCTATGTGCTGGAATTGTGACCAAAGAGGCCACTTTTACACAGATTGTCCGCAAACTCCTACAGGCTACTTCTGTTACGGATGCGGCCAGAAAAAAATAATCAAGCCCAAGTGTAGGTGTGCCACGAAAAACATGAGACGGGTCGGGAGCAACAACACCAGCTTCCGGCCGAATTCAACGAGGTATCCTCGGACACCGTCGACTCCAACGCCAGTTTCTCAGCCGGCTGCCGCTCCGATCACCGTTACGGAGAGCCACCAAACTCCTCAATAAGCCCACCTACAGCCCAGGACCTGATATCCTTTGAAGACAATCCCGACAGTACTCCACCAGACAGTTTTACCAGTCTGAAGGCCGAGATCCGAGATCTCGAGACACAACCTACAGCATTAGACGTAGAAACGCTGAATTCATCCTCGGAATTCACTACTAATGACGGCGAACATGTGCTAGACAGTCTTTCCGATGTGTCTATGATCCTCGACACTCCTCTAACTCCAATTGCGACTCAACCCTCGGGAATTCCGGAGAAGGAGACCCCGACATCCACCTCTCAGATACTGAGACGGCCATCAACCTCTGCGACGACAAGTGACCGTGAGCCGGCTCAGTATCCGTTGACACCCTATCACGAGCGTCTGGAGAACTATCACGCCATGAGAAACAGGATCTTCTCGTCCGCTAGTGATCACTCGGACGTGACAATTACAAAGATGTACTATTATCCAGCCGGAAAAAATTCACTGTGCGGTGGCGTGAACATAACAAGCGTGTCAAAGCCGAAAGAAAGAAGTTGGCCCACATTACAGTGTCAGTACCAGACGACATTCGGCCGTATGCTGAAGTCCACCTACTCGGGCAAACCGTGTCAGGACTATTAGACAGTGGTGCCACTGTCAGTATCCTAGGCCGGGGAGCTCTTGAGAGGTTGTCGGAGGCGGAGGTCCAACGGAAGAGGTACAAGACTCAAGTGGAGGTAGCTACTGGTGCCATGATGAGTGTTCATGGTCATGTGGACCTGGATGTCACTTTCCGTAGTGAGACTTAGAACGTGCGTTTTTACGTGGTTCCGGGGCTCACTCAAGCTCTGTACCTGGGGATACACTTCTGGCGCTTATTTAGGTTAGCTCCAGATGTCCTGGGGGCAGTTGCGGAGGTGAAACCAGGTCTGTTAGCGGCCTCAGCCACTGACTGCCATCTTCTTTCGGAGCAAGAGTCGAAACGCCTTGAAGCCACCAAACAGTTATTTCCATCTTTTTCAGCCTTAGGTTTGGGAAAAACTTCGCTAATTACTCATAAGATCGACACTGGCGATGCACTTCCGATAAAACAACGTTTTTACCCCATATCACCAGCAGTACAAAGTCTAATGGACGCCGAATTGGGGCGAATGTTATCACTGGGAGTGATAGAAGAGAGCCAGAGCCCATGGAGTAGTCCTAGTAAGGAAGCCAGGAAAGGTCCGACTCTGTTTTGACGCCAGGAAGGTGAATACAGTCACGAAGAAGGATGCCTATCCGCTACCGCAGATAGACGGACTTCTGGGTCGACTGCCTCCGGCAAAATACATCACAAGTCTGGTCCTAAAGGACGCATTCTGGCAGATTCCGCAAGACCAAGAGTCCCGAGAGAAGACCGCTTTTACAGTGCCTGGTCACCCACTCTATCATTTCACAGTAATGCCCTTCGGACTATGCAACGCTCCTCAGACTATGTGCCGCCTTATGGACAAAGTCATCCCATTCGATCTCCGCGAAAACGTCCTGGTCTACCTAGATAACTTACTAATCCTGTCTCAAGACTTCGATTCCAACCTAGCGTTGTTAGCCAGAGTAGCAGATTGCTTGAGGAAGGTTGAGCTCACTATTAATGTTGAGAAGAGCAAATTCTGCATAAAGGAGACTAAGTATTTGGGCTTCATAGTTGGAGAACGTGGAATAAAAACGAACCCGGACAAAGGTGCAGCGATAGTTGAATATCCTATCCCTAAAACTGTTCGTCAGGTTCGACGCCTATTGGGTATGGCAGGCTGGTATCGACGCTTCATACCGAATTACGCTGACTAGACTGCTTCGATAACTGACACCCTGAAAAATCCTAGCCAGTTTAAGTGGACCCCGCCAGCTCAAACGTCCCTGGAACAATTGAAACTAAAGCTTACATCTGCTCCATTGCTAGTGAGTCCAGACTTCACCAAGCCGTTTGTCATTCAATGTGACGCCAGCCAACAAGGAATTGGTGGAGTACTGATGCAGCTGGATAACGAAGGCCACGAAAGACCTATTGCGTACATCTCAAAAAAATTAAACTCGGCACAACGTAACTACATCGTCACTGAGCAAGAATGTTTGGCAGCAGTACTAAGTGTCCAGAAGTTCCGACCGTTTATAGAACTAATGCCGTTCAAGATCGTGACAGATCATGCTAGCTTGAAATGGCTGATGTCTCAAAAGGACCTCAGTGGTAGGCTCGCTCCATGGAGTCTGAAGCTTCAGGGTTTTGACCTCACCATAGAACATCGGAAGGGAAGCCTCAACGTAGTACCTGACGCCTTATCACGAATACACTGTGACGGTTTAACAGCCGGAGAAGAGGTTGGTCCCGAGGTCGACCTTACCTCTCCACACTTCAATTCATTGGAGTATGAGGGGTTGAGGCAGCGAGTTAAATCGGCCTCAAATAAGCTACCAGATCTATGCGTCAGAGGGGGCTTCGTTTACATCCGAACAATTCCAAGGACAGGGGATCCAGTCCAGGAGGATGAAGCCTGGAAGCTTTGGATCCCACGCGGGCTTGTCACCAGCGTCATCTCAAGAGCGCATGATCCGCCATTATCTTCTCATGGAGGCATAGGAAAGACTCTGGAACGGTTACGAAGACACCTATATTGGCCAAGGATGACCGTCGACGTTCGAAATTATATAGGCTCATGTGACGTGTGTAAGGAAATAAAGGCTCCAAATACCATCTTAAGACCACCAATGGGAGCTCAGGCTAAGATAGAACGACCCTGGCAACGAGTATATATTGACCTATTAGGCCCCTATCCCAGATCTACATCTGGAAACACCTGCATAATTATCGCTCTGGACCACTTCTCAAAGTACCCGCTGCTGAAACCTCTAAAAAAAACATCCGCCAAGCAAGTCTGCCAGTTCCTGGAAACAGAATTATTTCACATGTTCGGAGTGCCGGAAACCATCGTCACGGACAATGGGTCCCAATTTCGCTCTGCTCACTTTGCTAAATTACTGGAGAGATACGGCGTGCAACATTTACGAACCGCAGTCTACTCCCCGCAAGCAAACGCGTCCGAGAGAGTAAATAGATCCATATTAGCTGGAATCCGAGCATGTCTCCGCAACGAACACAATAAATGGGACGAAAAAATGAGCTACATCGCCAGCTCCTTGCGGAGCTCAATACATCAGGCGACTGGTTTCTCCCCGTATAAAGTGCTTTTTGGATTTCACATGGTGGAACACGCAAATTCTTATACACTACTGAGGACTCTAGGCACGTTGGGCGAACCCATAGTTGTGGATGAGACCGACAAAGTGCAGTTAATTCGGGACAAGGTTCAAGAAAACTTAAATCATGCATTTGAGCAAAGCACAAAGGTTTATAACCTGCGCTCGAAACCTGTAGACTTCAAAGTAGGTCAGTAAGTATATCGGCGGAACTTCATACAGAGTAGTTTCCAAAATCAGATCAGTGCTAAGCTAAGTCGCAAGTTCCTTAAATGTCGAATCAGATCTCAAAAAGGGAATTCGTTATATGAACTCGAAGAGCTCCAAGGAAAACTAATAGGCGTCTTCCACGCTAAGGATATCAGGCCATGACCAGATAGTGACCGAATATAAGTACATATGATGCTGGTTTACCTCCTGGTAGCCCTAAAAAGGCATCCGGCCAGCTTAACTGGTAACTACAGGGTACCAATGTGCCGCTTAGGACCCACCCAACCTAGCGGCCGGTATACCTCTTGTTAGTAAGCCCATCTTTTCCCTCTTCCCTTTGATTTCTCACTCCCACATGGTACACTACGGAGAGCTGAGCTACCGTAGCAATTCCAGTTGTTGAACCGACTCCGAAAATTTAGCCAGTCCATCCTTACCTTAAATGTGTAGATGTTTCACCACTAATCCCTTCTGAATTAGCCTCGTTATGAGGATGTTACTTTTCTGTCTTCTCTTCATTATTTCTTCAGTCGGTGGTGGTCGAGCCAACATTTTCATAAAGGACAATGATCCTAGTTTAACCCATCTCTACCTTAAATGTGTAGATGCTTCATCTCTAATCCCTTCCGGATTAGCCTCGTTAGGAGGATTTTACTTTGCTATCTCGTCTTCATCACTTCTTCAGTCTGCGGTCGTCGAGCGAGAATTTATAACGGACAATGATCCGAGTCTAGCCCATCTCTACCTTAAATATGTAGATGTTTCATCACTAATCCCTTCTGGATTAGCCTCGTTATGAGGATTTTACTTTTCGGTCTTCTCTTCATTATTTCCCAATCGGTAATGGTCGTGGGTCGAGTCACACATTGGGCGCCTCAGGACAAGGCCTAAGTGTTAAGACCGGCTAGCTCAGTCGACCATCTTTCAGGATCGTCTGTCCCACAGGTGCATCACCCGACCCTGCATGTGTCCGCAATAGCCGCATATTGCCGCATGTATATACTACGGTCGCAACTACGAACTCACCCGCCACCTACTTGTCAGTCTGTCAATGAAACAGCTGTGAACATGCGTGGAACGGAGAGAAAAACGGAGAACGAAAAGGCCGGAAGAGGTGACAGTCGGTTTTTTTTTATTCGGTAGCAGATAGCAGGAGGAGAGTTTTTCTTTTTTGAGTTGTGAAAAGCACGAGCAAGCGGAAAAACTAACAAGAAAGAGAAAAGGAATCTGTTAGAGGATTGAAAGTGGAATACAATCGGCAGTCAGTGAAAACAGGGCAAAAATTCTCAGGAGAAAAAGATTCGAAGACGAAGGAGATTTTTTCCAAAAAAAGGGCACATGCGCCGTCCTGGAACAAATAAAATCCCACATAAAAAAGGAAAAAAAACGCAGCTAAGTAGAAAATTTAGTTAGAAAAAGTAGCTAGAATTGACATTTAATAACCAAATGAATCGATCGAGACAACATAAATAAATAATTATTTTCATAGTTTCCGTAAACGTTTAGAGCAAATTTAAAGGATATGTTCTTTTCAAGGCAATCTAATCAACAAAATGATATGAACAAGGCAAATGATAATAAGTACGTTCACAGTGATTTTAAATTCTAAAAGTTGTTGCTAGAGAAAGTGATGGTAGTCTGCTGATCCAATGTTAAGTTATTTTTATTTTTCACGAGTTTGCAGTGAATCACTTATGAAGAACTCTCATCATAGCTAAAGCAGTATTATTTTTTTAATGATAAATAGTTTTTTTGTGACATTAAATATATTAAAATAAAAACGTACATATTACAGTATTGGGAATAAGTTGACGCCATTTTGATATTAATGGGACATTTTCTTTACAGTAGAAATCTGCCTAACTAATAATGTCGAATGCTTTTAATGTAAAAAAATAATTTCAAATCTGATAAATCTGACTATAATCAGCAGAATATACTTGGCGGATTTGGTTCATAGAAAGTGACTCTACCGCACTACAGTGAATTTGATTCTAAACCGCCAACATTGGACTCCTTCAAAGCAAGATTGTTTACTGTTTATAAGTCCTATCAACCCTAGCACCCCATGAGCGTCACTCCAGGGACTATATATTATTTTTCTATACATATTTTAAATTCAAATATCCTCTTTATAAGGGCGCTTCATTAAAGTGGTCGCGAAATCAGTCGAACATTTATATATCGAATTATTAAACTCATTTCTTTTGCGTAGTCCAATGGAGAATATATCATATAAAATTACTTTAAATAACATACCTTAAGATCCAGTGAATTTACCTTATGCGTAATCCGTTGGAGGAGCGCTTGGACATATTAAATTAGATTCTCTTCATTAAAGTGGTCGCGAAAATAGTCGAACATTTATATAATGAATTATTAAATTTATTTCTTTTGCGTAGTCCAATGGAGAATATATCATATAAAATTAGTTTAAATAACATACCTTAAGATCCAGTGAATTTACCTTAGACGTAATCCGTTGGAGGATCGCTTGGAACAGTAAATTAGATTCTCTTCATTAAAGTGGTCGCGAAATCAGTCGAACATTTATATATCGAATTATTAAACTCATCGCTTTTGCGTAGTCCAATGGAGAATATATTATATAAAATTACTTTAAATAACATACCTTAAGATCCAGTGAATTTACCTTATGCGTAATCCGTTGGAGGAGCGCTTGGACATTTTAAATTAGATTCTCTTCATTAAAGTGGTCGCGAAAATAGTCGAACATTTATATAATGAATTATTAAATTTATTTTTTGTGTAGTCCAATGGAGAATATATCATATAAAATTACTTTAAACAAATACACTGAGATCTAGTGAATTCAGACTTTCGTTTTTAAAGTTGTTCGCGAAGTTATTCGGACATTCAGATAAAGGGTTATTGAATTTACCCGGCTCTTCATAATCCGTTGGAGGATTTATAAAATAAAACGATTTAAATAACATACCTTAAGATCCAGTGAATTTACCTTATGCGTAATCCGTTGGAGGAGCGCTTGGACATTTTAAATTAGATTCTCTTCATTAAAGTGGTCGCGAAAATAGTCGAACATTTATATAATGAATTATTAAATTTATTTTTTGTGTAGTCCAATGGAGAATATATCATATAAAATTACTTTAAACAAATACACTGAGATCTAGTGAATTCAGACTTTCGTTTTTAAAGTTGTTCGCGAAGTTATTCGGACATTCAGATAAAGGGTTATTGAATTTACCCGGCTCTTCATAATCCGTTGGAGGATTTATAAAATAAAACGATTTAAATAACATACCTTAAGATCCAGTGAATTTACCTTATGCGTAATCCGTTGGAGGAGCGCTTGGACATATTAAATTAGATTCTCTTCATTAAAGTGGTCGCGAAATCAGTCGAACATTTATATATCGAATTATTAAACTCATTTCTATTGCGTAGTCCAATGGAGAATATATCATATAAAATTACTTTAAATAACATACCTTAAGATCCAGTGAATTTACCTTATGCGTAATCCGTTAGAGGAGCGCTTGGACATATTAATTTAGATTCTCTTCATTAAAGTGGTCGCGAAAATAGTCGAACATTTATATAATGAATTATTAAATTTATTTCTTTTGCGTAGTCCAATGGAGAATATATCATATAAAATTACTTTAAACAAATATATTGAGATCCAGTGAATTTACTTAAGCGTAATCCGTTGGAGGATCGCTTGGAATAGTAAATTAGATTCTCTTCATTAAAGTGGTCGCGAAATCATTCGAACATTTATATATCGAATTATTAAACTCATTTCTTTTGCGTAGTCCAATGGAGAATATATCATATAAAGTTACTTTAAACAAATACATTAAGATCTAGTGAATTCAGACTTTCGTTTTTAAAGTTGTTCGCGAAGTTATTCGAACATTCAGATAAACGGTTATTGAATTTACCCGGCTCTTCATAATCCGGCGGAGGATTTATAAAATAAAACTATTTAAATACATACATTAAGATATAGCGAATTTAGACTCTAGTCATTAAAGCAATGAATGTTTTTCCATTTATGGAGTGTAAGAGTCCATAATATTGTTGATTCCCGCGTATTAAAACCGTCAGCCAGAACCAGTATTTCTACCTTAAGTGGAAGTAAGTTGGATGACAAGTTTGAATGTGGTACTGAAAGTGTAAGAGCATAAGACAGCCCAGAGGAGTTAAGATAGTCGGCTTCCTCGCATCCATTTTATTGTCTACCGTACCCCTCAAGAAGGCCTTCTCGAGAGTTACCCCACTATTGAAAGTCGGTTCTGCTCATCGTTGTTGATTCTATTTTAGACCTCTCCACTTCCTAGTGGACGCGAATTATCCATATAAAAGCCCACTGGGTTTGCTTTAGCTCAGGTAGCAATCATATTGTAATTGTAAAGTATATACCATAACAGAGCGTCGGGGGTGAATTTAAGAAAAGAAAAAAAAAATAGCTTATTTGTGCTTACTCTTCGTGGGTGATAGTAAGCACTAATCAACAACTGCAACGTGTGGAAAGTCACCTAACAGAACGAACCAACGAATGGAATACTCGTCGGGGGTGAATTTAAGAAAAGAAAAACAAACAAAACAAAAATAGCTTATTTGTGCTTACTCGTCGGGGGTGAATTTAAGAAATAACAAAAATGGTACTTTATCAGCTAACGAAGCGAAATAAAAATTAACATGATTCAGTAAAAGGGTTTCTTTTCTCTCCTCTC
Source organism: Dioctria rufipes (assembly GCA_963924295.1). Taxonomy (NCBI): domain Eukaryota; kingdom Metazoa; phylum Arthropoda; class Insecta; order Diptera; family Asilidae; genus Dioctria; species Dioctria rufipes. Next base: position 110,831,552 of record OZ002740.1, read on the forward strand.
CCTGAGTCTCTCTCTTTTCTCCAACAGGTGAAGCGTGAAGGGACATCCTAAATCTAAATCCAGAGATGTCATGGGAAACTGGGGACGGCAACGGATCAGTCCATCCGATCCGTAGGATCAACTTAAGGTGAGTGATGTACGCGATCCCTTCTGGATCAGTGTGTGCTTTTCTTTTGTCTCCGTTTCAGGACGACAGGCACGATTTCTTTTTGTTTATGGTAAGGTGACAGCGGCAGGTATTTCGTGGTACCCACCCCACACTCTCCGCCAATAGCTGAGGCAAGCTAGTGTGCCGCCCTGCACATCAACGCTGTTACCGAGTGACCTGTCAGTTCATGCTGGCAGTCTGGACTTCACGTCCTAACCAATCAGTCACTTCTACATAAAACCATAGCACAATCTACAATTTTACGTTCTTCCGCAGCTGTTAAAACTGTAGAAGGGCTAGATGTTTAAATCGACTCTGGAAGTGAGTAGTTCGAGGGATATTAAATTTCCAACCTGTTTCTCTAATTGAAATTGTTCCACTCCGAATCAACTTTAGGGCCGTTTTCAGCTCCTCTTCAGTATACATTCGTTTTTCCTTTTGGATGAAATTGAAAAACGTAATTTTTTTTAAATGCACTCTTCTCATTTAGCAGTAGTTCAAATAAACTCAGCCTTTTCGTTCAAATTTAACGGTTGGCCACTAATTAGATTTAGGGCAATTTCCTATACCTAATAACGGCCACTCTTTTTTCTCGAAATTTAGAACAATGCAGTTGTTTCGAATGTATTTTTTTAATGTTTTTCTTTACATAATATGTTAATTCTTGTGAATTAACTTATCACTTTTTGGAAAAAATTAATTTAAAACCTTATATTAGACAGCGCCATTAGTGATTTCTTTTCCTGCCCTGCTTCTGTTTAAAGTATTTATACAAGCGTTTTATCTTTAAAATATGATAGATAAATTTATTTGTTATGGTTAAAAAAATAGCTTTCCTTGATATAAGAAAATTAAAGTTGGTAGGTTAACGTTTAGAATTATTTTTCTTTCTAATAAACTGTCGTGGCCGTTTTTAGGTAACAAAAAACCAAAATCCGGCCATTTGTAGCCAGTAAATGGTTTTTTTTCGCTTATCTACCCAAGTAGCCATATGTAACCGTGGTTACAAAGTAACTCGAAATTTTATCACAGGCATATTTCTATTCAGTCAATTTGGTACTCGTTTAAGTTCATAAGAACTTTTAGGTTGCTTAGAAACTTTTTTTTTCTAACATTGTAGCTTAAAGTCATAAAAATGCTTCAGCAGAACCAATAGGGAATTTAAGGTTTCAGAGTAACGTTTCGCAACCTAAACGTTCCATTCCAGTCATATTTTTACTTTTTTTGCCACAGTTTGTGTAAATTTTGTCATTCTCTTTAGTTTTGTTATAAGGAGTACGTGCACGTGCGTGCAACAAAGTTTTGTGGAAAGTAAGTTTTCATTTCTAGAGTTGTGAAATGTTAAAATGAAAAATAATGCTATAGATCTAGTTGAGGATAATGATGACGTAAAAATGGTATTTCCAATAAGCAATATAAATTCGTTTGAAGAGTTGATGGAAAACTCTTGACAGATACCTAGGTTGCTTCAAATTAAAAATGGTAATGATATACAGTGTACATAACTATTTTCGTATTATTATTTTTTTACATAAACCTAAGGTTAAAAAGCTAGCAACTTTTGGAGGACTGAACGAAAGTAGAACATTAGGAACAATATGGTATTTGCTATTCGAGGACTCCGTAATGGAACAGCTTTCATGAACGGGAACAGCTACAAAACCAAGTTTTGTAAGCTTTAAGGGCATTACGAATTTATTATTTAAAGTCGTGAGAAAGTTCTACCCAAAGTTTATAGAACATGACGGTGCTAATTTCTTTAAAGAATATTTAAAGCACGCAAAAACCAGGAAGACACGAAAAAGGTATAAATAAATGTTGGTTATTTTTAAATTAATTTCTGAGATGATAAATTTTAGTTCTTCTAAAATGCAGCAGATTGTGGTGCATAAAAAAGTTTTATATTGTCCTTAATATTTTATATATGTACTATAGTTGCATCAGGTAATATGCGCTATAGTTGCATCAGGTAATATGCGCTATAGTTGCATCAGGTAATATGTATATACATATAACTTAGGGATTTCATCTAGGGTATAAAGAGTATCTTTTTATGAACAATTAAAACTTATTTTCATATTTAACACATCTGATGACAAACCACATTTTGCAATATCCTTATAATGTTTGTACAAATAGTTCAAAATTAAACAAAATCAACATCTACATATTATTGTATTAAATTGGAATATATTATGACAAACCAGTTTCTGAATATATCTCATTTTGAATTGGTTACGTTGCATCAAGGTTTCTAAAGTATGTAAATAAGTGATAGTATGGTATTTCAATAACCTTTTTTCCTAAAATAGTTGCAAAGACACGTGTCAGTGACGTCTAGGTAGTATGTTTTTCAACTTTTTTTCTTTAATAGTTTCCAAAAATCGTTGCAATGACGTTCCGGTAATAATTTTAATAACCTTTTTTTACCTAATCGTTTCAAAGAAACGTGGCAGAGACGTTGCGACAGTAAATTATTCTAACCATTAATTTTCAGTTGAATTTTAACTCAAGTTTCTTTACAACTGTCTAAATACAGTTGTGTATACCGTTTTTATACAGTTTTAACAACGTTATTAACCCGAACCAGCAACTTCATGGTGAAAGCAACCTTAGTTGCAAGACGGTTTCGCTACCGTTCTGCAACCTATTTTGGCTACTTGGGTATGGACCTAATACCGGCCATGAAAATTTCACAATTATTTAAACAATAAAATTTAGTTTTTTCACGTTTTGCGTTTTTTCAAACTATTCACTAAAGTTACAAATTTTCATAATCGTTTCGGACTGTGAAACACCTTAGTTACCAGCGAAAAAGTAACCTATTCCTCAATGAGACTGAAAGCAGACTTACGCACTTTCAACCAGTTCGCTTGACTGACATGGAATAAATGACAAATGCACAAACATCATTGAACCATACTTTTTCAATTTTAATAGTCTGAGAACGTCATATGTTTGTTTTCCAATAAAACCGCAGTGTTTTTAAGAGTAATCTGAATAGGATTTGTGTTTATATTCTTGCGCATGTGGCCGTAAACTGGGTCTGGTCGCTAATAGGTGCTTTAACCCTATATACTTCTTTTGTTTCACGGAATATAAAATAATCATTTTCATCTGAATTTGTACATATTATTATGAAAACAATATGGAAATTTGCTGGATTTTTGACTTCTCAAATGTTATTTACTGCGCAGAATTAATTATTAGCTACCATGTTTTGTATCCTAATTTAAATGTTAAAACTAATTAATTGTTAATATATATATATATGTGTGTGGAAATGAATATAGTTCAATCACAAAAAGAATTTAGCTCTATTTTTAACATCAAAATTTTACTTTTTACTGACTAGTATGAAAATCGACTAGTCTAAAAACATAGGTAGAAAATAATCACTGAGTTTCTACAAGGCAAGATGGATTTTCAAGTTGAATTGTAGTTTACTGGTACAGCAAGTTGTACCTGTCAAAATTTTCCACTTGTAGAATTATCGTGGTACAATAATTGTACAATGAATTCTACAAGTATTGCTTTGTGGTACACAAAATGTCTGCACTAGTTGAAAAACACTTGTAGTTTTTTAGTATGAGGCCCTCGGGTCTTTACTTTCGGCTAATTGATTGTATCGTCCGCGTTAAGTAGCGCTAATGGGATATCATAGTTAAAGTCTCAAATCATATAAGATTATGTTGAAAAGCATCGGGCCATTGATAGTACTTTGGGGGACTCCTGCTATGACTAAGATGGGCTCGGACAAAGTATTGTCAATGAGAATAGAAGTGATTCTATTATTAAGGAAGCTAAATAGCGTTCTGGTAATGCTCGCAGGGCAGCTAATTTCGAGAAGATTAAGGACTAGCCCATTGTACCAAGCTTTCTAAACTTAAAACCAAATTGGTTGCTGGTTTGCAGAAGGAGTGTGACTGTTCCGCTATTATTCTTTCAAAAAGCTTGCCTATAGAATTTAGCAGGGATATTGATTGGTCAATAAGATCATTGACGCAGTTGGCGTTTTTTTTTTTTTTTTTTTTTTTTATAAACTTGGACATTTTCCAGAAGTTAGGAAAATAGCCATAAGGTCACTAAGTTATCTTCTAAGGAATTACACAGGATGTAATTAGAAATTTCATCCGGGTCAGCAGATTTTTAGTTATTTAGTTTCGTTCTGAAGCATTTTACTTTATTCTTAGTTCTGAAACTAAGTGTGTTAGTAGGGGATATAGAAGGAATTTGGGTGTTGTTTTCTTTCGGGTTATATACATAGTTTTCTAGAAACGAGTTCCCAAGTAGGGGAAACGATGACATTAAATGATAAAATGTTCCAAAATTTTCAGCTGCAATTGTAACACGTGTTGAGCAAGCCTGCAAAATTTTTAAATTGGATGCCTGGGTTACAGCAAATAAAACTTGCCCAATCTTCCTTTCGGAAAAAAAGTTGAAACATGGTTTTTAGAAAACTAGCAAGACTTTAAATACGATACAGCATTTATATTCGTCTTGACCATTATTCAAAGTTCGCTCAGCTACAATTATTGCAAAGCATCGACTCTAGGGTTAAACGACAAATAAGTATTATAACATATATATATATATATAAACAATCAAAACAGGCAAGTAGTTACAACAAGCAATACAAACTGGATAACCCTACAAAAAAAAAAAGTAGTTTTGCCTCTGTATGTGTGAATTAATTACCTGTATTACCGTTTAAAAACATGTCAGTTTCCGGTTGAGTTGCCACGTCGGAAGAATCGCATGATAAATAAATACAGCAAATAGTAATCTGCATCTACGCTCTCCGTATGCATGCACACCTTTTGTCTCATAACTACTAACTACTTTCCATCATTCATATTAAAGTAAAATATTGGAAAATGCTGTAAGACTTAAATAGGTAAACAGGCAACAACCAATTTTTGTAATTATTAATTTAATAAAGTTGTCAAGATATAAATTTTAACATTTGGGTATTTGACTAAAAGTGTATAGGAAAGATTTAAGATCGATAACTATTACAGTACGATCACTGACAAATAAGTGATATCTCAATATTGCACATTATTTGTGCACAAGTAAAATATAGGTTTAATCACTGATCGGCTCAATCCCATCGAATCCACAAAACTTCCATTTGCGTTCAATTTTAGCCCCGATTCCGGTCACCTCTTCACAGAAGATAGACCTGTATCTTCCTAAAATCTCTTCCAGTTCCCGTGGACGTAAGTTCGGCTGAATTCTCTGTAGATATGAACATATATAATCTGGGCTAGCACCAAATGGATGAACAACTAGAAATGTTGAGACTAATCCAATTGTTCTCGCTTCATCCAAAGCAATATTTTCAGATTTTATCTAAAAAAAAAAAACGTTGTTACAAGCTATTCTGCTTGACTGATCTTGAAAAATAAATTTTGGATATCAAACCTGAATTGAATATGAAGATGAAACTTGGTTTACTGTATCATTGGAAGTGCATTTTACAGATTCATCTTCATGAGTTTCTGAATGTGCCGAATGGGATTTCTCACTTTCATCAGCTTCAGAGTTTTTCGATGATATTCCAGATTTGACTTCGACGATTTTTGTTTTAAGCAGCAGTTCTTTAACGTTAGCTTGTTTTAGTTTATTCTCGAGGTCATTGATTTTTATGGAGAACTCCTTTTCCTTGATTTTGTTCTCGATCAATTGCGTCTGAAGGTTTCTTATTGTTTCTTGAAGAACTTTTATCTGCTGTTCCCGAATATCTGAATCTGATTTATGATCGGATTTGATGAGATTCATTTCATTTTTACATGCTTCTAATTGACATCGAAGGCTATCGTTTTCCTCCTGTTAAATTTACAAAATAAATGCTCACAAAAATATGTCATATTTATATTTTTTTACTATATTATGTTAAATTATTAAGTCAAGCTCAGAGATTACTTTACTTTACTTTACTTTATTACTATATTTCACTTTTAATTTTGCGCAGATTGTAAATGGGAAGGAATTTCTGCTTCGGGATAAGAAAGCATCTGAGAATTTAAAAGTTCAACAATAAATATTCCTAAGGGCGATGCAATGGATGAAGCTTGCGTTACTATTGATGAACAGGGATTAATCCGCAAGTGATTGGATAATTCGTCAATGACCATCTGATATTATAATGGTAGCGAATCGATATAGGATATTATATTGCCCGTCGCAAATAAGTTTGGCATTGCCTAATCTAGCCAGCAATGCACGACTTGCCTCTGGCCAAATAATTTTATAGGGAAGAGCAGATTCGATGAGCTGCAATATTTCTTTTTATGTTTAAAATTTTAAAGCTTCTTTCGTAACACAGGAGCTCTATAATACCGCCTTCAATGATACCAACACAACATTTAAATTTACAAGAGTGCTAATAAAGACAACATACTGAGAAAGAACAATGCTCTATTACATACCAGCGGATAAGTTGAAATTCGAAGGCAACAACGTCAAACACTGTCCGCATTATACAAAAATATAAAAAAAAAGTTCAATATAGACTAGAAGAATAGAGGAGAGGCATAATGCATTAAAATTGCCTGAAAGAATAAGATACCAAATTCTCAAAGAATGTAGATGGTACATACACATATATATCGCATACAGTATATATTTATATATACATACCGGAGACACCAATGTTATGGTTGTAGCGTGCTGCATGCTGCGTAAAGTGGAAAACGACTACTAAGGTTATGAAAAAAATATCGAGAAGTGGTAAGCAAATTTGAAATAAGAATCGACCAGAAGAATACCGACAGGCGTCAGTACCGTGGGAGCCAGGCAGTCCACCCACGTGCAATCGGGGTTCAATGGTTTGTTGAAAACCATATGCATAATGCATATCAACCCACCTTAGATTTGAGACCTCGCGGTCTATGTGTCCTCGGAAAATGGAGCCACGTTCAGTTACAAGAAACTTAATTTAGACGGCGTGAAATACGCAACTATTAGTGGAATTTCATCGAGCTATGAAATCACCCAATTGAAAATGAAAAAGGGGTAAACAGCGAGCACTATTCACGTATGAAGCACTGTGAAGGGCAGAACTCGCTACTTCATCCATGTGAAAAGTAATAGTATGCACCACGAAAGGTGATTACGTGAGCACATTTTAACAAGGGGCAGTACCACACCATTTATCATTTTTCATACAAACACAGTTCTTCAGTAGGTAGTACAAGTGATTACATTTTAAGTTTTGTACGTTATAGTATACGCGTTTCTCTAAATCGCATAAGTTCAATTGAGACTGACAACTCACCAATTAGATGGCAGTACTAGCTGATATCAGATCATTAATATGCATTGTGTGCTATTAGTATCACGGAGATGCTAACTCACAAATTGTTATATATGTACATATTTCTGTAAATAGTGTAGGATTCGCCTGACATACAAGCTGCTAGTCTAATATCACAAACGGCAGTAGTGCAAGATCTTAGTGCTTTACATATCCAGTCTTCTTTTACTATGCACAATCAGCTCAGAGTCGGCTGTGACAAGACAGAAAAGCGAGTCGCGATTATCACTAAACGCAACCAAATCGAATCTGTGAAAAGAAACAAAGATTCATATTCAAATTCAGTTAAAGGAAATTTTGTATTGGATAAGAGTAAATGCCATCCACGTCTCTCCCTCATAGATATGCGGTTGAGAAAGTTTCATCAATAAACCTAAAATAGGAAGTCGGCACATAATACAGTAGTTGGCCTAGTATAGATCTATCGGCGATGGGAAATGATGTAATACCTTTATTATTAATAATTGAGTTGCAGGATATCTCGGAGGCGCCTCTGCGGTTGATTTCCGACAGCAGGATACAAGTCGTTGCCCTAGGGCAGTCAATTTGTTTGGACATTATAATTTTCATATGCATATATAAATTTTTTTCTATAGCATAGATTTAAAAATATTAAACGGATTAAGCTGGCTCGGGAATTAATTGTACTATTATAAGCCAACCGTTGCTTGGCTAAAGGTAGTTCCGTTAATCTTGTGTTGTTTTGTTTTGAGGTTCCTGCATGTATGTATAGGTATAAATGGCGAGTTGTTGTATATGATGGATTTTAGGTGACAAAAAAACCTTTACTTTCTAAAACATAAAAAATATACAAAAAGAACTTACTTTGAGATTATCGTTATCATATCTTGTCCGTTTGCTGTTACTCTTATAGTCCCGATCATCATCGGACATTTCCATTTCATCATCCTCAATTTGGACACATCGGATTTCCTAAACAAACAAGAAACGAAAATTTTCAAAATCGTATTGAATATGTTTATAAGTTTAAAAATTCAACGTTTTTCAGCCTGACTGCAATGCCTCGCCTAGACCTAGATATTAGTAGCTATTGCTACTAATTGTATTTAGATAAATTCGCCTAAAATTTTTAAAAAAAAAAAAAAAAAAACAACGACCCTTCATCTTTTGTCAAAAGACTGCATTCGCAATATTTTGTTATTTTATAATATAATTCCTCTTTTAATTTTTCTGCCCTAATAAAATTAACTGTTTTCACTTACCTCCTGGCTGAAATATTTTATATTTGACAATTGGTAATTTTACCTGGAGCTGGTAATAGAAAAAACAACTTCAAATGAAACTATGAATACAACAACGTGATTGAACCTTTCTTTTTCTCTCTTAACACCCGTATGAACATATTCGCAATTAGACAATAAATGCTTTAAATTTATTTATATTTGTTAAATTTATTAAATTAACATTACAAGTCCGGTCGGACTGCTCTTACCTGGACAACGTGCACACGGCTACTATATCTCCCAAAAACAATATGAAAGAAATTTTCAGTTAAAGTAGACCTTTTCCCGGTTAATGTGGAAGATTTTGATTTTAATGTAATTATATGTTTGTGTTTTCGACAGCTATGATACGAGTCAATCGGACACATTATAACCAGATTACAGTAGACCAGACCTAAATTTTTAAAAATTTTCTTAGACTAATATATGCAAATGTAAAAGAAGCGGCGTTTTTTTTACCGACCTCTGAACTGGTTCGGCTTAACGAGTAAAAAGCACTATTTAATTCTCCTGTTTGTATGAATATGGAAACGTCAAACTAACTTATATCCTAGACAGATGCCTGCCACGGCAATTTGAATATCTCATTAATGGTGAATTAAGATATGTTTAATAGAAACCTAGGATGGAGTAAGTTTTTAGTTTACCGCTGCAATTTGAATATTTCATTAATGGTGAAAAATTAAGATATGTTTAATGGAAATCTAGGATGAAGTAGGATTTCAGTTTGTAAGTGACCTTGTGAAATATTACGTCCTAACAATTACTTTTACTGAATTCTTTTGGTCTAGTCACAATCTAAGTTCTAAAAACGATAAAAAATAAACTGTATTTATTTGAAGAAATCTTGACAGTGGGTGATATTTGAGGTAACTATGTACATAGGTCGAAAGATGTGTAGACTTTTTGGTTTAACATATTTTGCTATATGTAGTTCCTTTACAATTATAGTATTCATTCCTGGAACAGTTTTGATTCATAGTTTTGTAAATATCCATCCTTAATATTCGCTCAACTGCGAACGCCCAGAAAAATGCAGTGATATAACTCTAACTTTAATTCTTGGCAATACTGTACAATGCACATAATGTAAGTGTATTTGCATGGTGAGGTATGTATACCCTGCGCCTTTGCTTCATTTAAAAAAAAAAACTACAAATTCTTCTTACAGCAGAAAATAACACTTAATTTTGCAGAATCTGAACTCAAAATGGCATAACGTCGCAAGCTCATAATAATTTTGAAAATGTAGAAAATTCAATATGTAAGTCTGGTCTGCGAGATATACTAACGATATACTAAAGTATTTTTAATTTCATCTGAAATTACCTTGTATTTATAACCGAGATTAAAAGGTATGATGATTATAGCCTAAATCCAACTGCTATTTTAACGAAGGTAATAATACATTGTCTAAGCGTAAAACCATGAATAGTAATTTGCGAAAAGTATGTTCAAATTTCTTTTATAAAAAAAAAACTTAATCTAAAAACTTGATTGAAACCCAGAAAATATCAACTACTTCAATAAAAAGTTTATGTAACGAGAAAAAAGTATTGTAAGTTAAAAACAAAGCAAACTACAATACATTCAGTATCAATAAAAATTTAGTAAACGGTCTTAGTAGATTTTATTAATAGTTAAACACAATATCAACGTGAAATAGAGAATAAAAATAGCATTATTAAAAAATATTTAGTAGTGCATTACTTCGGATTTCTACAACTACTCAAAAAAACTGCTAATGAAAAAATACAGTGAATAAGATATTTTTAGTAAAATTTACTTATGACACATACATACAATACAAATGAATATAATGAAATAATAAAAAAAACAAGAGACAGATAAACTTGGAAAAGAGATACAATAAGACCCAGATAAACTGTATATACGTACCATTGATTGCTTCTTCCAGTTATCGATGTTTTTTCTTTGGGCTTTGGTGAAATGGTCCCAAACCTTCTTGTGACTAGCAGCACTGAACACTTTTTCAATCTGAGTGACTGATGGGAGAGGGATAATATAATAGATAGTAACGAGTTCTGTATTTATATCCTTTACATGTTTTATTATTTTTTTTTTCTTGATTGTGTTTTATTTTGAATGAGATCTTGGTGTTGTGTTTTTATCTTATAGACAATTTTAAATTTTTTTGTATAAAACTGCTTGAATATTTATTAAGAATTTTAGTTAAAAATTATCCAATGTCCAGATATGTGAAAGCAAAAATTTCCACATTGATTTTGAGCACTAAAATCCTAAAGCAATTAAAAGACGACATAAAAATAAGAAATTAAAAGTGGGAAAAGGAGAGACTTCCCGCTTGACTAGATAGGTTTTCCCATTGCGATATTGAGTGTTTTGGCTAATATAACAAAAGACTATAATAATCCGAAATTAACTTTCCGATGACTACTTTTACAAAAAGAGCAATATTCAAACAGCGTAATTTCCTAGTGGACGTTCCTGTTTATTTCATTGCAGCTGAAAGTGCTGTCAACTAAAAATTTATAAGGGGCGATTCATTTTAAGAAGAAATTGTATAGGAAATGAAAGGGAGCCTCGTCCTATCCGAAATATACAGTATTAAGGTAATTTAGGATAAATCAATTACAAAATTAATGATACAGCCTGCTGTAATTACAAATAGAACAAATCCAATTATAAATAAGTAATTGTAAATGAAATTTGTAAAATTAAATTACAATAATTTCTATTCGAAATCGAAAGTCGGGTATTTAGGGATATTCTGTAATTAAGAAAATTAATTGAACTCAAAGTAATTGTGGCAAAAGTAGTAATGATTTTTAGTACAATGCTGGATTATCTTTGAATTAAACTACTCACCCGATCCTCCTAAACCGTTCAGAAAGCCAGCTAAAACAGACTGGAATAAATTTAGTAATATCGTAACGAGGAAATTAAACGCTCCTAAATATGATATATTACCTTATTCGTCATAAATAGATAACATCGGAGCTCAATCAAAAACGCTGGATTTGCTTCATGGAGGAGCTACTGTGAATCTATAGGGAACACAAGTGGATCCGCCAGACTTAGGAAGGTCTTAACCAAGGACTGCTCCCTTCTCCCTGAAAAAGGAAGATGGCACCTGGACTGAGACTGGTGAAGTAAATTTAGAGCTGCTTATGAGTACCCACTTTCCTGGGAGCTCTGAAACCGACCACACCTATAATAACTAGTACTCTGGTACTCCAAACTTAGAGGCTATACGGGACATAGTCACAAAGGAAAAAATGGAGTGGGCAATTCAATATGTTACTCCTTATAAATCACCAGGAATCAATGGCATCATTCCTATCATGCTGCAAAAAGTGCAAGAAATTGTAATTCCGGGGCTAATGGTGATCTATAGAAGCTACCTACTCCAGTTTAATCATCTGAAAGCAAATCAAAGTTATCTTCATCCTTAAGGCAGGTCGTAGCGGGCACGTGACTGCTAAGGACTTTAGACCCATCAGCCTTACATTATTTCTCCAGCCTACTTAGGGTAAGTCAGATTTCTAGATCACAGCAGTCATACTTAAAATGTAAATCAGTTGAAACTGCGCTATATGACGTAGTAGGACTCATTGAAAAATCAATCGAAAAAAAGAATACCTATAAGTGTATTGTATTGTATTTTGTATGCATTTCTTGATATAGAGGGAGGTTAGATGCGCTCCAGGATGCCCTGACTTATCTAGTAGTTGAAACCTATATATGTAGATGGATAAATGCTGTACCGAGTACATCTAAAATACATAATCTTCGTAAAACAATTCATTCACCTCAATAAAATATTTAGGTAGCGTAATTTCACAATTGTATGAGCGAAAATGCGATTGTCAGCATTTGAGACAATTCATTGCAATAATTTTTTTTTTCGAATTTTCTTGCTTGCTTGCGTTCTTATTCATTTTATACTTGAATGTCGATAATTGTTAATTTTATATTGTCAACGCTTTATTATTATTATAAATTTACACTGATCAATTATTTTTGATCAGTTAGTTATACTCAGCAATCACTCAAATACAGGAATCGTACCGCCTACAGGGCAACTGAAGTGTGTTCCAGGCGGAGGTCCTCGCCATTTGCAAGGCAGGAAGGCTGCTGCGTACAACTTATGATGTACCTAGCGATCGAGTCATCAGGATTTGTATTGACAGCCAAGCTACAATCAAAGCTTTGGACTCGAGCACCATTAGATCGCGCCTAGTGCAACGGTGTCGCTGTGAGATCAGGAAACTGGGTGCTAACCACAGATTTATTCTCTACTTGGTACCTGGTCACAGTGTCATACCTGGAAACGAGGCAGCAGATGCCCTGGCCAGGAAGGGTTCCGCTATATATGTCTAGCAGAGAAAAACGTACGTCGGCTCAATCAGTGAAGAGGATTCTAGATGTACTGGCCTGCAAGCTGGCAAATTGCAGATGGGAAGAACTGACTTCATGCGCGATGTCAAGACAGCTTTGGCCCGAGCTTTGTCCTGTGAAGACTGAACCTCTGCTAAGGAGGAACGGTAATGATATGCATAATCTTACTGCAGTTATTACGGGACGCTACCTCTTGGCAAGCATGCAAGATCCATACAATGACTTCTGCAGAAGCTGTATGGACGAGGAAGAGATTGAGAGCGTTCAACACATGCTGTGCGACTGCTCTAACCTTACTAAGAGTAGGAGGAATACGCTTTGCTGCTACTTCTTCTGCGAACTGGGGGAATTAGCAGACAAAGAGTTGGGGGACCTGCTAAGATTTATTAACTCTTTTGGCTGGTTTCATCGCAACCCCTATCTATTAAATATCTTTTCAGGAAGGGTTCCAATATAGTGACATCACAATGGACTACAGATGGTCTAAGTATGGTTGAACGTACACCTTCTTATGATGGTCGACACTCTAACTTAACCTAACGCTACTAATGTTTTAAAATGGAAAAAATTAAATATCGTAGATCATTTCTATTACTACCAATATTGAGGTACTTAAGCGTAGACCGCTCTGATAAAATGAGCTCTAGATCTAAATTGAAATTTATTCTTTAGGATGGAAAATAATTACATAAATACATTTTTGGTTAATGATTCCTAATAAAAATTATTCATTACTGCTTGCTGAACCAATACACTTAGCTCAATTATGAAATAATTGAATTGGAATTAATTTGGATTTTCAAATACAAGTATGTATGTACATATGTATATGTTGTTTTAAAATTTTCAATTAGAATTGCTTGTAATTTTTTTCATAGTCAATTACAATAATTTTGCAATAGTACCTAATTGAAATTTCTTCAAATTATTTGTCCAAATCTGCGAAATAGGCACCCACAAATATTTATTTAATCTGAAGTTTTCAATTCTTTGCAAAATATAGTTGCAGTTATAGATATTTGTTAGTTATAAGGAAACTTCCGATATCAAACGGCAATATTTCTAGAGAGGACAGACATACTGGAATGAAATAGGTATCAGAAAAAACAACTTAAATAATTACCTTTTAAGCAACTACATATAATGTTTTTGACACTTTATATCTCGGAAATATTGAAAACGGACCCACCTCACCTCAGATCTCACCCTTCCCAAATTTTTAAATTTTTTTCTTAGAATGCACGAAGGAATCACTTCTTCTGGGACTATCACCTTAAGACCGGACACCATGTTATTTTATAATACTCAGAAAGGAGCAGTGAAAATCAAAAGTGTTAAATTTGTTCCATTTTGAAGGAGTGTGATTTTTTTAAATTATTAGAATTACCAGTAACCTTTTCTTTATAGATATATATATACATATATATATTTATACAGTAATCTCCCGAAGTAAAATGAAAATTTCAAAAATTTGGAAAATTTATTGAGTTAATTTTACAAAGAATTAGTTTTTTATCTCATATAATATATCTTGTAGCGACTGCGTCAATACATACACTATTCACTGTCTATCGCTCTTTGTAAACAAACACATCACACTCTCTTACTTTATTTACTAACTTGTAACTGTTGTAACTTCATGTAGTTAATATTTCTTTTGTTGTAATAAATAATATACATATGTGGTATCTACATACTGTTTCAATTTTCAAATTCGACATACGTAAAATTCGAGATACGCAAAAGTCTACGGTCTGCATGAATTACGTATCTCGGAGGATTACTGTATATATATATACATACATATTCAAGGAAAATTGTGTATTTGTCAAAACAAATTATATAAACAGCTTTGAAAGCTTTCTCAAGCTCGAACTTTCAAAATGTTTTTAAAAAGACATCCTAAAAACTTTTTCGAAATCATATTAGGGAAAAATAATTCAAAACAAGTGAAGGGGTATAAGAACAATGAGGCAATTGACTATCAACACATGTTGCAAGTTGAAAATAAGAGAGTTTAATGGTGTATGAAAAAGGTTTTAAAGGTATAATTTTGTACTTCAACTGCGCAGACTAATTTTTGATAACTGAGGATTTTCTAGACTATTGGTATTAAGCAAGGTGAAGGAAGACATCATCATTTGTCATCAAAAGGTCTTTCTAAAACAGAAATTGCAAGGCGAATTAAACGAAAAACAGTTATGTTTCTGTCTTCCTTGAAAATCAGGAAAATTATAAAATCGTTTGAGAGGACAGCAGAGATTTTATGTACGAAAAAAAAATTATAGTTTAATACTTAATAGTATTTTTCATGTTATTAGAAATAATAGAAAACATACACATGTGCTCTATTTATGAACCTTCGTGGGAAATAGACTCTGAGTAACACTGAATGTCGGTATACCTATGAGTATGACACAGTATGATGTCACAAAGAAAAACTCTGAAGCCGATTTGACTAACAAATCAAAACAACAAATATTTACATAAATAATTTGAAGTATTAGGACTTAATACTTCGTAATCGCGCTTGGCAGCTACTTCTTTGGCGAATTGGGGAGCTAGTAGACAAGGAGTTGGGGACCGGGTAAGGTTATTTAACTCTTGTGGCTGGTTTCAGCACACCTCCTAAATCTGAGGTATCTTTCCCAAGTACGGTCCCAATAAGGTTGTATCACAATAGACCACAAATCTAACCTAGCTAGTAAAAATTAGAAAATTTCCGAAGGAGCATAGGTATCTGGATTCGATTTGTAACGCATATTTAATACTTCCGTCCGATCCGGAGCAAATTTAAAGTTCAAATAAAATTGCCAATTAAGTAATCTATCAAAAATTTTACCATATGCACCGCAATCTCAGATAGTGCCAGAATCCATACCCAGCCAATCGACGCCTCGATATCCTCACCACCGATTATTATCATACAAACCACTGATAAAGACCAAAAATTGGTGGAAACAAAGGCGGCAGTATCATAATCTTAATAATACCCAGAACCGTCTCAGTTTTAGTGAGCCAGATTTTAAGAAATTCAATTTTGGCTTATAATTTTTTATATGACTGAACCTTATTTGCTAATTATTAGTCATTTATATTGTTTTCAATTGAATGAACTCTTGCTTTAGTTAAATAAAATAGTATTAAATATTTAATTTAGATTTGGTATTCAGAAATTTGTGATAAAATTTCTATCGAAGAAGGAAAATTATAAGAAAATCTCTTGTCTATTCCTATAAGATAGTAAAAATTTAACTAATACTCGTTTAAGTTAATATTATTACATAGAACATTTGCTGCATACAATGTACGCTAAAATTAAAGAGGGCAGATAGGGTATTTCTATTGTTGAACCTCAGCTCGATACGTTGTCCTTTCTAAACATTGACATAGTTCGATGACAAAACATTTTCTACACTTCGATTGCGTTCGCACTAGCTTGCTCGGCAAATTAAGGTTATTTAATTACCAAATATCATAATATGTCTGCCTGCCGCCGAGGATAAGGATTGATTGGAATGCTTTTAATCAGAAATTACACATATATGTATGTGTCCAGCAGTAGTACACCCTTTGAGGCAACAATTTTCTGAGCAGCTTAACAATAATAAAAAAATCATATTTAACGTACAGAAACAGCGTGAATGAAAGTATTGTTTCATTTAATAATTATATAAGAAATTAATACAAGAATCATATTATCAAATTTGACATTTATATTGTGTAGATATGTATGTAGATTGGAATGGAACCTTAAGAGCATGAAATCGGTCGGAATATGCACGAAAAATTTTCTTTAATTTATATAAGTAGCGAACTTCTATAATAATACGCTTTCAATACTTTTTTTTGAAATAGCAGAAAATTCGTCTTCCTTGTATTTGTAATACAGAGTTAAAATCTAATGCAAAGGAGGAATTGAGTGTTGCACTTCTGCTATAATAGTGTTAAATCGATCATTTTGCTGCGCCGTCAGAGAAGTTTAACTCTAGTTTTGTACTGAGGTCCCATCGAAATCATCAAGTGTAGTTTATTGTTATTACTATTTATAATGCTTGAAGCTCTTTTGAAACCTTTGAAATATCTATGTAGAATAAAAATCAAATCCAAATATTATGTTAAAACATTTGAAATATTACTTAAATACACAGAACAATTTTAAACTGTAACTGAAATATTTTTAAAAGCAGTCATCGATTCACCTGTGTCTTTTGTTAAGTAGCCTGCGCGTAATTTGGTTATTCATAAAATATTCGAATCCTTAATAATAATTTATGGACATGAATGCAAGTCGCGTTACACATTAGCGTGCATGAAATTTCTACAACTTTTTTTTAAGGTATACATATATGACGTATGTACACTATTATAATTCTTTTTGTTTCCCAACGAAAGCAAATAGAAACATACTGCATATGCATATTTAATTTTCATATCAGTACCTATATGAAAAGTTGCAACCAATATCAATTAATATTAGCTGATCTAGTCAGAGATTGGAAAACTGAACTATGCCGAACACAGTAACAATCAATTACACATCTGATGAACTAAAAGATCTAAAAAAATAAAGATATACTTTTAAATAATTCCCCTTGTTTGGTGTCTTGACTGATCTAAACATCTTTACATACCTTTTTGGGATCGTCATAGAATATTTAAATAAAAAAAAAAAAAATATATGTATAAAATAAATTTAATGATTCACGTCATAATGAAAGAAGACATTAAACGCCTAATTTTTGGCAGAACATGGATGATGTACTTTTTATAATAGCTGGACGCATTTTTACAAATATATATATATTTCGAAAAAAAAAAAACAACATGCTCACCTGATAAACGGTTGCTTTTTTTTTTTTTTTTTTTTTTTTCTTAAAACATAAGATATATGATTATGATAATAAAAATAAACCCTTTTCTTTCGAGTTTGATCGAATTTTTTGTTTGTAGTAATAAAAAGAAAATTAAAGTCCGATTCATAATGCTTTTCTGTAGGGTGATCCTTTTCACTAAAATAGGAACTTTCAGGGTGTAATGGCTGAGAATTAACACACATAAAAAACAAAATGTAGTACTTACACTGTTGGGTCATGTTGAGCATCTGTTTCCTGTACTGTTCCCGAGCCCTCTTTAATTCCTCCTCGAACTGTACTTTATCGTTCTGAAGTCGTCGAACATGGGCGTTAGTACTTTGAATCATGGAATAAAATGTATTGGAGTTTTTTTTAGAACAGTCTCCTCGCTCCAACCAAGCGATTAATGGTAGCACCGCTTTTATGAAAGTTTCGTCGTTTTTTAGCTTCTCTGCAATGTTGCACGCTTCGTGTTCTGTATAATGAACAATTGGTGGTGGTGACATAGAACGAAGACAATCTCGTTCCAAACGTTCTCTATGCCGTTGTTCCCTTTGAAGTTGTCTTTGCTTGCATTCCCATTCATACTGATCATCACGAGCCTGAGCATAGTCTACATGTAATCGTCCACAATTTGATGGTTCTGTGCTGTTAGCTATCCGAATTCTATATCCGGATAGATAAATGGCAGAATCGACGGAGGCTTCATAAACGAAACGAATATGGCAGAAATTCTTTTTTGATAACCTAAGAGTGGTTATCTCTCCGCAACTTTCAAAAACCTCTCGAATAATCTCTTCGGTAATATTTTCGGGCAAACCACCAACAAAAACTGTCCTACAGCCAGGAGGACGCTCACGGATGGTAGGAGGTGGAGCATTTGGATTTGGCGGATATAATGTGCATGATTTAAACGTTATAATCTCCTTTACTTGAACGGGAACAATTGTTTGTTGAGATTGCGAACTATCACATGATGTATTTCCCTGTTGTGTACCTGATGGAGGAAGTGCTGCCATAAGAGGAAACTGTTGCATTTGAAGCATTGTTGCTGGATCCATCATCATTCCGGGCATCATCATAAATCCCTGTGGATGCGGATGGTGAGGATGTTGTTGTGGTGGTCCTACTCCCATCATACCATTGAGAAAAATTTCATCTCCCATAAGAATTTGCTTATTTGTTGTCGATGATGTACAGCTACTGTTGTCATTGGTGTATATGGAAGACTCATCATCTGCTGCAATTGAGCTAATTTTATGTTCTCGTGGTAATCTCTTCGTTATATCAATACTCAGAGTAGATTCATTTTCGTTTTCTAAATCCATTGGCCCCGCTCCCATTTGATTGTTGTTTGAGTTCTTATTGTTTTTGTCTAAATTCTTACTATGTGGATAAGAATTCTTAAATTCTAAGGGATTATCATTCAGTCCAGCTGGTATATGTGATGCTAGGAGTGATGGTCGTCCCGATATGGGTGGCATAGTATTTGTTACGGTTAATTGTGGCATAAAATTGGTTCCGTTTGTGATGCCGCTCATAAGTGGAACTGTAAAATAAATAAATACATAATTTACATTATAACAAATACAAATGCGGCATGAGGAACAAAAGACATTTTTCAATTTACAACATTCAAGTATAACCCAACATACTGCATAATATAATGTCTCATGGACGTACTGTGAAACGACCCTTGTCATAAATTTAGCCATATACCTACCGAATTAAATATCCCAGCCAGTGGAAATTCTTTTTTTTTTAGATTTCAGTCAATCTAACCATTGTGCGTTTATTTCTATTTAATCATCGAAATCAGTTTTAAAACAAGTAAAAAAAACTAGAATTGGTCTAAGACCAATTCTTGTATGAATACTGCTATGTCATTTCTGTGCAAGTTTGACTTTTGAGGTGGCTTTTCGCATATATTTCTATAGCGGTTCGTCGGACAGAAAAAAATTATTTTAACCAATTTTATAGGATTTTATATTCTGAAGAACTTTTCGGTACATTAAAATAGTATAGGTTTTCACAGTATACATTAAAATCATAAATTTTTATATGGCAACACCAAGGGGTTGCCCGATTTAGCCCTCTTTTGAAATTATATTAACTATTTTTATGAAAACACTATGTACAAAACTTCAGCTCTCTACGTTAACACGTTCTCAGGCAGTGTCCAAATATGTAGTAAAAAACGAAATTTTTGTATGGCAACCCTACGAAAGAATTACCCTATTTATCTCAATTTCGAACTTAATTTTACTTTTTTTTTTAAATCCCGTCTGCTCTGTAAGTGCACGATATTGTACGCACGGACAGACGGACATGCATGTAGGTGTCCAATCAATTTTGCTCTACCAACATTATTTCTAGGTCTTACAAACGGAATGACAAACTTAATATACCCTATAGGTTGCATCTAAGGTATACCATATTATTTTGTATTGCTATGCTAGTGTAATGTCGTTTATATTTTGTGATATGACACAAATGCTATGCTGGCAAGACTGAATAATAATTATGCAAATAATGTGTGATAATAGAGCTGGTTTTAAAAGACAAGCGGCAGTAATTAAAATGTTCATTACACAACTCAACAATATTAAAGCGAAGCATGATGAAAAACTAGTAAAACAATGAAGGACCCCACATATCTTCATTCCACTTGCAAACACTTAAGTTTCTAGTGTTATTGTTTTTCAGTTTTGATTACAATTAAGAGCATAGAACGGAAGCTGTAAATAGAATAAAATTAAGTTGTTAAATATTAAATATGTTGAGAAGCAAGTTTGTAATAGAAACTTCTTTGTTTATAAAGCAATTATGTACTTGATGTAATCAACAGATCAATGAAATGTGGACAGTTCCCAGAAAAAGTAATAAACGGCAAAAATTGTGCAGAGTTTAGGACCAATTAATGTTATTTGGAGAAAAGTGTTTATAGACAATTCGAGACGTACCTTGAAATTGTTATGTTGAGAGTGATTGCTTTGGACGTAAAGTCCAGACTGCCAGCATGAACTGACAGATCACTCGGTGGACAACGTTGACTGCTGTTATGGAACTATGATGAGTGATTTGCTTGGGACGTAAAGCCCCGACTGCCAGCATAAGCTGACAGATCACTCGGCGGACAGCGTTGACTGCAGGGTGGCACGCTAGTTCGCCTCAGCTATTGGCGGAGAGTGTGGGGATTCTGGAAGCTAAATCTACTTTCTTAGTAAATTAGTAACATGAGGCCGTTTTTTCCCCCCTTTTTTTTTTAAAGAATGCAAATTTTTTGTAACTAATAGAAATATAAAAATAATTTATGTAGATGCCATTCGGTACATGGATTCCACGGCATTATTTATGTAAATCACAGCAGGGCATAGAAAATAATTTCGAAGCCCGTTCGAACTATGTTGCTGCAGTCCTATATCTGCATGCGTATCCTCTTAACACGATTAAGCTATGTTGATGATGTCTTCCACGATCGTGGGCGAGATATTAGATTTTTGTTCTACAAACCATTGTTGTCCTTTTATAATTATAAAGGTGGAAGAAAGGTCACACTCCTATTCCCGTAGGGATTTGTGCTCATCAAATTCTCTCCTCCATTATGTGAAAACACTCATGATCGATAATTTCTTGAATTCAATTCGACATCTGTCCTCTGGTCAACGAGGAAACTTCACTTCCAAGTTACTAATTGACTTGAGAAAACTTCTGCACGTTTAAGATCAATTAGAAGGTTAAATGGAATTTACATTTCGCTAGCTTTATCTTGTTTGAACGCCTGCCACCATTGGTTTCTTGTTGTTTATGTAGCAGAACACAATTGTAGATATTTTTGACGATTGCTTTTCCTTATGAATTTTTGATGCACTTTTAGATAGATTAGCTCTTAAATTATAATAACCACCTACTATAAATGTTTGTGATTCGAGGTAAAGTTGATAGAAATCATATATATATATCCTGTTATAAGACCCACAGATAAGCGTACTGCAGTTTATCAGGTAATCTCCTAAAAAATGTTTACGTATCTCATTTAGCCTATCGGAATTTATGCAAAAATATTACCTTTTTGGGCTGGATGGCTGAGAGAATTTTTGGATATAAAAAGTTTCCTTTGGATGTATTTTCACACGCGTACTTCTTTCGAGCGAAACGACAGGAAAAATGGTCTTCTTCTTCCTTGCCACCACTGACGTGTCACACCGAGACCGAGGAACCGCATTTCTCTCGGTCGGGGTGCGTTCATTTTTTTATGCTTGACGCAGCCGGCCTACACGCTTCAGTACGTGTAGCATATTGCTATATGCAATACGCTATGACCATAACACTGCAGGGCGGTACGCTATCTCGCCTCAGCTATTGGCGGAGAGTGTGGGGAGGTTCCACGAAAATCTGCCGCTGTGCCACCGGCCATATACAAAAAAAATCGTGCCTTTAAGCTAAAAAGAAAGCACACACTCGGTCCTGAAGGGACCATTACACCACTTACCCTTTCTTTAGTGAAGGCGCAGATATACTGCCTTCTACTGGGTGCCCCATCCACCCACCGACACTGATAACCTGAAAGGAGAGAAGAGTACCGGACCTGATCGACCCTCACGCTACGAGGGCACCGGGAGAGCGAAAGGAAAGGAAAAGCTTTACCACTTCATTTCGTTATAAACGCTGTATTATTTCAAACTATTATTATCATAGGGGACGCTAGGTGCAATTCAGCACTTCAGATACATATGAATAAAGAAAAATTTAAAAAAATGCTATATATATACGAATTTCATCATACCAAGCTATTAATATCAGATGACCACGATGTATGCCAGTCATTGAATATAACATGAATAAAGAAATATTTTTATAACTGTTATATGTGGAATTCATTAAATCAAACTATTACTATCATATGGAATGCTAGTCCACTTTAAAGAAATATTTTTAAGATATTATACATATGAAATTCATTAAATCAAACTATTACTATCATATGGAATGCTAGGTGCACTTTAAAGAAATATTAAGATGTTATACATATGAAATTTATTAAATCAAACTATTACTATTACTATCATATGGAATGCTAGGTGCACTTTAAAGAAATATTTTTAAGACCTTATACATATGAAATTCATTAAATCAAACTATTACTATTATATGGAATGATAGGTGCACTCTATCACTTCAGATGTGAATAAGGGAATATTTCAAAAAAATGCTATATATATATATAGGAATTTGATCACACCAAGCTATTAATATCACATGACCGCGATGTATGCCAGTCATTGAATACAACATGGATAAAGAAATATTTTTAAAACTGTTATATGTGAAATTCATTAAATCAAACTATTACTATCATATGGAATGCTAGGTACAATCCATCAATTCAGATATTAATATTAATGCTGGGGGATCCATCGTCGAAGCCTCCGCTGCCCGTTAAATTAAATTTTTCTTTTTCGTTAACTAAATATTTCCTTATCACCTCCACTGATCTGATTCTGATCTGTTTGTACTTAAGAATATGACAGATAGTCTTAAAATTATTCTCTAACTGCAGACTATAATATACATTTCATGCGAGTGAGTCTCCATTATTACGGCTGTGTTCCTGTGCGTGAGGCACGTTTGTGGTTAGATTTGTGGCGATGAGGAGGGCTTTGTAACGTAGGCCAACTCTGTTTAATATTTGTAAAGATAAAATCGCTGTAACATGGACCACATGTCAAAGTGTGTGACGCTAGGAAAGCCGTGACTTGAGCCCCCTTTTACTATCTGTGGCGATAAAGGAAATGCTGTAGCGTGAATGTGAGACGGTAAGGAGGATTGCTGTAACGTGAGCCCATCTTGCTAATTTGTGTGAAGATAAAGAAAAATGCTGTAACGTGGGTCACGTTTTTATAATCCCGCACTATAAAATTCATAGGTTATGCAAGTCTTTTGAAAAAGTATTCAAAATTATTACCTGTCGTTTGGAAATCGCATGGGATTCCGCGTGACTAATCTTTCTGGGGACCTACGCTGGATCTAATTTGTAGGAGACTCTGTGCGTGTAATCTTTGTAACACTGCGAGCAAAAGTTTCAATAATTTATTTGTTAAAATTTTATTCCTGTCCACGGTAACGCTCGAGTCTTATTTTTTCAATTTTTTTATATTTTTCCTTCGTAGAAATTTCCGATTGCTATGTTCACTGCACAAGAAAATTTCTTTGTCCCTTCCGCAAGACGTGACAAGACGGAAAAAAGAATCTTCTTCTTCCTCCCTCTTTCGGGTGCGTTCAGCGCGCTTCGTTCACTATCCATACAGAAAATAGTTAGCGCCACCTCATGCTGCTACGGGTCGCTTAGAGACGTGTATCTAGCTCAGTGTAGCAACTGCTACATGCAATATGCTACGACCATAACAAAATAAATGAATAAATTGATTGTAGAACCAGTGGGGCTTGTTATGGTCGTATCGTGCTGCATGCAGTAACATGCTACATGTACGATGGCGACAGATGTAGCAATGCTGACATTAGTCTCGACGGCGAATGTACTGCCACATTTGGCACGACCGGACGTTTTAACTCTGACTGGGACACAAAGCCTGAGTGGATTGCGAACAGAGAAGAAGCATCCGAGGTGGTGGCAACAAGTAAGGAAACTATCAGTAATTTTTGCCAAAGTGTTGTGCGAGTTAGGCAATCCGACAGTTAACTACACACAAAATAGAGAGAAATATTTCAATTGTTGAAATTGACAAAAATAAAGATTATATCGTAAATTGAGGTGAAGCGATACAACGCTGGCTCGACATTTCTGAGGGTGCACCAGATAAAGTATGTATTCCCTATCCACCTGAAGGACATTCCTCAAGGCCTTTAAATCAGGGTGCTCGACAGTTTTTTAGACACAGGTAAATAAAACATTTCTTTTACAATGTGAATCAAAACAAAGTTGAATTTACACAGAAGTAGCGAATCAGTTTAAGACAAAACTCGTCTAGAAAAGATAAAGTAGGGTACGGCCCATATGGGATGTCCACAAGCTAGATAGACACCTATGCAGCCCCGTCAAGGATTGCTTCAGCTCTACTCCAAACGCGCACAAGAAAAATCAAACAGCCCTATACCTTTTATTCACACCAAATGAGAATTGGCGGTCATTGGCGTAGGAGAGGTAGATCAGGAATCATCATTCAAATCCATACACCTACACATAAACCAAGAAACCTTTAAGAAAGACTCTCCAGGGAACCGAGTAAGTTTTTTTTTTAAATATATTATATACGTCCAGGGTAACCTTGAACTGGGTGCTGACACAAGCGTGTCTAGACATACACACATGTCAAAAGGAATGGAAATTAAGTAATATCCTCGGCGCACTTAGCTTTAGATTAAGAACTTGATTAATTAAGACTTTAAAAAGTAATAATAATTAAATAATAACTTTTCTCATGAGAAGTGAGACCGGCAAGTAAGGTTATCAGAGATAACAAAGTCGGATAGTATGATGAAGGGTTCTTACTCAAAATACTAGTGTCGTACCAATTTTTTGATGCGGATCGTGATTTCATGATTCACAAAGTATAAAGTGCAGTACAATCAGATATTAACAGACAGTAGGATCCGCAAAACTACTATGCAAGTCGGTACACAATTAAGTAAACCCAAAAGGCTCGGATCAGGCTAGTGATGTAAGAGAGAAATCGAAGATTGAAAGTAGAGATCAGTATTAGAATAGGGCTATCCAGCAGCAATTTAATGCCATCGTTTAAGAGTGAATTGTCAGAGTCTGACATAGAACGCGACATCTTCATACATTTTGTGCTTATTGGCTACCGCTTTTAGAACGTATTCATTTGAACGGAACTTCCTGGGCCATTCTGAGTATAATTTCACAACGAGAAAATGATAGGAACGTAATAAAAAAGGTCGATTTAAACATTAACAAACTATTATCCAAATATGAAGTGAAATTTTTATTATTGAGCCATTGTTACAAAGAAAAGATAAACTTATTAAAATAAAAACAAAGGGGGATTTTCATAACAATAAGTAGATCAGAGTAATACCTAGATTTAATGGGACTATGCGAAGTTAGAAAACGCCCACACTATTCATGTAAGAAAAATATAAGTGCCGCAAAAATATAAAAAGGAATTAATTGATATTAATTACCTAAATAAAAGTAATGAAAAGCGGGGCATGAACAAAAACAAACCTATAAAGGCTTTAAGTAACTTTTTTAGCAAGTTTTCTAAGATTTAAATTTAATTTTCACTGAATAAGATAATAAAGTAAACGATTTTCTATTTTAATAAGAATACATGTATAACTGCACATCTCCACTTGGAGCTTATTAGGCCTAACATTAACCACTCAATAGGATGATTTGAATTTATTATAGAAGCTTTTCAAAAGCGACTAAATAAAGATGATCACAGCATATTAACAAACAGGGCAATGAACCTCTACATACGTGTACACATATAACAAACCATGATATTGTATATAGTCTTTATATATGTATATAGCTAAATATATATATATACTAAATCAAACGAATACTAGAAGCAATGAATACTTAGATGTTATATCTATATTAAATAATTAGCTATAAAATAAATTTAATAAGTAAACTAATTTCAATATACAAAAATTAAAACAGTTATTGAAAATTAATGACAAACGGAATGATTAATAGAAACTGGACAGACCAGAATGATAAATCCAAAACAAATGAATACACGCGAGCTTCCCAAACCGTGAAATTGTGATAAGTAATTGAAGTGTGAAGTAGTATTGCTAGGAGGGTTAGGCTGTTTAATTGTGAACTTAAATTGATTAAAGATGAATTTTTATAACGTTATGCGAATGTAAAACTTTTCTTTCTCTTTCGCTCTCCTGGAGCCCTCTCACTGTGAAGGTCGTGAAGGTTCACTACTCCGTTCATTACATGTCTATAGGTCAATCAATAGATGGGGCAATGGCACAAAGGCATATCATCGGCGCCTTCAGTAAAGTAAAGGTAAGTGGTGTAATGGCCCTTTTAGGGCTGGATGTTTGATTTGTTTGTTTGCGACAGGCACGAAATTTTTTTGTATTATGATATAACTTTCCCGCATTAGTCAAGGTGCTACCGTGCCGCCCTGTGCTGTCAGGTCATGCTGACAGGATGGTCTGCACGTCTGAAGTCTTCACTCGAAGGTTGTTATGGTCGTAGCATACTGCATGTAGCAGTATGCTACACTGAGACTAGATCCACCATGTACACGTCTACTGTTTTCTGTATGGAGGGAGATCTATACGCGCCGAACGCACCCGAGAAAGAAAAAAAAAAGAAGAGTATTTTTCCAGGCTGAAAAGAGGAGCAAGGTTGAAAGGGATTGTGACAGTCAAGAAAAACTGAAAAATTAACAAGTTAAAGTAGTGCGCTATTAGATAGTCGAAAATTAGTAAAATCCCCCAAAAAGTGACGAGTTGGCTACTATGCATCGTCAGAGAAGTTTGAATTACGAAAACCACGCAGAATTGCGGAAATAAATTTGGAACAGCGGAAAAAAGGAGCATCCTGGCTCCACTCACAGGTGGTACACATCGCATCCAGTCACCAAGATTTTAACAATTTAAGGCGTAATTACACATCGCATGATAAAAGAAAGATCTCATGTGCTTCATAAATATATCTCGTCTCGAAAAAAGGAGTCTTTGGAAAAATTAAAAAGCGTTCGTCAACCTCAAAACAGAAAGGATGGTGCTGGTGATTCGGTACTGCTCTGGAGATTGTGTGCGGAATGCTAAGAGTAATAAAGGATAGGCTTATCAAATCGGTATAACGTACCTATAAGTTTTGGAAAGGTAATTATGACCTATAGAGATACATAGATGGATTATTTTCCGTAGAAGAGTATTTAAAATTTTTGATAATCGCAGTCTGTAAGGATAGGTACATATAATTTGGCATACTGAAATATTTGACACCTCTTCATCATAATGACATATCAATCTATAGGTATGCTTCAGTTTGCCTAATGAAGTATATAATTACAAGTTAGTTGTGGCCAGTGGCATAAAGAAATAATCAGTTTTTGTAGGATATTGCAAACATATGAATTTACCTACTCGTAGACATAATAGTTGATCATAATGAAATATCGAAGTTTTTTTTAGAAGGCACTAATGGCCTGAAGACATAGACTAATGGGCATAAGGAATTTTATTTAAAGTGATGTGGCCGATAGATATATAAACGTATTACTACTGGATACGTTTATATATCTAAAGAGATCGTCAACTTTGCTAAGTTAACAGAGATAATAGATATGTACAAGGGTACGCAAGTGGTTGTAAACACCACCGTTAAGGTTAAATTTGTTGGTGCTGTTTTTTCTAGCAAATAACTCTAAAGCTTTGATCTCCCCAGATTGAGCGGGCTATTTCCACAATTCTAAATACATATATGTTTTGGTTGTCGTAAAAAGATTATTTTTTCTTCAATACTCTTAATCCCTGGCACCAAACTGTGTTTCGGGAGAATTTTTCTATTTTTTTTTTTTTTCTTTTTGCCATTCAGGTTCGTCCGTCTGCTGGAGCGCTTAACAAGTCGGGGAGCCCTGTAAGTAATAAATATTTCACTTGTAATATATAATAATCGTCTACTAAATTTTCTTTTGAGTGGCCCTGTGGCAAGCCGTTGTATTTGTAATTTTGTGGCATAACTTTCACCTTAATCTCAGAGTAAGGCTAATTAGAACTCGATTTAGAGTCGAGAATTTATAAAATAACTAACAATATGTCCGCAATAATGGTAAATCAAGTACTGTTGATAGCATAGCAGGCTGTCTTCATTTTTTTTTGTGAAAATCAGCTTCAATATAAACACTTACGCACCCTTAGAAAGAAAAATCACAATTTCAACCGAGCTTGTGTGTATTAGTAGTATGCGAAGAAAGAAATTGTAAGCCATAAATCAACGAGGGTGAAAATAAGATTAATCAATAAATGATAATTATTATTTATTACGTAATGGAGTCATAAGTCTTCTTATTTCTTCTCCCGCCACACTCTCCTGGAGCCCTCTTATCATTAAGGTTAACTAGGTTCGCTCCTCCTCTTCTCTTTTCAGGTCAATACAGGGACTCTGAAAATTATCTGCCCTCATAGTGAGTTGGGTGGTTGGGGCAAGCAGAGAAGGCCAAACATCTGTGCCTTCCCAACGGATGTAGGTAAGTGGTGTAAAAGTCCTCTAAGGACTGAATGTGTGCTAAGGCCTTTTGATTTGTAGGCACGAACAATTTTGTATATGGCTGGTGGCAGCGGCAGGTCTTCGTGGAACCCCCCACACTCTCCGCCCTGCAGTCAACGCTGTCTACCGAGTGATCTGTCAGCTCATGCCGGCAGTCTGGACTTCACGTCCAAGGAAATCACTCTCAACATACTACCATAGCAAAGTACTAGCATAACAGGCTTTCGCAGGAATCAATCCTGCGAAACTGCTATTAATATGGTCCTTAGCGTACTGAAAGAACAATTAGCAATAAAAACAAGGTAATATGTGTATTTTTGGATTTGCAACGTACTTTTAAGAAAATTGACAGAGACATACTACTGCTGAAGTGGCAGAAATAAGGAATACAAAGTTGCTGTGGTTTAAGAATTTTCTAACTAATAGGCGGCAAAAAACCACAGTAAACGGTCAGGAGTCCAGATCTTTGAAAGTTATCCTCGGAGTTCTGCAGGATTTCCATATTATTGTTTCTGATCTATATAAACAATCTGCGAGTTTTAAAACATGCATAAGTTTGCGGATGATACTTTATTGTTTGTGGTAACCAACACAATTGAAGAAGGAAGAAAAGCAATGCAAGATCAGAAAGCGTGAGTGAATGGCTAAAGTCAAGCAAATTAAAATTGAAAGTGGCAAAAACTAAGTGTACATATGTGTTTGAAGGATCAGTGTAATGTTAATTTAGAAGTAAATAACTCAAATATCGAGCAAGTATATAAAATGAAATATCTAGGTGTAGTTATGGATTAAAAGCTAAAATTTAGTAATCACATTTTGCGCAAACTGCGTAATGAAGAGAGTTTAAATAACTATGAATGGAGCACTAATTTACAATATGCCATGGCTAACTTCCACAAAAGAGGTATTATATAAGAAGAACCAATAAACTTAGTCTAAAGCAAATAGTTTTCATGGAGAAGCAAAATTTATCTGTAAACTGAAAAACAAGCAAATCAAATCAAACTTAAGATTCACTACGGCCACCGAACTCCATAATTATAACACAGGACGGAGAACTGAAATAACACAGTAGCAGCAGGAACAGAAAGGATGTGTACAGGACTCTTGACGATAGCTAGTGATATTTTCAATGGTTTTCTTAAGGAGATTAAAAACCTGCTAAACTTAAACATCTTTACAAGCAAAGCAAGAAGCCATGTATGTAATATTGATCATATATAGTGGATTACATTAACAACGCTGACGCGGACGTGGTCGTTGTCGTCAAACGCCGGGCAAGTTACATTAATACTGGGCGGTAGCGTCATACCTTAATTTCCCTTACATTTTACAGTTGAGTTATTTGCTTGTAATCTCTGCCAGTTTGCAATAAAATTTTATATAATAATAAAAGAAATATTTTATATTATATATATATATATGTATATATTATATTTACCCCCCCCCCCCCCATAAACCTGAAGATATTCGTGAACCCTGATGGGAATAAATGAGTATAACTTTTGAACCACACTATAGATTTTGGTTATTGTTGGCTTATTAAATAGCCAAGAATAGTAGCAGTCGAAAAATGTATTACTACGTATTTTTTAATTCAGCAACTTTAAATTATTCTCAAATATTTCCAAAAAATTTCATAAATACCGTTATTTATTTCAAAAACTTTTGTGTATAAAGAAATCAATGTTTTGGAAATATTTGAGAATAATTTAAAGATGCTTAATTAGAAAATACATAGTATTACACTTTTCGATAGCTACTATTCTTGGCTATTTAGTAAGCTAACAATAACCAAAATTTATAGAGTGGTTCAAAAGTTATACTCATTTATTCTCAAGAATATTAGCGAAATCTTCAACTGGCCGCAACTCCTAAAGGAAAGTTTCGGGGGGGGGGGGGGGGGGGGGTGCAACAATTTTTTGATCATCTTACCTCAAGGAATCACGTGGTATACCGGAAGGTATCTTGATCTTAATCACCCTGTATATAATTTTTGATTTCTTACTATGTAATTAACATTATTTGATGTTTTTTAAATACAATATATGTACAAAATAACTGGATTTGCAAAAGGGTAAATTTGATTTGCAAAATGGTAAATGTGATTTGCAAAATGGTGAATATGATTTGGAAAAGGCGAATTTAATTTGAAAGAGGTGAATTTAATTTACAATAGGTGCATTTACTTTGCAAAGGGGTGAATTTAATATGAAAAACCTGTAATAATCCATTATCATTATAGCCTATAACGCCTCCCGTAGGGTTTTAGCCAATCCTATGGATCGATAAGCTATGTGGCTCCATCGATTTCAGTATTCAATCAGCAGCCAGAAACATCCGAAGATCGTATTTCTTATCATCAAGGCACCTCACTAGGAGTTTTGCGAATTTCCTGGAACCTTCGAGATTGCGCTCCAGCACCACCTTCTCGATCCTACAGCTATTTATTAAGGGTCAAATTTTAGGAAGTTTTAAGAGCTGTGTCTTGGAACACATGATCAGCTCAGTAGCTGGTTGAGATCTAACCTTGCTCATTCTGTATCATATTGAGATTTTACCCTGCGCATTATGTAATATATTGATGCACACAGATGTTAATTTGTATAGTGCTAATCCTTGTGGTCATTGCTTAAATGCCACTAATCCTTTGATATGTGATCTTTTGTAAGATATTAGTCATACTTATTTATTAACTATATTTAGTTATTAGATATTTTGTAAGACCATACATTTGTTGTCAACAATTTATAATTGAAGATACTTGTCATTGTATTCCCATGTCCAAGTCGTTAGTAAATAGCCTATACGCAATACTTAATACCTGACTCCACAGCTTTAACACAGCGTATTTACAACCCTTATCATATTCGGTTTTTAGGTGCCTTACGCAAATTGTTACTAAATTTTCATTTTTATGTAAATTGCTATATGCTCCTGGGAATAATTTACTACCTATTAAGACTATGTGTACTCTGTTAGAACAAACGCGCATCGCTTTTCGTTTAAAAGCGCGCGTTTGGACAAACAATATCTCATTTGGATTGAATACTTTTATTGTTTAATACAACGCTGTCTTCTCATTGCTCATAATATTGAAGAAAAGAGCTCACTTTGTTCGGTTCTTTCGCATCGCACAGATGAGTAGTTTAGTAGAAAACCTTATTTTAGAAAATCTAGATAGTTCTGTTTGTGAAGAAAATGCGGCGTCGGGTCCATTAACTGTGATTGTTTATACATTAGACGATATAAAACTGTTGCATTTGTTAAAATCCTGGGAGTTGGATGAATTATTTTCGCAATTAAAAAGTAAGTAAAAATTGTTCTTTTCTGTGTATGTATGTATTTTTTCATTTACTTGATTAATCAAGTCGCAGGAATTGAATACAAGAGACTACGTTACTTAGATCGAGGAGATATCGAAAAATTATTCGCGGATATTGGATTGCTAGGCATTGCAGCAGAGTTCAGGGAAAAATTGCGAAATTGGAGAAAGGATACGGTAATTATCTAAGCATGTTCAGTGGTTGCTGTGTGTATTTTGTGAATTTTGGTTTTTTTCATTGTTTTTTTTTTTTTTTTGCGTAAAAAGATTGCCCTGTCATTAGAGAGTTTTAGCATAACAGTATTTTGGAAGTCAAGTATCTCCTACACGTTCATATCATTCATAATAACGTTACTTGTATTTCATTACCCTTCAACGTTTCTGTTAAATTAGTTGATTTTCTGGTTTAGGGTACAGGTAATTTTTCAGTTGTGATAATTCAGTGCTAGTTAAATGCGATATATGTATTTCCATAATGGTGCTTTAAGTTCAATAATAATTATTATATTCTTATAAAGTCATTGAAACCAATGTATGTTCTGTTGTTTGAGACTAGTTTGGATTAGATTTTCAGAGCAATTTATCCGAAGTTTTATTTATATTTATATCTTCCAATCTATTTTCCGATTATGTACTTAAATAAAGTAACTTTCTGCAGTAAATAGAAGTTTCTAAAAAAAGTGTTGAGAGTCGTATAAATTAAAATTACTTCGGATTAGGAAAAAATGTGTAATTGGTTTGGGAATAATTTTTACGATACCCTAGATGAATGTCCGTATTTATATATGTGGGTGGTTACCGAGTAAATTAGATCGATAAAGTGATTTTTCGCATTTATTTCAAGAATGGTTTGTCGGACAGGAAAAATGGCTATAATCAATAACTTTCAGTATATTAAAAACATTTGGAATTGACCGTCTTCCAAGTATACTCATTAAAAATCGCAAATTATGCATGAAAACACCATAAAAGGTTTTCCAATTTAGTCAAGTTTTGAAATTCTACTATTGTTCTATTTTTACATACAATTGTCATTAAATTTCGTTTTTCACTACAGACTACATACCATATATCCGGTTGAAATAGATGAAAATTTAAGATTAAGCCTAAAAACTTTGCTTCAACATAACTATAGTGATGTTCACATCACTGAAATCGTAACAAAATGGAACCAATCTTTTCATTTTCGCAGGCAACAAATTATTAAAGGGAAACCCACCACAGAAATGTTTTATGATTGGCCGCTTTATATAAATCCGGAGTATGCTGGTAATAAGAGCTTAAAAAATTTCTATATTATATTTTAACTAACTTGACGATTTAATAATTTTTGTAGATTGATGCTGACTTTACTTGTCTTTCTCTAGACCGAGGAATGGAACTTACCAAAAATTGGGACGAATTAGTTAAAAAAATAATTCCATATTATAGAGGAAATATTCGAGAAAAAGAGAGTCTTGAATTATTAAAATCATTAGAAGAGACACAAAATAAACGTAAAATTATAGTTATTTTATTTCCCCATGTACATTAATCATATGGTTTGTTACAGATACCCGGGATTGTATAGTAGCTATGCTGTTAAATGCTGTCGTAATTCCTTCCAATCGAATCAACAGCACTAGTGTTCCAGATATTAAAAAGAAGAAGAAAATTTCAATCAAGGAAGCAACAAATTCTTTCGTCTTACATTTGTGTACTATAAATGGCTTTGATATTAGTATTAAGAAAATTCAAGATAAGTATTATAGCGAGAAAGATACGCTTCAACCTTTAATTGTAACAGTAGGGAAAACAATAGCAGAATGTACAGAATTTTATATATATATTGATGGGAAAAAACTTAGGTTTCCTACAAATTTATTAATACGCGAACATGAGACGAAAATAGATCTTTCATCTCAAATTGACTGCTCAAGGATGCCTATAAACACTACAATTAATTATTCAGATATTTTAACTTCTGACAAAGTTATATACATACAAGGGATTTACAAACAAAAGAAACTATTATTTGATTTCAAATAAAAATAATATCATTAATTTACATAAAATAATACATCTGGTTATAAGCGAAAATAGAGAGTTATTTGTAGTAACTAAAGAAGTAAATCTTGTTGGATTTAGCGAACATTTTGTATCATATGAAGTAGGCTCTTGAAAACAAGATCTTGAAATCTTCAATGTGAACTATTTTCAAAGTCCTCCTATACATGTATATACACTGTCGTCTGGTCGCTCATATATAAGAAACAAAAGTCTTTGAAATAGAAAAATATCTTTAAAATTGAATATTTTTAATTTATTGTGCTACTGTAATATTATACAGTATACAGACAACGATACGAATCAAATTTCTGGCGAACAGATATTTTTTACATAAAATTACAATAGTAGTTTCAAAATGTATCTTAGGTAGAAACTAGTTCCATTTTCGAGTTTTTATAATAGGCTATTGACTATCTATATTATATTATTCTAAATGTTAAAATAAATGTTTTCGTAAAATTGAAATTGAATTTGTGTTCAAGGAAGAGTACCTACCTACTAAAATGAATTCAAATTATTTTGATACACCTACATATAAATGGCGTTCATCGTAGAATCCAGATTTTTAAAAAGTCAGGAGAGGAAACTAATTTGCTTAAAATGTATGTAAGTGTGCCATAAACCTTTTTGTTATTGTGATCTCACGATGGAATCAAAACATTTTTGTTTGTAACCTACGCATTTAACCAAACATTAATCTTGTTGGTAAAAAAGTGTTGAAACCAACAATCTTACATGTTTGAACCAAACATATTTCTTGTTTGTAAAAAAGTGTTGAAAACAACATTCCTACGCGTTTGAGGCAAACGTTTTTCTTATTGGTAAAAAGTGTTTAAACCAACACACTTACGCGTTTGAACCAAACATATTTCTTGTTGGTAAAAAAGTTTGAAACCAACAATCCTACGCGTTTGAGACAAACGTTTTTCTTGTTGGTAAAAAAGTGTTTAAACAAACAATCCTACGCGTTTGACACAAACGTTTTTCTTGTTGGTAAAAAAGTGTTTAAACCAACAGTCAAACGCGTTTGAAACAAACGTTTTCCTTGTTGTTAAAAAAGTGTTTAATCCAACAAACAAATATGTTTGAACCAAACATTTTTCTTGTTGGTAAGTAAATCGTTTCAATGAACAATCAATGCGGGTTTGAATCAAACATTTTTACGGTTGGCGCACTTTCAAACACGAAAATTGTTGGTTTGATACGTTTTTCGTTTGTTTTAACATGTTCTTTTCTCTGAGTGTACCACTGCATCTCCGAAGCTTCGTGTGACGCTGACGAGTACCTGGCATATTCGTTAATAAAATATGAATTCAATCAGATAAAAATACTGCGAACGACGTTCGAAACTGACACACCAGTAAAGTTAATACAATTATACACTACAAACTACTAATATATGATGATGTAATAGGAGAAATACTATGGTTAAGCCTGAACGATGATATAATCGTACTATTAAACTAGGGGACGGTTACTAGTCAAACTTTTATACGAATTGCTTGTTTAGATATGCGTTGAATTTCATCCTTCATCTGAGCCTGATTTATGATTAGATTGTCGCTATTAAATCCAAGTAGCTTCTTGTGGCATAGTACAATGACCCTGGCTAGGATCTATATCTACCGTTGATAACTTCTTCCTGTGGTTTATTCCAAACAATTATGCGTTTAGTGCATGGAAATGATGATATATCGTAATGGGGCTATTTTTTTGTATTTCGAGTTTACTGCAATACGTTGAAAGTTCTCGTTTACTGCTCTCCAGCATGACAATTATATTCTCGTCGAAGAAGAATTTTGAGCTTTCAATTAAATATGTGCAACGTGGACGTCATTATCCCACCGGCAATCACGTTTTCAAGCCACACAAGGGGCGCGAATATTCCCGGTTAAACGGTTTGAACACGCTATATTAGAAATATTCTACAGCACCTGGTTTCGAATTATCCAACGAGGCGACAAATTCCTTTTTGGGGATATCGTCATTGCGGCAGAATTCTCCTTTATCTCTCACCAATGGTATTCCAGTCGGTATACTTTTCCAGAATAATAATTTTTTTCTTTTTATGCGGAAGAAAGGAATAAATTCCAGCAGTTCCACTCTTTAGGTTTTTTTAAAAAGACTTGAAAATTTACAAAAGCTGTTGTCTAGAAGAAAATGCGGGATGTGCACCCCGTCAACCATGCCAGCAGAAAAAAACTCTTCTTCTGCTTTTCCTTTCTCGGGTGCGCTCGGCGCGTCTCGATCTCCATCCATACAGCAAACAGTTCGCGCCCACCTCATGCTGCTACGGGTCGCTTAGACGTATATCTAGCTCAGTGTAGCATATTGTTACATGCAATATTCTACGACCATAACAGGGCAGAGTGGTCTAGACCACCCGTAGTTCAGACAACGCTGAAAAATGGTCGACTGAGCTAGCCGGTCTTAAACATAGGCCTCATCGCTGCTGGCGCCCAATGTGTGGCTCGACCCACGACCCATGAAAGCATTTTTCGTTACTCAAGCTAGGCGGCTGCTACGGATTGTCCAAGATATTCAGACGTACTCGACAGATGACGAATCGAAGGCACACCCCTGATGTGACATGGCCGATTTTCTTCCTTGAATTTATACTGACCGTAGACAAGGTTGAATTCCAACAGGTATATCACCCACCATTGACGAGGCAATAGGAGGGCTTCGCGATATCCTATAGTTCACCAGTTAAGCTGACTGGATGCCTTCTTAGGGCTACCAGGATCAAATTTACAGCAGGTACGTATAACCGTTATTCCCGTAAAGCTGGTCTCGCTCAGGGCTTGATGTCATTTGCATGATAGACACCCAATGTTCTTCCCTGCAGATCTTCAATCTCATATAAGGAGTTTCCTTTCTTTGACTTAATTCGACACTTCACAAATTATCGTTCTAGTTTTGCACTAGTCTGCTGCTGGAAGTTGCTTTGGGCAAAATTCCGTCTGAACACTTCTTGACCCACTTTGAAATTAACAGGCTTCGCTCTGAGATTATAAGCCTTTGAACCTATTGGTCTAAGAATAGTATTGGGAGCTTTTATCTCTTGACACACGTCACAGGCGCCTACGTAGTTTCTGACATCAACTGTCATTCGTGCCCAGTATAGGCGTCTTCTTAACCGTTCCAGTGTTTTCCCTATACCTGCGTGAGGAGCTAGTGGCGGATCATGCGCTCTTGAAATAACCTCAGAGACAAGCCCTCGTGGAATCCAAAGCTTCCAAGCTTCTTCCTCCTGAATCAAATCGCCTGTCCTCGGAACTGTCCGAATATAAACGAAGCCATCCCTGACGCAAAGATCTGGTAGTTTGCCAGAAGCTGTTTTAACCTTATGCCTCAGCTCTTCATATTCCAACGAGTTGAAATATGGAGAACTAAGGTCAAATTCTGGGCCAGGATCTTCAGGTATTGACAAACTGTCGCAATGAATTCGTGACAGCGCATCAAGAACGATATTCAGGCTTCCTTTTCGGTGTTCAATGGTGAAGTCGAAACCCTGAAGCTTAAAACTCCACCGAGCAAGTCTATCGCTGAGATCCTTTAGAGACATCAGCCATTTCAAGCTCGTATGATCAGTCACTATCTTAAACAGCATAAGTTCTATGAAGGGCCGGAACTTCTGTACACTTAAGAAAACAGCTAGACATTCCTGCTCTGTGACTGTATAATTTCGTTGTGCTGAGTTCAACTTTTTCGAGTCGTTGGCTTTTGGCTTCTCGTGGCCATCGTCATCTAGTTGAAGCAACACTCCACCAATACCATGTTGGCTCCCATCGCACTGTATAACGAACGGCTTGGTGAAGTTTGGGCTCACTAGCAACGGAGCAGACTGACTAGGATTCTTCAGAGTGTCTGTGATGGAGGCATTGAGATCAGCATAGTTCGGGATGAACCGTCGATACCATCCTGTCATACCTAATAGGAGTCGGGCTTGCCGAACAGTTTTAGGTGACGGATAGTCCACTATGGCTGAAATCTTGTCAGGGTCAGTTCGTATACCTCCTTTTCGACAATGAAACCCAAGTATTTGGTCTCTTTAATACAAAACTTACTCTTCTCAACGTTGATAGTGAGGCCAGCTTTCCTCAAACAATCAGCTACACGGGCTAGCAGTGTGAGATGGGTATCAAAGTCTGATGACAGAATCAATATATCGTCTAAATAGACGAGGACATTCTCACGAAGATCGAAAGAAATGACCTTATCCATGAGGCGGCACATAGTTTGTGGAGCATTGCAGAGGCCGAATGGCATCACGGTGTACTGATAGAGAGGATGGCCAGGTACTGTAAACGCGGTCTTCTCTCTGGACTCAGTGTCTAGTGGGATCTGCCAAAAAGCGTCTTTGAGTTCCAGGCTTGTGATGTAGTTTGCCGGAACAAATCGACTCAGAAGTGCGTCTATCTGCGGTAGCGGATAGGCGTCCTTCTTAGTAACGGAGTTGACCTTCTTGGCGTAAAAACAAAGCCGAAACTTCCCAGGCTTACGCACTAGTACAACTGGAGAGCTCCAAGGACTCTGGCTCTCCTCTATCACACCCAACGATAGCATTCGTCGGAATTCAGCATCCATCAAACTCTGTACTGCCGGTGATATCGGATAAAAACGCTCTTTTATCGCAGTCGCATCATTCGTTTCAATCTTGTGACTGAAAAGAGATGTTTTTCCTAAGCTCAATGAGGCGAAAGAAGGAAAAAGCTGTTTGGTATCTTCTAGACGTTGGTGTTCTAGAACTGAAAGAACATGGGAGTCGGTGTCAGGGGTAGCTATTAGACTTGGTGTCACTTCTACAGCTATACCTAGGACATCTAGAGCCAACCCAAATAGACGCCAGAAGTCTATTCCTACATATAGTACCTGTGTGAGCCCAAGAACCACGTAAAAATGCTCCTTTTTGGTCTTACCACGGAGAGTGATGTCCAAGTTCACATGACCATGCACAGTCGTCATGGCACCATTAGCTACTTGTACCTGTGTTCGATACTTCTTCCATTCAATCTCTGCTTCTGCAGGCTTCTCTAGAGCTCCCTGGCGTAAAATACTGACAGTGGCACCACTATCAAGTAATCCAGTTTCAGATCGCGAGAGCAATCTCACTTCGGCATACGGTCGAATGTCCTCTGGCATCGACACGGAAATGTGTGCCAGTTTCTTTCTTTCCTGTCGACAGTATTCCCGCCAACGAACGGTCGATCGTTTCTTTCTTGGTCCAAGATCCCGGTCAGGATACATAATTTCAGCTAGCTTCGCCACTGAGAAGATGCGGTCTTTTACTGCTTTGTAATTCTGCAAACGCGTATGATAAGGCGTCAGCGGATGTAAAACAGGCTCACACCCACTCGTCATAACAGAGCTTGGCCGTTTTAATACAGTAACGGCAGGAGAGCGAATCTCCTGCTCAGTAAAATTTCCAGCTAAAAGTGCTGTCGGTATTATCGGGACGTCAAAGATCAAAGACTCTTCCAAAGAAGTGTCTAGTAGTGTCATGGGCTCCTCAGAGGTGGAAGTCTATTAGATTCTCCGTCTCTATCAGTGAAGTATTCGTACAACCAAGTGAATTGGTGGTATCATCAGAGTCACTGAATGATATCAGCGGACAAGTCAATGTTTCGTTGTCGAGGCCCGCTGATGGAGAGGACCTTCCTCCCTGTTCAAGGCTTGAACAGGGGTGGCCATAGCAGTTGCCGTTCGGGACGTTGAAACTGGTCGAGAAAAGGTGTTGAGATTCCCGACCCGTCTCTCGTTTTTCTGTGCACAGGGTCTGCAGTTTGGTTTAAAGACATCCTTGCGTCCGCATCCATAACAGAACAGTCCTGGTAAAAGTGATCTTGCTGATCACAATTCCAGCACACTGTGGCGTGTCTGGTTGAAATGGCTGACACGTCGCCTAAGCTGGTCTCACAGCCTGCTACTAATGACAAGTCCGGGTTTAAAGATTGGCAGTCGTCAATCTCATTTACTCTCTGGTTCCGGTAAGGGTTCCAGCTACAGTGACAATTCGCAGCTGTGTGGCTTGAATTTGGGTGACGAGCGATCTCAATTGAGCCAAGGTAGTCGTAGGGTGTAGACATATTTTGTTCTGTATGTCTGGTAATAGATTGGATTTGACTATCTCCAGGAACTTACTATCCAGCATTGGAGTCTGCAGTTGGTCATGCAACTGCACCAGATTTTGGTGGTATGATTTTTGCCTGCGGGACATTAGCTGAACCCGCACCTTCAAATCGTCTGTGGGAACTCCCCATTCAGCTAGGAGAGCTGTTTTAATGTGCTCCCAGGTTGGTCTAAGCAATGACCAATACCAATCCATGGCCGGACCTGCGAGCAACGTCCTCATATTCCTCACCAGTAGGCAAAATCTCCTTCGAGAGCTGAGTAGAAGAGCGCTTCAACTCGGAAGACAAACCCATCCACTGAGAGTTTGGAACTATCCCCACTATAGGAAAGGCTCCATCTTCATATAGGACTACCAGATCGTCTATGCCAGGAATGATTTTGAGCTTGATTGAAGCTCGATCTATCGGGTGGTTCATTCTGATTTGCGAACCCATAATAGGGAGGACTTGTATCGTAATTAGGTGGCGGAAAATCCATGTTACTACTTAATTATTCTAAGGCAGGGATAAATCTTGATTCGCATCGATACCTTCGTATGTGATAAAGATTCCAATAAATTTAAAAATTTCAAAATTCAATCAATAACTTAAAGATCTATACTCTAATCTAATCTCCCTAATGGAAAGTTATAGAAAAACTGAATGAAGTTTATATAAAAAAATCTTCGCCGCCTTGCTAAGGATCAACGCTCCAATTCAAGATCGATAATACTAAGTGCACCAGCAAAAATACTCAAGAAAATTATAAACTGTGACCTACAGTATAAAAAATTTTTTATGAGCTTAACTCAAATTTTTCAGGTCGAACTAAGAATTTAAAAAGATTCCTTGAACTAAGCTCGAACTTTTCGGAAAACGAATTACAAAAAGATTTATCTTACAAATCTCCTCCCACTCTCCAAGCGCTAACTCTTAACATGAAGGGTCTCAGGCTAATTCTCTCTCCAATCAGGTCAGAAGTCATACGATAAAGGTAAGTGATGTGAATGTGCGCATGAAAAACTTGGGTTCTCACCGAGATCTGCGAAAAGTAGGGCTAGAGATAAAGACTGGAAATGCTACTAGAGATTCTTCAGCCAGGCAGTTAACAATATGCCAGCTCCTGATCACTGAAGGTCTCCAGCATCACTTCCATCCTTCAACAACTCCTTCCTTCCTCTTCACCTGATTGTCATATCTAGCTAACCTTCCAGTTTGGCAGAGTCATGAATCTGGTCAACTAGTTAGCTAAAAGCAAAAAAGTCGTCTTACAGATTCACGACTCTGTCCAGCCAGTTGGCCGGCAGAGACATGCCTCCGTGAGAACACAACCAAAAAAATTTGCG
This sequence comes from Dioctria rufipes, assembly GCA_963924295.1. Taxonomy (NCBI): domain Eukaryota; kingdom Metazoa; phylum Arthropoda; class Insecta; order Diptera; family Asilidae; genus Dioctria; species Dioctria rufipes. The sequence continues at coordinate 110,873,567 of OZ002740.1, forward strand.
AGGCCTCCTATTATTTCCATAGCAGAAGGCCAGCGGGAAAGATCAACAATTCAAAAAAGATTCAAAAAGCAAAAATTTAAACTTTCAAGACTTGAGGCTTAACCAAAGTCAAACCTAAAGTCGAACTTACAGAAAAACTTTCAAAGACACTTTACTTTACTCTAATCAAAATCGAAAACTTTCAAATTCCTCAAAACTTTAAAACTTTGACGTTACTCTACAAAAAAATCGCAAATAACAAACAGTTAGACTCAAGTCTGCATATAACTTCCACTGATTGTGAGATTACCGAGTCAGACAATTTAGCTAACAGCCAAATGTCCATATCTCTAAGCAATCCCAGTCCTCAGCAAAAGTCATACTCAGACCACCGAAGTGTAACTGAGGTGGCCCCACGTTGGGCGCCAATTTGTTATGGTTGTATGTAAAGTGATTGACATCGGACGTGAAGTCCAGACTGCCAGCATGAGCTGACAGATCACTCGGTGGACAGAGTTGACTGCAGGGCGGCACGCTAGCTCGCCTCGGCTATTGGCGGAGAGTGTGGGGAGGTTCCACAAAGACCTGCCGCCGCCACCAGTCATATACAAAATTTTTCGTGCCTACAAATTAAAAGGCCGCAGCACACATTCAGTCCTTAAGGGACTTTTACACCACTTACCTACATCCATTGGGAAGGCACAGAAGTTCGGCCTTCTCTGCTTGCCCCATCCACCCAACTGACTCTGAGGGCAGAGAACTTTCAGAGTCCCTGGGTTGACCTGAAAAGAGAAGAGTAGCGGACCTAAACGACCTTCAAATCAAGAGGGATCTCTATATTTATGCCGTGGCGATCTATCAAAAGGGTTGTGTTCCCTTCATATACCAATACAATGGTTAATGACATGAAAATCTTTCTGATAAATACTTAAAGCTTCTTTAAAATGTAGGCGTGAGCACTGTACTATAACTATAAAAACCTAGAGTTCAGTTCATGTGTGGTTCCATTAGAACTACTACTATTGTTTAGTACCAATATGTGATAAAAAAATGAACAAAAATATGTTTCGGAAGTCGTTTACCAATAACTTTATCAACAAAAAGAATAAACGTACTTACCACTGCATCTCCGAAGCTTCGTGTGACGCTGACGAGTACCTGGCATATTCGTTAATAAAATATGAATTCAATCAGATAAAAATACTGCGAACGACGTTCGAAACTGACACACCAGTAAAGTTAATACAATTATACACTACAAACTACTAATATATGATGATGTAATAGGAGAAATACTATGGTTAAGCCTGAACGATGATATAATCGTACTATTAAACTAGGGGACGGTTACTAGTCAAACTTTTATACGAATTGCTTGTTTAGATATGCGTTGAATTTCATCCTTCATCTGAGCCTGATTTATGATTAGATTGTCGCTATTAAATCCAAGTAGATTCTTGTGGCATAGTACAATGACCCTGGCTAGGATCTATATCTACCGTTGATAACTTCTTGGTGTACTGTGGTTTATTGCATGGAAATGATGATATATCGTAATGCGGCTATTTTTTTGTATTTCGAGTTTACTGCAATACGTTGAAAGTTCTCGTTTACTGCTCTCCAGCATGACAATTATATTCTCGTCGAAGAAGAATTTTGAGCTTTTCATTAAATATGTGCAACGTGGACGTCATTATCCCATCGGCAATCACGTTTTCAAGCCACACAAGGGGCGTGAATATTCCCGGTTAAACGGTTTCAGGACCTTGAATCACGTTATATTAGAAATATTCTACAGCACCTGGTTTCGAATTATCCAACGAGTCGACAAATTGGACAAATTGGGGATATCGTCATTGCGGCAGAATTCTTCTTTATCTCTCACCAATGGTATTCCGGTCGGTACTGGGATTTGCAGCCCCGGGATCCCGGGATCTCGAAATCCCGGGACCCGGTGTTTCCTCAAATCCCGGGATTGAAATAACTAATCCCGGGATTTAATTTTTGTCTGAATTATATTTTGAAACCTTTTTCTCATCAAAATTTTTTAAGAATTTTATTCTCAGACATTTTTTTTTAGTGAAATATGTACGTAGATTTTTTAAAACACTTGGTTTCTCCCCTCCTTCCTCTTCTATTATGGATTGAAAGATTTCTATTTGGTCGCCTAATTCATGTTGTATTAGATGGCGTTACATCTGAACCTCACTCTATAAATTCCGGTGTGTCCCAGGGTTCTGTTATCTCTCCGTTTCTCTTCCTAGTATTCATTAATGATCTGCTTTCTCTTACTTTCAGTCCCATCCGTTGCTTTGCCGATGACAGTACCCTTGATTTCACTTACTCCTTTGATAATCTTACGGAATCCAGATGGAATGCCGCTTGGGGCAAAGCGAATCACGTCCAACTCAAAACATTTAAGACCCAAAGCTGTTTCATTTCTTTAAAACAAGATCATAACTTAACCACTCCCATTTCATTTTATGAAACTTTAATTCAGATTCACCGTCTCTGAACATTCTTGGCATTAATATTTCCAGTAAATTAAACTGGACAGATCACATCTTCTCTATTGCCAAAGAAGCATCGAAATGTCTTGGATTTCTAAAAGGTGTAAGAAATATTTCAGCCCATCAAATGTAGCGCCACTCTACAAGTCCTCTATCAGACCTAGAATGGAGTACAATTCTCACATCTGGGCTAGGAATGGCAACCTTAGGTCCCGATGAAATATCTAGCCTGATCCCTTGTAGATTAATTCCTGCACGTAATACTCGCGCTGACAGCGGCGCACAGTCGCTCACCCTTCAAAATACTTTCGGCCGTACAGTGATACTTTCTTATCCAGAACTGTGCAAATGTGGAGCAGTCTAACATCTTCTGTTTTTCCGCAGGCTTACAATATGCGATGGTTCAAGAGTGACATATATCGGCACCTCGGTCACTTTCCTCATGTTCCCTAATCCTTTCCCTATCTCCTTCCTGCCATGCTGTGGTTTGCATCAGAGGGTGTCTCCTAAGCTTGCCTTAATAATATATAAAAAAGAAAAAAAACTTCTCAACAAAATGTTTAAATAATTTAATTTATGCCGGACATATTTAATTACCATTGGGCACGCGTAAGAAACCTTGCGCGAAGGTTTTTACACTGCATATTATTTTTCAAAAAGTAAAGCCCGCAAATAATAAAAGATCAATATCAATACAAGTCCATCAATTACATTCGTATTGATAAGTATATATTGAGAAAATGAGAAGAGAGCCAAAGCAAATCGATAGCCCTCCTCATAATCTTTTTTACTTAGATGGTATTTATTCCCGATTTATACCTGAATGTAAATGTGCATCGAACACTTAATGAATGAACAGTAGGTATTGTATTTTAAATATGAGGAATTATTCATTCTTTTTAAAATGTGTTTGTTTGAATATTGGATATTCGTTTTCTTACCACGGGATTGCAAACCCTAGTCGGTACACTTTTCCAGAATAATAATTCTTTTTATGCTGAAGAAAGGAATAAATTCCAGCAGTTCCACTCTTTAGGTTTTTTTAAAAAGATTTGAAATTTTACAAAAACTGTTGTCTAGAAAAAAATTCGGGATGTGCACCGCGTCAACCATACCAGCAGAAAAAAAAACTCTTCTTCTTCTTTTCTTTCTCGGGTGCGTTCGGCGCGTCTCGATCTCCATCCATACAGCAAACAATTCGCGCCCACCTCATGCTGCTACGGGTCGCTTAGATGTGTATCTAGCTCAGTGTAGCATATTGTTACATGCAATATGCTACGAACATAACAGTGTTTAGCATAAACATCGTATCTGAAAATTGTAAAAACTAACTTGTTCGAAAGTTTTGGTTCCATTCATTTATTATAATTCGCAATGAATCCGGAAATTGTAACTTTATTATGTCACAAAAATTATTTTAAGATCTTTTCTCAATTGCTCACAACGTATATACTTCTGATGAAAAATGTACCATCAGATATGACGTTTATGCTTAGCACGGCAGTATTTGTATTATATCATTATATGCAGTATAAACTTTGGTCTAGTTCTTAGCTGGGCTACTTGCCAAGGCTTAAAACCTAGTATGCATGATGTAGGTCACATTCGTAGTTTACTGTGGTAGTCAATAAGTCAGCCTCACCGTATACTTAATGCGTGATACTTTGTAATTGCAATCCTAATCCTAGTTCTAAGTTAGGCTTTAAGTTAGCCTCACCAATTGAGGCCTTTGTGTCTACGTGGTACACTCGCTGAATGACTATATTTCACAGCAGTGCTATTTACTCAATGTTAATTTGTTGCTGTTACTTATGCTAACTCCTATCTAGCTATCCTATACCATTTTAAGACTTGCTTTAACTCACCTATGTAATTAAATATTTTTTCTATTGTTGAACGATTATCGGAGCCTTGTTATGGGGGACTCTTTTTCCTGGGACATATTTGATGCAAAACTACGTGATACCCTCGATGTCAAATTAGCTAAAGTAGCAAGCAAAGAGGACATAGAAGTAATACAGGCTAATATGGTGGAACCAAAAGAGGAAAATAATCAGCTCCGATTGGAAATTTACGAAGTGAATATATTGTTTGTGTTGAACCAAGTGGACAAGAGAAACAGACGGCATAATATTCTGATAAGTGGATTAAAAAGTACCAGTAATAAACAAGCTAGGGAAGTATTCTTTAAGCTGTGTGTCAAGGTTCTCAAGGTCAGCACCAATATAAATATAATCAAAGTGATTAGAACGAGAAGAGAGAACGAGTATTTCATTGAAATGGATACTATAAACCAAGCTAAGGAAATACTTTTCAATAGTGGCAAATTAAAAGGCAGTGATATATTTATCCAACAAGATTTTATGGCACAGGAACGTACTCAGCGGTTTCATTTGAAAAATCTACAGCAATCTTTAAGTAAAGTCAATAGAAATCTTGTAGTAAAATTCTGAGAAACTAGCTTGCTGATAAATAACAAACAGTATCAATGGACGGAAGAAGGTATTGTTGCAGGTAGTTCTCAAGATCAAGCTTTTCTGAAGGAGATTGTAGAGAAGACTTGGAAGCATTACAATGTCCAAGTGAAGGATGTTGGTTCACGTGCTGATTATATCAATGTGAATATTTGTGGTCAACGCTAGCAACCAAGGGTCTGTCAGGTTATTTCTTTTAACGTAGCTAATTTAACAAATAAATTCTTATTTAGTAATTTCTTCTCCTATATTAATGAATTTGATATAATTTTCTTGTATGAAACTCATGTTACGAATTGCAATAGATATAAGTTTGAATATAACTTTAGACATTTTAAGCTTTTCTGGACCGATGCAATGAAATTTCATAGTATATTGAAAGAGACTATGGGCTGGAATCTACCAATATAGAGGGAAACATAGTTCTGAGGGCCAGATTTGAACCCGAAAAACGTATTTTATCGCGAAATACCTCGGTGCGAATTGGCTGAAAGGCATCTTAGCGTCGATGATTACTTCATTGTCGGAGTTCTTAACGCTAGAACTGGCACCTTGCAAACTGTTGATAAACGTACTCTTCATAGAAATCAGGAAGTGACTTCATGTCGTTCACCCAAGAACAAGATTGTTGATGCTAGTGGGAAAAAATTAGTGGATTTCCTAGATGATATTGGTGGTATCATACTTAATGGCAGATTCGGAACTGACAACCAGGGCGAATTAACTTTTATTGGCGGTATGGGCCAGTCTGTGATAGACTATTGCATTTGTTCGTTGGAGTCGCTTAACCTCATTACTGATTTCTCTATTCAGGCTCAGCCTTACTCGGATCACATGCCGTTGTGTGTCACTATAACATCTGATAATTTTGCAGCCAGTCAGGAGAGGATCATCAAACTCCTACTAAGGCTTATGTTGTCTATAGAGGGAGCACAATCTTACAAGTTGAAGCTAGAGGAACTTAGCTGTCCATGTGGCCTTGATGGAATGGTAGACATACATGATGAAAGATGGGGTGCTGAAGCATAGAATAATGGAGGTAACTAGGCAACGGCCAGCCATAAGAAAATTTGAACCTAAGAAGGATTGGTTCGACACCCAATGTTATACTGCGAGATCAAAAATGTTTCAATGTTTAAAAGTGCTCCGCAGGCATAGTATTAATGTGTTCCGTACCAAATACATTTAAATGTGGTACGATATAAAAATTTGTGTAGAGATAAAAAGTTATCGCATCAAAATAAAATTCTACTCGCGCTAGATCATGTAAATGACACCAAAAGCTAGTGGGCCTTAGCAAACAGGATTACACACACAAAATTTGTAACTAGTGCAGGTTTAAGTAGATCAGCTTGACACCAGACTGGAGTATTTTGAGCGCCTGCTTGCGCTGGACAAGGCAAAAAACGGAAAAGCACCTGGTATTAATCGAATATCCTTCGAATTCTACAAACATGATCCGGATAGTTTTCTTCATGACGTGCTGCGGGTGTTCAATGAAATATTTGAAACACAAACATTACCATCATCATTCAGCAAGTCAATTATAATGCCACTGTTTAAGAAGGGAGACGTTACTGACGTATGCAGCTACAGAGGGCTATCACTACTGGATTCTATGTATAAAATCTTTACATCCATCCTGTCGAACCGAATAAGCATATGGGTTGAACATCACAATATATTAAATAAATACCGCGCTGGATTTCGTAAGCACTACTCTACATCTTCAATTTGATCAGTATTGCCCACCTGAGACTGAAAAATTAACTAAAAACGTAAGCCTTTTTCGTTGATTTTAGAGCCGTTTTTGATACAATAAATCGAAATGCTCTCTTTTATAAGTTTTTATCTATGAGAATGACAACTAAAATGTTAAGCATGTTAAAGTCTACCTATGGGCATACGGAAGCTGCAGTATGGGATGGTGTAGGCATCACTGACTACTTCAAGGTGTCACAGGGACTGAAGTAGGGTTGTCTTCTTAGCCCATTACATTGTTTATTAACGACATACATGATACAGAGCTATCCTCCTTTCCACCACTCTCTCCATCTCTCTAGTCAGGCTATTCATTATTTTTTTTTTTTTTTTTTCTTTGGGCATCTTCACAGACAGCCAAGGGCTGGTATTAGTGAAGAGCATTTCTCCTATTTTTCATCTTTTACCTTTTTATTGACTAGTTATCTTTGTTACATAGTAATCAGTTTACACATCATACTATTGCAACATTTTCATGTGCATAATTCTTTATTAGTTTCTTGAACTTGTGCACTTGCTCTGTATTTTTTATTTCTTCTGGTAATCCATTGTAAATGGGTACAGCTGTATGTTTCAAACTCTTTAATTTTCTGTCTGTTCTAGCATAAGGTAAGCGTATATGTTGGCGTGATCGTGTGCCATGGTTATGTATTTCTCCATGCTCTATTAAGTTTATGTTCGACTTTATCATCTTATTTCGTATCTTATATATCATTTTAGCTTTTTCCACATAAATTAATTGTTTTAAGCTCAGGAACTTTGTCGATTCGTACAGCTCATGCGTTGGTGTAAGTCTATGTAAATTGAATATGGACTTTATGGCTTTGTTTAATACTGTAAGTTATTGCTACATTGTGACCAATTAATTATATTGTAAGTAATTATTGGTAGTATAAATGCGTTGTAGATTAGAATTCTTGTGTGGTGATTAAAGAAGTCTCTTCTCCTCATGATTCCTATAAGAGGTGCCACTTTTTTCCTCACATATGTAGTGTGTTGATTCCAAGTCAGTTTATCATCCATTATCATTCCCAGATATTTTATTGAGTCAACTCGTTTAATAAGTTCTCCTTCCACTTGCAGTCCAATGTCCAACTTTTGCTTGCCTTTCTGTTGAAAAACCATATAGCTTGTTTTCGATGTATTTATTGTAAGTTTGTTCCCATGTAGCCATCTTGTGTATCGTATCAAGTCCTCATTTATTTCTCTCTGTAATTCATCTCCATTTTTTCCCTTGTACAGGAAAAGGGTATCATCAGCATATATATAATATTCCGCAGTCAGCCCAGCTTCCATTAAATTTTGGATGTACAGAGAGTAGAGGAGCGGACCTAAAATTGATCCCTGCGGGACTCCAGTACTCATCACTTCATTCGTACTATAGCTGTTTTCCACTTTTGTACAACACTGTCTTGCTCGCAGATAATTACTTAGTAATTGGCTTGCCTTTCCTCTAATCCCCAATTCGCATAATATTTCTATTAATACATTATGATCCACAGTGTGAAACGCCTTCTTCAAGTCAACAAATACTCCGAATACATAATTACCAATATCGAGTTCTTTATTAATGAACTCCATTACATCAGTCATAATAGCTGTCGTGCTGCTTTGCTTTTGGAATCCATATTGTTTTTTATCAAATCCACCACTACTTTGTATAAATGCTACTAGTTGATTATGAAGTAGTCTTTCGTATATTTTACTGAATACATTGAGGAGCGCTATAGGTCGGTAGTTATTTGGATCTCTTCTATCCCCTTCTTTGAAGATTGGCACTATGCATGTCGATTTCAGACAGGCTGGAAATTCCGCATCCTCGATACATTTATTTATTATTCTTGGTAATGGTTCTGTAATTATGTCATTGATATCCTTCACGTCCTTTGCTCTTATTCCATCTAACCCTGGTGCTGTGTCCACTTTCAACTGAGATAATACTTCTTCCACATCAGCACTGTTCACCGGCCTGATAAATATGCAGTTTGACCTTGTCACATTTTTAGTTGGTTGACAAGGGTTATTGCACTTGTCATCCAATCTTTTTACAAGAGAGGGGCCAACATTTACAAAATGTTTGTTCATGTAGTTTGCTATTCGTTGTTTGTCTCTCAGGTTATTATCCTCAACTTTTAGTTCTTCTATACTGCCGTTTCTACCTTTCGTATTACTATTTCGTATTGTCTCGTTGATTGTTGTCCACATCTTTTTTGAGTCGCTTCCTGCTCTTTGCATTTTTTGTTCCACATAAGACATTTTTCTCTTCTTGTTTTCCAGATGATATCATTCTTAAGCCTCTTATAGTTTTGTATTAGTTGAGGATTATTTGAACCCCCTTTGATTTTTTTATATAATTTGTTTCTTTGTTTTATTTGGCTTATTATCTCTAATGTAATCCAGTTATTTTCTCGAGTTCTGATTAATCTGGTATCAGTTGCTTCCTGTTTTGCTTTTTGGATTATATCGATAAGTTTATCAAAGTTTAGATTTTCGCAAACATCAATAGCAGATCTTACCTTTGTTCTTAAAATTTCAGTATTTATTCTTATTATTTTCCTTTTAGACATTTTTGCTCTCCTCATTAAAGCCTTTCTAAGCGTAGTTATCATGATGCGATGATCCAGTTGAGGCCAGTCTTTGAGTTCCAATTCAAAGTGGTATTTTTCCATATTAAGAGTTGTTACTACGTGGTCAATTATTGAGCAACTATGCTCCGAAATTCTGGTAGGGTATTTCATGTCATTATTATTATTAGTAGATAGTAGTTCCAAATATTTCCTATTGTCTTCATTCTTTTTAAGCAGGTTTATGTTAGTATCCGATATTAACATACAATTTTTATATTTAGATAATATAGAGTCTAGTGCTTCTAGAAATTGCTCTCCGTTAGAATTAGGCGGCTTATAGTATGTGATAATTATTAGTTTCGGAATTGTATCTTCAATCATAATAGGTATCACATTGAATTGCTCGAATGACAATTCCGTGGTTTGCTCGGTTGCAAATATTATGTTATCTCTTATGTATATCGCTGTTCCTCCCCCCCTCGTAGTAGATTTACGACAGTTAAATATCGGAGTAAATCCTTGCAGATTGTAGTAATGTATTTCATCTTGCTTAATCCAGGTTTCCACTAGTATCACAATGTCCACGTGTCCCACCTCTGTTACCATTAGTTCGACCTCCTCTAACTTATTTCTTAAGCTTCTTGTGTTGGCATATAGTATTTTTAGATCCATATTCTGGGAGTTTTATATTTTTAGGGTGTTTTTCTTTAGTTATTTAGCTTCTCGGAGCCATAATCAATTCTTTCCCTCATTCTACGAATTAGGTCCAAATATTTTCCGCAGTTATAGCTCAATGCACTGTGGTTTATCTCCTTGTGGTACTTCCATGTAACACAATTTATACACCTGAGGATATTATAGGAACATACCTGCGTATGGTGCTCACCTGCGCATTTCGCACAACAGATCTTGTTTGTACAGTTACTCGCTCTGTGGCCATACATCTGGCAATTGAAACATCTTATAATAATTATTTCTTCGTTTATAAAATGTGCCCTGTATCCCAAATGAATATACCGATTCACAATCTTGTTAAAGGTTTTTCCCGGAACTTCAACAATTAGAGACCATCTTTTTTCTCCCCTTACCTGGTATTCCCTCTTGTGAACAATTCTAAATTCATCCTCCTGATTGATGAAGTGGTTTAATCCCATTAGGTCGACTTTCAGTTCTTCTTCCTTATATTCCCTGTCTAGGTTCGATATGCGAATTGTTGGATGCCTTGTTTTTGGCGTTGAAACCTCATAAATTTCCTTGTTTAGCTTTTTTTCAGCCTCTCGTACAATTTTTTCCTGCGCCTCTTGATTTAAGGTCTTTATGAGTATTCCACCGTTGCTGATATTTTGAATATTTGTGATTGGTGCTTTTATTTTTACTATGTCCTTTAGTTGTCTCCTTGTGACCTCGTGACACTGCTGCGATTTTGGCTTTATAATTATGTTGTAGGAGCGAGTCACTACATTTCCGTTTAATATTTCATTGGGTTCTTTCCCATTAGCAATTTTAAGCACTTCTGCATACGATTGTTTGCACTGAGTTTGTGTATTGATAGTAGCAGTTTGAAGAGAGTCCATCTTTTTATTTATTTCCTCAATAGTATTTATTTTTTCTTTCATTTCCTGCATAGCTTCATTAGTTCTTTTCGTTATTTCTAATGTTTCCAGCTGTACCCTTTCGCGATCATTGCGCTTTTTATCTTTATTTTGAACCCACTTCTTGAAGTCCAACTTGCACACAGCACACATCCATATTGTTGTATCACCAAGATCTTCGATTTTTTTGTAGTTCTTAGTGGTAATTTTGAGGCATCCTATGTGGAACCATCTTGCACATCGGCCTTCGCAATTTAATGCTTGATCCTCATTTAGGACCATTTCCTTACATATTTTGCAAGATTCGCTGTAACTCTCATTAAAAATAGATTCATCCAAACTTTTGGTACTCCTATTCATGTTGTCGTTCTGGTAACTCTGCTTTTTTCCTATTTATTTATACTATTACCCAATAGATGTCCCGACGATACACTATTAGTTGCTGTCAAAGACTTCCCGCTAAAAACTTCGACAAAAATAACCAAACTTTAGCCGGTTCAAAAATAACAATAAATAAACAAATGGAATGACTAATAACTATTTCAACGCTGCAAGAAAAAATATAAGAATAGTTACAATTAGTAATCAAAAACACAGAATAAATGTTAGCACAGCCAAATTTAATTAAAAAAATTCTAGAAGTAACAAGGTACTTCTTTCAGTCAGCGAAAAAACTTAAAAAATAAAGATAAAACTTTCAACACTTAGCTTTGGTAAGAATAATAGTTGATCTAGCCAGATTTATTCCTCTTTTCCTATTTCGATAGTAGATAACCAAATTTTCAAAAACAATATCACAGAAATTACTCAATTTTTCAGAGCTATAAAAATTTGCACTGTTCAAGGTACTTCTTCTTCTTCTTTTTTTTTTTCCTCCCGGTTAGGTATACACTGCGCTGCTTTGGTAGTCAAAGTCCTATTATATGCTGATGACATAGTCATTTTTCAGAGAAGCCGGAGACCTTGCAGTGTATAATCGATAAGTGTGTGCAGTACTGCCGACAATGGAACCTTCTGGTCAATATTTCGAAGTCAAGGGTATTGATTTTTCGAAGTGGAGCAAGACGCCCAGCAGGGAGGTATGGTGGCTCGCTGATAATGAAATAGAAGAGGTAAATGAATATAAATACCTTGGGATAAATCTCACGTACAATCTTTCATTCACAAAGCACCTGAATGAGAAATTAACTTCTGCAAAAAATATAATAAGCTCTCTATGGCTAACGTTTATAAATAAATAAATAATCTTTATTAGCAATAAATCATGCTTTATGATAATAATAATATTAATAATGTAGTTTTCTTTCTCATTTTATACTCATTATACTATCGAACTTAATAACGCTTGTGTTTAAATTCTACAATTTTCTTTTTAAAAACCCTAAAATTGTTTTTGAAATCACTTGGTATACTATTATATAATTGAAATCCTTTATACATTACTGTATTTTGCGCCCTACTCGTTTTCAGTCGCTCCAATCTGAAGTCTTCCAAGTTGCGCAATCGATAAGGTTGCATATCCGCTACATACTGGAGTTCCCGGCATAAATACTCTGGCAGAAGATTATTTTTCATTTTGAACACAATTTTTAATACATTAAAAACCGTTCGCTGATTAACTGACATTATTTAAGAGTATTTAACATTGTACTAATTGGTGTTCTTTTATGGCAACCTAATATGTTCCTCATGGCCCTGTTTTGTAATTCTTGTAACCTTGCCATCTATTCCTTCGTACACATCCAAAAAAATCTGAAACCACTTTAACTCGTGTCCGCGAATTCCAATTGTTTCAAGTTTATTCTTTTACATATGTCTATCGATGGCTTCGAAGGCTCTTTTTAAGTCAAGAAACACAGCGACAACAATGTCTCCCTTATCAATTTCTTCTTTCCGTTTCACGATCAACCCAGTTAAAGTAGATTCGCATGAATGGCCAGATCTAATTCCCGACTGATATTCTAATAAACTTTTATTTGATTCTAGGTATCGTACAAACTGTATTTGTTTGGCTTTCTTTAAAACTTTCTCCTCCGTGGGTAGCATATTCACAGGCCTAAATTCCTCGCAATTTTTTGTTTTCCCCACCTTTGGTATTGGTACGATACAGATTCCTTCCACAGTTCTAGAAAAACCCCATTTTTATACCCTAGATGAAATCATAGGGGTATACTAAGTTTGTCATTCCGTTTGTAACACCTCGAAATAATGATGGTAGAACAAAATGGATTGGACACCCATTCATAATATTAAAAGTTATTTCGATTTTTGCATGTCCGTCCGTCCGTCCGTCTGTCCGTCTGTGCGCACGATAACTCGAGAACGCGTATACTTAAAGAGCTGAAATTTTGTACACGGACTTAAAAAGTAAAATTAAGTTCGAAAATGAGACAAATCGGGCAACTCCTTCGTGGGGTTGCCATATAAAAATTTCGTTTTCCGCTATATATTTGGACACTGCCTGAGAACGCATCGACGTAGAGAGCTGAAATTTCGTACATGATGTTTTTACTATATTAGCAAATAAAATGTCAAAAATGGACTAAATCGGGCAACTCCTTCTTGGTGTTGCAATATAAAAATTTCGGTTTTTTACGTATACTTTGAAAACGATCAGTCCAAGACATTTTTATTATACTAAAAACTTCTGCAGAATACGAAATCCTATAAAATTGGTTATTACCATTTTTTCTGTGCGACAAACTGTTCTAGAAATATATGCGAAAAACAACTTCAAAATCAATACTTGAATAGATCGGTGACCATACGAAATTTAATACGGGCATTCTTCTAGGGTATCATTATGTATTTATAATATCCACTAGTTTATTTATAGTTGCTCCTACATCTTTAATCATTTTAGCACTAATACGATTAAAATCTCGTTTCTGATTTATTTTCCCCAGTATGTTGTACACATCTTGATGGCCTCGGTAGCTCAGTTGGTAAGCGCGCTGGCTACCATCCCTGGGGGTCGTGGGTTCGATTCCCACATCGGCTTGGTCCTGTGCTTCTCCTTCCACCTAGTTTCCTTCCATTTTCTGCATTATATTCCTTAATCCTTGCTATTAAAAAATTCCATGAAGGAGATTTCTCGTCTAACAGACTGAAATTTATTGAAAATAATTTCAATAAATTTATAAAATGCATTTTAAGTGCAAAGACCAGCGATCAGAGAGGTCTCATCAATAATTTTTTTTTTTTGCACTTAAAATGCATTTTGTAAATTTATTGAAATTATTTTCAATAAATTTCAGTCTGTTAGAAGAGAAATCTCCTTCATGTAATTTTTACTTGGTTTATCCATATGCCGCCAGGCAAAAAAGGGGGAACAATCACCCAATTTCAAAGCGCAATTAGTTATCTTGCCACCATATGATTCACACATACTTTTTATAAAATGTATTTATATGGGCAATTGGTGTGACCTCCAACATTGAACTTCTATGGTAGGCAATCACAGATAACCATACCGATGAGACCTCTCTGATCGCTGGGTCGAAAAATTAAAAAATTCTTTAATCGACATTTAATTGTAATTCGATATAATTCTATATAACTTTGTAATTGACATTTGTCTAAGTATATTTCTAAGGAAAAAAGTTAGCTATTAATTAATGTATCTATAATAATTTCTATAGTTAATTAATGATTGCTAAAGTATAATGATGTCTATGATTATGTTAATAATGATATTTAATGATTCTATGATGAGGTCTATGATAGTTTCTAATGCTTGCCCATAGCTTGTATGTAAATATGTAATATTTCCTGTCTGTAAGATTGTTAAAATTGGACTGAATAAATAATAAATAACTCACTAAGTCAAAGACAAATTCGCTTTCAATTTACATCTTGCATTTTCGAATTGCAATGAGAAATAAAGATATCAACAAGCTTAAAATCTTCGAGGCCGCCTCTAGATCTGTATTATGTTATAGTGCACAGATATGGGGCTTCAAGCCTTACGAGCAAGTTGAGAAACTGTTGCATTTTTTTCTTAAAAAATTAAAAATTACACGCTAAGAGCTAAACGAAGTAGAAAATACGTTCCACTTTGCTGCCATTTGTCCAATTTTCAAACTAACAAAAAAGGGATACCTGGGTAAGGAACTGCTGTCCAAAGACGAAGAAAACTATAAAACTGTAAATTTTTATCAGCGGCTTTGAAGTATAGAAAACTAATAATAGATACGAATTTAGCTGAAGTTTAGAATTATTTCTATTTAACTATATTTTACCAACCTGACAGACAACACAACCATCGTATAAAGTCATATATTTTTCTTTTAAAGAACAGTTAATCCGTATTGTATAAATGAACTCTAATTCCTGAATAAAATTATTTATCTATCTATCTAAATGAAATCAGTAACATTCTTATTTCATTATAGTACATAACAGAAGAATATGAAAAGAGGTGGAAAAGTTTAGGAAGGACCTAAAAATTGAGATATTTCTTCTGGACATGCTACCGATTTTTCTTCAGTTTTTAAATTTTTTATATAATGTCCATAAAAGGCTTCCATTTGTTAATTCTTTGCTTTTACAACTTTATTAAAATTGAAAAATGTCAAGATAATAATCCTTGTGGAATGTAACATCTGTTTAGGGCAAAAATGTCCAAAATTCGTCAGTAAACCTCAGTCTCGTTGAAATTCGTAACGTTCTTTACGGATATTGTGGTTAAGCCTTAAGATGAGATGGGACCACTTTTATAGCAGATTTGCAAACCTAAGTTTAGTTTCTATCTATTAACAATTTTAAATCTTGCCGTTTGGTAATATGCTAGTGCTGCTCAATATATTCGGCTGCTCTTTTGGTACTTGTTTAGCTATAATGTAGATCAGGTTTTACTATAATACTACGTATATATTAAGTACTACTTCTTACTATTGGCGGCGGCGTCCCATCTCTATCCTCAATTCCATCTAGAAAGTCTTCTAAATCCTTGTCGCGGATCAATCGGCGAACACATTGAAGATAATTGCCTGCTGTTAATGTTTCATTCCGGCTTTCGGCATGGGTTCTCCACGACCTCTGCCCTTGTAAAAGTAACATCTGACATCCGCAAACTATGCGATGAAGGCAATCATGTAGTGCATGTGCTGTTGGATCTTAATAGGGCGTTCAACTCCGTTCCTCATAACGTACTCATTGTCAAACTTATGAACACTTTTGGTTTTGGTTACACTGTTGGTAGGCTCATTTACACTTATCTGACTTGCAGGAAACTAATCGTCAATAGTGATGATCGATTTTCCTCATCCAGGGCTATTCCCGCAAGGGGCGGTTCTAGCTCCACTCCTGTTCACTATTTATATCAACGATGTCACGGAAGTACTGGGTGGCTATAAATTCCACCTCTATGCGGATGATTTGCAAATATACGGTGCTGCCCGTGTTGATGAGCTTCCGTCCCTGATCGAGGCGCTCAATGTAACACTCGGTGACATCTCAGACTGGTGTCAATCTAGTGGTCTGGCCCTCAACTCCGCGAAAACGCAAGCCATTAAATAATAATAACAATAATAATAATAATTTATTAGCAAATTTATCGCTATACAATACCACCTCCTATCTTTTACAAATATGTGTCTTTTAAAATTTACAATATTGCACTATTTTTAATATATTGCATACAACCTTTTTTAAAACACTTAAAATTTTGTTCACTTTTTAATTCAGTTGGAAGTTCATTAAATTTCTTGAAACTCCTATATACCAGCGAATTCTGTGTACTCGATCTACTGTATAATTGTAGTCTACATTTAGCTCAAATCTTTGTTTAATATCAAGCCATAATAAAGAATTTAACATACTACTAATGTAAGTAAAGCGATTACACCGTAGAATTACACGCATTGCCTTATTTTGTAATTTTTGTAACCATTTTAAGTCACCTTGATTACATATAAACAATATTGTAGAGCAGTATTCAAATTGTGGTTTTATAATACTGTTATATATATTCATCGCGGTAGCCATCGTAACTTTCTTTCTAAGTCTCTTCAAAAATCCAATCTTTTTACCAATTTTTTTAGAAATATAGTTTATATGTAATCTAAAATTTAACTTTTTATCAAAAACCACTCCTAAGTATTTATATTCATTCACACAATCTATTAGCTCACCATTCATTTCAACACACACATCCGTATTATTATTTATAGTCATAGTTTTTGTTTTACTTATATTCAGTTTCAATTTATTCATCTGTAACCATTCACACAATAATTCTAAATCTCGCTCAATTTTTATTTTCAATTCATTGGTGTCTTTCCCTGCTACATACAACAACGCATAGTCCGCAAAAAGTACTATCTTCGAGAATTTCAACACTGATTTAATCTCATTCACATATATAATAAACAAAATAATTCCAATTTTCCAATTTTATCGGAAATTGTATTATTTATTTCGGTACTTTGATTTCTACCATACCAGTAGCTATGAAACCATTGAAATTCCTTTCGACGAATTCCATATTTTGCTAATTTTTTTAATAATAAGTCCCGGTCGACAGTTTCAAATGCTTTTCTTAGGTCTAAAAACACAGCCACAACACTATTTGAGGCATCTATTTCTTCCTTCCATTGGCACACTACCCAGTTAATCGCCGTTTCACAGGAATGTTGTCTCCTAAATCCAGATTGTTCCAATATAATCAAATTATTTGTTTCCAAGTAACTTTCTAACTGTTTTTGAACCACTTTTTCTAAAACCTTTTCATATATAAGCAATGTATTTATAGGTCTGAATCCTTCTGCTTTTTTTTTTGTTCTTGACTTTCTGAACAGGGATAATAACTGATTTTTTCCATAAATTAGGGAATTCTCCACTCATCAACGATTTAATTATTATGTCAACCAAAGTAACACCCCAATTATTCCAGTTGTCTAATATCATGCCTATACTAATTGAATTAAAGTCCCGTTTTTATTCATACTTTTACAGATATCTTTCACTTCATTATACTCCACTCTTTTTAAAAAAAAAGTCATAGTCTACTTCTGTAATCATATCCGAATATGCTCTATGAGGTATTATTCTTTTATGATCTGCACGCTTTGAATAAAATATTTATTTAGTTTATCTACCATTTCATCAGGTTGTTGGCATTTATAGTCACCAAATTGAATTTCTTTTATTTCCGATTTCGCTTCATTCAAGATAGAGCTTTTTATGATACGCCACATTTCCTTCTGAATATTAGCTTCATTAACTTTATTTTTATTTCATCATTTTTGGCTGCATTTATTCTATGCTTATATATATTTCTCACTTCTTTATATTTTATCCAATCATTTACGTCATTTGTTATTCTTGCACGGTGATATATGGTATAGTGTGATGTGTGCTGACAGCTAGACGTGTCTAACGAGTTCTCTGCAAGTTATCTAGTCATCTATTTATTCTCTCGTGTAAAAATTCGGCATCCTAATAATCGGTGTGGTTAATATTAAAAATACCTTTTGAATTTGTGAAAATCACTAATATTTCCTTCCTGTGGTCTTTTAATTAAAATTACATTAATACCCGCAATCATGGTTGGTAGTGGCGTTGATACAAGAAGTAACAAAAAGGGAGGGAAAGCAACTACACCTACGCTTCCAACTACTAATACACTTGCTGTAGATGCAAGTATTGCACATACTTCTACAGCACCTTCTACGTGTGCTGAAATAGTAGAGAATGCAGACATCAAATCATTACTAGTCGGCTTAAATGAAAAAGTGGATTTGCTACAGTCGAATTTCCAGCAGCAACTTAATGAGTTGCATTCAAAGATCATAGCAGATGTCCATCGAAATTTATTAAATGCACTTGAAGTCAAAGTCGATCGTCAGGTAACGGAGCTTCACACGATTACAAGCAACCTTGTGATCAGAATTGATGCATTGGAACGTCAACAAAATGCTGCAGATGTTGTAGTCAATGGTATACCCAAAGAACCGAATGAGAATTTGACTAGTATATTTGAAAAACTCTGTAACGTGATAGAAATTTCTACACCATCGGTTAAAAGTATTTTTCGTGTTAAGCCAAAATCTTCAAATGTGACGGGTACCTCTATTATAATTAAATTTATCTCTGCTCACGATAAAGGCATTGTTTTAAAAGCCGTCTTCATGAAGCAAAGGGCCTCGCATGCACATCTTACTCTGCGTGACCTTGGTTTTCAATCATCAAATCGCATATTTATTCAGGAAAGTCTTACTAGGTCAAATTATGTAATTTATCGAGAAGCATTGCGATTGAAGCGCCAAAAACAGCTGGCATCTGTTTTCTCTATCGGTGGAAGTATACACGTACGGAAAGATCCCGGAGGTGAAACTCTTATCATAAGTGATATCTCAAAACTAGACTCTTTTCGGATGCATGAAATTGCATGATATACAAACATAATTTATTATTGCTGAATTTACCTATTCTTTGTGTTTTCGTTTTAGTTTTCTTTGCTTCTGTACATCTTATTGAACTTTTGAATCAACTTGTAGAGTAACTTGGGTTAGTGATTAAATGAATTTAGTAGTTTAATATTGGAAATTACTATAGTAGTAACTTTGAGTGGAGATTTAGTTTGATATAGAGTATTTTTGTACATATCATAATGTTTGTGGTAAACACTTCTAATATTTTATATTCACAAAGTATTGTAATTAATTTGCCAATTATTGAAATCTATAATTTTATGTTTATTGTTAATCTATCTTGCAGTGTAAGTCTGAACAGGTATTCCTGCTATATTTTCCGTATCAGCCGTGACTTCTGCTGTCATTTACTTGTATCTTTGTTTTTAAGTTGTTTTTAATATGAATAGTTCAGGTGTTTCAGTGTCTGATGGACTGGTCAATAATTCTCGCGTTTTGTTGAACATAATGTGTAATAGGAGCCGTGGATTGAAAGTCTGTCATCTTAATGCCCAGAGCTTATTGCCAAAGGTTGACGAATTTAGAGATACTTTTAATAATTCACATATGGATGTGATTTGTGTGTCTGAGACTTGGCTGCGGCCACATATTGACAACGATCTTGTCAGCTTACAAAAGTTTAAGGTTTTTAGGAATGATCGCACGGGCCGAGTGGGTGGTGGTGTTGCGATGTATGTGAATAATACGTTCCATTCACACCTTGTTGCTTATTCTGATCCTTTGGCAGAGGTCGAATACATATTTGTTGAAATTCTTGTTAACCATCAAAGATGCTTAATCGGTACAGTCTATAAACCACCTCATATATCGGATATCAGTGCACTGGAAATACTAATTGCTGACATTAGTCATCAGTATGCCCATTTAATTATATGTGGTGATTTCAACATAGACTTACTCACCTCCAATGCAACAGCAAGATACTTCAGGGATATGATCGAGTCGTTTGGCTTAAATTTTGTGAATAATACATGTCCAACGCATTTTACTTCTACCTCGTCGTCATAGCTAGACCTTTTCATTGTTAATAATGTTGAAAAGGTAGAATTTTTTAACCAACTTTCAGTTCCCAACTTTTCCAGGCATGATTTAATATTTTTCATATATGGTGTGGGGCAAACGGATGCTGTAGAAGAATCCTTCTATTACCGCGATTTTTCTAGTATTGACCACGATAGCCTATATGCAGAGGCATCTGCATTGGACTGGAATCAATTATATTCCTTGGTATCAGTCAATGATCAAGTTGATTATATTGGATCTTTAGTGAACTATCTTTTTAACAGATTTGTACCGCTTAAAAGAAGGCTTACCATTGATCCAACCTGTCCGTGGCTTACACCGAGAATTAAAAATCTAATCTATCAACGTAATTTGGCCTATAGAAGGTGGAAACGCTTTAGAACCCCTGAATGTTGGAACATTTTTCGTACTCTACGTAATTCAGTAACGAGTGAAATCCGTCGATCTAAAAAATTTTTTTACAGATCGAAGTTCAATGTGAAGCTCCCTAATAAAAAGCTGTGGATGAATTTAAGAGACATCGGGGTGGGTAAATCAAAATCCTCTGTTATTTCTAAGGATTTGAATGAATTAAATCTTGAGTTTACTCACTCCACCTCCAATGAATCTATGGCGGCAGAAATGGGAGAAGTTTTAACAATTTTTCATCGGAATGATCCAAATAACGGGTACTCATTCATAAATGTAACGGAGATTGAAGTGTATACAGCAATAATGGCCATTAGATCCAATGCCATGGGAATTGACGGTATTCACCCGAAGTTTATAAAAATAATAATTTCTTTCCTAATTGTACACCTAACTTATATCTTTAATAATATTATTTCATCTTCCACATTTCCCATCAAATGGAAATTGGCTAAAATTGTTCCAGTTCTTAAAAAATTAGGTACCCAGGAATATCGTCCTATTTCAATACTTCCTTTCTTTTCAAAAGTGCTCGAAAAATTAATGCACAATCAGCTGTGTCATTATATTGAAAATAGTGGTCTATTATCACGCTATCAATCTGGCTTTAGGTCTAAACATAGCTGCATCACAGCCTTAATTAAAATAAGCGATGACATTCGCGAAGCAATGGCGGCAAATAATTTAACTATTCTATGCCTATTAGATTTCTCCAAAGCATTTGATAGAGTTGATCATGCCGTCTTAATTAATAAACTCATTACACATTTTGATTTTTCTACTCCAGCATGTAAGCTTATTAACAGTTACATCACAGGCCGGCAGCAACAGATTTGTTGTGACGGCAGAGTTTCTGATTTTCTGCCAGTATTTAGTGGTGTGCCCCAAGGATCTATTCTAGGACCTTTGCTGTTTACCATCTTCATCAACGATCTTACTGGTGTTATTCTGCATTGTAGATACCACTTGTATGCTGATGATGTTCAGTTATACATTTCTAGGCATAAGAATCAAATTTGTGATGCAGTCGAGTGCATGAATTCTGATTTAAGAAATGTCTATAACTGGGCTGTTGAAAACAAGCTGGTTCTGAACACTTCTAAGTCCAGTGCCATAATTATACATAAAACCGTAATTGACATACCCAGCTGCCCTGCACTCAGTATGAACAATGAGGTGATTCCCTATAATAACGTGGTAAAAGATCTTGGTGTAAGATTGAATCGAACTTTAACTTGGTCGGATCATGTTAATTCTGTTGTGTCAAGGATATATGCAACTCTTCGCAAACTATCTTTATCTGCATCGTATACGCCCGTTCAGACTCGAGTATTTTTAACTAAAGCCCTTGTAGTACCACTACTTACTTACGGCTGTGAGCTGTTTTGCGCAGTTGACTCAATTTCCCAGAGAAAACTTAATGTAGCTTTCAACTCTGCGGTTCGTTATTGTTTTGGGCTTCGGCGATATGACCATGTTTCTGCTTATGTGAATTCAATCTTTGGTTGCACACTTCGTACATATCTGAACTTTCGCATGATACTTTTTGTACGTAACTTGATTCAATATCGCAAACCAACTTAGTTGTATCAAAAGCTCAGTTTTTTACGGTCTCAGAGGACAATGAATCTAACTATGCCAAGCTACAGTAATCGGGTTTCTGAGCGCCAATTCCTTGTCCAAGCCATCAGACTATGGAACACTCTTCCCCTTGAACTTAAGAGTAATAGCAGTGGTCATAGTTTTTGTGTAGGTTTGTTGGGCTTCCTGCAAGATAGATAGATAGATATTTGTTTTCTTTCGGCTTTTGTTTTAAATTTTATTTTTTTTTTCCATTCTGAATTAATCTTTATTTTATTTTTATTTATCCATTCTACTATTATTATTTTGTTTCTTATTATTGTAGCATATATATATCATAAGTTTAGCTGTAGAGTTATTTGTATTTTAATTATCTCCTGCGCATAGATATAAGTTTAATTAGAAACTTAATTGTGTAGATGCCATTAATAAATGAATTGAATTGAATTGAATATGCTGTTATTTTCCTCTCTTTTAACATCAATTCCTTGTTATACCACGAATTTGTTGTCTTTTTTGTATATATATTTCTCTGCACTAAAAATTTCTTCATAACCTGCAGGATATTATTGTTAAACTTATCAACATAGCATGCAAACTCTAAATAAGCATCACCCTTTCCAGCTCTATCTTTCTCAACTCATTTGCGAACTCGTTTTTTTTATACTTAAAAATCTCAAAACTGTCATCTTGTTTTATATCGGAGTATTATTTATTAATATGCTAATTTCTAAAGTTTCATGATCACTTATTTTTAGGCTATTATTTACTGTTACATCAATATTATTCATTGCTGTTATAACGTAATCTATTACGGTTTTTGATAAATCAGTTACCCTTGTAAATTCACGTACCTTTTCATTAATTTCTTTCTTATACATATATACTTTCAGTGCACCAATATATATTGACATCACCAACTATTAATATTTCTTCATTTATATCTTCTATAACCTCCATACATTCCCTAAAGAAATTACAGAATTGCCTCTCTGACGATCTTGGTGACCTATACGCGATGGCCACTACAAATTTAGCGTTGCCACTAGTGCATTTTTTTACCAACCACCAAATGTCTAATTCGATTGCAATGTTACCCAGAACTTCATATTGCCATTCGTTTTTAATATAAAGTGATACACCGCCTGTTCTTTTAGAATTAGAGTCACATCTTATAATTTTATAACCTTCTAAGTATAATTCCCCATCACTAATATCTTCTACAGTATGCGTTTCTGTTAACATTATGAGCTCATAGTCACTACATTTAAAATTGGATTCTAATTCACTGAAGTTATTTAATAAACCTTGAATATTAAGATACGCACAATTTATCTTCTTTAGTGGCTAATAACCCATTCTTTTTTTCTCTATTTTTAACTTATTTGCCAATACAGGACATTCTTTGTTATAACTGCTGTGATTTACATCTAGTCTTAATTTAAGTTTTTCATAGCTTTTACACAATTGATGCACTTATTCACTATATCTATCCTACTACAACTTCTCGTATCATGCTATTGAATGCATTTCGCACATACCTCCTTATTTCGACATTCATCAGATCTATGGTTAAATCCTTGACACTTAAAACATCTTTTCACACTCACACCATCAAACACCGCACACCTATCCCATCCTATATTATTCAATGCCTTATTAAAACTTTCAATATCAATCTCAATCACTGCACTAAATCTTATCTCATTACGTACTTTCTTTTCAACTACTTTCAAACACTTCAATTCACTTTTATTCAAATGATCATTCTGTGCTCTAATTTTGTCTACAATTTCGTCACTATTAAGCTTATATTTCATACCTGTCACCCATAGTTTTGGTTTTCTTAAATCAGTCTCCGTTACTACATATTCTTTCCCTAAAGATTGTTCAACTGCTGATTTTATCTTCTGTCTTTCCTGTTTGCTAACACTTTCAATTGTAACCGCACCATTGCCTTTAGATCTCACCTCCGTAAACTTCAAAATTTATAGGATTGACCTTTCTATTTAAATCTTCCTTTGTTTTCTTTGCATCCTGTTTTTGTTTGGGTTTTATTATTAATGGTGGTACCGACCTTACTTTATCCGCGTAAGTTGCTCCTTCCGTTTTTTTACTTTTTTAATTTCATCCATGACCCTATCATCTCTCTCATTCAATTTTTGTAGACTTTTTACAATCTCTTTAATCTCACTCTCTTGCTGTATAATTTTACACTTACTTTCACACACTTCTCTTAGTACAGATTCAATCTTATCTAAAACGGTTTTCTTGTAACCCAGGCATTCATCACACATATACACCACATTTTTCATAAATTTACATCATAATCAGAAATTCCCGCACATTTCACGCATAAAATAATTCCGCACACTCCATTGCAATTTATGACTTGCCCTGTCCGCACACTTTATTTACATTTTCCACAATTTGTCGGCATTTCTACTCCTTCACATAGCCCGTTATCCGTTCAACACAATTTTCTATTTCACTCTAAATTCACGTTTAATTTTTATTTTTTATTTGCACAAATTCACTTTCCCTAATCTATATTCTATTCGTGATAACTCCTCTAGCACAATTGACATGCTCCCTAACCTGCTTCTTCAAAACTTAATCATCCCTCTCTCAAACAGACATGTCAGAAACCTTGGTCTCCTCATGGACCCCCATCTTCCATGGCGACCACAGATCAGTAGGGTTTGATTTCGAATCTAATATGGACTCCCTTCTTTATACGCGGTGTCACATCATCTCGACCAGTCCATTAGACAATCCCTGATTATGTCTCTCATCATGCTGCATTTCTATTATGCTGATGTTGTTATGTACCCCCAGCATGTCTCGGAAATCGCAAAATTAAACAGAGCACTGAAGGCAAGCGTAAGGTACATAGACGGCACTCCCACGTCTCCTCGTTGGTCCAGCTGCTCATGCCTGAGCCCCTGGCTAAGCTCTTGGAACTCAGAGTGCTATGCTTCATACATAAGGCTAAATGGTGCTTGAATTGTAGGAAGTGCGGGAAGGGTTTCCGCAGAAATGATTTTAAATGCGTTTGTGGCGGTTTCTGTGGTGGCACAGTACATGCCAAGTGTGTGAACTTGTCGGAGCACCTGATTAATTCCATAAATACTAACAAAAATCTGAAGTATTTTTATAATGATTGCGAAAATGCTATGGAAATGATGGCGGTCAAAATTGAAAGCGTGATGGAGGGAATAAATGACAATGGTAGATTCATGAAGAAATGCGAGGATGATTTATGTGCGATTATTGATTTACAGAGGAAAGTGCTAAATAAGGTTGAACTATATGCTGATTCGAACAAACAGGTTGAAAAAGGTATAGAAAGGTTGCAGGATGACGTAGATCGGCATTTTGATGCAGTCACTGCGTCCTATGCAGTGGTAACAAAAAATAAAGGTATAGACACCCTGCCTGGCCACCACGAAATGAAGCCTACGGCACAGGGCATTGTCGCAAAGCCAAGAAAGGAACAATCCAGTGATGCAACAAAAAGGGATCTTAAAGTTAATCTCCGACCGGTGAGATGAGTGCTCCAATTATTATGCTTAAAAACATTAGTAAGGGAGGAGTTATTATAAAGTCGGACAGCCAAGTAAATAACATACAAATTTTTGAATCCATTAAGAGCAAGCTAGGTGATGAGTACGATGTTTATATAACCAAAGAGAGAGTTCCAAGACTCATTATTGCGAATCTAGAAAATGATTATACAACGGAGGAACTCCTACCTGAGCTAAGGAAACTTAACTACTCTATAGATGACAAAGATATGATCAAAGTTGTATACACCAGGAGAAACGGTCGCACTGGGAAATGGACTATTTGCTTGGAGACCTGTGGAACTACATACAGAAAAATGGTCAATCAATATATAAATGTAGGTTGGAACACACATTTTATTAAGGAGGATTTCGGAATTAAAAGATGTTATAATTGCAATGGTTTCAATCATAAAATTGACAGTTGCAAAAGTAAGATGGCATGTGGTAAATGTGCAGGTGAGCATCGGATCCTGCAATGCAACTCTGAAATGCTGGTGTGTGTGAATTGCAAGGACAAGGCGGACAGTGTAGGCAAATGTAAGCCCCACTCAGCTGATAGTAGTATCTGCCCGGAGTACTGAAGAAAGTTGATTTTGTGCAATGAAATACGAATTACTCAATTGGTATTGCATTTAAACATGAACCGGAATACTGGAGGGATGAACTTGCTTTACTTAAATGTCAGGAGCCTACGGAAAAAGTTATATGAAATACAAGCGCTTATCATGAAACATCAACCAGTAGAAATCTTGGTTCTAAATGAGACTTGGCTTTACTCAAATGAGGTGCAATTTTACCATCTACCAGATTATATTGCTGTGTTCAATTGTAGAGATGACTCCAGAGGTGGGGGTATTGCTATTTACATACATAAAAGCCTGATTTACCGTGAAATTTTGAATGACTGTAGATTCAATACTGCCATCATAGAGATAGAAACTATAGAGAAAAGGAAGCTAAAAGTCACCCAATGAAAACCTGTTGGATTACATGCAGCACCTTGAAACATTGTTTTCCACATATAAGGGTGTCATTTTCATAAGTGATACCAACATTGATCTCCTTAATGAGAATAGATCAGCTACTGCATTGCTAAGCATGACCTCAGCTAGCGGTTTCTCCATTGTCAATAGTGTAGAAGAGACCAGTTATACAAGGCAAGATGCGCATACACGTACGATCATTGATCATTGCATCTCGGATTTGACGCGATTTTATAAGATGCACACTTCTCTACATTGTTATGGTCGTAGCGTATTGCATATAGCAATATGCTACACAAAATGCTGACGCGTGTGAGCCGTCTGCGATCAAGCTTAAAAACTGAACGCGCCCCGACGAAGCAATGCTTCCTCAAGTTCAAAAGTGACATACGAATATGAAAGGAAGAAGAAGACGAGCTCTGTCTTGTCAAATCGTTCGCGCAGTATAGAATCCAAGGAATAAGTCTATAAGATTTCCGAAAACATCAGGCCAAGAATTAGCCATAAACGAAATTAATTAAGAGCAGATGCAGCTGGCTTTACAGCAGCGGCCTCATTTGTCTCCCCACAAATTGTTAAAAACAGCCAGTCAGGCGGAACAGGTTCATTTTATCCACATTGGGGATCCTAAAAGGATATTAAACATTAAGGAATGTCATAAGGGACATCCTGCGCAAAAAAACAAAGGAAAAAGGGAAATGGCAAATCGTTCCGTACCGGCATTTAGTACATCAAGTCCAGCGAAAAGAAGGAGAATCCCAGAACCGAGATCAATGAATCTGTTCAATTGCTATTTGAAGGGTTCAATGGCAAAGTAGACGTCCATAAAGAAAAAAAAAAACTTCCTGCATGATTAAACTCGAATCAGCACTATGATCTGGGGCGTTTTCATGGAATTCCGGCCGTCGGATAAGATGGAAAAATAAATATCCATCCATATATGTATGTATACCTATTTATGTATGTCTTCATTTTGTAGAAAGATTTTTATGTCATTTTACTAAAAAAATTTTATTGGTGTAAAATCGATACACACAGTCTTCGTCGTAAATCAGCAGAAATATAAAATAGGTTATGTTAAATTTTTTTGAGTTGTAATCACTAATTAAGAAAATCTAAAAAGTCAGGGAACCTTTGTTACGAGATATTTTAAGCTGTTCTATATAAAATAGACAAAATTATACGTAAAACACTTGCAGTATGTAGGTAGCATTACTGAATAATGATCTACAATATGTAACGGTGACGAACCACCAGTCTAAGTGCGGAAGCTCAGGAAAAATTTGAATGATTTTTGATCAAGGGGGGGTTTCATTAGTTTTAGGAACAGGGGTAGATATGATTTGATTGTGTCTTAGTATATCAATCAGTAAGCATAGCTTACAGGACGAACAAACCGTAGTAAAAAGAAAATGTTGCCAGCAGCAAGGGACAACCCCTAATTCTATAGGGACTTGATCCCGGTGAAAGACACCTTTGCAATATTGTTATCATTATTTTGTTTCTTCTATGAATATAGCCTAACACACCCCCACACAAGGCATGCCTTCTGTCTATGAAAGAAATCATTAATCATTTTTTTTTTTGTCTGGCCAGTCAAAATTGTCTCTATTGGTACGTGATAGTCCAATCGCTAATAGAAGAAGCAAAATGACGAATGAACAAAAACAAACGAAAATCATTATTTAAGAAAAGCGATAATGACTTAATTTGAACTATTGAGATAGACGTTATTTATAAGTTTTTCAATCATTATTTAAGAAAAGTGATAATGACTTAATTTGAACAGTTGAGACAGAAGTTACTTATAAGTTTTTTTGCAATCATTACTTAAGAAAAGTGATAATGACTTAATTTGAACTGCTGAGATAGACGTTACTTATAAATTCCTTTTTGCAATCATTATTTAAGAAAGGCGATATTGAATTAATATAACCTGCTGTATACCGGGTTCTAAGGGCCTAGAACTCCTTCAAACGTGTTTTATCTTTAACGAATTATTTTCTAACAATTTCAATATTATAACGTGAACATGAGTTATTGAAAGTTTTTATTTCTTCATGTCACTATCCCGGAGCCCTCTCATCCAAGGGTCGTGTAGGTCCGCTCTAATCTCTTTACAGGTCAACTAAGGGACTTTGGACGATTGTACCACCCAAAGTCAATGGAAGGATGGGGCTTGGCAAGGAAGGCATGCCATCTGCGCCTTCAGTAGAATGTAGGTAAGTGACGTAAAGGTCCCTTCAGGACTGAGTGAGTGCTAGGCTTTTGTATGTAGGCATGAAGAACTTTTTTTTTGATTATGGTTGGTGACAGCGGCAGGTATTTTTGGGAACCCCCCCACACTCTCCGTCACGTAGCCGAGGTGCTAGCATGCCGCCCTGTGTCAACGCTGTTACTGAGTGATCTGTCAGCTCAGGCTGGCAGTTTGGACTTCACGTCCTGACCAATCACTCTATACATAGTTCCATAACAACATGACACTTCTATCTCTGATCACCGGCTTGTAACTGTTCACATTTCTACTAGATGTGCTGCTAAGCAGCCTATGAAGACAATATTAATACCTAAAAAAAAACAAGGAAAAGTATAGGTCACATCTTACAAAACTATTAACGGAACATCAAAACCCATCAATTGAGACCATAATAGAAATTATTAGAGAATCGAAGAATAATAGTACTACATATAAAAAAATCAGAATCAGGTCCAATGTATGGATTACGGATGATATTATCATCGGGATGAAGGAGCGAGACGTGCTTTTGCTCGGATGAAGGCAAACCCAGGTGATCTGTGCTTACGGTCTGACTATAGGGGAGTACCAAACATGGTAACGGATAAGGTAAGGAGGGCCAAAGAAGATTATATAAATGAAAAGATTCTGCAGGCTGGGAGGGATGCAAGGAAGTTGTGGCGGGTCATTGACAGTGTGATCCTAAATAAGGATAGATCTCAAACGGCGGGTCACATTCTGGAAATTAATATCAATGGATCGTTGGTATCCGACCCTGAGGTTTTGGCGGGGGAGTTTAACAGCTACTTTAATGGTGTTGGCTCGGCCGTGCAAAGCAGGATTCTGTCTGTATCTCCAGTGGCAAATAAGCCAACTTTGAATTCCATGTATATGATGCCTGCTACTATGGAAGAAGTGGAAGGTGTAATTCGTAGCTTGAAAAGACATGCGGCTCCAGGTTACGACGGTATCAGGGTCGAGGACATTATGTACGCTATTGACATCATCAAGGCTCCTCTTACTCATTTGATAAACGAAAAAATGCGAAGCGGTATTTTTCCCGACTGCCTAAAGAGGACAATTATCAGGCCGGTATTTAAAGGTGGTGACCCCAGGGAAATGACCAATTACAGACCTATAGCTCTGTTATGCAGCATAAGTAAAATCTACTAGAAAATTATCGAGACCAGGATGAGAAAATTTATTGAAACGAACGGAGGTTTTGATAAAAACCAGTTTGGTTTTCTGCCACGGAGTAACACTGAATTGGCCACAGCTGAGACATTAAATGAGATCAATGACTATTTGGATAAGGGCTACTATGTAGGTGCAGTCTTTTTTGACTTGTCAAAGGCCTTTGACACTGTTCACCACGGTCTGATGCTGGAATTTTTGAACACGCTAAAAATGAGGGGCGTTGTTAATGACTTATTGAGTAGTTATTTAATGGAGCGAGAAGTTAAAACAAGGCTCGATGGGGTGACTAGTGAATCTTTAGTGACAAAATGCGGTGTTCCCCAGGGTTCAATATTAGAACCGCTTCTTTACTTGTTGTACATTAATAACTTGCAGTACACGGACCTATGCGGCGAGTACAATGTGTATGCGGATGACACCAATATTTTATGTAGAGCCTCAAATGCGGATGATCTTGAACGTTTGATGAATAATGGCCTAAAGGTATTTAACAAATGGACTGCTGGGAACATGTTAATGATTAATGAGAGAAAGACCAAATATATAATATTCAAACAGAAAAACAAACCAGATATTAATATTTGCCTTAGAATTGGCACGGAATATCTGCAAAGAACCGCAAAAATTAATTATCTGGGACTATTGATTGATGATAAACTATGCTGGTCACAGCATATAGGGAGCTTAGTTAAAAAGCTAACACCATGGATTGGAATTTTTAGAAGAAATGTTAACCTGCAGAGGCATGTTGCGAGCTTAATTTACAATGCACACTTTTTGTCGCGCATTCGTTATGGCATTATAGATACCTTGCAGCAAGTAATTCAAATTGAAAAGGCGAAGTTTATGTTCAGCATAGTAAATAGGACTATACGGTCAAATATAGTAGTGGAAAAACATCAGGATATTCATGAACACCTCACGAGAAATAGGAATAATATAACACTAGGCAGGCAAAGAACAGAAAGAAGAAGACAGGGCCTGTTAACAACGGCTGCACAAATCTTTAATGCACTTCCGATTGATATCAGGACTACTCCGACACTACCACTATTCATGAAAAAAATAAAGAAATTTTTGTTAACCTAGTTTTCGCATTTACTGCAACTCACAGCATTTTACTGTATATATTTTGCTTTTTCTCATGTTTTCTTATCCAATTCCTATTTGAGGACGTCACTGGCCACTATTTTCTTGTGGTCTCTGGGAGCGGCTGTAATGCAATTGTGACGGATTTTCCCAACTCTCATACCAGCCTTGCTGACTGAGTGGGGAGCACTGCAATTATACTAGAATTGGACTAGAAATTTAAGAGACATTGTGTTCTAAAACTTGTTAAATAAGTGAATGAATGAAAATAAATAAATAATAACTTCCCCTACCTTGCACTGGATTTTTTCTCGGTGTTACAAATCTATATTCAAGATCAATTGTCATCTGTTGTCACGATTATTTGTGAAATTTTTGAGATAAAGTTCAAATAGCTAGCGCTACAACATATCACTAATTAATTTATAAAAAAAAAATGAATGTGATACTGACTGCTGTGATGCTGGGTTGTACATCTCGGAGTTTTGGAGTCTATCCGAGCCATTCAACCGCCCAATTTGCTATCCACTACTTTCCATTACTTTTTATTTTATTTGAACAGACAAGTCAAGCAACGTTAATGTCTTTGCTGTACATGTCTGCCATTTGTTTGTTCTTTTCGCCAGTTATAAGTCATCCAGTTGTCTTGTTGTAACGCGCTTGATCCTTAGTTATTGCTGGTATGCATACCTGATATTTCACTTTTGCAGATATTGTTTGGATTAATTACGCTTAAAGCATCAGGGCATCTTCGTGTTACAAGTGTTTAGGTTACTTTGTTATGTTACATGTATCTCATATATTTTATTTCATATATTTTATTCCAAAATAAATATTCTAGTCTAGCTCCGTAGTTTCTATATTCATTGTATCTTTTGACACAACTAAAATCTATATCTGTATGCTATCGTATAATCTTACCATTTGTTTTGTATTCATTATAATTAAGATTCGTTCAATGTAAATCTTTGTAACATCGTAATACCCAACGTCTTAGGACGTGGCTAGGTGGCCGGGGTTGAAAATAAACAACTTTTCTATTCTATTCTATTCTATTAAAAGATTTTATTTGGGTTATTTTTAAAAAGTTTAAGAAGGAATTTGTTTCTATATATCAATAAAGGAACATTTATTGCATTTATTAGTTCCGTGTATATAATACGGGGGTGCATAAATACAAAGAATATTACAGAAAATATTCGAGATGAGCCACGGGTGCTCCACTGCCCGAAAAGTGCAACACTGATTTGGCCCATCGAAAACATAAAATGCAAACTGTAAAGGGATATTAATATTCTAACTTACCAATGGGGTGTAGAGGATTTCCTTCAATTGTTCCATATCGATAAGACATGGTTACAATTATTTACCACTAATAATCTTAGTTCAGTTAAATCTTAAAACTTTCTTCCAAAAATTTGCGAAAATAATCCAATATGCATAAATACAAAACGTCTTCCCTTTACGTGACGTTTAAAGTGTTTCGATTCTAACCACTGACTTAAACCTGAAATACAATGAATGCGACACGAAATTGTCGGCGCCAATTGGCGTCGTCATTTGTCGCAGACGTGATACAATGAATGCTACATTATTCGTCGTCATTTCAAGATAGTTGAGTTGAGTTTTGCTGTTTTGTGATGTCTATGGATTTTTTTTTACATGTTTTAAGAAGAAGTATAAGTTACATTATATGGAGTTATGCAAATTTTAAAAGAAAAGTACGTGAAATGTACCAACACACGAACTGCCAAACTTAAATATCGCACTGCGCATCGACAATTTTAGGCCGGGCGCCCACTGCAGTGATGTGTGAGCAATGTGGCAGTGGCGTGGCGATTAAATGGTAAGTGAAAAAATTTAGTCCTGTAAAAACAAATAGAATAGCGCACATTGGCACATTGAAATAGAGTGGCGATGGCGTGGCATTTGACAAGTGGCGTGGCACCACTTGATTGCCACTAGTCTCCGACAAGTTTAATTTTCGAGTGGTAAGTGGCAGTGGATGCCACTTCTCCTTAGTTATTACTGTTGATGTTGAATTACTTAATCGATACGCTGCTTGCCATTTTGATGCGCGCTTAATAATATTAATACCAATCCGCCACCATTCTACTGCCACACCACTTTGTTGCCACATCGCACGCCAAAACCACGCCACTGCCACATTGCTCACACACCACTTCAGTGGGCGCCCGGCCTTAGAAATTTGCTCTACTTTTTGACGACGACAGCTTCGCGTCGCAGCATATACCCTAATGTTACGACATGTAGCATGAAAATTATTTTGTCGTCGACAAATGCGTGTCGCAGTCATTGTATTCAAGCCTATAAGAAGAATAGACTGAGCCGTAGGCCCCGGAATATAATAAAAGCCATGAAGTCGCCGAAGGCACCGACACATTAAAAGGCCTTAACGTGCCTGGTACAGCATGCAGCAATAAGAACTCACTCTCGCTGCTTTTTGTATACTCGTCATAGAGGAAAAACTAAAATTGCATTTTAAACAGGTTCTAAAGCCCAAAACTGTCGCTCCCACAGCAAAATGAAGTTAAAACAAATTGCAGCCAAATATGTTTTCTTTCTAATAGTTTAAAAACTAAATAGCATGTAGAAAAAATTTATGGAAATTATAGCGTTTGAACAAAATACAAGGAACTTTTATATGAAAAACTTCTGCAGTAAGACAAGACAGAAAGACTGTGGATGTCACCTACTGAGAGGCCCGCTGCTTTTTTTTCGACTTTGTTCATGTCTTGTATATTACGGGTGTTATTTACTATTTTCTATTATTATTAATTCTAATTTTCATTTATTTATTAGTTGTTGTCAGAAACAACAAAAAATTATTTGGCATTTTCCTTTTATTTTATATATATATTATATATATTGTTGCGAGCGTGGCCTTTAGGTTCGTTATTTAAAACACAATATTTAATAATTAATATACAAGTTCTTTATTACACTCTAATCATATAAAATTCACAAACCTTCAATTAATCAACTCAACTTTAATTATCGCTAATACTGTACTTTCAATTATCGCAATCTAATTACAACACTTTCGCACGTTTATTACATTTGTTTGTTAACACTGCAACGTCTAAGACAAGACTCTTTTCTTGGCGGTGACAACTGTTATATTTATACCCTAGAAACTCTCCAGATTTGTCTGGAGTGTTCTATTCGAGAATCCTCTTAACTTTTCTATTCAATCTATTCTTGAACCTTCCCGAAGATTCTATCATCTATTCTCCGAACCTGAAGTTGTTTACTCTCCATTGCCTGTAGATGTCACCAGTTGTCTCTTTCTACTGCACGTAACAATATATATATATATATTTTATCCTTTCAGTATCTTAAATACCTACTTCGCAATTTCGTTTTTTCCTTTCGTTCTTAGAATTTTTGTTTAGAAGTCTTTCTTTTTTTATATTTCATTTTTGGGAGATGTAGGTGTTGAAAATATAGAGGATAGAAAAGGTGTGTCAATTATTTATTCGTTATAGTTTTGGTATCTTGTACTGTTTGATTGGAAGCATGAGTCCACGGGATATAGGCTAATACGCAGTACATATATTTAAATATATTAGAATTAGTTGGGGGAACTATCTGTAGTTCTTCTGTTGGGAGCAGGGGTTATGATGAAGTTAGACCCTCTTGGTGCCGCCGTGGGCACATCCGCAAGTATATGTTCCGGTTCCAGAGGTATATTTTTACCTATGCCGGTTTTTGATTTGTATTTCATGTACAGTAGATAAATAGGATAGTCATTACTATGCTAATGTCAAATATGATAGAGCATAGTGGATGTGGCGATTGTTTATAGGATTTAGAGGAATTGATTCCTGTTCTTTTTGATGGTCGATGGATTGTAGTAGTTGCTCTAGGTCCATGTTGTTTGTAATTTTAATGGGATCTGCTCCTATGTGCGTTTCCGTAGAAGGAAACGTCATATTTGCGATTATGTTTGAAATGTTTGTGGTTGGTATGAATTGGGAATTAAATCCTGATATTTTTACGTTATGCCCATGCAAGATGAATTCTTTGCTGCGGACATAACAACCTGGGTAGATAATTATTGTCCCTGTTCCCTGCAGGGTTTCTGAACTGATTGAATCTTCACAAACGATATTTATATGGAAGAGTTTTTTAAGGGAGAAAAGCCATGCATTTTGCTGCGATAATTGTGTCATATAGTAGTTCTGTTTTAAAGACATAATTTTACATTTTGATGTAATAGGTTTCTTTTTTATTAGATTGATTTCACAATGGTTTACTCTATTGTTTGTATTTAAGATAGGTGATGAAATTTTAAAATAAAAGAGTGTATGGTCCAACGTTGCGCAATTGTGGATTTCCTGTAGTGTTAATTCGATGTAATGATCACGATTGTAATCAATTAATATATATTCCTTTAATGGTTCAATATAGAATGAACCGTTTAGGATTGTCGGTATTGGCATTGCTTTGAAAATTTGGTAGGGTTCTTTAAAAGGAAGTGGGATTCGAAGTTCTATGATTATTTTGTTGTTAAAAATATTTGCAGATATTGTGCTTAATTTGTAGATTTGTGAAAATAAATTGTCTCTGGGATTTATGGGCAGTATCATAGAATTTGGTAATTCCTGTCTAATCTTTGATAAAATCTCTTCAATTTTGTTAGGCGATATTAGTGTAGGGTGAAATTTTCCATGTTTGGAATCAGTTAAAAGGTCAATTAATTCTGACTGTGTATTTTGATATCTGAATGCCATTAGTGAAACAAGGGAGATTAATGATTCTATTTCAATGGATATTTTATTATCCAGGGTTCTATTTTTCATTAGTGATGTAGATGTTTGTATTGAAATTAGTTTTTTATGAATATTTAGGAATTCCTTTTCAATTGCGGACTGGTTTTATTGAATATTTGAGCTGTTGCTTCTATTATCGCGGTTTGGCTTTTCATAAGGGAGAGGAGGTAGTTTTGGTTTAAAGTAAGGTTGTGAATTTGTTCATCATACAACTTGGCATCATCTTCATCTAATTTGCCGAAAAGAGCTTTGGAAATGAAGCCTAACGCATTGAATAAAGCTCTTTGTTTCCTATTTTGAGTTACTAGGAGCATATTTTTGTATTCTGTATTTGCTATAATAAGGTTTATCTGTAGTAACGTACTGCTACAAGTATGCACCATTGTTGAATTTCCGTCCAGTTTCTGAGAAGTAGTTGTACTTTGTTGCGAGATGAATTTGATGTTCCTGAACTCGGATTTGAAGTTTTCTAAATCGTAGTAGGTTACGATTTTCCATTCGTTTGTGTAGAAATTGGCTCTGCCGATTTCCTCGAAATAAATGCCTGCGCTGGCATTTATTTGATTTATTTTTATCCCCGAGCCTGAGATGAATGGGATGCAGATTAGGAAAAATGCCGTTTTCATCATTGTGAGGACCTGGAAGATGATATTGTTTATTCATTTGCGATGATTTTGTAGTAGATGAAATTTTGTTTTAGTCCGAGAAAAGTTTTAAGTCATTGTTGCGGACTCTTTTATTTTTATTATTTATTTTCACCGTGGAGTTCCCAGAAGAATTGATTTCTACAATCACTTATGGACCTGTCCAGAGTGGTGAGAATTTATTATCTCTCAATCTGCTTTTTAACAAGACTTTGTCCCGAATATTGAAGGTTTTCGGGGTAGAGTTTTTATCGTACTGGAGTTTTGATTTCTCTTTGTTGGTCATGGCTATGTCTTTCGCAATTTCATAGCTGTGTTGTAGACGTGCTTTTAACTCGTTTGCATAATTATCGTAATTATAGCAAACGGCCGGAGATGATTTTAGATTGTTTGGGATTTCGGCTGGGAATCCGTACAGGAGTTCTCGGGGAGTATAATTTGTACTCGAGTGAGGTGTGGTATTGTAGACAAACATGGCATATGGAATCTATGTATCTCAGTCTTGAGGATCTTTCGCTACATATGATCTGAGGTATTCTGCTAAAGTTTGTTATGGTCGTAGCGTATTGCATATAGTAATATGCTACACGAGAGACTGCAGCGTGTATGCCGGCGGCTGTCAATCAGAATATTCGAATGCACCCAGACCGAGAGAAGTGCTTTTCCTCGAGCTCGGGGTGACATACTGATGAGAAAAGGAAAAGAAGAAGAAGACAATCTTCTCTGTCATTTGTGATCCATCGAACAGATACATCAGTGAATTAACAAAAATTAAATTTCCGCAATCATCTGCTAGTAAACACAGCCTGTAAGTAAATTTAAAATATTTTTCAGTTCTTAGACTGACCTATTTTCCAATAATCTAGTTATTTTCGTCTACCCCGCACAAAATCCGCCACTTTTTCGGGCAGGAAAAATTACTTGGCAAAGTTTACATTTCCTTACATATCTTACAACATCGTCTGACATGCCAGGCCAATAGAATTGTTTTTTAATTCTTTTAATTGTACGGGAGACACCTTGATGGCCTCCCGTTGGTAGAGAGTGGAAATCTTTCAGAACTTGCTCAATATCACTGCTGTTAGATAAATACTTTATGGAATCTTGATGAAGTTTTATATTTATTTTTTGGTTAACGAAGACCTTGGTAAAAATGCTTTTAATAGTTGATAGATTTTGTTGGTCTAATACAGGGAAGGAGATATTTACCTGATTTAACTGATTTGTTTCTGTGTATGAGCAGATCTCAGTAAAAATCTTTTCAATGTCTAATCTATCTCTTTGTGATCGGTAAGGTAGATTGACTATTGAGATGATTACTGTGGAGTCTTTCTTATTAAAGAATTCAGTTCGTTTTCTAGTAGAGGAGTTTTGTCTAAAAGTTTTAGTTTAGATTTTAACACTCTTTCAAGTTCTGTATCCTGCATTGGTAGGATGAAAAATTTGGGATTTGTGTTTTTAGTTAAAAGTAATGGGAAATTGGTCTGAGTTATTATCACTGAGGAACTGTTTACTATTGATAAATCTGGATTTGGAGTAGTAATATTTGGAATTGGTGTATCTAAATTCGCCTGAGCCTTGGCTTGATTCCTGATTACCACATTTACATATGTGTTCGGGTTCCGTTGATTTTACGGATTTTTCTGGGATAGCTCTACTGAGAGCGTCTGCATTTGTGTTGAGTTTTCCAGGTTTATGGACTATTTTATAATCATATTCCTCAAGACGTATTCTCCATTTCATTAGTCTTGAGGAATGATCCTTTAGATTCATTAGCCATACTAATGGTTTATGGTCAGTTATGATGGTAAACTTTCTACCATAAACGTATGGCCTGAATTGCTCAACTGCAAAAACAATTGCCAAAAGCTCTTTTTAGATTGTTGAGTATCGAGTCTCTGCGCCATTGAGAACTCGACTCACATAGGCGATTGGATGATCTCCTTGATCATCTACTTGGGAAAGAACTACTCCGATGGCGTGGTCACTGGCATCGAAGGTGACAAAAAATTCTTTGTCGAAATCCGGATAGGATAAGATTGGTGCTGATATTAATTTGTTTCGTAATTCGCAAAATGCTTAATCCTAAATTGCATCGAACTTGAAAGGTGTGTCCTTCTTCAGAAGGTTAGTAAGCGGTTTAGCGATTTTAGAAAAATTGGGAATAAAGCGGCGATAATAGCCGACGAAACCAAGGAAGGCTTTTATATCCGTTTCCTTCTTGAGTCTAGGATAAGATTGAACTGATTTAATTTTTGCCGGATCTGGCTTGATTCCATTTTCAGTAATGATGTGCCCTAGATACATTATTTCTTTTCTTAAGAAATGGCACTTGTCGGGTTGTAGTCTTAGATTGAAATCCCGAAGGCGGCTAAATACATTTGCGAGCCTAATATTATGGTCTTTAAGATTGTATCCATGGACTACAAAATCGTCCATGTATACGAAACAGTAAATGCCTTGGAGTCCGGAAAGGACATTATTCATGGCACGTTGGAAGGTTGCCGGTGCACCTTTTAATCCAAATGGCATACGGTTAAGCTCGTAATGACCAAATGGCATACGGTTAAACTCGTAATGACCATAAGGAGTGCTAAACGCAGTTTTTGCTCTATCCTTCCCGTCCATGCGAATTTGGTGGAATCCGCTGGCGAGTTCTAGCATTGTGAAGTATTTAGACTTACCCAATTGATCTAATATGTCTGTAATATTAGGTAATGGATAAGCGTCACCAATAGTAATGTCATTTACTCGGCGGAAATCTACAACGACTCGCCATTTTTTGTTCCCATGCTCATCCGATTTTTTGGGAACTAGAAGTAGGTGAGAATTCCACGGACTATTTGAAGGGTTTATTATCTCCGAATCCAACATTTCATTTATTTGCCGAGCAATTTCTTTCCGGCTTGTTTCTGGAAGTCTGTACGGTTTAGTGTATATGTGAGGTTTATTTGGGACTGTTTCGATTTTGTGCTCGGTTGTATTTGTAAACGTTAGGAAATCCCCTTCTAAGTAGAAGAGATCGTTGAAATCCTTACAAATTTTCCGAATACTCTCGGCTTCTTCCAAATTACAGTGATCCAATTTAATCAGGGTGTGCAGTTTTTTTATTCTGTCCCTAATTGGATCTCTGTTGGAATCCGTAGAGATGAGTAGTATAGCTATGTCTGTTCTAGACCACTTTTGATCGAAAGTTTTTTAAGTCCAGAAATACATGTTGCAGCATACTTCACTTTATTACTACTTTTGGACTTAGAAAAATTTCGATAAAAATTGATCTAGAACCGACATAGCTTTTTGTGAATATTTAAGTAAATACTCGGACCTTACAAACAAACACACATGCACACATGCACACACACACACACACACGCACACACACACACACACACACACACACACACACGCGCGCGCAAACATTTATTTTTTGTTAATATCCACACAATAATTGTAGCTGATCTTTACTAACGCAGAACTCGAACTTCTTAACATTCATTAAAACAGAGTAAGCAATAACAGTAAGCAATAATTGTTAAAGTTGATTATTTTATTTTATTTTTTTGTTAATATCCATACAATAATTGTATTTCCTGACAAATCTTGGTAAAACCAAAGAACATATAACTTAACCTCTGTTA
This sequence comes from Dioctria rufipes, assembly GCA_963924295.1. Classification (NCBI taxonomy): domain Eukaryota; kingdom Metazoa; phylum Arthropoda; class Insecta; order Diptera; family Asilidae; genus Dioctria; species Dioctria rufipes. Next base: position 110,914,049 of record OZ002740.1, read on the forward strand.
GATGTTTTTTGGTAAAACCCAACCCAATTTCCTGTTGTACCACCATCTGCCGAGCTGGAGTGCACCCTGGTAAAATAAGGTGGAAAATTAGCTCCCGATTCACTAACTTCACCGCACATTACTATTATTGGCCAAATTTGTATGTTGGTTGGCAAGCACTCCTTTAAAATTTCGATAATTTGATCAATAAAGTACAACTACTCGATTTAAACTAATGAATTAGACATCAATCATAAATTGCCAAATTTTTATAAATGTGATGAAATCTAATCAATTGTGGTTAAAAAATTTAGAGCGTAAAATTCCCACCATCTATTTTAGTAAGCGAACCGCAACCGCAACTTTCGATAAAAAATTCATGAGAAATTCAAGTCAATTCGTTTTCAAACTACTATACATAAAAGCCGCAAAACGCTTCGTTTTCAAACCACTATATCCTGTTATGTAAAAAATTAGAAATTAAGCAATTTAACTGTAATTAAATTTCTCATATATGAACAAAGATTCTATACATAAAATAAAGCCGCAAAACGCTTTGTTTTCTTTTTTTGTTAGAATAAATTTACAGGAAAATGGTAACCGCACCAAAATGAATGATGGAAATAAGTATAAATACAGGAATTTCAATGGCTTCAAAATCTAATAGCCCAATCTACTTTCGTTCAATAAATTCGGAAAGAAGTGCTACATCTAATACTTTGGAAGATGATATAAGAAGAGGGATAAATCGTATTGCTTCTTTACGGGAATATCTTGATATATTACATTTATTTTGCTATGATGATGATGAAGAAGTTCCTGAGTCTGATTATGATGAAGATGACGATATGAACATACACTTGGACCATGTAGTGATTGATACAGATTCCGATAATGAAGATGACGATAACTTTGAAATAAAAATATCATTCCACTACATAATTTCAAATACTGAACCCTACTGCATCTATTGTGCAATCAATAGAAATGTTATAATTGATGATGAAGTATTAGTAAATAGGTCGTTTTTTAATTTTGATGATTTGGATGATTTTTTGGTTGAACATTTTGTAGTATGTAGTAATTGCATATAAATATTATATGAAAATTACTTCTCGTAGGACTTTTTTCTTCTTTTATTCATTCTTTTTTCTCTACTTTTTTCTTCTAGATGTATGTGTGTATATACATATAACCTTTTATTCAACTATTTTCATACCTTTTTTTCTTGGAGGGGTATATAAGGAGTAAAGCTTTTCGCTTTCGTTGATCAGTTTACTCACGTTGATTGAATCAGGCATTTTAGAAGTGGATAAAATATTGTAAAAGTAATATTGGTTTAATGTATCAAGCTCTAAAACGAGCTAAGACTAACTTAGAAACAAATATAGGCCATATGAAAAAGTTTTTATGCGATATTACATCACTACTTCATGTTGGTGGTGGTGGTGGTAGAGTAAAACTTGATAGAAGAAATGAGTCTATAGTGTGGAAAGATATAAATTCAGCATTCAAAAATCGCATTCAAACAGGTATTTTTATTAATAAAAAGTTTAAAGAAACGAGTTGGAACACTTAGTGACGCGATTGAAAAAAATATTGGGAAAGTTTAATACAATTAAAGTGAACACTTCTTTTTGCTGTGAACTTAAAAAATTAACTACTGATGGTACAGAAGTTCGAGAATATAAGTATATAACAACAGAAAATAATACAATTGATGGTGGAAGTAATTTAAAAGAACTTATTAAGAAAATACAAGGTGTATTGTTAACTAATTTAGATGAGTTTCAAGAGCGTGATAGCGGATGGGCTTTAAGTCAAATTATTAACTTAGCGGTGAACATCAACAAATATGTACCGCTTTCAGGCTCATCGTATATAGATTTGCCTCCACAAATAAAACAGAAAAAAGTTTGTGTTAATGTAAAAAAGCTCATATCCATATTACGCTAATATACTTGATTTAGATGGCACACTTTCCCGATACAAATGAAAGACATCTCCAGGTTTGAAAAAAAAATAACTTAATATACATACAATGAAAAAAAGGAGAGGTAATTTTACTGATGTACCAACAAGATTAACCAAACAAAAATTACTGCAACATATCAACTTGTTAATGCTTCAGGATAAATACGTAAATAATACTGATGACTTTGATAGCAATGATAGTGATGATGATGACGATGATGCTGAAGTTAATTATCATTTTGGTTGGTTGGATAAAGAATTTATCACGATTAGTATCATCACAGTTACCACGGCAAGGACATAAAAAGTGGATTATGCGACCGATGCCTTCATTATTTCCATACTGAAGTTAAGCTAAAGCATCACACCATGAACTGCGAGCAAATTAACTCATGTAAAATAATCTTACCGACAGAAGATGGGAAGTGGCTGTCATTTAAGAATTTTAATTATAAACAACGATGTCCATGTATAGTATATGCTGATACCGAGAGTTTCTTACACCCTATTAATGTTGCAGCTGGAAGTAGTACTAAGCGTTATCAAAAGCATGAGATACATAGCATTGGACTTTATTTTATGTGTTCTTATGATCCAACTCTCAATTTCTATCATTCATATCGAGGATCAGATTGTGGAAAATGGTTTGCCTGTGAACTCAGAAATTTAGCAACATTTCTTTGCGAAATTTCTATGGAAGAAATCACAGAGGAACTTGCCAGTAAATTAAGAAGTCAGACAGTTTGTCATATATGTGAATCCAAATTTTTAAATTCAGATGTACGTGTAATAGATCACTGCCATATGACCGGGAAGGTGCGGGGGGTGGCTCATCAAAATTGCAACATAAATTTTCAAGATAGTCGTATAATTCCAGTGGTCTTTCACAATTTGAGTGGATACGATGCTCATTTTATTATTAAAGATATTGCTATAGCTTTTGATGGTAAAGTTAATTTACTACCACTTAATAAAGAAAAATACATTGCTTTCACAAAAAAAGTAGAAGGTTTTCAAGCTACATATAAATTTATAGACTCCTTTCGATTTTTACCATCAAATCTTGAAAAACTAGCTTCTTACTGTGATGACTTCAGATTAATAAAGAGAGAATTTCCTATTAATCATCACCTTCATTCAAGAAAGGGGGTATTTCCTTACGATTACGTAGACTGGTGGGAAAAATTAAATTAGGTTCATCTTCCATCAAAATAAAATTTCTGCAATAAACTTAACGATAGCCATATCAGTGATGATGATTAAGCACATGCGCACAATATATGGCGAGTATTCAATATTCAAACAGTGGGTGAATACTCTGATCTATATTTAAGAACTGATAATCTTTTATTAGCTGAAATATTTGAAAATTTTCGTAACAGTTGTCTTCAAAGCCATCGACTAGATCCAGCTCATTACTTTACAACTCCAGGTCTAAGTTGGGACGCTATGCTGATGCACACCAAAGTGAAATTAGAGCTCATTTCATTACAGATATTGACATGCTATTATTTATTGAAAGAAGTATTAGAGGGGGTGTAACCCAATGTAGTGGGCGATATAGCAAAGCAAATAATAGATATATGGCAGATTATAACCCGCAGGATAAAATAAAATATTTGATGTACTTTGATGCGAATAATTTATATGGATGGGCAATGTCACAGTTTTTACCTACAGGAAATTTTAAGTGGATTGAAAGTGCTGATATTGAAAATACTTCCGACGATTCAGACGTTGGATACTTGTTGGAGGTTGACTTAGAGCAGTGGTACGCAAACTTTTTACCTCCCGGCACAAAATAGAAAAAAAAAAAAAGTCAAGGCACAAATAGAAAGAATGTATCTTTTATATAGAATTTTTTTAATAAAATGAAATTACATGTATATATTTTATTTAATGGGATGAGTGCGCTTGTTTTTTGTCGCAAATAAATTTTATACGTGGTTCGATTTTTGTTAAACAAACTCGCAGCTCATCATCCAACATTAGCAATCGCTCTCTCTTTTTAGATTTAATCTCTGTGAGTGCAGAGAATCCGAATTCGCACAGATATGAGGATCCAAATGGCAGCAAAGATTTGATGGCTTTTAAACTTAAATCAGGATATTGACTTTTTACGAAAATCCAAAATTCTGGCAAGTCCTTCTCAGCAAGCGCAGCTTTCAAAACTACATCATTTTTCAATTCAATGAGTTTTTCTTCTTCTGCCAAAGACAGAGACACATCATTGTGGCATATGAATGGATTTATCACCCAACCATATTGTGAAGTATCAAGCGACGGAAAATATTTGGAGAAAGATGAAGAAAGATTTTGCAATGTTTCATAGATTTGGTTCATTATTTTGCTCTGATTTTGAGAAGCATGGACACCTGGCAAAAATTCAATGTTATTTTTTTTTGTCTGTCTGATCCAAAGTTGCAGTTTTTCATCGAATGCTTTGAGTTTTCCTGTAATTGTGATCATATTTTCTTTCTCACCTTGCAGACTTAAATTAAGTAAGTTCAATTTTTCAAATAAATCGTTCAGAAAAATAACTTCCAGCCACCATATATCGCTTTCAAGAAACTCGAACTTACCACCTTCAGTAGAAAAATAGGAAATAATCTCAGTTCGCAAACTGACAACACGAGCAAGCACTTTCCCCTTCGAGAGCCATCGGACTTCTGTATGAAATAGTAAACTTTTGTGATCTGAATCCATTGCCTCACATAAAGACGTAAATATTCTTGTCCGAAGCGGATTTGACTTGATGTAGTTCACTACTTTGATTACTTCATTCATTGTTTGCAGAAGCTGAGTGGGCAGAGCTTTTGAAACTAAAACTTCTCGATGAATCATACAGTGCACAATTTTTACTTGTGGATTGCGATGCAAAACATAAGCAACAAAGCCTTTGTTCCGTCCTTGCATTGCTGGAGCTCCGTCAGTGCAGACACTAACACAGTTATCCCATTGGAGTCCTTTTGATTGAACTTTTTGATTGACCAGCTCAAAAACATCTTTTCCCGTGGTATTTTTCGTCAGCTCACTACAGAAGAAAAATTGGTTTTTAATTTTTCCTTCTCTGATGAATCGTAGAAACGCAATCAACTGAGCTTTGCTACTGATATCAGTCGATTCGTCAATTTGAAGCGCCCAAAGTTTTTCAAGTTCATCTGTATTTGCTACGAAATGCTCATGAATCTGATTGTCAACGTCCTGCGACATGTGTTGAATTCTTCGAGAAATTGTATCAGCTGACAACGGAATTTGCTTAATTTTTTCGACTGCTTGATGGTCGAACATTAATTCAACGGCAATTTCTAACGCTGGCAAAATAATCTTTTCGGCATCAGTATGTGGCTTTTTATTTTTGCATAAAAGTTGAGCAATTTTATAGCTAGAAATTTGGGCTTTTTTAGGGATCGAACAAAATACCTTAATTTGTTTTGACTGCCTTTGTAAATTAGTTCGGAGGTGGTCAAAGTACATTTTTGGTTTATTCTTCATTTCTGGATGTTTTGTTTCCAAATGTCGATGAAGCTTACTTGGTACCATTGATTCATTCGCAAGAGTTTTTGAGCAAATTAAGCAAAAAGGAAGAGAACTATCATTTTCTGATGGAATAAACCCAATTTCAATATAGTCGTCTTGATATTTGCGCTTTGCCAAACTGTTTGATTTCGCATTTGATTTTGGATTTGGATTTTGGACATTTTCATGTCCAGTTTTCTGAGTTCTTGATACAAATTTATCCATAAGGATGCCTGTATTAAAATAAATTAGTAATGGCTGTTAAGAAAAAAATATTAAATTACTTGCTTGGAATAACAACAATTTAGATCTCTACCAATTAATTAATAACCTTGGTCAAATCGAAGAAATATCTGGAATTTTTATCAGTTACTAATAATAAAAACTGAGGAACAAACTACTACTCACTTCAGATATAAACAAAATAATGAGTTCTACAAATTTCCCCACTATAAATTTTGAAATTTTTTACGAATGGCTTTATTCCAATCATAGTATTAAAAATTTCTAAGAAAAATAGCAAGGCCTACTATGGAAAATTTAAAGCAAATTTGAATTTTCCATAAAAAATTCAATTAAATAACAGTCACTTTTATCAATTATTGTTACTTCTTGACAGTGTTTTGTTTTTATTAAATAACTACAAAAAAAATATTTTAACTTCTTTTTTTTATTATATAACTAAAAAAAAATATTTTCGTACTAAATATTTTCGCATTAGCGGCACATTTTAAATTCTTTTACGGCACACTAATATGCCGCGGCACATAGTTTGCGTACCACCGACTTAGAGTATCCACATGAAATACATGATCATCATAAAGACTTACCATTTTCTCCAACGCAAATGAAACCTCCTGAATCGATGAATTCAAAACTATTGCTAACCGAATATAATAAAGATCGATACGTTATTCATTACCGCAGTCTCAAGCAATGCTTCAAAAATGGTTTGATATTAAAAAAAATACGTCGAATTTTGCAGTTCAATCAGTCACCATGGTTAAAAGAGTACATTGATTTAAACACAGCTTTTAGAACAATAGCAACGAATGAGTTTGAAAAAAATTTTTTAAGCTTATGAATAATGCTGTATTTGGCAAGACGCTGGAAAATATTCGGAACCGTGTGAATATCAAACTTCTCACTAAGTGGTATGGCCGATATGGAGTTAAAGCAATGATAGCTAAACCTAATTTTCACAGTAGAACTATATTCGATGAGAATTTAATTGCAGTTGAATTAAATAAAACACAAGTTCTTATGAATAAACCTATTTATATAGGCCAAGTTGTACTGGATATATCCAAAACATGTTTATATGAATTTCATTATGGATATATGAAGCCTGATTATAATTTATCTAGATGTATCTATACAGATACAGATTCATTAATCTATGAACTGGATGATATAGATCCATATGAAATAATGAAAAGAGATATACATATTGTTACGTGCAATAGAAAGAGACAACTGGTGACATCTACTGGCAATGTGGCAATGGAGTAGTAAACGACTTTAGGTTCGGAGAATTGATTATGGTATCTACAGGAAGGTTCAGGAATAGAATGAATAGAACAGTCAAGAAGCTTCTGGAAAATAGAACAATCGAGAATAATCTGGAGAGTTTCTAGGGTATAAATATAACAGTTGTCATAGCCAGAATAAGAGTCTTGTCTTAGACGTTGCAGTGTTAACAAGTGAAAGTAATAAACGTGCGAAAGTGTTGTAATTAGATTGCGATAATTGAAAGTACAGTATTAAGCGATAATTAAAGTTGAGCTGATAAATTGAAAGCTTGTGAATTGTTAAGATTAGAGTGAAATAAAGAACTTGTATATTAAAATATTTAATATTGTGTTTTAAATAACGAACCAAAGGCCACGCTCGCAACAATTGGTGCCAGAAGTGAAATAAATTCGCGAAATAAAGTGGTGGCAATTGACTTTAAAATTCAAAGTGTGATTAATTTTGTGAAATTGTGTTAAATTTTGAAAGTTCTTGAAAATAATTTATATTCAACTTAAAGTGAATTACTAAAGTAATGGGGCGAAAATTCGAGGAGATTCGAACTCAGGATTTGAAAGTGGAGTTAGGGAACCGGTCATTACAAACGACAGGTGCAAAGAAAGTTCTAGTTGAGCGACACAGACAAGCTTTGATAGAGGAAGGAAAGAATCCTGAAACATTTGTTTTCGAAGATAACTTGGAAGAAACCGAAGTTGAAGAAGAGCCTACGATGAAAATGGAACAGCTTTTGAGTACTTTAATGAGCAAAATGGAAGCCCGTTTTGATGAACAAACGAATTCTCTCGAGGAACAAAAGAATTCTCTCGAGGAACAAAAGAATGCTCTGGAATCCCGTTTAGATGAGCAAAAGAAATCTATGGAAGCTCGTTTTGATGAACAGAAGAATTCCAATGAGGAACAAAAGAATTCTCTCGAGGAACAAAAGAATTCTCTCGAGGAGCAAAAGAATTCTCTGGAATCCCGTTTAGATGAGCAGAAGAAATCTATGGAAACCCGTTTGGACGAGCAAAAGAATACTCTCGAGGAACAAAAGAATTCTCTCGAGGAACAGAAGAAATCTATGGAAACCCGTCTGGACGAGCAAAAGAATGCTTTTGAGGAACAAAAGAATTCTCTGCAGAATTGTCTAGAAACTTGTTTGGAGGAACAGAAGAACTTTCTGAAAGGTTCATTAGACGAACAAAATGTGAAAATTGAGGAAATCCAGCAGGAAGTGTTGGAAGTTCGACAACAAGTGTCGGGAGTACAACAAAATGTTACAGAACAGCTTGACAGTTTTAAAGCAGATCTGGAAAGAATAAGGCATCGTCAGCCTCTAAACGTACCAGCTGAAATATCTGGCGCAGGTAGAATGAAACCTCCAATATTTGATGGACAAAATTCGTGGCATATCTTCAAGAGACAATTCGAGGCAGCTTCAGAGGTAAATGGATGGAATGATGAAGACAAAGCTATAGCTCTGGTGTTAGCACTTCGAGCTCCTGCGTCAGGACTCTTACAAACTGTACCGATTGAAAATCAACATGATTACTCTTCATTAGTACAGGCGATAGAATTACGTTACGGAGATGAGCACATGCAGCAAGTATATCGCCTACAGTTGCGCAACAGGATTCAAAAGCATGGCGAATCACTACAACAATTGCAGGCTGATGTGGAAAGATTAGCGCATCTTTCATACTCCAGCGTAAATGCGGATTTCCTTAATGAAGTGGCGACGGAGGCATTTGTGAACGCTATTGCAGATCAAAATTTACAACAAGCGTTAAGGCTAGCAGGAAAGAAATCAACAGCAGAAGCACTAGCCTATGCATTAGCGTATGAGTCCGCCAGACAAGCTTCACGGAGTGCAGTACGAGTAAGAGAAATTTCAGTGGAAGAATGTACTTGTAACAGAGTGCAATCATCACAGAGCCCGCCTTCACGTGGTGTCCTTCGATGCTGGAATTGTAATAGATCAGGGCACCTTCAAAGAGACTGCAGAAAACGTCGACGAGTGGAATCACCTGAAGAAGGGAAAGAAGAATGCCAAAGATGTCGAGCCAGAGAACAAGCTATTCGTGGAGAGACTAGATATCAAGCAGCGACTAGTCGCATCAACTCTCCTGTTGAGCAGTCGGAAAACTAGTAAAAACCAACTTTGTGGGGCAGAACTTGATTGGTGGAATCGGCAGCCCCGAAGTCATCATTCAAGTAGGCCAGTTGCAGAGAAATAATAGCAGTCTTGTTATATATGGAAGTGTAGGAAAAAATGACTGCGCAGTCACTATCGATACTGGAGCTGCAAGATCAATTATTAGAACAGATCTTGTTAAGAACAAATGGCTTCATAATACCACCAAATATCTACTAAGAACAGCAACTGGAGCAGCAGCACGGGTGTTTGGAGAAATAACTTTAGATGTTCAACTAGGCGAACTACTATTTCCTCACACTTTCCTGGTTTCAGACATAATGGATGAATGCATTCTTGGAATAGATTTCATGACCACATACAAAATAAATCTGGATGTCGGAGAGCGGACTCTCAATTATGGGAACATAGAAATTCCTATGAAACTAGGAGAAGGAGCAGATCATCCTGTGAAAGTAAGGACGATGGTGTGCGAAAATATTACTCTTTCGCCATGCTCCGAGACACTAATATGGACAAAGCTTACTGATGACATCGGGACCTGCCGATTCTATCTGGTGGAGCCTAACCCCACAAAAGTCACATCGAGCATCACTGTGGGGAAGACTTTAGTGAAGGCAGAAGGTGCAACATTAATACCAGTCAGAGTGCTTAACACATCCGAAAATGAGGTACAACTAAAAGAAGGTGCTATAATAGGAAATTGTGAACCCGTTTACCAAATCGTCAATTTGGATAATGATAGTAATATCAGGGAGACAAAACCTATTCCAGCTACTACCCAACAGGTTCAGAAACTTCTTTCGTCCAGTGCCTTAAGTGAACAACAACACAACGATGCCAAAGAGGTGATCAATGAATTTTCGGAATTATTTGCAATGAGTGATGATGACTATGGTAAAACAAATCTTGTCCAGCATCGGATCGATACAGGAGATTCCAGGCCCATTCGACAGACACCACGAAGATTGCCATTAGCCAAACAACCAGAAGTTGCAGACATGATGAACTCTATGAAGAACAAGGCATAATAGAGGAATCTAACAGCCCTTGGACATCGCCGGTTGTTCTGGTTAGGAAAAAGGATGGCAGCACCCGATTCTGCGTAGACTACCGCCAACTAAATAACGTAGCTATCCATTACCAAGGATTGATGACACGTTGGACACCGTTTCCGGAGCGCAATGGTTTTCCACATTGGATTTGAAGAGTGGTTACTGGCAAGTGGAAATACATCCCGAGGACCGAGATAAAACTGCTTTCTCAGTTGGCAGTGGCTTATGGCAATTCAAAGTAATGCCATTTGGGTTATGTAATGCTCCAGTCACATTCGAACGACTAATGGAATGTGTTCTACGTGGTTTAACCTGGAAAACATGTCTTGTCTACTTGGATGACATAATAGTTATCGGAAGGACATTCAAGGAACATAAAAACAACTTACGAGACGTACTTCAAAGACTCAAAGATGCAAAATTGAAGCTCAGTGCGAGTAAATGTGCTCTATTCAAAGATGAAGTTAAATATTTAGGGCACATAGTTTCATCACAAGGAGTAAGAACCGATCCAGAGAAGATAGAAGCCGTCAAAAATTGGCCAGTTCCAAAGGACAAGCATCAATTACGAAGTTTTCTTGGTTTAGCTACCTACTACAGGCGATTCGTGAAAGGTTTTGCAGATATAGCAAGAAGCCTACATCAACTTACAGAAAAGGGAAGGCCGTTCATATGGTCGGATAAATGCAACGAAAGTTTTGAAAATTTGAAGTAACAGCTCTGTGAAGCTCCAGTACTTCACTATCCAAAGCTGGGAAAAATATTTATATTAGATACGGATGCCAGCAATGAAGGTATTGGTGCAGTGCTTTCGCAGGAGGAGAATGGTCAAGAAGTTCCAGTAGCTTACTATAGCAAAGCACTTTCAAAGCCAGAGAAAAATTATTGTGCTACAAGAAAAGAGCTACTTGCTATTGTAAGTTCAACAAAACATTTTCATAAATATCTCTACGGGCAGAAATTCATCCTTCGCACCGACCGTGCAGCGCTTAAATGGCTTCTGCAGTTTAAGAACCCTGAGGGACAAGTCGCGAGATGGATAGAGTGACTCCAGGCTTATGATCTTGAGATCCAACACCGAAGAGGTCGTATCCATGGAAATGCAGACGCCCTTTCACGACGTCCATGCAAACTTGAATGCAAACATTGCGCACGGGTGGAAGAAAAAGAAACAACAGCAACTATACAGTTGGTAACCGTGGAACCATCTACAGGTTGGGACAACGAGAAGATCCGGACATTTCACCTATTCTCGCTTGGAAAGAAGATATGGAAAGACCAGACTGGAAGGATATTTCGGAACGGAGTGAGAAGCTGAAAAGATACTGGGCTAAATGGAACTCTCTTCATGTTGAATGTGGTATATTAAAACGCAAATGAGAAGCACCTAACGGCGAATATTTCCGAACGCAGATAGTCGTGCCAGCATCAAACGTCAAAGATGTTCTAGAAGAAATGCACGGTGGAACCTCTGGAGGACATTTGGGAGTGAAAAAAACCATTTCCAAAATACGAGAAAGGTTTTATTGGCTACATATGCGAGAAGATGTGGAGGAGTGGTGCCGCAGATGTACTGTCTGTGCTGCTTGCAAAGGGCCGCAACACAGAAGCAGAGGAGAAATGCATAAGTATAACGTCGGAGCCCCCTTTGAAAGGATAGCTGTAGACATCGCTGGACCTTTTCCTGAAACGGATGGCGGTAACCGTTATATTTTAGTTGCCATTGACTATTTCAGTAAATGGCCTGAAGCTTATGCAATCCCTAATCAAGAGGCAACCACAGTTGCGGAACAAATAATAACGAATTGGGTCAGTAGGTTTGGAGTGCCTCACGAACTTAATTCGGCCCAAGGACGGAACTTCGAATCGCGGACTTTCCAGGAGATGTGTAAAATGTTGGGAATAAGAAAAACTAGAACAACTCCTCTACATCCACAATCTGATGGCATGGTAGAGCGCTTCAACAGAACATTGATCGAGCATCTAAAGAAAGTAGTTGACTATCATCAACGCGATTGGGATCGACACGTTCCTATATTCCTAATGGCTTATAGATCAGCTATTCATAGTACTACCGGACAAACCCCAGCTAGAGTCATATTCGGAAGAGAGATGCGTTTACCTAGCGACCTCAATTCGGTACCCCCAGAGGTGAACAAAAGTTACCAGAAGACTACGTATCGGAGCTCAAACAACAATTAGCTGATGTGTACGAGGCCACGAGGACGAAATTAGCAACAAATACTGATCGGATGAAGACCCGCTAAGACCTACGTGCTAATTCCGCAGGATTTAATGAAGGTGATCTTGTTTGGCTCTACAATCCGAGACGACGTAAAGGACGTTCGCCAAAATTGCAACAACACTGGGAAGGACCGTATTCAGTAGTAACTAGAATTAATGACGTGGTATACAGGATTCAGCGTGGCACAAGAGGCAAGCATAAAATTGTTCATTTGGACCGCTTGTGTCAATACTACGAGCATCAAGACCGTGGACCACCTGTTGTTCGGGACGAACAAACTTAAGAAGGGGGCAGTGTTACGTGCAATAGAAAGAGACAACTGGTGACATCTACTGGCAATGTGGCAATGGAGAAGTAAACGACTTTAGGTTCGGAGAATTGATTACGGTATCTACAGGAAGGTTCAGGAATAGAATGAATAGAACAGTCAAGAAGCTTCTGGAAAATAGAACAATCGAGAATAATCTGGAGAGTTTCTAGGGTATAAATATAACAGTTGTCATATCCAGAATAAGAGTCTTGTCTTAGACGTTGCAGTGTTAACAAGTGAAAGTAATAAACGTGCGAAAGTGTTGTAATTGGATTGCGATAATTGAAAGTACAGTATTAAGCGATAATTAAAGTTGAGTTGATAAATTGAAAGTTTGTGAATTGTTAAGATTAGAGTGAAATAAAGAACTTGTATATTAAAATATTTAATATTGTGTTTTAAATAACGAACCAAAGGCCACGCTCGCAACAATATGTTTGATACAAGTGATTATTCTGTAAACAACATTTATGATCTACCACGTCGTAATAAGAAAGTTCCAGGCTTGATGAAGGATGAATTGAATGGTCGTGTCATGACTGAGTTTATTGGTTTGAGAGCTAAGATGTATAGTTTACGAGTCGATGGTAAAGATTATTTAAATAAAGCTAAAGGAATTAAAAGTTATGTTTCTAAAAAATCAGTTTTGTTATGGAACTATGATGAGGGATTTGCTTGGGACGTAAAGTCCCGACTGCCAGCATGAGCTGACAGATCACTTGACGGATAGCGTTGACTGCAGGGCGGCACGCTAGTTCGCCTTAACTATTGGCGGAGAGTGTGGGGGGGTTCCACAAAAGACTTGCCGCTGCCGTCAGCCATAATAAAAAAAAAAACTCGTGCCTACCTAACACAAAAAGCCGGCACACATTCGGTCCTGAAGGGACCCTTACGTCACTTACCTTTTCACAAACGAAGGCGCAGATGTTTCGGCCTTACTGCATGCCCCAACCACCCATTTGACACTGAGGGCAGATAGTTTACAGTGTCCCTATTTGACCTGTAAAAGAGAGGAGAGAGAGACTAGGTGAGCCTAGACGACCTTCATTTCATGTGCGAGGGGTCCGGGATGTGAAGGAAGAATTAAAACGTTCAGCTTCTCAATTTTACGTTATAATTTCGGAGTATTACAAGAGAAAACACGATAACTTAAATATCATTACTTTAGAAGTAGACAATATTGTTACGTGCAATATAAAGAGACAACTACTGACATCTACTGGCAATGTGGCAATGGAGAAGTAAACGACTTTAGGTTCGGAGAATTGATTATGGTATCTACAGGAAGGTTCAGGAATAGAATGAATAGAACAGTCAAGAAGCTTCTGGAAAATAGAACACTCGAGAATAATCTGGAGAGTTTCTAGGGTATAAATATAACAGTTGTCATAGCCAGAATAAGAGTCTTGTCTTAGACGTTGCAGTGTTAACAAGTGAAAGTAATAAACGTGCGAAAGTGTTGTAATTAGATTGCGATAATTGAAAGTACAGTATTAGGCGATAATTAAAGTGTAGTTGATTAATTGAAAGTTTGTGAATTGTTAAGATTAGAGTTAAATAAAGAACTTGTATATTAAATATTTAATATTGTGTTTTAAATAACGAACCAAGAGCCACGCTCGCAACAACTGGTGTCAGAAGTGAAATAAATTCGCGAAATAAAGTGGTGGCAATTGACTTTAAAATTCAAAGTGTGATTAATTTTGTGAAATTGTGTTAAATTTTGAAAGTTCTTGAAAATAATTTATATTCAATTTAAAGTGAATTACTAAAGTAATGGGGCGAAAATTCGAGGAGCTTCGAACGCAGGATTTGAAAGTGGAGTTAGGGAACCGGTCATTACAAACGACAGGTGCAAAGAATGTTCTAGTCGAGCGACTCAGACAAGCTTTGATAGAGGAAGGAAAGCATCCTGAAACATTTGTTTTCGAAGATAACTTGGAAGAAACCGAAGTTGAAGAAGAGCCTTCAATGAAAATGGAACAGCTTTTGAGTGCTTTAATGAGCAAAATGGAAGCTCGTTTTGATGAACAGAAAAATTCCTATGAGGAACAAAAGAATTCTCTGGAATCCCGTTTAGATGAGCAGAAGAAATCTATGGAAACCCGTCGAGACGAACAAAAGAATTCTCTGTAGAATTGTCTAGAAACTTGTTTGGAGGAACAGAAGAACTTTCTGAAAGGTTCATTAGACGAACAAAATGTGAAAATTGAAGAAATCCAGCAGGAAGTGTTGGAAGTTCGACAACAAGTATCGGGAGTACAGCAAAATGTTACGTAACAGCTTGACGGTTTTAAAGCAGATCTGGAAAGAATAAGGCATCGTCAGCCTCTAAACGTAGCAGCTGAAATATCTGGCGCAGGTAGAATGAAACCTCCAATATTTGATGGACAAAATTCGTGGCATATCTTCAAGAGACAATTCGAGGCAGCTTCAGAGGTAAATGGATGGAATGATGAAGACAAAGCTATAGCTCTGGTGTTAGCACTTCGAGCTCCTGCGTCAGAACTCTTACAAACTGTACCGATTGAAAATCAACGTGATTACTCTTCATTAGTACAGTACAGTACTCTTCATTAGTACAGTATCGCCTACAGTTGCGCAACAGGATTCAAAAGCATGGCGAATCACTACAACAATTGCAGGCTGATGTGGAAAGATTAGCGCAACTTTCAAACTCCAGCGTAAATGCGGATTTCCTTAATGAAGTGGCTACGGAGGCATTTGTGAACGCTATTGTAGATCAAAATTTACAACAAGCGTTAAGGCTAGCAGGAAAGAAATCAACAGCAGAAGCACTAGCCTATGCATTAGCGTATGAATCCGCCCGACAAGCTTCACGGAGTGCAGTACGAGTAAGAGAAATTTCAGTGGAAGAATGTACTTGTAACAGAGTGCAATCATCACAGAGCCCGCCTTCACGTGGTGTCCTTCGATGCTGGAATTGTAATAGATCAGGGCACCTTCAAAGAGCCTGCAGAAAACGTCGACGAGTGGAATCACCTGAAGAAGGAAAGAAGAATGCCAAAGATGTCGAGCCAGGGAACAAGCTATTCATGGAGAGACTAGATATCAAGCAGCGACTAGTCGCTTCAGCTCTCCTGTTGAGCAGTCGGAAAACTAGTAAAAACCAACTTTGTGGGGCAGAAGTTGGTTAGTGGAATCGGCAGCCCCGAAGTCATCATTCAAGTAGGCCAGTTGCAGAGAAATAATAGCAGTCTTGTTATATATGGAAGTGTAGGAAAAAATGACTGCGCAGTCACTATCGATACTGGAGCTGCAAGATCAATTATTAGAACAGATCTTGTTAAGAACAAATGGCTTCATAATACCACCAAATATCTACTAAGAACAGCAACTGGAGCAGCAGCACGGGTGTTTGGAGAAATAACTTTAGATGTTCAACTAGGCGAACTACTATTTCCTCACACTTTCCTGGTTTCAGACATAATGGATGAATGCATTCTTGGAATAGATTTCATGACCACATACAAAATAAATCTGGATGTCGGAGAGCGGACTCTCAATTATGGGAACATAGAAATTCCTATGAAACTAGGAGAAGGAGCAGATCATCCTGTGAAAGTAAGGACGATGGTCTGCGAAAATATAACTCTTTCGCCGTGCTCCGAGACACTAATATGGACAAAGCTTACTGATGACATCGGGACCTGCCGATTCTATCTGGTGGAGCCTAACCCCACAAAAGTCACATCGAGCATCATTGTGGGGAAGACTTTAGTGAAGGCAGAAGGTGCAACATTAATACCAGTCAGAGTGCTTAACACATCCGAAAATGAGGTACAACTAAAAGAAGGTGCTATAATTGGAAATTGTGAACCCGTTTACCAAATCGTCAATTTGGGTAATGGTAGTAATGTCGAGGAGACAAAAACTATACCAGCTACTACCCAACAGGTTCAGAAACTTCTTTCGTCCAGTGCCTTAAGTAAACAACAACACAACGATGCCAAAGAGGTGATCGATGAATTTTCGGAAGTATTTGCAATGAATGATGATGACTATGGTAAAACAAATCTTGTCCAGCATCGGATCGATACAGGAGAGTCCAGGCCCATTCGACAGACACCACGAAGATTGCCATTAGCCAAACAACCAGAAGTTGCAGACATGATGAACTCTATGAAGAAACAAGGCATAATAGAGGAATCTAACAGCCCTTGGACATCGCCGGTTGTCCTGGTTAGGAAAAAGGATGTCAGCACCCGATTCTGTGTAGATTACCGCCAACTAAATAACGTGACGAGAAAAGATAGCTATCCATTACCAAGGATTGATGACACGTTGGATACCCTTTCCGGAGCGCAATGGTTTTCCACGCTGGATTTAAAGAGTGGTTACTGGCAAGTGGAAATACATCCCGAGGACCGAGATAAAACTGCTTTCTCAGTTGGCAGTGGCTTATGGCAATTCAAAGTAATGCCATTTGGGTTATGTAATGCTCCAGCCACATTCGAACGACTAATGGAATGTGTTCTACGTGGTTTAACCTGGAAAACATGTCTTGTCTACTTGGATGACATAATAGTTATCGGAAGGACATTCAAGGAACATAAAAACAACTTACGAGACGTACTTCAAAGACTCAAAGATGCAAAATTGAAGCTCAGTGCGAGTAAATGTGTTCTATTCAAAGATGAAGTTAAATATTTAGGGCACATAGTTTCATCACAGGGAGTAAGAACCGATCCAGAGAAGATAGAAGCCGTCAAAAATTGGCCAGTTCCAAAGGACAAGCATCAATTACGGAGTTTTCTTGGTTTAGCTACCTACTACAGGCGATTCGTGAAAGGTTTTGCAGATATAGCAAGAAGCCTACATCAACTTACAGAAAAGGGAAGGCCGTTCATATGGTCGGATAAATGCAACGAAAGTTTTGAAAATTTGAAGCAACAGCTCTGTGAAGCTCCAGTACTTCACTATCCAAAGCTGGGAAAAACATTTATATTAGATACGGATGCCAGCAATGAAGGTATTGGTGCAGTGCTTTCGCAGGAGGAGAATGGTCAAGAAGTTCCAGTAGCTTACTATAGCAAAGCACTTTCAAAGCCAGAGAAAAATTATTGTGCTACAAGAAAAGAGCTACTTGCTATTGTAAGTTCAACAAAACATTTTCATAAATATCTCTACGGGCAGAAATTCATCCTTCGCACCGACCATGCAGCGCTTAAATGGCTTCTGCAGTTTAAGAACCCTGAGGGACAAGTCGCGAGATGGATAGAGCGACTCCAGGCTTATGATCTTGAGATCCAACACCGAAGAGGTCGTATCCATGGAAATGCAGACGCCCTTTCACGACGTCCATGCAAACTTGAATGCAAACATTGCGCACGGGTGGAAGAAAAAGAAACAACAGCAACTATACAGTTGGTAACCGTGGAACCATCTACAGGTTGGGACAACGAGGACCTGAGAACAGCACAACGAGAAGATCCGGACATTTCACCTATTCTCGCTTGGAAAGAAGATATGGAAAGACCAGACTGGAAGGATATTTTGGAACGGAGTAAGAAGCTGAAAAGTTACTGGGCTCAATGGAACTCTCTTCATGTTGAATGTGGTATATTAAAACGCAAATGGGAAGCACCTAACGGCGAATATTTCCGAACGCAGATAGTCGTGCCAGCATCAAGCGTCAAAGATGTTCTAGAAAAAATGCACGGTGGAACCTCTGGAGGACATTTGGCAGTGAACAAAACAATTTCCAAAATACGGGAGAGGTTTTATTGGCTACATATGCGAGAAGATGTGGAGTAGTGGTGCCGCAGATGCACTGTCTGCGCTGCTTGCAAAGGACCGCAACACAGAAGCAGAGGTGAAATGCATAAGTATAATGTCGGAGCCCCCTTTGAAAGGATAGCTGTAGACATCGCTGGACCTTTTCCTGAAGCGGATGGCGGTAACCGTTATATTTTAGTTGCCATTGACTATTTCAGTAAATGGCCTGAAGCTTATGCAATCCCTAATCAAGAGGCAGCCACAGTTGCGGAACAAATAATAACGAATTGGGTCAGTAGGTTTGGAGTGCCTCACGAACTTCATTCGGACCAAGGCGGAACTTCGAATCGCGGACTTTCCAGGAGATGTGTAAAATGTTGGGAATAAGAAAAACTAGAACAACTCCTCTACATCCACAATCTGATGGCATGGTAGAGCGCTTCAACAGAACATTGATCGAGCATCTAAAGAAAGTAGTTGACTATCATCAACGCGATTGGGTTCGACACATTCCTATATTCCTAATGGCTTATAGATCAGCTATTCATAGTACTACCGGACAAACCCCAGCTAAAGTCATATTCGGAAGAGAGATGCGTTTACCTAGCGACCTCAAATTCGGTACCCCCAGAGGTGAACAAAAGTTACCAGAAGACTACGTATCGGAGCTCAAACAACAATTAGCTGATGTGCACGAGGCCACGAGGACGAAATTAGCAACAAATACTGATCGGATGAAGACCCGCTATGACCTACGTGCTAATTCCGCAGGATTTAATGAAGGTGATCTTGTTTGGCTCTACAATCCGAGACGACGTAAGGGACGTTCTCCAAAATTGCAACAACACTGGGAAGGACCGTATTCAGTAGTAACTAGAATTAATGACGTGGTATACAGGATTCAGCGTGGCACAAGAGGCAAGCATAAAATTGTTCATTTGGACCGCTTGTGTCAATACTACGAGCATCAACACCGTGGACCACCTGTTGTTCGGGACGAACAAACTTAAGAAGGGGGCAGTGTTACGTGCAATAGAAAGAGACAACTGGTGACATCTACTGGCAATGTGGCAATGGAGAAGTAAACGACTTTAGGTTCGGAGAATTGATTACGGTATCTACAGGAAGGTTCAGGAATAGAATGAATAGAACAGTCAAGAAGCTTCTGGAAAATAGAACAATCGAGAATAATCTGGAGAGTTTCTAGGGTATAAATATAACAGTTGTCATAGCCAGAATAAGAGTCTTGTCTTATACGTTGCAGTGTTAACAAGTGAAAGTAATAAACGTGCGAAAGTGTTGTAATTGGATTGCGATAATTGAAAGTACAGTATTAAGCGATAATTAAAGTTGAGTAGATAAATTGAAAGTTTGTGAATTGTTAAGATTAGAGTTAAATAAAGAACTTGTATATTAAATATTTAATATTGTGTTTTAAATAACGAACCAAGAGCCACGCTCGCAACAATATTAATTAAACTATGAGCTTTGCGACCAAAACCCTTAATAGGAAAATATAAAAAGGAAAAATCTAAGTAACATATCGTAATATCACCAAGTTAATACTTTCTATCTTAAACAACTGCTTCATTCATTACATAATTATAAGTCATCGCCTATTTTGCATTGATTTCCTGCATGTCTACTTACTGTAGACAAATGTATTCAAGTCATGACCGAAGATTGAAAATAAGATTTTAAATAAAGAAATCTTAACACCAAGTTATTTATATATAAAATTCTTTAAAAGATAAGTTTAAAGGGGTAACTAGGAATGACACCTCTATGTAACCGCGCGTTTTCAAAGTCTTACGAAAATTGAAGGATTTGAATAATTAAGATAGATGCTTATATCTATATATATATATACCATATTATTTTACACTTAATCTCTAAATAATTTCCTTTGAAAACTTTATCTCTAAATAATTTCCTTTGAAAACTTTACTTTGCAATAATTTAGCGATTCAAGATTGTTAGTTCACTCATAGTTCATACCTACTATGTATATGCATATCTTGCAGTTCAAAACTATGCGCTTAAATCTAACTAGAAAAATAAGATCAGGACTCCAAACTACATAGGTAGATAAGTGTACTTATGAAGATATACATATATATATGCAATTATAGTTTTAAATTTAAAATATATAAACATCTAAAAAAATTATCAATACGAAAAGGTTCTGCAGTACGAGTCTCTGCAGAAGCCAAAGTGTATGTATGTACGTCAAAAAGAAAAGTGCCATATATTAAAATTACTCACATTTAACAATCCTCGGCATGGTGAAGCGCTTCAGCATCGCCTCCTAGATAAAAGTTAAACTGGAATTGGATAATTCGACTTGCATGCTCTATCACAAGAACACTTTCTGTTGGGTGGTACTAAGGTTGATGTCACTTGTTACACAAATTCTTATATAAAAAAACATATCCTCGGTATTCAAATTGATCCTGGTTAAATTATTTAATTTTAAGATAAAGGCGCTTACTACTCAACACAATGATCAGCAATAGGGTAAAGGTGATTCACCTGCACTCCTTCTACGTCAGTAGATTGGTGTTTTTTTTTTTTTTTTCAGATCACGTACTCGTATCTTTTCGAAATTATTTCATCCCTAATTTGGAAATATCTAACTAGATATAATATTTTCTTTGTGTTTAGTTAACGCTAGAGCTCCAGCTTACATCCACTCATCAATAGTTTACTTGGAAATGAATTTGCTTTGCGACATATCGCCAGGAAACTGACAGCTTGAGCCCTTATTATTGCCCTGAACAAAATCGTTAACTTCAGGTGTCATTCTAAATTGGTGTTTTCCTTTTTAGGAATTACAGTTTTGTTGCTTCTGTTATTTCCACGCCGGGGGTCTAAGCAAACATAGCTCGAATTATAGTTGACTTTCGCCACGGGATATAAATTACCTAAGTGCGCCAACAAAACTTTGTTATTTTACGAACGCTGATTGTTATCAACCCAAGGATAATTCCTCTTATAGGAGTAAAATTCCGCATTACAGTTATCGCAGAGACATATATAAAGAAATTTGTCGGCTCAACCCTTTTCCGTTGTTTTGTAATTTGAGAACATGTGTAGAACATCGATTTCTCCGAGTCTTTTCGAGCCTTCTCTTGTACAGTTACAAAACGAGTCCACGGACCTTTTTTGGTATTCACAATGCTCTGGCTCAAAGAATGTCACAATAGTACAAATCAGAGTCTCAAGGGACCCCCTTTTCCTTCTACACTGCCCTCAGTTTCTCTACTTAAAGTACATTTCGCAGTCAAATTTTTCTCATTGCTTTTGCGAAACAGTACACTCATTTCCTTGTGCACGAAATATTTTGTAAAATTATCACTTCATAAGATTCCTGATAGTAATGGAATTCTAATTAAAACCAAGTTATTTGTCCTGTTCTCGTTATGAAGTAGAACCAATGCAGTTTCTTCTTTTTCTGTTTTCCTTCTTATTTATCCGGTACTTTCTGGAAATTTCTAAGGATTTTTATTTATTGGATGAGACACTACCAAGATTTATCGAGATTATTACCTTTTTGGGCCAGATGTCGTTGAGGATTTTTGATAATCGAATTTTTCTAGGACTTCTCCCATGCACGCACTTTCGAGAAATAAGACAGATTGATTGCCTTCTTCTTACATGTCTTTTCTGCCGTCAACATGTCACCTCGAGCTACAGGAAACGGACTTCTCTCGGTCGGGGTGCGTTTAAGTTTTATGCTGACAGCAGCCGGCTTACACGCTTCAGTCTTCATGTAGCATATTGCTATATGCAATACGCTACGACCATAACAGGGCAGAGTGGTCTGCGCCACCCATAGTTCAATAATTCGTGGTTAGTACAGATGTCGTCGCAGACGTTCCAGTGTTTTCCCTATACCTCCGTGTGAAGCTAGTGGGGGATCATGAGCCCTTGAAATGACGTCGGTGACAAGCCCTCGTGGAATCCAAAGCTTCCAAGCTTCTTCTTCCTGAATCGGATCGCCTGTTCTCGGAACAATCCGAATGTAAACGAAGCCATCCCTGATACAAAGATCTCCAACGAGTTGAAATATGGCGAACTAAGGTCAACTTCTGGGCCAGGATCTTCATTTGTGGTCAGGCTGTCACAATGAATGCGTGACAGCGCATCAGGGACGACGTTAAGGCTTCCTTTTCCGTGGTCAATAGTGAAGTCGAAGACCTGAAGCTTCAAACTCCACCGAGCGGTAGACTTGCCGAGGTCCTTTTGAGACATCAGCCATTTCAAGCTCGCATGATCAGTCACTATCTTAAACGGCATAATTTCTATGAAGGGCCGGAACTTCTGTACCCTCAAGATTGCAGCTTGGCATTCCTGCTCTGTGACGGTATAATTTCTTTGTGCTGAATTCAACTTTTTCGAGACGTAGGCTATTGGTTTCTCGTGGCCATCGGCATCTAGTTGAAGCAGCACTCCTCCAATACCTTGCTGGCTCGCATCGCACTGGATAACGAATGGTTTGGTGAAGTCTGGGCTCACTAGCAACGGAGCAGAAGTGAGTTTTTGCTTTAAAAGATCAAGAGACGTCTGGGCTTCAGGTGTGCATTTGAACTGACTAGGGTTTTTCAAGGTGTCTGTAATGGAAGCAGTTAAGTCAGCATAGTTCGGGATGAACCGTCAATACCATCCCGCTATACCTAGTAGGCGTTGGGCCTGCCGAACAGTTTTAGGTGACGGATAGTCAACTATAGCTGAAATTTTGTCAGGGTCAGTTCTCATACCTCCTTTTCCGACAATCAAACCCAAGTTCTTGGTCTCCTTGATGCAAAACTTGCTCTTCTCGACGTTGATAGTGAGGCCGGCCTTCTCAAACAATCCACTACACGTGCTAGCAGCGTAAGATGAGTGTCGAAGTCTGATGACAGAATTAATAAACCGTCTAGATAGACGAGAACGTTCTCACGAAGATCGAAAGGAATGACTTTATTCATGAGGCGGCACATCGTATATGGAGCGTTGCATAGGCCGAATGGCATCACTGTGTACTGATAGAGAGGATGTCCAGGTACTTTAAAAGCGGTCTTCTCTCTGGAATCAGTGTCTAGTGGGATCTGCCAGAATGCGTCTTTCAGGTCCAGGCTCGTTATGTAGTTTGCCGGAGGAAGTCGACTCAGAAGTGCGTCTATCTGCGGAAGCGGATAGGCATCCTTCTTCGTAACAGAGTTGACTTTCCTGGCGTCAAAACAAAGCCGGACCTTTCCAGGCTTCCTTACCAGAACAACTGGAGAGCTCCAAGGACTCTGGCTCTCCTCTATCACACCCAGCGATAGCATTCGTCCTAATTCAGCATCCATAAAACTTTGTACTGCCGGCGATATCGGATAAAAGCGCTGTTTTATCGGAGTTGCGTCATTCGTTTCAATCCTGTGAGTGACCAGTGATGTTTTTCTCGCGAAAGAGGGGAAAAGCTGTTTGGTGGCTTCTAAGCGTTGTTGATCAAGACTAGAAGAAATATGGTAGTCGGTGTCATAGGTAGCTATTACACTTGGATGCACTTCTGCGATTATACCCAGGACATCTGGAGCCAACCCAAATAGACGCCAGAAGTCTATTCCTAGATATAGTGCCTGTGTGAGCCCAGGAACCACGTAAAAACCTACGTTTTGGGTCTTATCACGGAAAGTGACATCCAAGTTCACATGACCATGCACAGTCGTCATGGCACCATTTGCTACTTGGACCTGTGTCCGATACTTCTTCCATTCGACATCTGCTTCTGCAAGCTTCTCTAGAGCTCCCTGACCTAGAATACTGACAGTGGCACCACTATCAAGTAGTCCAGGCTCAGTTCGCCCGAGCAGCTTTACTTCGGGGTACGGTCCAATATCGTCTGGCATCGACACGGAAATCTGTGCCAGTTTTTTTCTCTCTAGTCTCATCCGTCGGCAGTATTCCCGCCAACGAACGGTAGATCTTTTCTTTTTCGGTCTCATATCCAAGTCAGGAAACATTATTTCGGCTAACTCCGCTACTGAGGAGAAGATTCGGTCTCTTGCTGCGTTGTATTTCTGCATACCCGTATGATACGGCGTCAGCGGATGTAAAACTGGCTCACGCCCACTCGTCATAACAGAGCTTGGTTGCTGTTTTAAAACGGAAAGAACAGGAGGCCTAATCTCCTGCTTAGTAACTTTGTCAGCTAAAGGTCCTGTAGGTGTTATCGGGACATCGAAAATTGAAGACTCTTCCAAAGAAGTGTCTAATAATGTCCCCAGAAGTGGAAATGGGAGCTTGAAGATCTGCGGAGAAGTCTATCAAGTTCTCCGTCTCTATCCTTGTAGTGTTCGTACTATCAGGTGTTTTACTGATATCATCTGAATCACTGAATGATATCAGGGGACATTGCAAGGATTCGGCATTGTGGTCTGCTAATGGAGCGGACCTTCCTCCTTGTTCGAGGCTTGAACTGGAGGGTTCGTTGCAGTTGCTGCTTGTGATGTTAACGTTGGTCGGAAAGAGGTGTTGGTATTCCCGACCTGTCTCAAGTTTTTCTGTCTACAATAGCGACAATCAGACTTGAAAACGTTTTTGCGTCCGCATCCATAGTAGAACACAACTTGTCTCTCTTGCCTGCAGTCTTGATAAAAGTGACCGGACTGGTCACAATTCCAGCATACAATAGTGTGTTTGGCCGAAATGCTCGACACGTCACCTAGGCTGTTGTCACTGCCTGTTGCTACTCCCAGTTCAGGGTCCAAGGTCTGAAAGTTGTCTACTTCGTGCACCCGTTGGTTCCGGTAAGGGTTCCAACTACCAGCTGTCGCAATTCGTATCTGCGTAGCTTGGATACGAGTAACAAGCGATCTCAGCTGTACTATCGTATCGGTGGGATGCAGGCATATTTTTTCCTGAATCTCAGGCAACAAGTTCGATTTGACAATCGCGATTCATCAGTAGAAGAGGAAATTGCAAAAACATCTACTGCGATAATGCGACAAACTTTGTCGGGGCCAGCAATCAACTAAGAGAATTGGAAAGAGTGATATACAGTAAGGAGTCACAAGAAAAAATCACAAGGTTCAGTACATCAAAAAGCGCAGACTTTCACTTCATTCCTCCAAGGGCGCCACACTTCGGCGGCTTGTGGGAGGCAGCCGTCAAATCTGCCAAGCATCTGTTCCAGAAGAGTGTATCTGCAGCATCGCTTACATACGAGGAGCTGGAAACTGTAATGACAGAAATAGAAGCCATATTAAACTCCTGCCCACTAACACCAATGTCATCGGACCCAAATGACATCTCCGCATTGACCCCAGGGCATTTCTTAATTGGGGAGCCGTTAACAAGCATAGTAGATCCTCATGCTGGCCCGGCAAAGGGGAGCTTACTTCAACGATGGAAACTGGTCTCTCATTTGAAGAATAATTTTTGGCAACGATGGTCAAGAGAATACTTGAGCGAGCTTCAGCACCGCTATAAGTGGAAACAACGGTGCAACAACGTACAGCCTGGCACAATGGTGGTGGTAAAAGATGAAAATCTTCCCGCATTAAATTGGCCACTAGGAAGAATAGTCCAAGCCATCAAAGGCGATGACGGACTGATCAGAGTGGCAGACGTTAAAACTGCTTCTGGAGTATTCAGGAGACCGATTCACAAACTTGCTCCGTTACCAATAGAGCAGGAAGAGGCCTGTTATTCCTCACAAATTGACAACTTATCAGCAGCTAAAAAGGAGCATCCACGAGAACAAGCGAATAAGATTGGCCATTCCGAATCCTCCAGCAACAGCGAAGAAATAGGGCCAACCGAAACTCATGAAGAGATTCCGTCTAAAAAATCTCGTCCGTCAACTTCCGCTGCGAGCTTATTTTTTCTCACATGCCTAGTCATGCCGATACTAGGGAGCTGTCAACTAGAAGTAACACCTTTTAAGAATCAGCCCGGCATCTATTTTGAAGGTATGGGCTCGACCCACTTAATCTCTAATGAATGGAATTTGGTCATATACTATGAAATGAAGTCATATTGGCAGGAATTTGCTACGATAAAAAACGGCACTGCCATCTTAAATCACGTCTGCAAGGCTATGATCGAGCATCAGGTATGTTCACAGACTTGCTCACAATTCCATGGAATACTGAAAGAGATGGAAAAGAACAACGAATTGCTACTATATCATATACCTACACGTGCCAAAAGAGCGCCGCTCGATATAGTTGGTAATTTGGCCAGTTCTTTGTTCGGAGTATTAGATTCTCGCTACGCTGAAAAGATGAGGCAAATCATAAGCAATATTGAAGGAAATCAACAACATTTGCTGGAATTATTAAAGAATCAGACCTCCATCATCGACTCAACGGCCAATATCATAAAAAGGTCAAACGGAAGAACGGAGAATCAATTACGGGATTTTGAAGGACACATTAATCAGACGATGGAGCAGATGAACGGTATGCAGCAAGAACTTCGCGATCAAAGAGCAGCAGAAACCTTCAATACACTATCCATCAGATTAACCTTAATGACGTCAAATTATCAAAGAATGCAGTCTATGTTGTTGGATGTAATCATAGACACACACAACGGCAAACTGAACCCACTTTTATTGTCACCACAACAGCTCAAGGCTCAGTGTACACTTATCAAGGAGAATCTGCCGTCAACATTACGTCTACCAGCAGGCCAGAATGACTTGATAGAGCTATACAACCTCATGACAGTGCAAGGAAGAATAGGACCAGCTCAAATAATATTCCGACTCAAGTTACCCTTGTTCACTTATGAACCATTCGAATTGATAAGGATCATCCCAGTACCGGTGTTGACGAACGACACATTTTTGGTGATAGAACCTTCATCACGATTCTTGATAATAAGTTTACATCGAGATCAATTCTATCCACTTTCGGACAATGAGATGTCAGCGTGCTCCACAATTGGACATGCAACTCACATGTGCAAACAACATCATCCGCTATATAGGGTTGATTCTGGTATGAGCGCTTGTGAAATTGGATACCTCACTAACTCTCCGTCGCCCACCACGTGTAAAATAACAAGGACTGACAAGGTTCCCAGATGGATTCAGCTCATAAATCCAAACCATTGGATTTATGTGATGAAAGGAGAAACAACAGTCAATCTAATATGTGGCCATTCAGTTTCCCAAAGGTCATTATCAGGATCCGGCATACTCAATATTAGTAATGGTTGTGCCATTAAGGACGAGGCAACTACAATACAAGCCCACAGTCTTTATCCGACCTCTATGAGAAGCGCTTTCATGCCATCACAGAATCTAACTGAAATGCTTCCTCCGCTTGAAGTCACAAAATTACTTCACAAGCCAATGTCATCCTACAACGTCTCCCACGATTTGTTAGAGCTGAAGCAAAGGTTACAAGATCTTCAGGTTGAAGAAGGAAGTCCTATGACGCTTCTGCATCAAACCGTTCACCACTTCAGCGTTGGTTATACGAGCCTTCTCCTCGCTATGGGCAGTCTGGCTTTTTTCACAATAAGAAGATTCATCAAATGCCGTGAAGACCGAAGGACAACACCCCCCGTAGCCGCAACCCAGAAGGACGCCGCCGAACTTTAGCCTGAGCCGCGAAACGGAAGAACTGGTTGAACTCAACGTTCAACTCGGGGGAAGAAGTTGAATTCTACCCTAGCATTACAATTAATTAATTAGGATTTTAGCATTAAATTCCAAATCACAAGTTGCATGAAAAATAAAATTTCATAATCAGCACGAATATTCAGTCACAAAGAACGCATTCCTACAGTATCATAAACAAATCGTATCAGATTACGTTCCCATAGAAATAACCCCCCATGAAATATTTATCGCAGCTTGTAATTTGGAATTTATCGCAGCAACATTGTATCGTCATGCCGCGGAATTAAAGCCGACGATGCAATTCTTTATCTTCACTCTTCAAGTGAGAATGAATTGTTATGTTTAAGTTTTGTATTTTTTTGTCTTGCATGTTATCGACTTCATCAAAGTAAGCAAATTTGTCTTTATAAATTTAGTGTTGAACAATAATAAATTTTCATTACTGTTTGAGAAGTGAACGCGTTTTTGTCTTGTTAGAAAAGTGTTAAAAATCTGCGGAAGCTAAAAGGAAAAGTGGTGTCTGGTGTAAGATATTACACACGATTGTTTCGTTGAGAATTTTGATGTTCTGGTGTTTCACCAGAACATTAGATCACCAGAGCACTGGTTTCTGCATCAGGGCTCCCTATTCCAGGCGGCCAGTAAAAGAACTGGTCGCGATATAAACAATCCTATTAGCGACACAAATAATAAAATAAGGGAATGCAGACATTTCCTTGCTTACTGCGCTAAAATAAATACTGAAATACGTAGTGCAAGGTAATAAAAGGTAATAAACTCATAAAACTCGAAAGTGCATTAGTAAGATCAAAGTAGTCCTTAGCCTGTACCCTAGTTATATAGAAATGCATGTAATCACCTTTTTTCCTAGAAAATATACTGTTGTACTTTCGTGCAGGAATACGACACGCGTGATAATTGCAAACGTAAAGAAATATTTTTATTGCTAATATATATGCCCATTACACATATCATAAACAAATTTGTTTATAATAGGAACATACTATCTATAAAAATATGAAAAATTACTTACCAATGATTAAAAACACACTTAAACTTAAAAGCACTTCACTTTAAATTGCACTTGACCCTTCGTCGTTTCACTTTTGACAAAGGAATGAAGAATGATAAAATTCAGTCCCACTTCGCAGGCGCATAGCAAAAGCCAAAGGAAATAAATATCTAGCGCAACGCCATATTTATCTCCCTTTCACTCGTATATTAGATACACTAGATCTACATATCAGTATGCATTCCAATTTATTGATGAGCGGATAGATGAGTTAGCGAAGGAACTCATCCAGGCGCTCAGTAAGAAAGTTTGTTGTCGTTACGACCACATAATTTACACTCGCACTGTCGTACTTGACATAAAAGTTGTGTTAGTTAACAAGATCCCGACCCGCACCATCACTAAAATTTTGTAAACTGATGAGCGTTGGCTACCAGGGTTATATTTGCTAATTATAAATATGCCAACATTCAAAAAGGATGCAAATTTTAGCATAAGTGAAGTTGAGCTAATGCCTTCCCTAGTGCATAAAGAAAGATATATAATAGAGCGCAAGGAAGATAAAGTGACAAAGTTCTTTACTTAGACGGAACCTAACATAAAAATCAACGTCGTCCCACTCATTAAAATGATTTGGCCGATTTCTAATTACTGTCAGTTGTCGACAGAGTTGAAAATTTAACTCGAAAAAATCTTCTTCATCGCTAGAAATGTCTAAATCTAAATCCATGATAAAATTATTTTCTGGATACAAACAAACAATGCTACTGTCAAAATAAAATGTCACACTTTTCAAATACTTTTATCTTGAGTTTAAACCGAGGGATGGCATGGTTTGAACTCTAGTTTAAACCGGGGTTTAAACCAAACTGTGAAACTCATTCGTCGAGTTTAAACTAAATATTTGGTTTAAACTCAGACTGTGAAACTGCGCATAAATAGAAAATCTACCAAAACAAAAATTTTGAAGTTGTCGGGATTTTCCTTACAACAAGGTAATAATAATTTTCTGTCAAAAATCTGATAATAATAATAAACTGACAAGAATTTTCTGTCAACATCTAAGGGTATTAGTAATTCAGTGATGATTTTCTTTCAAAACTTAATAATAATGATGATTCAATAAATTTCAATAAATTTCGTTATTTCTTAATTTTTTTTATAGTTTATAGTTTCTATTATAATAACGTTACAGTACAATGCGATAATACTGAATTTTACCAGAAGAGTAAAAAAAATTCTGGAATAAGTTACCTAACAAGTTAATCGCTAACTATTAGTTTGCATATGTACTTATTAACGAAAAATAAAATATAACAATCCCGCAATAGATTGAACAAAAATCCTCAATTCAATTGATTATTTAATTATGTACGTAATAAGGCTCGTGACGACATTTTAGAAATTGAAGAATGAAAATATAAAAATCAATATAAAATTAACAAAATTCATATATTTGCCAGTGCAAAGTATGGAACTTTTTCGCTATATAGTACAACATACGCTTGTATGTCTGTATGTATGTCTTTCCGACTGGAGTTATCAAAATAAATAATGCTTGAAGAAATACCAAATAGTGGTGGAAAAATCGAATTCCTTTGGGGACAAATCCATACTGAAATTTTTACGCAATTCCTTTATTTCCGTTTTGTTAAATATTTTACTCGTTGACTTCGAGCGTGCTTTGAAGGCTGCTGCATTTATCAGGTGGCTTTCTAATTTTATTTGTTTGTTAGCGTTGCCAATTGAATACTGTACCACATTGGCATTTTTATTGAAGAACATCATGTACAAAATCGTTCTCTTTTAAGTGTGGAGTCATTCCCGGTCCCATGTGGACCTTTCACCCCGAAAAACTTTTGTATGAAAAGGTGGGTAGACGTCGGATGCGACAAACTGTATTTGCTCAGGAGTATATTGTTGCGAGCGTGGCCTTTAAGGTTCGTTATTTAAAACACAATATTAAATACTTATTATACAAGTTCTTTATTTCACTTCTGATCATACAAAATTCATAAACTTCCAATTAATCAACTCAACTTTAATTATCGCTAATACTGTACTTTCAATTATCGCAATCTAATTACAACACTTTCGCACGTTTATTACTTTCGCTTGTTAACACTGCAACGTCTAAGACAAGACTCTTATTCTGGCTATGACAACTGTTATATTTATACCCTAGAAACTCTCCAGATTATTCTCGAGTGTTCTATTTTCCAGAAGCTTCTTGACTGTTCTATTCATTCTATTCCTGAACCTTCCTGTAGATACCATAATCAATTCTCCGAACCTAAAGTCGTTTACTTCTGCATTGCCACATTGCCAGTAGATGTCAGTAGTTCTACTTCTCCATTGCCAGTAGATGTCAGTAGTTGTCTCTTTCTTTGCACGTAACACTGCCCCCTTCTTAAATTTGTTCGTCCCGAACAACAGGTGGTCCACGGTCTTGATGCTCGTAGTATTGACACAAGCGGTCCAAGTGAACAAAGTTATGCTTGCCTCTTGTGCCACGCTGAATCCTGTATACCACGTCATTAATTCTAGTTACTACTGAATACGGTCCTTCCCAGTGTTGTTGCAATTTTGGAGAACGTCCCTTACGTCGTCTCGGATAATAGAGCCAAACAAGATCACCTTCATTAAATCCTGCGGAATTAGCACGTAGGTCATAGCGGGTCTTCATCCGATCAGTATTTGTTGCTAATTTCGTCCTCGTGGCCTCGTGCACATCAGTAATTGTTGTTTGAGCTCCGATACGTAGTCTTCTGGTAACTTTTGTTCACCTCTGGGGGTACCGAATTTGAGGTCACTAGGTAAACGCATCTCTCTTCCGAATATGACTTTAGCTGGGGTTTGTCCGGTAGTACTATGAATAGCTGATCTATAAGCCATTAGGAATATAGCAATGTGTCGATCCCAATCGCGTTGATGATAGTCAACTACTTTCTTTAGATGCTCGATCAATGTTCTGTTGAAGCGCTCTACCATGCCATCAGATTGTGGGTGTAGAGGAGTTGTTCTAGTTTTTCTTATTCCCAACATTTTACACATCTCCTGGAAAGTCCGCGATTCGAAGTTCCGTCCTTGGGCCGAATGAAGTTCGTGAGGCACACCAAACCTACTGACCCAATTCGTTATTATTTGTTCCGCAACTGTGGTTGCCTCTTGATTAGGGATTGCATAATAAGCTTCAGGCCATTTACTGAAATAGTCAATGGCAACTAAAATATAACGGTTACCGCCATCCGTTTCAGGAAAAGGTCCAGCGATGTCTACAGCTATCCTTTCAAAGGGGGCTCCGACGTTATACTTATGCATTTCTCCTCTGCTTCTGTGTTGCGGCCCTTTGCAAGCAGCACAGACAGTACATCTGCGGCACCACTCCTCCACATCTTCTCGCATATGTAGCCAATAAAACCTTTCTCGTATTTTGAAAATGGTTTTGTTCATTGCCAAATGTCCTCCAGAGGTTCCACCGTGCATTTTTTCTAGAACATCTTTGACGTTTGATGCTGGCACGACTATCTGCATTCGGAAATATTCGCCGTTAGGTGCTTCCCATTTGCGTTTTAATATACCACATTCAACATGAAGAGAGTTCCATTGAGCCCAGTAACTTTTCAGCTTCTCACTCCGTTCCGAAATATCCTTCCAGTCTGGTCTTTCCATATCTTCTTTCCAAGCGAGAATAGGTGAAATGTCCGGATCTTCTCGTTGTGCTGTTCTCAGGTCCTCGTTGTCCCAACCTGTAGATGGTTCTAGATGGTTCCACGGTTACCAGCTGTATAGTTGCTGTTGTTTCTTTTTCTTCCACCCGTGCGCAATGTTTGCATTCAAGTTTGCATGGACGTCGTGAAAGGGCGTCTGCATTTCCATGGATACGACCTCTTCGGTGTTGGATCTCAAGATCATAAGCCTGGAGTCGCTCTATCCATTTTGCGACTTGTCCCTCAGGGTTCTTAAACTGCAGAAGAAATTTAAGCGCTGCATGGTCGGTGCGTAGGATGAATTTCTGCCCGTAGAAATATTTATGAAAATGTTTCGTTGAACTTACAATAGCAAGTAGCTCTTTTCTTGTAGCACAATAATTTTTCTCTGGCTTTGAAAGTGCTTTGCTATAGTAAGCTACTGGAACTTGTAAGGCCCTCTATTATTTCGAGAGACCATTACGTGTCGTAAGCCAGGAGTGAGCTAGCAGGGCCAGACTCGAAAACTCCTAGAGTACGGTTGGAGACTGAGATTCCATACTGAATAGCACAGGTATCGCCAGCTCAAGCTCACGGCCCGGGATGGGTTCTTTTCAAGTTCTCAGTGCTCCTTTCCCTGTGCTACTCATGTTGACTTTGAAAACTACCGACAACTTGTTCAAGGGACCCGACCGCACCAACCACAACCGAACTAAAACTGCTAAATTATGTATTCATATTGGTTATCTATTTAAGATTTACAAATTTTCATACTTTTAAGTGATTAAATAAAAAAAAAACTAGAGTAGCAAGTTTAGTCTACCAAAAAGAAACAAGCAGAATCGTTCGGCATAATCTTAACTAATAACATCTTAAAACTCGGAAATACAAAAAAAAAAAATAATAATATTGTGGTTGAACTGATCTTCAAAATTATCCTAGGTAAATAGTAGATAATTTACATATGTACGCTACGTATACGTATCGCTCACAATAAAGGCAAATATTTCTCGGCGCCGGTCGAAGCTTCGTCCGTGCTCAAGCTGAAATAAAATATTAAAATGAAAATATTTTCTTTGTTTGAAATCAAAAATCCGGATAGGCCAGAATATTCGAAGTTCAGTTGCGTACTGTGTATATAAAAAAAATGAATATTTATATATATATATGCCGACAACAATGTGACCAAAAATCCTAAACTGATCAAATTATTTAAAGGAAAAGATCTAACTAAAACAAATATCTTGTATCTTAAACTTAATCGGAAGCAATTCAAATTATTTAAGGAAAAATATTTAAAGGAAAATAACTAACGAAAAATATCTTGTATCTTAAACTTAATCGGAAGCAATTCAAATTATTTAAGAAAAAATATTTAAAGGAAAATAACTAACGAAAAATATCTTGTATCTTAAACTTAATCGGAAGCAATTCAAATTAATACTTAATTAATAAGAGAGCACACAAACAGATCGTGTGATTATTGGCCCTACTTATAGGACAGTAATTCAATTAGTATAATCACTAAAACGTAAATCATATTAGAAAAGAATATTTGTCTTATCTGGGAGTCCGGCAGGCGTAGCTGCACACAATTGCGTGTAAGAACGGGACTCCTGTCTCAGGTTAGCAACACGGATTCTGGAGAGATCTGAACTCCAACACAGGTCCGCAATAACGGAGCGCTTGCTCCGATCAGGCTGGGGCTTTGTCTTCTTGGCGGGCTTCTTCTAATAACATAAAAGTTGTCGAAAGATGGGCACCCTTTTGTCTAGGTGTTATGCACTTACATGAACAAAAGTTGAGCACACTTGGAAAGGTTATGCTGGTGTCACCTTCGCCTATTAATGGACCCTCGTATTAGGAACAAAACACAGTCGTTATAAATACGAGCTTTACCTTACAACAGTTGATCTGGATTTTCTTATTGTCCCAACAAGGTGGATGAAAATGCAGCCAAGAAACCGCGCAGAGCACCCCTTTGTGTGTGCTGACCTGGGCGACCTTCAAGAATTCACCACAAAACAAATTCACATTTTGGTATCACTTTACAATGATATTAAGAAATTATACTACTCACTTAAAAATTTTTATAAAAAAACTGCTTTTCACGACTATTTTAGCGCAGGCAGATTAGTGAAAAATTTATTGTTTGCGCACAGCGCATAAGACTAAAAAATGCACCAAAATTTCAATCACGGGCGTCACTACTAGCACTAATAGTTTTATTCTGTTATTACTGCGTTGCGAATCAACTCTTCAATGATCTGTTAACAAATAACTCAAGTGCAACCACCAGTCAGTGTCTCCAAATTTTTTTTGATGCAGATAACGGGCAGCGAATTCATTGGCATAAATGCATGAGGTCGGTATGCACGTATGTATGTATATATTCATCTGCGTCACTGATCAGTGATAAGGCGGCATCACTCCATGCACATTAGCAGCAAGAGAAATTATCGGAATACCATGAGAATTCCGGTGATGCAATCTGGGTCATTACACCACAGGTTTGGGTTGTTTACCTCAAACAGGGCCAAAGCTGGAGAACAAGGGTATGTTATCAAGAGTTGCATCGATCACAACGTGGGGAACACCCACCACCTGAGATTCTCATGCTCTTGAAGATATATATGTACTGCTTCCACGAAAAGGGGAATACATTATGCTCGGAGGTCTTTTCCGTGAAAAGTGCCACGGAGTTTGCCTTTACGGTCTTCTACCTCATATATTGAGGCGCCTAGTTTGCGGCGGATGCAACCCTCCAAAAACCTAGGCGCCAATTTTGTTGAGAAATTCTTTGCGGCATTACTTTGGACAAAGTTACGAACAAAAACCCTCTGGCCTACACTGTAGTTTATTGGGCGGGCTCTAAGGTTGTAGGTCTTCGTATTCCTTATGTACGCTTGATTAA
Organism: Dioctria rufipes; assembly: GCA_963924295.1. NCBI lineage: Eukaryota > Metazoa > Arthropoda > Insecta > Diptera > Asilidae > Dioctria > Dioctria rufipes. The sequence continues at coordinate 110,949,756 of OZ002740.1, forward strand.
AATGTTGCTTAATCTTCTCATGAACTATGCTAAGGCGGGCCTCCGCTGGCAATACTTCGACTTCTCCTTCGCCAAGACTGTTAAGATTTCTAAGCCGAGGGTAGCTATCTCCATGTAGTACCATTTGATATCCGAAGAGCGAGAAATAGGGGCTGTATCGGATAGTCCCGTGTACAGAATTTCGGAGAGCACACCCAATTTCGCTCAGATGGTCATCCCAGGTCTTATGATCGCCGTGGACGTACGCTTTCAAAGCATCAACTATGGAGCGATTTACTCGTTCGGATGCATTGGATTGAGGTGAGTAAAACGCCGTGCGAAGATGTCTTATCCCAAACTTAGCTAGCAGATCTTGGAATTCACGTGACACAAACTGCTTTCCGTTGTCAGTGTAGATTATTTCCGGTACCCCGAAGAGGTTAAACACAGAGTCTGTGAGGTAGGAGACAGCTGGGGTAGTTCTCTCATTTCTTAAAGGTTTTAATAGGACAAATTTAGTTAGGTGGTCAAGGACCACGAGTATTGCCGTGTTACCCGATTTACTACGTGGGTAGGGTCCAAGAAAGTCCATGTACACTCGTTGCCACGGTCTTTCCGAGGTAGCCTGTTCACCCATCAGGGGACGTTGGATTTGGTTAGGAGCTTTGGTAGACTTACAAATAGTACAAGATGTAACATAATCGTGAATTAACTTTCGCATTCTGGGCCAAAAGAAGTAGCGCCTCATGCCCTCCAATGTTTTTTTCACTCCCCCATGAGCTGCATTGGGCACATCATGCTCACGTTGTAGGATTTCTGCAATCATAGGTTGTGGTACCCATAGCTTCCAGCTGGGTATATCGTCAAGGACATTCTTTTCGGGGGGCTCTATCCTAATGTAGACCTTATTGCCTTGCACTCGCATGTTCGGATATTTCTGTGGAGTAGCCAAAATGGTGTCCTTCCACTTTATGTACTGGGCATCATCGAAATGTTTAGAATTCGCATCAACACAACTATCTATTTCCGTTATATCGCATACGAGCTCTTCATTGATATCGTAGAAAGCACGAGAAAGGGCGTCGGGTACACTGTTTTGGGTGCCCTTTTGGTGCTCAATATTAAAATCGAACGATTGAAGTTTTAAGCTCCAGCGTGCGAGTCTTCCTGACAAGTCCTTCTGTGACATAATCCACTTGAGGCTAGCATGATCAGTAATAATTGTAAATCGGAAGCCTTCAATATAGGGCCTAAATTTCTTAACGCTGAGAACCGCAGCCAAACATTCCAATTCTGTCACGCTATAATTTTTTTGCGCCGAATTTAGCTTTTGGGAGACAAACGCAATTGGTTGCTCGTTTCCTTCGGAGGTTAGTTGAAAAAGAACGCTGCCTACACCTGCTTTGCTGGCATCACAGCGGATATAGAATGGACGGCTAAAATCGGGGATGGTAAGAACTGGAGCTGTTGTTAAGCACACCTTTAGCTTATTGAAAGCTAGCTGGGCCTCGGCTGTCCACGAGAATTTTATTCCTTTTCGAAGGAGGTCCGTAATGGGTGCTGTTATTGAGGCATAGTTGGGGATAAACCGCCTGTACCAGCCTGTCATGCCCAACAACCGTCTAGTTTGCCGCACAGTCGATGGTGGAGGAAAATCAGCAATAGCCGCGACCTTATCTGGATCGGTCCGTATTCCACCCTCACCAATTACATGGCCTAGGTATTTAACTGTTTTCAGTAGGAATTTAGATTTTTCCACGTTTATTGTTAATCCTGCTTTCTGAAGTAGGGCAGCAATAGTGCTTAACATTTTTAGATGATCATCAAATGTAGAGGTAGCTATCAATAGGTCATCTAAGTATACAAACACTTGATCATGCAGTTGGTGTGGAATGACACGATCCATTAGTCGACACATCGTCTGTGGTGCGTTACACAGACCGAAGGGCATAACCTTGAATTGATAGAGGGGTCGTCCTGGTACCGTGAAGGCTGTTTTTTCTTTTGACATCTCTGACAGCGGTATTTGCCAGAAGGTGTCTTTAAGATCTATGCTGCTGATGTAACGAGTTTCAGTTAACCTTCCGAGGAGTCCCTCAATATTTGGGAGCGGGTATGCGTCCTTCTTCGTGACACCATTTAGTTTTCGCGAGTCAAGGCACAGCCGAGTAGCACCATTTGATTTTTTTACCAAAACGATGGGGGAACTCCATGCACTGTGGCTTTCCTCTAACACATCTAAAGCCAACATACGATCAAGCTCTGCATAGAGCTTCTCGCGAATCGCAGGTGATATTGGGAAGTGCCGCTGTTTGATAGATTGATTCGTCCCAACATCTATAACGTGTTCAATCAAATTTGTTCGTCCTAACCCTGCCTTTATAAATGACGGAAACTCATGCTTTACTAGTTCTAAGCGCTCCAGCTGCTCATCGGAGAGGCTATGAAAGTTTGAAATCACCTCGGACGGCTCCAGTTCGTTTATGGGAAGTGGTGCAAGCCGAAATGCTTCCCAGAAATCCATGCCTAGGTACATTTCTTGTTGTAAGGAAGGCACCACAAAAAAACGAATTGTCTCAGTCCGCAGATTATATGCCACTGATAAGTCGACATAGCCGAGTATTTGATTCTTCGTACCATCAACTGTTTTCACCGCCGATAAAGACTTACGGTATGAAATTCCTGCCTGACTGAGATATGTGATTGCGTTCCTGCCGAGTATACTAATTGACGCTCCACTGTCCAATAGTCCCCTGAATTGATGATTCAACAAATGTAATTCAATGTACGGACGACGGTCGTCAAACTGGGCTATTACAGTGGCTGCTATTGCTTTAGAACGCAACCTACACTTCCTAAAATATTGCACCGAACGCGTTTTCCTCTTAGACTGATTCCTAGTACAGTTGGGCTTAGAGAAATTGTGAGATAGACAAGTCTGGTCCAGTGAATCTGTTCCTATTCTTCGTAACTGCGCTGCGAGCTTGAGAACTGACCTTGGTTCCCCGTGTACTGAGCCTCGGTCTGCTGGCTGTTCGAAGGTAGGGGGACAGTTTGGGCAGCGGGGCGATTCGGTAAGTACGCCGAACGCGGTGCCCCGATCTTCGCCGCATTCGGGGAGAGGTTTCCCGACAGTCGCTTTTGACAAAATAGACAGTTTGGTTTTAAAACATTGGCACGTCCACATCCGTAACAAAATACTCCCTGGGGAGGCTTTGAACAGTCAGTGTATCGATGACCGATGTCCTTACAATTCCAGCATATTGCATACTGAGGGTCGTGACGAATCTGTCCAGTCCGACCGGCTATGTTTAAGGAAGCAAGTTGACTAGTATCCTGATCTACTTGCTGACCTAGTAAGTCAAATTTCTGTTCCACATCGAGTTCCGATAGGTGACTACGCCCACTAATGCGAGTCGTTCCCGAAGTACGCGGATCAAACCCAGACTTGTCCCATAGTTTTTCGAATTTTTGACACCAAAGTCTAAGATGTTCGGTGCTGATCAATGGAGTTGTTATTAAAGCACTTTGCAGAGCGGGGTCCATATTTTCTCTTAAGATTTCAAGGAGTTCTTCGTCCTTAAAGGGTTTGGATAGCCTGCCATTCAGAGCTTCGATCTCTAATATGAAGTCTTTAAAAGATTCTTTCCCGCGTTGCTTCCGTGTTTCAATTACTCGACGAGTCTCGCGCTCTGATTCATAACTGCCAAAACGCTGAAGCATGGCTTGTTTTATTTCGATCCACTTCACGGTATGGCTTTGTTCTAGGGCCTTGTGGTTAAACACCCAGAACCAAGTTTCTGCTAGGCCTGATAGAAAATTAGGCAGAACAGCTACCAATTCCTGAAGAGAGAACCCATCCCTCATTGCCAAGGTCTCTATTCTAAACAGAAAATCATGAACGTCGAGACCTGCCTTCCCGCCATCGAGGTTGATTTTCCACCTAGGGATTATCTGACGCCTAGCAGCGTAGTCTGCCGCTGTGTTTGAAAAATTCCCAGGATTTTGTGTCGTACCTGCTCCTGGTGGCGTATCGGTATTTCCGCTTGAATTCGCAGAATTAGCAAATAATGGGACTGAATTAAAAGCCAATGGGTTGGCAGGCATTCCATGATTTTCCGGGAGAACGAGATTCGGAAAGAAGGGTGCATAAGATGGGTATAAAGTTGGCATTCGTTGCAGGTTATAAAAATGGGACGCGAATGCACGCGGATCTTGCCAAGACGAGATGTTATTGTCATGAAAGTCTCCTGATCTAGTCCCAACAAAGTTTTCCAGCTTGTTAATTTGGTTACTAGGCAGTGTGGATGTAGGGTCTGCGATCGATGTTGCCATGTGCTTTACTGGACCAGGAAGGCCATTACCTGCCACTGGTACTATATGCGAGCCCTCAGATCGTTGCTGGGGATTCGTAGAAGGTTGTGTGTGAGCAGTTTCTTTATTTGGAGTATCGGAATTGCTGTTAAATTGATTGCCTATTATGCCTGTATTTAAAGCCGGTGTATTTCCTATAGCTCCCTGCTCGCTAGATGGTGTGTCTGCCGGAGGCATAGGGACATTCAGTGTAATCATTATGTTTAAACATTTCTGAAATTTCGACAAGGTATCTGCGGCTGCATCCGCTTGTGAAGGCGACGAGGCTACAAGCCGCTGCGCTCTGTCACGCCAGTGTAAGATTTTCGACCGGACTCGGTGAAAATCATTATAATTCTGAAGAAGTTCGGGGTTTTTCAAAATGCCTACATATTCTTCCGCTTTAAGTTGGCAGGCACTGACTTCCCTAGTAGGGTGTTTCGCTGCATGCGTTTTGTTGGGTTTGGATTCCGGAAAAATGGTTTCGCGTGAGATAGCTTCTCGTAACTGTATTACAGCATTAGGATCATCACTTGCAATATCACGAATCAACAGCTCAACTCCCAGCTCTCCCGCAGAGAGTTGAGTGATATCCATTCTGCACACGACGGAATGCTATCTGGTTGGTATAAAGAATGGAATAATTATACAGTAAGATCACTCAGTAACCTTAGACAACGAAGTATCGAAGAAAAGACAAAAAATCCTAAAGTAGTTGTCGTAGAAATATAGCCAAGGATATTCGTAATTCAAGTGTAAGTACATTAAGCAGTTCGGTTGTGGTGGCCTGTGGTCAAGGGTTCCTCTAAAATTCGCGGGCAGTTGGATTATTTTAAGCCAACATAACTATGTACTAGATTAAGGTTTGATATATTTATTAAAGAAAATAAAGCAAAAAAAGTGGGTCTGGGGTCTTGAATATACTAGTGGTTCAGCAAAATATAATTATCGCTCTCTCATTGCTACAGCTGGAATTCGCATACATCAGCTCTGACACTTCAGGTTCAAGGAGAACACAAGTATGCACTCGTAATCAATCCGATTACCTGAGAATCGGCAAAGCGTGCAGGCGATTTATGTTGAAGAATAATGGAGAGCTCTAGAGCAGGTACAATGATTGACCTTGATTCCACATCAAGCTAAGATAAATGCAGCTGGAAGCAATTCGAAACTCGTAAATTGGAATCTATACAACTACACAATCTGTAGCGAAGTAAACCAAGAAAAGCTTGGAGTGCTAAACTGTGTATAAAAGCTAACTTAATTCGGACAGAAATTAGCCGATAGGCTGTACTGTCTGCTCCGTTTGGGCGCCATCTGTAAGGCTCTCTATTATTTCGAGAGACCATTACGTGTCGTAAGCCAGGAGTGAGCTAGCAGGGCCAGACTCGAAAACTCCTAGAGTACGGTTGGAGACTGAGATTCCATACTGAATAGCACAGGTATCGCCAGCTCAAGCTCACGGCCTGGGATGGGTTCTTTTCAAGTTCTCAGTGCTCCTTTCCCTGTGCTACTCATGTTGACTTTGAAAACTACCGACAACTTGTTCAAGGGACCCGACCGCACCAACCACAACCGAACTAAAACTGCTAAATTATGTATTCATATTGGTTATCTATTTAAGATTTACAAATTTTCATACTTTTAAGTGATTAAATAAAAAAAAAACTAGAGTAGCAAGTTTAGTCTACCAAAAAGAAACAAGCAGAATCGTTCGGCATAATCTTAACTAATAACATCTTAAAACTCGGAAATACAAAAAAAAAAAAAAATAATAATATTGTGGTTGAACTGATCTTCAAAATTATCCTAGGTAAATAGTAGATAATTTACATAATTTACGCTACGTATACGTATCGCTCACAATAAAGGCAAATATTTCTCGGCGCCGGTCGAAGCTTCGTCCGTGCTCAAGCTGAAATAAAATATTAAAATGAAAATATTTTCTTTGTTTGAAATCAAAAATCCGGATAGGCCAGAATATTCGAATTTCAGTTGCGTACTGTGTATATAAAAAAAATGAATATTTATATATATATATGCCGACAACAATGTGACCAAAAATCCTAAACTGATCAAATTATTTAAAGGAAAAGATCTAATTAAAACAAATATCTTGTATCTTAAACTTAATCGGAAGCAATTCAAATTATTTAAGGAAAAATATTTAAAGGAAAATAACTAACGAAAAATATCTTGTATCTTAAACTTAATCGGAAGCAATTCAAATTATTTAAGGAAAAATATTTAAAGGAAAATAACTAACGAAAAATATCTTGTATCTTAAACTTAATCGGAAGCAATTCAAATTAATACTTAATTAATAAGAGAGCACACAAACAGATCGTGTGATTATTGGCCCTACTTATAGGACAGTAATTCAATTAGTATAATCACTAAAACGTAAATCATATTAGAAAAGAATATTTGTCTTATCTGGGAGTCCGGCAGGCGTAGCTGCACACAATTGCGTGTAAGAACGGGACTCCTGTCTCAGGTTAGCAACACGGATTCTGGAGAGATCTGAACTCCAACACAGGTCCGCAATAACGGAGCGCTTGCTCCGATCAGGCTGGGGCTTTGTCTTCTTGGCGGGCTTCTTCTAATAACATAAAAGTTGTCGAAAGATGGGCACCCTTTTGTCTAGGTGTTATGCTCTTACATGAACAAAAGTGTTGAGCACACTTGGAAAGGTTATGCTGGTGTCACCTTCGCCTATTAATGGACCCTCGTATTAGGAACAAAACACAGTCGTTATAAATACGAGCTTTACCTTACAACAGTTGATCTGGATTTTCTTATTGTCCCAACAAGGTGGATGAAAATGCAGCCAAGAAACCGCGCAGAGCACCCCTTTGTGTGTGCTGACCTGGGCGACCTTCAAGAATTCACCACAAAACAAATTCACATTTTGGTATCACTTTACAATGATATTAAGAAATTATACTACTCACTTAAAAATTTTTATAAAAAAACTGCTTTTCACGACTATTTTAGCGCAGGCAGATTAGTGAAAAATTTATTGTTTGCGCACAGCGCATAAGACTAAAAAATGCACCAAAATTTCAATCACGGGCGTCACTACTAGCACTAATAGTTTTATTCTGTTATTACTGCGTTGCGAATCAACTCTTCAATGATCTGTTAACAAATAACTCAAGTGCAACCACCAGTCAGTGTCTCCAAATTTTTTTTGATGCCGATAACGGGCAGCGAATTCATTGGCATAAATGCATGAGGTCGGTATGCACGTATGTATGTATATATTCATCTGCGTCACTGATCAGTGATAAGGCGGCATCACTCCATGCACATTAGCAGCAAGAGAAATTATCGGAATACCATGAGAATTCCGGTGATGCAATCTGGGTCATTACAAACTTCTTGACCATTCTCCTCCTGCGAAAGCACTGCACCAATACCTTCATTGCTGGCATCCGTGTCTAATATAAATGTTTTTCCCAGCTTTGGATAGTGAAGTACTGTAGCTTCACAGAGCTGTTGTTTCAAATTTTCAAAACTTTCGTTGCATTTATCCGACCATATGAACGGCCTTCCCTTTTCTGTAAGTTGATGTAGGCTTCTTGCTATATCTGCAAAACCTTTCACGAATCGCCTGTAGTAGGTAGCTAAACCAAGAAAAGTCCGTAATTGATGTTTGTCCTTTGGAACTGGCCAATTTTTGACGGCTTCTATCTTCTCTGGATCGGTTCTTACTCCTTGTGATGAAACTATGTGCTCTAAATATTTAACTTCATCTTTGAATAGAGCACATTTACTCGCACTGAGCTTCAATTTTGCATCTTTGAGTCTTTGAAGTACGTCCCGTAAGTTGTTTTTATGTTCCTTGAATGTCCTTCCGATAACTATTATGTCATCCAAGTAGACAAGACATGTTTTCCAGGTTAAACCACGTAGAACACATTCCATTAGTCGTTCGAATGTGGCTGGAGCATTACATAACCCAAATGGCATTACTTTAAATTGCCATAAGCCACTGCCAACTGAGAAAGCAGTTTTATCTCGGTCCTCGGGATGTATTTCCACTTGCCAGTAACCACTCTTCAAATCCAATGTGGAAAACCATTGCGCTCCGGAAAGGGTATCCAACGTGTCATCAATCCTTGGTAATGGATAGCTATCTTTTCTCGTGACGTTATTTAGTTGGCGGTAGTCTACGCAGAATCGGGTGCTGCCATCCTTTTTCCTAACCAGAACAACCGGCGATGTCCAAAGGCTGTTATATTCCTCTATTATGCCTTGTTTCTTCATGGAGTTCATCATGTCTGCAACTTATGGTTGTTTGGCTAATGGCAATCTTCGTGGTGTCTGTTGAATGGGGCTGGAATCTCCTGTATCGATCCGATGCTGGACAAGATTTGTTTTACCATAGTCATCATCATCCATTGCAAATAATTCCGAAAATTCATCGATCACCTCTGTGGCATCGTTGTGTTGTTGTTCACTTAAGGCACTGGACGAAAGAAGTTTCTGAACCTGTTGGGTAGTAGCTGGTATAGGTTTTGTCTCCCTGATATTACTACCATTATCCAAATTGACGATTTGGTAAACGGGTTCACAATTTCCAATTATAACACCTTCTTTTAGTTGTACCTCATTTTCGGATGTGTTAAGCACTCTGACTGGTATTAATGTTGCACCTTCTGCCTTCACTAAAGTCTTCCCCACAATGATGCTCGATGTGACTTTTGTGGGGTTAGGTTCCACCAGATAGAATCGGCAGGTCCCGATATCATCAGTAAACTTTGTCCATATTAGTGTCTCGGAGCATGGCGAAAGAGTAATATTTTCGCAGACCATCGTCCTTACTTTCGCAGGATGATCTGCTCCTTCTCCTAGTCTCATAGGAATTTCTATGTTCCCATATTTGAGAATTCGCTCTCCGACATCCAGATTTATTTTGTATGTGGTCATGAAATCTATTCCAAGAATGCATTCATCCATTATGTCTGAAACCAGAAAAGTGTGAGGAAATAGTAGTTCGCCTAGTTGAACATCTAAAGTTATTTCTCCAAACACCCGTGCTGCTGCTCCAGTTGCTGTTCTTAGTAGATATTTGGTGGTATTATGAAGCCATTTGTTCTTAACAAGATCTGTTCTAATAATTGATCTTGCAGCTCCAGGATCGATAGTGACTGCGCAGTCATTTTTTCCTACACTTCCATATATAACAAGACTGCTATTATTTCTCTGCAACTGGCCTACTTGAATGATGACTTCGGGGCTGCCGATTCCACCAACCAACTTCTGCCCCACAAAGTTGGTTTTTACTAGTTTTCCGACTGCTCAACAGGAGAGCTGATGCGACTAGTCGCTGCTTGATATCTACTCTCTATGAATAGCTTGTTCGCTGGCTCGACATCTTTGGCATTCTTCTTTCCCTTCTTCAGGTGATTCCACTCGTCGACGTTTCCTGCAGTCTCGTTGAATGTGCCCTGATCTATTACAATTCTAGCATCGAAGGACACCACGTGAGGGCGGGCTCTGTGATGATTGCACTCTGTTACAAGTACATTCTTCCACTGAAATTTCTCTTACTCGTACTGCACTCCGTGAAGCTTGTCTGGCGGATTCATACGCTAATGCATAGGCTAGTGCTTCTGCTGTTGATTTCTTTCCTGCTAGCCTTAACGCTTGTTGTAAATTTATATCTGCAATAGCGTTCACAAATGCCTCCGTTGCCACTTCATTAAGGAAATCCGCATTTACGCTGGAGTATGAAAGATGCGCTAATCTTTCCACATCAGCCTGCAGTTGTTGTAGTGATTCGCCATGCTTTTGATATACTTGCTGCATGTGCTCATCTCCGTAACGTAATTCTATCGCCTGTACTAATGAAGTTTAATCACGTTGATTTTCAATCGGTACAGTTTGTAAGAGTTCTGAAGCAGGAGCTCGAAGTGCTAACACCAGAGCTATAGCTCTGTCTTCATTATTCCATCCATTTACCTCTCAAGCTGCCTCAAATTGTCTCTTGAAGATATGCCATGAATTTTGTCCATCAAATATTGGAGGTTTCATTCTACCTGCGCCAGATATTTCAGCTGGTACGTTTAGAGACTGACGATGCCTTATTCTTTCCAGATCTGCTTTAAAACTGTCAAGCTGTTCTGTAACATTTTGTTGTACTCCCGACACTTGTTGTCGAACTTCCAACACTTCCTGCTGGATTTCCTCAATTTTCACATTTTGTTCGTCTAATGAACCTTTCAGAAAGTTCTTCTGTTCCTCCAAACAAGTTTCTAGACAATTCTGCAGAGAATTCTTTTGTTCCTCAAAAGCATTCTTTTGCTCGTCCAGACGGGTTTCAATAGATTTCTTCTGCTCATCTAAATGGGATTCCAGAGAATTCTTTTGCTCCTCGAGAGAATTCTTTTGTTCCTCGAGGGAATTCTTTTGTTCCTCATTGGAATGCTTCTGTTCATCAAAACGAGCTTCCATAGATTTCTTTTGCTCATCTAGAGAATTCTTTTGTTCCTCGAGAGAATTCTTTTGTTCCTCGAGAGAATTCTTTTGTTCATCAAAACGGGCTTCCATTTTGTTCATTACAGCACTCAAAAGCTGTTCCATTTTCATTGTAGGCTCTTCTTCGACTTCGGTTTCTTCCAAGTTATCTTCGAAAACAAATGTTTCAGGATTCTTTCCTTCCTCTATCAAAGCTTGTCTGAGTCGCTCGACTAGAACTTTCTTTGCACCTGTCGTTTGTAATGACCGGTTCCCTAACTCCACTTTTAAATCCTGCGTTCGAAGCTCCTCGAATTTTCGCCCCATTACTTTAGTAATTCACTTTAAGTTGAATGTAAATTATTTTCAAGAACTTTCAAAATTTAACACAATTTCACAAAATTAATCACACTTTGAATTTTAAAGTCAATTGCCACCACTTTATTTCGCGAATTTATTTCACTTCTGACACCAGTTGTTGCGAGCGTGGCCTTTAAGGTTCGTTATTTAAAACACAATATTAAATACTTATTATACAAGTTCTTTATTTCACTTCTGATCATACAAAATTCATAAACTTCCAATTAATCAACTCAACTTTAATTATCGCTTAATACTGTACTTTCAATTATCGCAATCTAATTACAACACTTTCGCACGTTTATTACTTTCGCTTGTTAACACTGCAACGTCTAAGACAAGACTCTTATTCTGGCTATGACAACTGTTATATTTATACCCTAGAAACTCTCCAGATTATTCTCGAGTGTTCTATTTTCCAGAAGCTTCTTGACTGTTCTATTCATTCTATTCCTGAACCTTCCTGTAGATACCATAATCAATTCTCCGAACCTAAAGTCGTTTACTTCTGCGTTGCCACATTGCCAGTAGATGTCAGTAGTTCTACTTCTCCATTGCCAGTAGATGTCAGTAGTTGTCTCTTTCTTTGCACGTAACAATATATTTCCCAGCATTTCGCACATCATGACTTAATTAAATGATTGTACGATATCTTAAAATTTTTGTTGTGGCTATACTTTCAGCTGGCTAAACTTCGTGGTCCGATGAACCCTCCTTCACAATCTTCATAGGAAATTTTCTTTTTAATCCCCGGTTACCTTTTGTAATTTTCGTTCACCAATCACTGTTTTTAGCGCTTTTCGTCGTACTTGTTTTGATTTAAAATAAAACTGTTGATTCACACGCTATTTCTCAGCTCATTTCTTTTGTTAAACTCCACCACATCACATTTCTTTGACAGTTTAGGCTTAGAGCAATAGAGCAGCAAAGGAAAAATTATAATTACATAGCAAACTAATAAGAATGAAAAAATTGCAAGAATATAAAAATTGTAGTATGATTTGTAGCATGACTTGTGGTATGATATATAACATGTTGCCGGAGAATAGATATGTAAGAGTAAATAGAATGGCAACAAGTAATAGAGGGTCTTAGCAGCTAAACAGTATATCTAGTAGAGGCAACCAGTGAACATTGAGCACTTAAGCCTGAACTTAAAATTAAACTTAACTATGTACATCAAACAAAATGAATTACCAATTAGTGTAGGTGACCAAAGAACGCTTATGGTTGGACTTGAGATTAAACATAACTCTATAATATCAAACAAAATGGATTTCTACTTAGAATGGGCAACCAAAGAACACTTATGGTTGAACTTGAGGCTAAACATAACTATATACATTACTATATACATCAAGCAAAATGAATAACTTGAGATTAGACATAATTATATACTATTAAGCAAAATGAACTACCATTTAGCGTAAGTGACCAAGAATACCTATGGTTGAATTTGAGATTAAACATAACTATATACTATCATACAAAACGAGCCACCATTTATTGTAAGTAATCAAAGAACACTTATGGTTGAGCTTGAGATTAAACATAACCATAACCAAATACATTACTATTTACATCAAGCAATATGACTCATCTGTTAAGTTTTTACGTTTTACGTTGGTTCTCAAAATGATTTGACATGACTGTGTGATTGTGAGTACTAATGGAACAACAATATGCAATATGTAACCAAAGAACACTTATGGTTGAACTTGAAATTAAACATAACTACAAACTATCAAACAAAACGAGTTACGATATAGTGTAGGTAACCAAAGAATACTTATGGTTGAACTTGAAATTAGACATAATTATATACATTCCCATATACATCAAGAAACATGAATCATCTGTTAAGTTTTTACGTTCAACGTTGGTTCTCCAAATGACTTGACTTGACTGTGTGATTGTGAGTACCAATGGAACAACAGTATGCCTTTCGCTGAATAACATATCGTCGAGAGAATCAGAGGTTGAGCCGATTATTATTCCTATTAAAATATTGTTACATGCAATAGAAAGAGCAAACTGGTGATATCTACTGACAATGGAGAGTAAACAACTTCAGGTTCGGAGAATCGATGATAGAATCTTCGGGAAGGTTCAGGAATCGAATGAATAGAATAAAGGGTTTTCCAATGAGAGGTGTTATTTTGATATTCAAAGAAAAATGCCATATATTGAGATAAATGATCGGATCTTTATTTCATTATAAAGAGGAAGCTATGCCGTTAATAATGGAAAATAACATCAGCCAAATGACCACCACGACCACGCCTACAGGACCATATCCTTTTCATGAAATTTTCCATAACTAAATCGCAAAGTGGCTGCCCTATGTCCTCGATAGCCTCACGAATTCCATCTTTGAGGTCTTGAATCGACGCTGGGCTGTTGGCGTAGACCTTTTCTTTCACGTGGCCCCAAAGGAAGAAATCGCAATCTTCGAGAGATAACACGGTCCTGAAACTTTTCCCGTAAAAGATCAATGGTTTCGTTGCTTGTATGGCACTTAGCGCCGTCTTGTTGAAAGTAAACGTTGTCCAGATCAATACCATCCAATTTCGGCCATAAAAAATCATTAATCATCTGTCAATAGCGCAATCTATTCACCGTAACTGTTGCTCCAGCCTCATTTTCGAAAAAAGTAAGGTCCAATGACCCCGCGGGACCATAAACCGCACCAAACAGTCACACGTTGAGGATAGAGAGGCTTTTCAACAATAACTCTTGGGTTTTCCGAGACCCAGATGCGACAATTTTGCTTGTTAACGAAGCCATCGAGGTGGAAATGGGTCTCTTTACTCAAGATAAGTTTTCGATGGAATTCCGGATCATTTTCATGCATTTCAAAGACCCAATCAGCAAAGACTCGACATTGTTGATGATCGGCCGGCTTGCGTTCTTGTGTTATCTGAACTTTATAAGCCTTAAGACCCAAATCTTTATGCAAAATACGGTGTAATAACGTTTGTGAAATGCCTAATTCCAAAGAACGACGAGGAATGGACAAACCTGGGTTTTTTTCAACACTTTCGGCTACAGCAGCTATATTCTCGGCTGTTCTTGACCGACGTGCACGGGTTTTATTCTTCACATCACTAACTTGTCCCGACAGCTCGAATTTTTCTACCAATTTCTGTATTGCGGTCCGACAAGGTGCTTCACGACGCCCCAAAAATGTTCGAGTTTTACGAACCATCTCTGCCACATTTTCACCATTTTTATAGTGAATTTTAATAATTTCAATGCGTTTCTGAATCGTGTATCGTTCCATTTTTATTAATGGCATAGTTTCTACTTGTCAAATGTCAAAAACCGACAGCTCCAAAAGTGACATCTACCGAAATAGCGGGCTAATTAAAATAACACCTCTTATTGGAAAACCCCTTAGTTAAGAAGATTGTGGAATAGAACACTCCAGAATAATCTGGAGAGTTTCTAGGGTATAAATATAACAATTGTCACCGCCAAAGAAAGTGTCTTGTCTTAACGTTGCAGTGTTAACAATCGAAAGTAATAAACGTGCGAAAGTGTTGTGATTGGATTGCGATAATTGAAAGTATCACTATTAGCGATAATTAAAGTTGAGTGGATTAATAGAAAGTTTGTGAATTGTATAAGATTAGAGTGAAATAAAGAACTTGTATATTAAAAATTTAATATTGTGTTTTAAATACCGAACCAAAGGCCATGCTCGCAACCATATAATTAAGTGAGTAGATATATCGACATGTAGCAATATTTATGTATGATTTATGCTACAGAAAGCTATCAGAAAACCCCCCTGAAGAACTCAAGAGCCTCATTTTTGAATGAGTTCAGCGAAGCACTGCGCCTGACTTCATAAGGCAGCTGATTTCAAAGAGTGGCCCCCCGCAAGAAAGCACTTTTCCCTCCGTATTGCGAATTAACCCTGGGAAGGACAATCCTAAACCTATTCCGCGCACTCCAGTTGAACCGAACAGTCACATAGCTGGGTAATAGGCCTTGCTTAGCCTTGAAGATAAACATAAGAGTATTTAGAACATATGTACGGGTTAGCCAGTGAACAGGGGAGAAGCGCCTCAATGAGTGGAGATGGAACATGTGCTCTACGCTTAATACGAAAAACATATCTGGCACAGGCCTTAAATGCACGAACAAGTTTATCAATATTACCACAGGATATTGGAAACAAAACCACATCAGCATAGAAGAAATGTGGTAGGATTAGAGCTGAGAAGAGTCTTGTGCGACTGACCTCATCAAAATGTTGGGCAGCAGCATAGAGCGAACGCAAGCCATAATAAACTCTAGTGCAGATCTTGTTAATTTGATACTCCCATGTGAGACCCGGATCCATGAGAAGACCAAGATTAGCGATCGCTCTAGCCGAAAGCGCAATGTTATGTCCCAAAATGCACAGGTCAGGCAGTTCAGACCTCACAATTGACCTCATCGAGGAGCGAGAGATCTTACAATTAACGATGAATTGTCGGCGACTAAGGTAGCAACCAATTAAACTGCATGCGGACGTAGAGAACCCGAAACGAACATTAAGCTTGTCAAGCAGCAACGAGTGCGGGACAGAGTCAAAGGCCTTGTTAAAATCCAGCAACACATGGATTACATTGTTACCACTGTCACAGAGACCCCAAATGTCAGTAGCCACATCAAGAAGAGCAGTACTGGTCGAGTGATATCTTCTAAAACCAGATTGGAATTTCGACAATAAATTATGTGTGCAAATATGAGAGATAATTTGTTCCGCGATGTGGAACTCAAGTACCTTGGAAATGGTTGACAGTACTGTAATGTGTTACGGTCGTAGTGTATTGCATATAGCAATATGCTACATGGAAAATACTGCTGCATGTACGCTGGCCTTAAAGTAAATCGCAGACCGAACGCACCCGACCGAGAGAAATGTGTTTCCTCACACTCAGGTGCTCTGTCGATGTGACAGATAAAGAAGAAGAATACCATCATCACTGTGTGTCAAATCTTCTAACCACGAAAAGTAAACGCGACTAAAAAATCAGGAATTTCCACCGACATCAGGGATAAACCCACGTAAGTTCAAAGGAATAATTATTCATTCTAAGCATATATTGCTATTATTAAAAATATTCTTCTCACTAGGAGAAAAATATTTGCCACCCGCATGGGTAGAGAAAAAAATAAGAAGAACTCCAGAAAAGAGAAAAGTTGATGCCAGGATTGTTATAATAGATCTGAAAAAGAAAATTCAGCAGGCGGATTAGGTAATCGGTGGATATTCACCATCATCAATGTACAAATCATCACAGCTCATGAAGAACCTAGAAGGTGGGGGTCATTTAACCAGGTATTTTCGTATCAATTAAGAAACATATCTATTCGACTAGTGGAACGGGCACGTATGCGCCAACATATAGTCTCGTACCGCGATAGCGTGAGCGCTACAGGATGGGAGCTCAGATAATTTAACCTAACAATAAAGAGATGCGGCTTGCAAGTCCACGTATAGACAAGCACGAAATTTAATCGCACATCTGACACATCTGCGGACGCCGCAAACTGTAGTTAAAGGGACCTCCACCAAGTCAGAGAATTTCGCCCGTATATACATATACCTATATATATATATGTCCCGTCCGTTAGAGGCTCGACATTGGTACTATCGACGGCTATAGATGAAGATCCATGCAATATCGGAGGACTACTAACTTAGAGATATTTCGAGCACATGAAGATATACGTGCTACATTCAAGATGTGAATTCTGAGAGACCTTTTGAGTGCTTATACAAGAGTCACCTGTCATAGAGTTAGCCCCATTGCTTATAGATATGCACATTTACTATAGTTGTAAGTAGGATTTTAAGAAATATTCTTAGCACTTATATATGCATATTTACTATATGTGCGATTTAAGTTTTTCGAAATATTCCTATTACTTATATATATCGATACTATAGTTATGAATGGAATTCCTTAGAAATATTATTATATTATTTACGCATAATTATTATAGTTGTGAATTGAGTTCCTTTGAAATATTCATAGTATGTAGGTACTTACCTTATTTATGAGTTGAGGCTTCTTGAAACAGTCCGATTGCATATATATATATATATATATAAACGCTTACGCTGCTTGCGATCCGACTCTGGAGGATAGTTCCAATTCACCTATATGTAAACGTTCTATATCTAGAACTTGATTTCTGAAGATGCCTCTTTATCTATGATAGATTATTGTAAGGATATCGCTAGGGCGGCATATGTACATTCAATGCCTGGATCCCCATTGTTGAAGAAAGGCACTAGTCAATCCTATAATTTATATATATATATACATATATGGCAATAGGTACAGAACAGGAAGTGGGCCCTAAGCCCTAATATAGTTAGCACGAGTAGAACTCTACGGAAGTAAAAATAATTGTGTGCTGTCGTGTGAAGGAAAACCCGGGCGGAATTTTTTTTAGGGATACTTGTATCCTTTTGTTGTAATAGAAAAAAAATTTTATTTCAGGATCAGTCGCTCCAGAAGGCCTTCGTGGAGGAAATCATGTAAAGGTAATTGCAAGTAATGCTGTTTGGGATTTTCCTATATTATTTCTCGGTTATAATATTCTTGTATTGAAGAGATAAATGTTTGCCAGAGGCTTTAATGAATTTGTATGTTAGAGAATTTCATTTGCAAAAGAGCTTTTCCTGTAAGAGGTATATGGGATTATTTAGCGATTTGATTTTGTAAGAAATGAACTTAAGATCTAGTAATAAATGATTTCCACTTGTAACGTAATGAAGTTCTAGAGAGGTCTTATTTCTTCCCTTCACATCCCGGAGCCCCCTCTCATGAGATGAAGGTCGTCTAGGTTCGCCTAGTCTCTCTCTCTCATTACAGGTCAACAAGGGACTTTGGACAATTGTGCCACCCAAAGTCAATGGGAGGATGGGGCTTGGGAAGGAAGGCAGACCATCTGCGCCTTCCACCAAAATACAGGTAAGTGACGTAAGGGTCCCTTCAGGACCGAATGTGTGCCGGATTTTGTTCGTTCTAGGCACGAAGAATTGTTTTTGTATATGGCAGATGGCAGCGGCAGGTCATTTTGTGGAACTCCCCCACACTCTCCGCCAATAGTTGAGGCGAACTAGCGTGCCGCCCTGCAGTCAACGCTGTCCGTCGGGTGATCTGTAAGCTCATGCTGGCAGTCTGGACTTAACGTCCGAAGTACATCACTCAACATATAGTTCCATAAAAAAATGGCGCCCAACGTGGGGCCACCTCAGTTGGACTTCGGTGGTCTGAGTATGACTTGTGCTGAGGACTGCGATTACTTGAGATATGGACATTTGGCTTGTAGCTAAATAGTCTGACTCGGTAATCGCACAATCGGTGGGAGTTATAGGCATACCTGAGCCCAATTGGTTTTTGTTAGTTGAAAATTTTTGGTAAAGTAAAGTTAGAGTTTTTAAAGTTGAACGATTAAAGTAAACTTTTTAGAAGTCTTTTGAAAGTTTTTGATATTTCGAATTTTTGATTGAGCAAAGTAAAGTAACGTAACGTTTTAGATTTTTGAAAGTTTTTGAATTGAAGTTCGACTCTAGGTTTGACGTTGGTCAAGCCTCGAGTCTGAACAGTTGTCTATTTTTTTTTAATTTTTGAACTTTTTTGAATTTGATCTTTCCCGCTGGCCTTCTGCCATGGAAATGGTAGGTGGCCTCCACAAAATTTTTTGTCTGTGCTCTCACGGAGACATGTCTCTGTTGGCAAACTGGCTGGAGAGAATTGTGAATCTGTGAGACGGCTTTTTGGATTTTCAGCTAACTAGTTGACCAGATTCATCGCTCTGCCCAGTTGGAAGGTCAGCTGGACACGACAATCAAGTGAAGAGGAAGGAAAGAGTTGTTGGTGGATGGAAGTGGTGCTGGAGACCTTCAGCAATCAGGAGTTGGCATACTGCTAACTACCTGGCTGAAGAATTTCTAGTATCATTTTCAGTCTCTAGCTTTTCCAACCCGACTCTTTCCAGATTTCTGTGGGGACGCAAACATTATTTGTCATGCACACATTCACGTCACTTGCTATTATAATTTTCTGATCTGTAAGAGGGGATAGCGACCTGAAGACTTTTATGTTGAGAGTTAACTCCTGGAAGTGAAGGAGAAACCTTATGATTTTAGTTGGAATTTCTTTTCGAAACGATTAATTGAACTTTTGGTAACTTCGTCGAACCTGTGAGTTTGTTTTTGATTTTTTCTGAATTCCTTTTTTCAACTTCTCCGAACGTTTGGAAAATTTTTGTTTGAAATTTAGTATCTCGTCCAAACCTTCGAAGTTAAATTAGTATTTCGTCATTCGCACGTTGTGAAGAGCCTGATATCTCTTCCGAATTTTCAAATTCTTTGAATTTTTTGTAAGATCTAGTTCAAACCTTTGGTTTGAAAATCTTTTCGTTTGATTGACGACTGGTCGTACAATGGCTACACCGCGAACACCATCGCGAGCAACTGGTGTACCGGTACCGTTGCCAGAACAGTGCTCCATCTGTCAGGAGGGCGACTGGTCAGGACCTAGGAAGCCAGTGTAGACGGTTTGTGGACATGTGTTCCACAAGGCGTGTCTGAAAACGTGGATCGGGCAGCAGTCAAACTGTCCTAACTGCAGATTCCATCTCACTCAGTATGATTTTACTGAGTATACAGGTGCCGTCCTGAGGACGACGAATCCCGGAAGGTCTGTCACGATCCATTGCCTCCCATATCGTCACTAGAGTTACCACCTTTGACAGTTCCACCACCTAGTCGACGATCCACATCACCTGGAATGCCAGATATACATTCCATGACCTTCACAAATACTCACTCGCGATGAAATAGCCCACTGCCTTCTGGCAGTGGACATACCTCAGCAGCTACGGATGCTTTGATGGCAGGCTTGCGCATGCAAATGCAGGACCTGGTCCGAGAAGGCCTCGAGCAGAGCTTAAATGCATTACGAACGGAATTGACAAGTAGTGTTCGACAGCAAATAGCAGCTGCACTGCCACCAATCAATTTTCCACGGCCACCTCCTACTGTGGGTGATCCCAGACCACCACCAGAGTTTCACGACGAGCGTAGGCAGTCTGTTAACCCACCGCCTTTGGCTTTTGGTCAGCCTGGACCAAATTTTAACCAGCCTCCACCAGCTTCATCTCATAGTATCCCGGCGAGTGTAGGACCGCGACGATCAGGCAGTCCTATCAGAAGATGGAACCTGACATACAACGGAAATAACTCCGACTCTCCGTGGATGAATTTATTTTTCGAGTCGAAGCACTCACGCACTCCGCTCTAGAAAGAGATTTCGATCTTCCTGTTAGGAACATGCTCATGCTATTGACGGGACCAGCAAAGGATTGGTACTGGTCGATATTAAGACAAAATCCCTTTCCAACTTGGGAATTTGTCAAGACTGGGTTGTCAATTGAATGAGGAGTGCCCAAGGACGATTTAAAAATCCACTTGCAGCTGATGTCGCGAAAGCAGAAGCCTGGTGAACTATTCGCCATGTACCACCATCATCTGGTGTTGCTGCGTGATCAGTTGAAGAACGCCATGCCAGACCAAGAATTCTTGGAAATCGTCAAATCTAACTTACTGCCCGAGATTCAGGAGAAGATATGCCTACATTCCACCGATACGATAGGACAGTTAAGATCACTCGTTACTCGAATTCAAACCACGCAGCTACGAATTGCAACAGCTTGCAGTTGGAACCCTTACCGGAACCAACGAGTACACGAGATTGACAACTTCCAGACTTTAAACCCCGAACTGGCAATAGCAACTGGCAGTGACACTAGCTTCAGCGACGTGTCAGCCATTTCGACCAGACATCCAGTACTGTGCTGGAATTGTGATCAGCCAGGTCACTACTACCAGGACTGCCTGCAAGTAAGACAGCAAGTGCTCTGCGCACAGAAAAACGAGAGACGGGTCGGGAATACCACCACTTCTTTCCGACCAGTGTCAACGTCGCGAGTCACAACTGCAACGAACACTCCAGTTCAAGCATTGAACAAGGAGGAAGGTCCACTCCATTAGCAGACCTTGACGAATCTCTGAATTTTCCACTGATATCATTCAGTGATTCTGATGATATCAGTAAAACACCTGCAAGTATGACTACTTATTGATAGAGGCGGAGAACTTGATAGACTTCTCCGCAGATCTTCAAGCTCCCATTTCCACTTCTGGGGAGCCCATGACATTATTAGACGCTTCTTTGGAAGAGTCTTCAATTTTCGGTGTCCCGATAACACCTACAGAACCTTTAGCTGACAAAGTTATTGAGCAGGAGATTTGGCCTTATGGCATTTCTATATTAAAACGGCCACCAAGCTCTGTTATGACGAGTGGGCGTGAGCCTGTTGTACATCCGCTGACGCCGTATCATACGCGGTTGCAGAAATATAATGCAGCAAGAGACCGAATCTTCTCCTCAGTAGCGGAGTTAGCCGAAATAATGTTTCCTGACTTGGATATGAGACCGAAAAAGAAAAGATCTACCGTTCGTTGGCGGGAATACTGCCGACGGATGAGACTAGAGAGAAAAAAACTGGCACAGATTTCCGTGTCGATGCCAGACGACATTCGACCGTACGCCGAAGTAAAGCTGCTCGGGCGAACTGAGCCTGGACTACGTGATAGTGGTGCCACTGTCAGTATTCTAGGTCAGTGAGCTCTAGAGAAGCTTGCAGAAGCAGATGTCGAATGGAAGAAGTATCGGACACAGGTCCAAATAGCAAATGGTGCCATGACGATTGTGCATGGTCATGTGGACTTGGATGTCACTTTCCGTGATAAGACCCAAAACGTGCGTTTTTACGTGGTTCCTGGGCTCACACAGGCACTATATCTGGGAATAGACTTCTGGCGTCTATTTGGGTTGGCTCAAGATCTCCTGGGTATAGTCGCAGAAGTGAATCCAAGCGTAAGAGCTACCTCAGACACCGACTGCCATATTCTTTCTATTCTTGAGCAACAACGCTTAGAAGCCACTAAACAGCTTTTCCCCTCTTTCGCCTCTTTAGGCCTGGGAAAAACATCGTTGGTCACTCACAAGATTGAAACGAATGACGCGACCCCGATAAAACAGAGGTTTTATCCGATTTCACCGGCAGTACGAAGTTTGATGGATGCCGAATTAGAGCGAATGCTATCGCTGGGTGTGATAGAGGAGAGCCAGAGTCCTTGGAGCTCTCCAGTTGTCTTAGTGAGGAAGCCTGGAAAAGTTCGGCTTTGTTTTGATGCCAGGAAGGTCAACTCTGTTACTTCTGAGTCGACTTCTTCCGGCAAACTACATATCGAGCCTGGACCTGAAAGACGCATTCTGGCAGATCCCACTAGACACTGATTCCAGAGAGAAGACCGCTTTTACAGTGCCTGGTCATCCTCTCTATCAGCACACGGTGATGCCATTCGGCCTATCCAACGCTCCACAAACGATCTGCCGCCTCATGGATAAACTCATTCCTTTCGATATTCGTGAGAACGTTCTTGTCTATCTAGACGATTTATTAATTCTGTCATCAGACTTTGACTCGCATCTCACGTTACTATCCCGTGTAGCGGATTGTTTGAGGAAAGCTGGCCTCACTATCAACGTCGAGAAGAGCAAGTTTTGTATCAAAGAGACCAAATACTTGGGTTTTATTGTCGGAAAGGGAGGTATATGAGAACTGACCCTGACAAAATTTCAGCTATAGTTGACTATCCGTCACCTAAAACTGTTCGGCAGGCCCGACGCCTACTAGGTATGGCGGGATGGTATAGACGACTCATCCCGAACTATGCTGATTTAACTACCTCCATTACAATCACTTTGAAAAACCCTAGTCAGTTCAAATGAACACCTGAAGCCCAGACGTCTCTTGATCTTCTCAAAGAAAAACTTACTTCTGCTCTGTTGTTGGTGAGTCCGAACTTCACCAAACCATTCGTTATACAGTGTGATGCGAGCCAACAAGGTATTGGTGGAGTGCTGATTCAACTAGATGACGATGGCCACGAGAGGCCAATAGCCTACGACTCGAAAAAGTTGAACTCAGCACAAAGAAATTACACCGTCACAGAGCAAGAATGCTTAGCTGCAATCTTGAGCGTACAGAAGTTCCAGCCCTTCATAGAACTCATGCCGTTTAAGATAGCGACTGATCATGCGAGCTTGAAATGGCTGAAGTCTCAAAAGGACCTCAGCGGTAGACTTGCGCGGTGGTGTTTGAAGCTTCAGGGCTTCGACTTCACTATTGAGCACAGAAAAGCAAGCCTGAACGTCGTCCCTGATGCGCTGTCACGCATCCATTGTGACAGCCTGTCCACAAACGAAGATCCTGGCCCGGAAGTTGACCTTAGTTCGCCATATTTCAACTCGTTGGAATATGAGGAACTGAGGCATAAGGTTAAAATGACTTCTGGTGAATTACCAGATCTTTGCGTCAGGGATGGCTTCGTCTACATTCGGACTGTTCCGAGAACAGGCGATCCGATTCAGGAAGAAGAAGCTTGGAAGCTTTGGATTTCACGAGGGCTTGTCACCGACGTCATTTCAAGAGCTCATGATCTGCCACTGGCTTCACACGGAGGTATAGGGGAAACACTGGAACGTCTGCGAAGACACTTGTACTGGCCACGAATGACGGCTTATGTCAGAAACTACGTAGGCGCCTGTGACGTGTGTAAGGAAACGAAGGCTCCCAATACCATTCTTAGACCACCTATGAAAGTTCAGTCTGTGGTCTGTGACAGAACGACCATGGCAGAAGCTGTATATCGATTTTCTAGGTCCATATCCTCGGTCAGTGAAAGGAAACGTCTGCATTCTGATAGTTCTTGACCACTTTTCAAAATTTCCAATTCTCAAACCAATGAGCAAAGCATCTACACTCAATGTGTGCCAATTCATGGAGACGGAAGTGTTCCACGTGTTCGGTGTCCCGGAAACGATCGTCTCTGACAATGGAGTCCAGTTTTGCTCTACTTAGTTTACCAGATTGCTGGACAAGTATGGGGTGAAGCACTTGCGAACGGCAGTTTACTCGCCGCAAGCAAACGCCTCAGAGCGAGTAAATAGGTCTCTATTGCCAGGGATTAGAGCATATATTAAGGAGGAACACACGAGATGGGATGAGAAACTAAGCCAAGTAGCTAGTTCCCTCAGGAGCTCTTTCCATCAAGCTACGGGTTTCTCTCCGTATCGAACACTCTTCGGTCAACAAATGATAGAACATGGCAGCTCCTATTCTATCTTGAGGAGTCTTGGAACTCTTAGTGAGCCATTGAGAGTAGACGCAGAAGATAAAATGAGATTGATCCGTGCGAGAGTGCAGGAAAATTTACAGCAGGCATTCGAACAGGGTTCACGAGCCTACAATCTCAGGGCGAAACCTGTCGAATACAAATCTGGTCAAGAGGTATTTAGACGAAATTTTGCCCAGAGCAATTTCCAACAGCAGACTAGCGCTAAACTGGGACGGAAATTTGTTAAGTGTCGTGTCAGGGCCAAGAAAGGAAACGCCTATTATGAGCTTGAAGATCTTCAGGGAAAACTGTTTGGAGTCTATCACGCCAAAGACATCAGGCAATGATCATCTGTCTGGAAACGTCGTCTACCTATTGTCGTTATTTCTGGTAGCCCTAATAAGGCATCCAGCCAGATTCACTGGCAAACTGCAGGATGCCAATGTGCCGCTTAGGACATCCCCAGCCTAGCGGCCGACATACCTTTTGGACAATAGTACAATTTTTCCCTTTTTTTCCCTACTCCCTAGCATAGTAATGCTACACTATATTAATCCCTTCCCGTATGGTAACCCTACGACAGAGAGCCTGTCGTAGGTATCCCATTTGAAAATAAGTCTCTGAAAATTTTAGGACGAGTGTCAGCATGTCACTACTTCGACGGCGCCTTGGAGACACACCCTTGAACAATCGCCAGTCTGAGTTCAGAGTGAAATGTTGCGCCGGGAATGCCTCGTGATCAGTTCTTTAGGTTACTGATCGCAGGGCTTTCTCAGCACCTCGGTGAAAGAGGGCAGAGAGGCATCGACCGGCTGGATTTTTTAGGTTACCAGCTTGTCGATGTACCTTTGACTCCCCACACGACGAGACTTCAGGGATGTGTCCTCGATGCGTCATCGGGCAAGTAGAATCCAAGTGATGAGGAATACGCCTTGGGTCGTGCGTCGCGACACACATTGAGCGCCCGCAGTGAAGAGGCCTATGCTTAAGACCGGCTAGCTCAGTCGACCAATTTTTCAGAGTTGTCTGAACCATGGGTGGCGCAGACCACTCTGCCCTGTTATGGTCGTAGCGTATTGCATATAGCAATATGCTACATGGAAAATACTGATGCATGTACGCTGGCCTTAAAGTAAATCGCATTCCGAACGCACCCGACCGAGAGAAATGTGTTTCCTCACACTCAGGTGCTCTGTCGATGTGACAGATAAAGAAGAAGAATACCATCATCACTGTGTGTCAAATCTTCTAACCACGAAAAGTAAACGCGACTAACAAAATCAGGAATTTCCACCGACATCAGGGATAAACCCACGTAAGTTAAAAGGAATAATTATTCATTCTAAGCATATATTGTTATTATTAAAAATATTCTTCTCACTAGGAGAAAAATATTTGCCACCCGCATGGGTAGAGAAAAAAATAAGAAGAACTCCAGAAAAGAGAAAAGTTGATGCCAGGATTGTTATAATAGATCTGAAAAAGAAAATTCAGCAGGCGGATTAGGTAATCGGTGGATATTCACCATCATCATTTTACAAATCATCACAGCTCATGAAGAACCTAGAACGTGGGGGTCATTTAACCAGGTATTTTCGTATCAATTAAGAAACATATCTATTCGACTGGTTGAACGGGCACGTATGCGCCAACATATAGTATCGTACCGCGATAGCGTGTGTCGTGACCCAATATTCAATTGGTGAAATTGTGACATCACGACTCGAGCTAGCAGCAAATGCACAAGTAATTAAACGATTTGCAATAACTAAGCATTTCACTTCGCACGGTAAAATGCTTGGCGATTGCGAATTGTTTACTTGTAAACTGTCGCATCCACTGCTGTATGTAACTGGGTATTGAGTCATGGTTAAGTAATTCACTTCGCATAGTGAAATACTCAGCTGGGCTCACTGTTTGTTTACATACAGTATTGGGGGCTCCCGCTGTCGGCAGTGATTAGCGTAATACTTTGTAATTATGATTGCAAGGTATTGCGCTGGTCACTGGGTCAAAGTCGCTTCCGCCTGGTTGAATGGAGGTAAGCACGGTCGTTTCGATAGATCGGGTTGCGTAGTTAGAAGTTAGTTTAGTTTAATAAAAGATAACGGTTCGGTATTCAATTAGTTTAGTTAAAATTCTGGAGTTCGATCGCGAGTAACTGTTTTTGTAATAGTCAGTAAAGTCAGTAAATAAAGTTTTAACTTAGAATTACGCGAGTGTTTTTATTGGAGTGCTTATGGGACACGACAATTGGCGCAGCCGGATAAAGAGTAGGTAAGTTTTTTTCTTTTTCAGTGAAATAATTTATTTTTCTTTTCATTTTTAGTTTTTTTTTTTTGTGTATTTTATGGGAGTAAAGCTTATTAGCTGCTCCATATTTTTGTGAAGTGTGGGAGTAAAGCTTTTTTACCTGCTCCATTTTTTTTTTGTTTTGTAGGAGTTATGCTTTTTAGCTACTCCATTTTTATTTGTTTGTAGGAGTTATGCTTATTAGCTACTCCATTTTTTTTTTGTAGGAGTTATGCTTTTTAGCTACTCCATTTTTTTTTTTTTTTGTAGGAGTTATGCTTTTTAGCTACTCCAGGTTACTCTTTTCAGGATAAAGTATTGGAAAAAATTAAAAAAAAAAAGGGGTATAAATTGTGGTGATTGTTGTTGCTTGAGATTGTTTTTGGTTATATGGTCTGAGTGTTAGTTAATTCATAGTGTTATAGTGTGGTATGTAAAGGGAGTAGTTCAGTAGATTAAGTAAGTGAATTCTATTCGAAATGTACGGCATATTAAGTGATATAATTTTGGTCATTGGGAATTAAAATTAAAATTGGCTAGGTGAAAATATAAAAATATTCAAAAAAATACAAGAAAAGGTCAGAAGAGGAATATATGTATTTTTGTGGTTGAGATTAGTTTTTGCGTTAAGTGGCCTAAAATATTTTTGTTTATTATTACTATGAAATTAATAATTTTTGGTTGATTTTCTTTGTGTGCGAAAAAGGGTGAAAGTGTGAAAGTTCAGAGGTATACATCTAATTAATAATTTTGAATCGTGAATTGTATATATAGAAAGTTTCTTAACGTCACATTTCTGTAAAGGCGTTGGTCGAAATCGCGTTGAACGTAATCGTAAGCGGGTGAGAAGAGTCACTTAAAGTAGAAAAGTGTTTTGGCTCTGCACAGATCGGAGATTAGGAAAAATCATTGTTGAAACACCGTCGACAATTCAATTTTGCGTTTAGGGTTTTTAAGCAATTAGTTACGGTCTGGGGAAGTGGTTGAGAGTTAAGGGTAAATTAGGTAATGACTATAGATGTCAGTGGGAAGAAGTAACGTGCTAACGAGGGAAGAATTGTTACGAGTTAAGGATCAGGAAAAGGAATTGGAAACCAGAACGCAGGAATTGAATGAGTGCCAGCTGAAATTACAACATTATGAACAGGATTGGCGGTACCTAGAAGAGTATCTAACGGATGAATTAAAGAAATGATTGCCGAGTGAAGACGTAAATAAGTTTCTGGAGGAAATAAATGAGGCTACAGTGAAAAGCACAAAGGGAGAAACCTTAGATTTGTTGATAACGTCTACCTTTGAAGTTATTGGTAGAATTGAGAAAGAAACACATCAAGCGTTGGATGAGTGCAAACAGGAAAACAGGGCTTTAAAAGGAACTATAAAGTCTTTAGAAAGGCAATTGGAGGAGGCAGAAAAGACTGCCACTGAACTAGAGCAAGAATTAGGAGTCGCACCATTATCACAAGAAGAGGGTCTAGTTCGAGGGATTTTTAAGAAGTGGTCACCCAAGAAATTAGTATTCCACGAACGGCAGCGAGAAGAAAGAGCGAGTACTTCAGGACAAGAAGAAATTTTGAAAGCTAAAAAGCAGACCTTAGCAAAGACGAGTGAAGACCAAATGCCGAAAGAAAAAAACTCAGAGAACCATGGCTGATGCTTATGATAAAGTCATGGACTTGGTATCCAGATACATACCCACGTTTTCTGGAGAAAGAACGTCAAAACTGTCGAAGGAAGTTCACCGTTTTCTGAGCTGCTGCAAAGATCTTTACGATCGTTTAAAGGCCGAGGAACAGCCAATCTTCATGAAATGTATAAGATATCGGTTGTTAGACGACGCATATTATCTAGTAAGCTCGGAGGAGCCAAAGGATTTTGAAGCGTTGCAGCAGACAATTCAAACTGCCTATATGCCAAAAAAATCGTACTATTAGCTGCGAGCTGAAATGATAGCATGCGTTCAAAGGCCCGGTGACGACATAAAAGACTATGCGGATAGACTTAAGGAGCTACTGTGTCAAATCAAGGCGGCAGTTTCGGCTAAGTATCCAGGCAAAGACGGGGGATTGATAGCGGAACTTGAGGCAGACGCGGTGGCAACGTTCAAGGCAGGTGTGATGCAGCAGACTACTCAGCTTTATTTGACGGGACGCAAATTTCGATCTCTGGATGAAGCACGTGACGAGGCAGACTACTTCGAGATGGATGCTAGGAGACTTAAAATCAAATAATCAGGACCGCGGAATTATACGAAGGAAGACAACAGAGGAATGGCAGCAGGCAGCTGGGGTGCTGGTAGGTTCAGCAAGGAGGAACCTAAAAGGACGGGACCGCAATTGAGGCCAGCCTTACCGGGAATGCACAGGGGTTCCCCTAGTCAAACAAAGCAACCAAGACCTATTCAGTGCTTTCAGTGCGGACAATGGGGACATTTTGCTAAGGAATGTAGAGAAAGGAAACAGACGCCTTACTGCATAAAATGCCGAATATATGGACATGACGCAACTGGATGCAAAAAGCAACAAGTCAGGTTTGCTGAGGCACTACCTAGCAGTTCGGTAGAGGTGTAATCGGAAGCAAAAGTTATATACTGCCAATTTTGTAGAACATCTGACCACTATACCGCAAATTGTTTAAAAAAATTTTTAGCAGAGAATAATATTCAGCAAGAGGGAAACGGGAGATGGCAGCTCGGGGACAATCCCGCAGCTGCCTTCCACTAAACAAATTAGGAACTAGATATTCGGGTAAAGACGTAGACATGGAATTAGAGCTAGTTAATAATTGCATCATCACAATAGAAGCCGACATTGGACTAGAAGATAAGCTTACATTATTGGTGGATACGGGATCCACCTGCAATTTAGTTAAGGTAAATAAAATAAGGATGGATACACTGATACAAAAACATAAATGTATCACGATTGGAGGGCTGTTTGGAGCTCAGCGACGTTCAATTGGAACCTGCAAGGCGCATCTTCACGTAGGTAAGGGAAGCAAGAATGCGAGTTCCAGGTAATACACAACACAGATTCAATACCGGTTGACGGAATATTGGGAATGGAATTCCTCAAGGATAAAGCTGTTATCGATTGTATTAATAGAAAATTGTCAATACAGCACAGACAAGTGTACAAGGAAGCACAACCAATTTTCAGGAACGTAACAGGAACCGAAAAAGTTGAACATATAACCTTGCAGGGTTATAATGTAGAAGGGACACGATTCTCCAGTAGGGAAGCTGTTCGGACAATTTCAGCGGAAGTTCTAAGAGAGCGAACGAGTAATCGAATTAAAAACCTGAGAGAGGTGATATATAAAGCTCGAGCTGCCTCTGAGAGTATAACCAAGTATTTAAGAGTCGAAAAAGAGGCAAATACTCAAAAGGGTATTAAGGATAAAACACGTGGAGGCCCGGAAAAAGGAAATGCGTTGGCGTCGGCTCTTTGCACAGAGGCGAAGCAGGAAAATCCTCTCTATACAAAGGAGATTTTGGTAAGATTGCCAGAAGGAATGTGGGGGCAAAAGCAAATTCGGGAAGTAGTTGTTGAAGGGAATGGGTCAGATTATCCTCGCACGGAAATCGAACCAATTATTTCCGAAACTGCAGCCTTTGCGGAGGCGCGGATATGCGGAAAAGCTTCAATTCCTAAACAGGGCAATATAATCGAACCTCTCCTTTACTCGAGAAATCCATAGTTCAGCTGGAACCAAGAACGGAGCAATTGGTAAGAATCTGTGTCGAGAGCGAAGATGAGTTGGTGTGCGTGGCGGAAGAGATTATCCCAGGTATGTACTGTGGCAACGCCATAATCAGGCCGGAGAATGGACAGGCGTTTGTGGGTATTGTCAACGCTAGAACTGAGCCGGTTGAGATAACGAACTTTCAACCCAAGCTTGAGAGGTTGGATATGTATTCAGTGCAGCCATTGAGAGATAAGATAAAGGCGGTAAGTTGTTCTCGGCAAAGACTCGAATTACTGAAACAAACACTAGTACTGTCGGAAGATTTAAATTGCGAAGAAAGAGAAGTGGTGTCTGAAATTTGCAGTGAGTATAATGACATTTTTTACTTGCCAGGTGATAAGTTTGTTGCAGACTTTCATATGTATATATATATATCTATAGTTAATTTGAACTTAATTGATGTCGAATCTTATTCTAATATGAGAGCAATGAACTGTTATACCGTAAGAATTGAAATTGTTCTTTTTGCATACATAGACAACAGTAGAGATAAAATTAGTCAGAATAAATTATAATGAGTTACGCTTGTAATCTCATCGCAATAGCATCGCTGCATCGTAATTTTAGTTTTTTCTCCATTGCCACTGAATATTTGTACTTGATACTCTCTATAAAAATAAACGGTATTTTCATAACTAAAAGTGAGTTTTATAATCACCTCAGTCCCAAGACTACAATCTTTCGAGTTTTATATCAACGAGACATAAACATTTTTGGTGCCGAAACCCGGGACTAGTAGTGATTCATTAGTTATTAGGTATCGTACTCGCGATTATAGTGACCTTCTTGAATTACATATGTGTGTACATATCTCGTCGCGATTGTTAATTGTTTCGAACAGATGAAAAAAAAACATCATTTGCAAAGTGCTGTGCAGTGCATTTAAGTATAACGTGTAGTGACAAAGCTTAAGACAATTTAATTACATACAAATTATTGCAATTACATTCCAGTCATTTGTGTAGTTTAGAAAATTTTAAATTTCGAGCAAGTGTGCGTGCTGCTTTACTGTGTTATCAGTGGATCCGCTATTCAGACAATAATTTGAGACTTTCGAATTGGTGACAAACCGGTTTTGTCATAGATGAGGAAAGAGAATCAGTTGAATTTATTCTGATAAATACTGATCTCATATCACGCAGTAAGTCTAAATTCCTTTTAACTTATATTCTGTTACATACTCACATTATATTAAAAATGGAATCGGCAATTGCACAGCAACAGTCATTAAAAACATTTATTTCCAATTTTATTGAGAACACAAATAAAGCCGGTAAAGACAAACATACTCAGGAGTTCATACAAACGCGAATAACCTTGCTTCAA
Organism: Dioctria rufipes; assembly: GCA_963924295.1. Classification (NCBI taxonomy): domain Eukaryota; kingdom Metazoa; phylum Arthropoda; class Insecta; order Diptera; family Asilidae; genus Dioctria; species Dioctria rufipes. The sequence goes on from OZ002740.1 coordinate 110,981,539, forward strand.
GCATATTGGGATAAATTTCTGTCAATACATAATGATACCATTGTCGTCAAGTGCAAGGCTGCTGATCTAGAACTCCCATATTTTAAAGACAGTTATTATGAAACCACAGAATTGTCATATTGCGATGCCTTAGGACAACTAAAAGTTATCCTGAGAAAACTCAAACCGGAAAATGTTCAGCATTCTACGGGCCATCAAAATACTACATCTGCGACACAACTTTCCACCTTGCCTAAAATTCAGCTTCCTCAATTTTATGGTGAATTAAAGGAATGGGCTGCTTTCCATGATCTCTTCAAAAGCTTAATCGATCTAAATACCGATCTGACGGGCTCACAGAAGTTATATTATTTAAAGACTAGTCTCCGTGGAGCCGCTGATCAGCTTTTGCGAAACACTGCAATCACTGACGATAATTATGCTGCTGCGTGGAGTCTTCTTTGCAGTCGATATCAAAACGAGCGGCTGCTAGTAAGATCATACTTAAAGTTATTGACATCTTTGCCTAGTATGAAATGTGAATCAGCAGAAGAGCTGAGAAAATTATATGATGGTACCATGGAAGCTGTAAATGCGCTCGAATCTTTGAAGCGTCCTGTTCAGCAGTGGGACGATTGGTTAATATTTCTAACTGTGCAAAAGCTAGATCCGTGTACGAAAAAGGATTGGGAGAATTCTCTGCCTTCTACTACTGAACTTCCCACATTCGAGGAGTTGTGTAAATTTTTGCAACATCGAGTTCATACTCTTGAAGTCGTTGGTGCTAGCGCCACTCGGTCAAGGGATCCCTCACACTCAACTCAACTTAAGCCCAACAGCAAATTTTCGTCACTCAAAGTGAATCTAGCGACAAATAAATCAACGAATAAACAAAGCAGATGTCCCAAATGCCAGGATAAACACCTACTCCTTTTCTGTCCTTCTTTTAGGCAGCAGACAGTTATCCAACGGCGTGACTTTGTGTCTAAAGAACGGCTCTGTTTTAACTGCCTACGACCACATCATGCTGCAGTTAATTGTCCTTCAGCAAATCGTTGCAAGGAGTGTAATCAGCAACATCATACTATGCTACACGCATCACATGACAGCAGCGCTCATAATCATACAATAACATCACAATCAAACTCGCAGGTAAACCCGTCATATTCTTCACCCGATATCTCAGCTTCTAAGTATTCTGTATCACGCATGCCTTCCCCATCTGTCGCAATATCAAGTACTGTAACTACCTTAAGTGCTAACACAAACATTATGCAGCGATCATGTACTATATTATTAGCGACAGCTCAAGTGATTGTGAACTCACCGGCTGGACAGCGGATGCAAATTCGTGCATTACTAGATCAAGGTTCGCAGGCCACATTCGTTTCTCCGGCAGTTGCTCGTTTCCTGCGCTTGCCTCACAAGAAGGTCAATATTCCAGTGCAAGGGATAGGGTCCTCCAGTGGAGTAGTCAGATCGAAGGTTCAGTTGTCAATCCAGTCTACGATTGACCGAGACTTTTGTTTAGAAACTTCTGCATTAGTCTTGCCACACCTGACAAGTATATCGATTCCTCCTACGATGGCTTTCTCTGATTTAAGTCATCTGCGCGATCTCCACCTTGCTGATCCGAAGTTTTATGACAACGCTCCTATCGATTTGATTATAGGTGCTGATCTCTATTATTTAATTATTCTGGAAGGACTGCGAAAAGGGATTCCAACCGCACAGAACACTGCGCTGGGCTGGGTATTATCAGGCCCTATTGAAACTACTACGAATTCCAAATTGACACCGGTACACACGTACCATGCATGGTCAGACACCTCTGCAGAGCAGCTGGATACCCTGCTACAAAGGTTTTGGGATATAGAGAATATTCCGGCAAGCCCGTTAGTCCTATCCGAAGAGAATGAAGAGTGTGAAGAATTTTATAGAGCAACAACCCGGCGAGACGCAGCTGGAAGATATGTGGTTAGATTACCTATTAAAACTTCTTACAAAGCCGAAGATATAGTATTTGGTGACTCTAAAGTCAACGCCGTACGAAGCCTATTATCAGTAGAACGAAACTTCCTTTCAAGCCCAAACTTAAAGGACCGTTATACTGGCTTTATGAGAGAATACTTTGATCTCCGTCATATGGAATTAATATCAGATGAAGCAAATACACTTAAAAGTCGTCATCACTTCTATTTACCCCACCATGGAGTGTTAAATGAGAATAGCGTAAGTACAAAATTACGTGTTGTATTTAACGGGTCCAAAAAATCTAAGGGAGGACTTTCTCTCAACGACTACTTAGCAGTTGGACCAAACTTACAGACTGATATATGTACAACAATTCTGCGGTGGCGACAGCATTTGGTAGCTCTGACTGCAGACATTCGAATGATGTATCGGCAGATAAAAGTGGATGAAAAGGATTGCGATTTTCAGCGAATCCTATGGAGAGAGACATCGTCAGATCCTGTATCAACTTATCGTTTACGTACAGTCACATATGGGACAACATCTGCTCCATACTTGGCGATTCGAACCCTAATTCAGTTGGCTGACGATGAAGAGCATAGGTTTCCATGTGGCTCAGATATACTACGTCGAAACTTTTACGTCGATGACGTTTTGTTTGGAGCAGAAACTGTTCAATCAGCGATCGAAGCACAACGTGAGCTTGTAGGAATTCTTGAAACTGCTGGATTCCAATTACATAAATGGTCCTCAAACTGTGAAGACGTTTTGCAAAGGATTGATCGTCACTCCTCCAACACAGAGTTGAATTTGCCCAACGATTCAGTTATTAAAACACTAGGTTTATTCTGGAATCCTACATCAGATTGCTTTGGATTTCGAGTGAAACTTCCCGATCCTCCATTGATACTCACGAAAAGAAAGCTGCTGTCTGATGTAGCGAAGCTTTATGACCCACTAGGATTCTTATCACCAACTATCTTGATAGCAAAATCCATGATACAAAAACTATGGCTTCTGAAAGTTGATTGGGATACTCCGCTTCCACATCCCGTAACTCAAGATTGGGCAAAATTCCGGCATGAATTAACACAACTGGAAACCTTGTCTATTCCTCGGTGGATTGGAATGCAATCATCTGCGAGTTTCTATGAACTTCATGCATTTTCTGATGCTTCACAACAAGCTTATGCTGCAGTAGTGTACTTACGAGCAGTTCATGATTATGACAATATTAACACCTCCTTACTTTGTGCCAAAACGAAACTTGCTCCTTTGAAAACGATTTCAATTCCGAGGCTGGAGTTGATGGGAGCTCACCTTTTGGCAAAACTTGTTCATAGTTTGCAACCTTCGTTGGATGTTAAAAGCCTTCCACTGTATTGCTGGACAGACTCTCAAACAGTATTAACCTGGCTGACATCTCACCCATCCAGGTGGAAAACATTTGTGGGAAATAGAGTGACTCAGATTCTTGAACTAATTCCATCTGCAAAATGGAGATATGTGCCATCTAAAACTAATCCAGCCGATCCTGCATCAAGGGGTGTTCCAGCTACTCATTTAGTTTCTTTGCAATTATGGTGGGAAGGGCCGCAGTGGTTAAATTTGCCGTCAACATCATGGCCGCAAACTAGTTCGCGAATGCCTCCCTCTGTTGAAATCGATCTGGAAGAAAAGGCTTCATCTATAAATGCTGCAACAACAATTATTACAACTGAATATTGGGACCTGCTACACAAGTATTCATCATTAACTCGCCTGCTGCGTGTCACTGCCTGGTGTTATAGATTTCTTACTAATTGTCGTTTGCCAAAAAATAATCGTATTCGTGCAGATCTATTACCAGCAGAGATTACTACTGCACTCCACTTCTGGATTCAACACGATCAAAAAATTTGCTTTCCTAAGGAATATCAGCAACTATCAACAGGTCGAACTCTAGTAACTAAAAGTCCTTTGCTTCGACTGTCTCCATTCTTTAAAGATGATTCCGGAACAATCCATGTTGGTGGCCGATTACAGAATGCTGCACTACATGAAGATGCTAAACATCAGTTCCTGCTATCCAAAATTAGTCCGTTATCAGCATTAATATCAACAGATGCTCACTTGAAGACATTGCATGGGGGAGTCCAGCTCACTCTAAGTCAAATGCGCCAACGATTTTGGATCCTTGGAGCCCGAGATCTAACTCGTCGTTTGATACATCAATGCATTACCTGTTTTCGACAGCGCAAATATGCTCAACAGCAATTGATGGGAATACTTCCAGCGGAGCGCGTGAGGCCAAGTCGGCCTTTCCTTAATACAGGTGTAGATTATGCAGGTCCAATTCTAATCCGTTATGGGCCAGGAAGAGGACGACCAGCACACAAAGCATATATTGCTTTATTCGTCTGTATGGCCACTAAGGCGGTACATTTAGAGCTTGTCTCGGATTTAACCAGTGAGGCATTTATTGCTGCCTACAAACGCTTTACAGCCCGACGAGGATATTGTCACAAAATCTATAGTGATAATGCTTCTACTTTTATTGGAGCTTCAAGGGAACTTAAAAATTCATTTTTTCTATGTCAGTCGCAGTTGCCCACTTCTTTTACTCATCTACTGACGTCACACGGAACAGAGTGGCACTTTATCCCTCCAATTGCCCCGAATTTCGGCGGATTATGGGAAGCTGGAGTGAAGGCGGTAAAACACCACCTTAAACGTATAATTGGTTGCTCTACCCTCACCTTCGAAGAAATGTACACACTTCTAACACAAGTGGAGGCGTGCGTCAACTCGCGGCCTCTATATCCTCTAAGCCCTGATGCTGATGATTTTGAGGTCCTCACACCTGGACATTTTTTAATGGGTGCTGCCCCACTAACAGTCCCAGAACCTTCAATAGAGTCTATCAATCCCAACCGATTATCGAGATGGAAACTTCTTCAACATATGTACGATCATTTTTGGAGGCGATGGTCCACAGATTATTTAAACAACCTGCAAGAACGAACCAAATGGATAAAAAAACAGGATAACATAGAACCAGGACGTCTGGTGCTGCTTCGAGAAGATCACCTTCCACCGACAATGTGGGCGCTTGGCCGAATTGTTGAAGTGCATCCCGGCCCTGACGGTCTGGTGCGGGTCATTACCATTAAAGCTAAGGGACTATTGCTCAAGCGTCCTATTAATAAAGTTTGTGCTCTTCCAATTTCAGACGCCTTAGATACAGCGACTCATACTTCAGATGCAAAGGTAACTCAGGCTTCTGCTTTTGATATTATTTCTGCTCGGAGGTCTGATGGCGGGTGGTCTTCCAACCCAACCAGCTAAAGATAGTTTTAACTTGTTTCGTCGGACGGACGAGGCGGGCGGTAATGTTGCAGACTTTCATATGTATATATATATATCTATAGTTAATTTGAACTTAATTGATGTCGAATCTTATTCTAATATGAGAGCAATGAACTGTTATACCGTAAGAATTGAAATTGTTCTTTTTGCATACATAGACAACAGTAGAGATAAAATTAGTCAGAATAAATTATAATGAGTTACGCTTGTAATCTCATCGCAATAGCATCGCTGCATCGTAATTTTAGTTTTTTCTCCATTGCCACTGAATATTTGTACTTGATACTCTCTATAAAAATAAACGGTATTTTCATAACTAAAAGTGAGTTTTATAATCACCTCAGTCCCAAGACTACAATCTTTCGAGTTTTATATCAACGAGACATAAACAAAGTTAACATATACTCCAACTAGGACTTTTAAGCTTCCATTACTGTCGAATACAGGGCCCATACACAGAAAACAATATCGTCTGCCGGAGGCTCACCGAGAAGAATGTCAGAAGCAACTAGAAAAGCTCCTAGAAGATGACATTATAGAACATAGTGACAGCCCTTTTAATTTTCCGGTACTATTAATACCAAAGAAAGGAAAGAATGAAGCAGGAAATCGGAAGTATAGGTTATGTGTAGATTTTCGGGAGTTAAATAAAGTCTGCGTCCCCTTTTCGTATCCTCTGCCACGGATTGAGGACATCTTAGATCAATTAGGTCACTCAAGATATTTCTCTACCTTGGATTTAGCTAATGGTTATCACCAGGTGTTAATCGACCCAGCGGACAGGGAAAAGACGGCTTTTAGTACGAACTTCAGCCATTTCCAATATAAACGATTACCGTTTGGATTGAAAACCGCACCTCCAATTTTTCAGTCTCTACTAAATGGAATATTAACTGGGCTTCAAGGTATCAAATGCTTTGTATACCTAGATGATGTGGTAATATTCGCGAAGAATCTGGGCGAGCATAATAGAAAGCTAAGGGAGGTGTAATGTATTATAATTATATATATATATATATATATATGTATATATATATATATATATATTTATATATTCATGCAATAAATCACAAATTATTGATCAGAGCATTGCGAAATTCCCGACCTGGATTAACATGCATTTTGCAATTAATCCAGTGTCTTCGCAAAAAGCATTGACCTCTTGCAACCATAAATAAGAAACGAAAGTATGCGCAATTCTGCTGATTCGTTCTGATCGCAGAATTGGGTCACGAAAGTGACGAAAGGTAAGTGCGCTCGAGAACCAAGAAGTGACGAGGAGTTTTATTTTGGAGTTTGAACGGTGAGCGGTTTTCGGTCTTGAAAAGAATAAATTGAATTAGATTAAAAAAGAGAAATTAACCTAGCAAAAATAGAAAAGGTGTAGTTTAATGTTAATAAAGTGAAGTTGGATGAGGATGTTTTAGGAATTAAAAAGGTGTTAATAATGAAGAGTTGTTTTAATTACAATTATCTGACCCGTGAAAAAAAGATATGTTACATTATTTGGCGCAGCCGGTAGGATCTTTCGTTTTTTGTTAGATCGAGAGTTCGATAGATCGATATTAATATCGTGTGTTGTAACTTATTTCGCGGGTTCAGAAATTTAAAAGTGACACACAAAGAATTTTTAAAAGTGAAGAACAATAATCAATCAACGCAAAACAAAAATAAAATAAATAGAATTGAAAAAAAAGCAAGCAAAAAATAATCAGTGCACAAGTGGAGTAGTGGAAAAAGGAAAAGAAAAAAAATCACCAGTACAAGAGGATTATTGGATAACCTTCAGAAGCCGAATACAGCATACGACTTAACCACAAAAAATAAGTCTTCAGAAAAGGGCAAAAAGAGTTTGTAATGTGTAAGCAAATTTAATTGTAATTTATTATTAGTTTTAACCGATTAACCAATTTAAAAAAATAATACGAGAGTGCTTACTGTATACAAAAACTATATAAAAATATTTCTATTTCTATTAAATCGTAAACAGAATTTTATTTCAAAAGGCAACACACATTGATAATAAATTTTACAGAGATGAAAGGTTAGCTAATTAATTTTTTTTTATTTAACTGAAATCTTTTTTCACACAAAAAAAAATCACTTAATTTACACGAACAGTACGTTTTTCTTTATTGTTTTAGTTGTAATATGCTGAAATAATTTTTAACTTAAATTTCTGACTCAATAATTAGAACTTTAACATAAATCGTATATTTCTTTCAACTTAATCCTATCGTTAGCATTTGCTTTCATACTTTTAAATACCACAAATTACTCTAATTTTTCGGCACAATTTAATAACATAAAGCTCCAAAGTATTCACAAAACCTCGCTAGCGAGCAAACCTATTACGAGCTCTTAATTTCTTTGTAATGCTTTCTAGAAAACTAAAATCCTCGATAATTGCTATTTATTCCGCATGTATTTTTCTCTACCAAAAAGACTAAAATCGAAACTTAAGACGCCCCGCAAACGTGCGAAGTCTTTGTCTAACGTCCATGAGTCAGAAATCGGTGACTTTCATGCCCGTTTGGAGCAACTCTCTTTCGAAAGCGTAAGCCCACCAAGAACAGAAAAAACCACCCCTCACAAGATAAATGAAAATCTCGAAAATCTGGCACAACAAAATCAACAGGGAATATCAAACCACATTACGAGATTTAGTGACTGCCAATTAAGAAGTGGACACATTTTTACACGCAGTCGTTTCAATTCTGCACCCACACTCCAAATGGCCCCCTCAAATGAAACAGTGAATGCACTAGAAAAAGTATCTAAGCTCGCTAGCCGTTTGGTCCCTAACTACCCAGAAGGTAATAGAAACGATGCAGCGAACGAGCTTCATAACTTTCTTGACTGCTGTAAGCAAGTCCATAAGGCGTTATCATCAGAAGAAGAAAAAAACATTTTGATTCCCCTCTTGAAGACTAAGCTGCGCGGTGAAAGTATCTAGATATTCAGACGCTAACAGAACTAGAACAATTGCTCCTCAATGCTTTTGCCCCAGCAAAATCCATAAACGACATTCTGGGCGAAATTCGCAAATGCATTCAGATTCCCGGTGAAAGAATCCATACATTTGGCGCAAGACTAAACAAATACGTAGTCGAGTGTAAAAGGGCGATTAAAAATAAATACGCTGAGAACAATCTCGCTCTCACGAAGGAAATTGAAGAGGAAGCTTGTTACGTCTTCAAAACTGGAGTTCTAAGCCCCGTGATAAGGCAAGTTTTGATCACTCAAAGAGTAAGTTCACTTGACGAGCTTATTCAAATTGCAGTGGAAGTAGAGAAAACTGAAGACAGGCAAATTCATGGTAGACATATGCAAACAAGCTTGTTTGACCATACCTCCATTTTCAGTGAGCAAGAAGTTGAGCGACTAAAGATTATCGCGAATTATCAAGCTACACCGTTTCACAAACCGCCCGAACAAAGTCATCGCCACCCAGAGAAATTTAGTGTACAACAACACCCACCACCCACCACTTCATATACTGCTCCATTTGGTACAAACGGTGCTTTTTATCAACCACACACTGACCAATATACACCAATCGCTCACCAATCAATGCCAGCTAACTATTTACCAAATTCAGTAAATTATAGTACACCTTCATATATATCCCCTGTTCCGAGACGAGAAATTAAGCAATGTATTTTTTGTAATAAAATTGGACATACCATTGCAAGTGCCGTAACAAGCAACGCATACCTCACTGCTCAAGGTGTAAAGGCTATGGCCACATGTCACAAGCATGCCCAGTTTCTATAATGAATCAATCAAACAACGGACGTTTAAGTACACGTCTTAAGTGTGATTGGTGTGCCCGATTCTCTCTTAAAACAGAAGAGTGTCGAGCAAAAATAGCATGGGAAAATAGACAGCGTCAGTCTCAACAGCAATCGGGAAACTAAACGGGGCTAGCATAACCCACCCTATGGCTATGCCTACTACCAAAGGGTGTAAAGAAAACGAAAAGACCAATTGTCATTCAGACGAGTTTACTTTTAAGCCTAATTATAATACAAATAGCATTATTGAGCAAAAATCGGTAAGCACAGAGAGTAAGACACGAAAATCATCAAATGGCAAAAGTAGTGAAGTCTTCAAATCCGTAGCTTTACCGCAACAATACAATCATATATCCTTAAATGACCCTTCAATCGAACTACCTTTAAACATTGCAAGAGGTGGCATAGTTAAACTATTAGTGGATACCGGCGCGGAAGTTAGCTTGATCAAAAATATAGCTTAGCTACAAGTACTAACTCTCTTAATATACCTTTCGATGGAATACTAGGCCGTAATTTTCTGTGGGATAATACAAATATTCTTACTACAGAGCGAGTACTACATTTCCCTCGAACTAAAACTAACCCCATCGACTTGAAAATTCCTTTTGCAAAAAGCTCTAGTAGCCAAAAATTCATCTCCCAAAATAAGAACGATGTTTACGAAAACTCCAATATTAACAAACAAATAAATAACACGAAACAGTCAGTAGGAAAGAATAATATTTACAGTAGCAACATATTTCTACCAACAAACCAACAGAAACAACTACATGGACCAACCTTAAGAAATAAAAATAACGCAGCTTCCGAAACTACACCTGCGAATACAAGCACAAGAAAACCATTCAGTAGCAGAACTGCGATACGAGTACCTCCTCGATCAGAAATGGTATTAGAAATACCAGCAGAAGACTGTAAACAAGAGATGTTATGCTTTTCGCAAGAAATCGCGCCAGGAATATTCACGGCTAATGGAATAGTGAAACCAAGATACGGAAAAATACAATTAAGTGTAATTAATACCCACGAAAGAGAAGTAGAACTGCCTACTTATCACCCGAAATTGGAGTACCTAGATAAGTACGATATCTATACGTTGGAAAAGAGGCATGAGGAAACCAAACCTCAAACAAAACAAAATCGATTACTTCTACTTGAAAACGAAATAAATATTGATCAAACCTACAACCAAGAAGAATTGCGGGCCATAAAGGGTCTCTGTCAAGAATTTAATGATGTTTTCCATTTAAAAGGTGACCACTTACCTTACTCAAATGTATCAACACACCTTATACCTCTCAAACATGACACAGCTCCCATAAACCAGAGACCGTACAGGCTACCTGAGGTTCATAAAAACGAAATTAATGAGCAAATTCGTGAGATGCTAGGGGATAAAATTATTGCTCCGAGTAATAGCCCATGGAACTCACCATTACTATTAGTTCCAAAGAAACCATCACCAAATGGGTTAAAGCGTTGGAGAATTGTAGTAGATTTCCGCAAACTCAATGAGAGCACTATAGGCGATGTATTCCCACTGCCAAGAATAGAGGACATCTTGGACCAATTAGGAAATTCGCGCTATTTCTCAACGTTGGACTTAGCAAGTGGATATCATCAAATTTTAATGGATCCATCCGACAGTGAGAAAACTGCTTTCAGTACAGCTTATGGCCATTACGAATTCCTTCGAATGCCATTTGGCTTGAAAACTGCACCCGCTACTTTCCAAAGAGCTATGAACCAAGTCTTAACGGGACTTCAAGGCTTGAAATGTTTCATTTACTTGGACGACATTGTAGTATATGGCAAGAGCTTAGACGATCACATTAAAAAGCTCAGAGAAATATTCTATAGGCTGAGGGAATATAATCTAAAACTACAGCCAAGCAAATGTCAATTTCTTCGGAAAGAGGTGGTCATCTGGGACATAAATGTTCCAATGAAGGCTGCGCTCCGGACCCCGACAAAGTGAAATGTGTATATAACTTCCCAAGGCCCCATACTATAAAACAGTTACAAAGCTTCCTTGGTCTAGCTAATTATTATAGGAAGTTCATTCCTAATTTCTCTAAAATAGCAGAACCCCTCACAAAACTTCTCCGTGGAAAACAAAAATTTGTGTGGAACGACTTGTGTGAGACTTCATTCAACAAGTTGAAAGAATTGCTAACCTCACCTCCGTTACTAGCATACCCAGATTTCACAAAACCATTCATTGTGACTACAGACGCAAGTAATGAGGCTATAGGGTCGGTGTTATCCCAAGGAACACCAGGAAATGATCGACCTATCGCATTTGCTAGTAGAACTTTAAACAATACCGAAAGACGATACTCTACGATAGAAAAGGAATTACTAGCTGTAGTATGGGCTGTAAAGAATTTCCGTTGTTATTTGCTAGGTAGGAAATTTACAGTTTACACTGACCATCAACCTCTTATAGGAGTATTCAATGTTAAAGATCCTACCTCGCGATTAATACGTTTCCATCATAAACTTTCAGAATATGATTATGAAATAAAATATAAGCCCGGAAGAAAAAAGGCTAATGCCGACGCTCTGAGCAGATTTCCGCAGAACGAAACAATAATTTCAATAACGACAAGAGCCCAAGCGAGAAACCAAAATGAAATAGCTCCCCAGACGGACTTACCATTAGAGGAGAAGATACCGTGTCCACCTGTGCGAGATGACGGTAATACCGAGATATTATCCGAAATAGAGGAAACCAATAGGATAAACGAAAACAGTTTACGCGAACAGACTTCACCCTTTCAAATATTAACAAACTTAAAGGATATACAGAAAATACTAAAGGCATTTCACTCAAACCCACTGGGCGGGCACCAAGGAATCGCCAAAACTTATTACAGAATTCGTCGACAATATAGATGGAAAAATATGTTAAAAGATATAGTGAAATTCATAAAATCCTGTCCGAAATGTCAGACTAACAAACATAGCCCTCAAATAAAAATGCCAATGATTATTCCCGATACTGCGGAAAAACCGTTTGACAAAGTCCACCTAGACATAGTAGGACCACTCCCTGAAACTCACAATCGAAATAAATACATACTAACTTTTGAAGACGATTTAACCCGATTTATGGATTGCTATGCCCTCCCAGACGCTGAAGCAGCCACTGTAGCAAAAATTTTTTACGAGCAAATAATTACCCGCTATAGAATTCCCAAGAAGCTTATAACTGACCAAGGCACTAATTTTATGAGCGATTTATTCACCCGCTTATGTAAATTCCTACGAATTCGAAAAATTAATACTACAGCCTATCACCCACAATCTAATGGCGCCCTAGAGAGAACTCATAGGCCATTGGCAGAGTATTTACGAAATTTCGTAGCCGAAAATCCTCAAACATGGGACGAATGGCTAAGAGAAGCAGTGCACGTTCACAACAACACAAGGCACGCCTCAACTCGTCTCACACCAATGGATTGCTTGTTCGGATTTACGGCTGAGCTGCCAACAAATTTAAATCAAAGGGTAGAACCTTTATACAATCATGAAAACTATTTTTACATCCTTAAAAATAAAATTCAAAGAGCTCATGCCATTGCCAGAAAAAACATAATCAATAGCAAAGAGACAACGAAAAAATACTACGATAGGACCACGCGTGAAGAAACTTTCCAAATCGGCGATTTAGTTCTTCTAAAAAACGAAAGTAAGAAAAACAAGCTATCTCCTATTTGGATAGGTCCTTATGAAGTGAAGGAAATTACTTCCCCTGTGAATTTAAAAATTCAGGTAGGTAGGAAAGTTAAGACTATTCACGCAAATAGATTAAAAAAATTCCACACTTCGAATTAACACCTACACAAGCACACACACTGTCTATCTCGACGAGTAGACAAATAACAATACTATTGAAATAAAATAAAAGAAATACGTTTTAGGGAACATCGTCTGGATTATCTTGTGTGCATCGCTCACGGACGGCTCTTCTCAAGGAATAGAATTGCCTTACACGAGCAAGAAATTAGAAGGAACTGGAATAGTATTCGAAGACATCGACGAAGCCCTAATTTATAAAGACGAATGGAGAATATTTACCACCATTAATTTAGCGCAATTGAAAACATGGGAAGAATATCTGGACTGGAGCAAAAACTCGGTAACGCAAATGTGCGAGCACTACCTAAAACTAGAACGTAACGCTTCATGTGCTCAGAATGTTCAAAACGTGCGCTATATTACGGAAAGAGCGAAGCATATGTTACAAAGACTAGACATGGAAGTTACTGGCAGGCATCGACGCGCAGTTTTCGACGGAGAAGTTTAGTGAGGGGTTCTGCTATTTTAGAGAAATTAGGAATGAACTTCCTATAATAATTAGCTAGACCAAGGAAGCTTTGTAACTGTTTTATAGTATGGGGCCTTGGGAAGTTATATACACATTTCACTTTGTCGGGGTCCGGAGCGCAGCCTTCATTGGAACATTTATGTCCCAGATAGACCACCTCTTTCCGAAGAAATTGACATTTGCTTGGCTGTAGATTTAGATTATATTCAAAACGTGCGCTATATTACGGAAAGAGCGAAGCATATGTTACAAAGACTAGACATGGAAGTTACTGGCAGGCATCGACGCGCAGTTTTCGACGGCGTAGGGACACTGAGTAAGTTCTTGTTCGGCACAATGGACCAACAAGATTCAAACCAAATTAGTTCCCGACTAAAAGATCTCTAGAGGCTGACAGTAAGCAAAATTTGGAACTATTAAAAGAACAGGTTAGTTTAGTTAAGTCTAATTACGAAAATACCCGAGAAAACTTTGATAAACTTCAAGTAGACTTAAATGAGACGAAAATTCACACATTAAACGTTATCAAAACCTTTAAATCTCAAATAAATTTTGCGATATCAGAAATCAATTCGCTCCAGGCCAGAGTCACATTTGATGAGGCAACGTCTAGCGTAGTTATTCACCTACAGGAAATAGAACATCAAATTAATACTTTATCCATTATTCTCGGTTCTTTAGCCACTAAACACTTACACCCTCTTTTTCTTAGTTATCACCAAATTAGTGAGTTATTAAAGGAACTCCCTCTATCTTTCCAATTAAATACGGTAATGCATGATCCCTTTATATTACAGCAATTTGCATCTGTCGAAAGTGCCCATATAGGAGATCATCTCTTCTGTAAAGTAACCATACCCCTCATTGAAAAAGAATGGTTCACTATAAAAAAAGCTTATTCCTTACCATTTCCGTTAGGAGAAAATATATTCGTTCATTACGAAATTGAAGATGAATACTTAGCTACGGACACAGGTGGAAATAAGTTCATACCCTTAAAAGAACAACAGCTGAATCTATGCGAGAAAATAAATTTGAATAAGTCTGCTAGAATTAGAGTCTGCCATTTTGCACTACCGATTTACACTACTCCCCAAAATAATTGCATCCTACTTCTTTTCAAAGGTTGGTCTGAAGCCAACGAGATTTGTGCTAAGGCACCAATCCGTAATAATCATAACGTTTTAATTAAAATGAATAGTGAAAACTCTTGGCTATATATTTTCCCACAGGAATCAGAGGTTAAATTGCATTGTACCGATTTTCAGACAACTCTCCGACTAACTCAATGCGGTATACTTTCCCTGAAACCAAATTGCCAAGCGCAAATTGATAATCTTCTACTGACGACTACAAACAAACTCACTAAGGCAGCTGAGGTAGTAGAAATTGACCTTGTACCGAAATTAGATCTTCAGCCATTTACCGAAATGCTCAAAAGTTTAAGACCCGAAAATAAAACCTCGAAAATTCATGTCCAAAATTATAAGCAACATAATGACTTCCTAAAAGAAAAAGGTGCAGAATTTAATAATCTACTGCAAAAAATTCAGAAGGCACAAGATGACAGAGAAATTAGAAATAGAAATAAAAAACAAACCATTGCCCTCGGAGTGGCGGGCTCCGCTCCCATAGTAATCATTTTAATGCTAACATTAATATTCAAATTACGAAAGAGACACCACAAAACCCTAACTCCTATTATACTCTCAGCCCCCACAGAAAAAGCGGTCCGGGATAAGGAAGTTTCAATCGAACTAAACAACAAAAATCCTTTCGCAAAGGCAAAACCTAAAAAGGCACCAAGTTTAACACGAGAAACTAGCATGACCGTAAGGTCTAAGCCTAGCGAGTTTGAAATCCTCTAATAATAAAAAAAAAAAAAAAAAAAAAATTTGCCTAAAAATTAGAGTAAAAACGATACGACATTAATACACTTGTAAAACATAACTCGAAGTAAAATAGCGTAACTGAATGTACAAAAAAAATGTACGAACATATGTATATGTATGATTCTTTCTTTACTTGAGCACACCAATGTAATTTAAATACCCCTAGCCTTAAATTAGACCGAAAAAATAAAAAACCTGCAGTGTGTTAACCGCAATATTACGCATATTTATTATATTATATAATAGAATAATTTACTCAAGATGTAAAAAAAAAAAAAAAAAAGATTTATAGTTACGGGTACCTATAGAAATAACGAATGTAACCTAATCTCCCTAATTTTATTACAAAAAAAAAACAAAAAACAATAACAGAAAATATTAAAATTAAAATAAATTAGAATAAAAAAAAAAAAAAAAAAAAAAAACTTTCAATGTAATAACTACACAAATATATATTATACAAAGGGCTAAATAAAATATTTTACTCAGATAAAAAAAAAAGATAAAAAAAACATGTTTACGTAGAAAGAGAAATTGTAACGAAGGCGAACACCGCTCATCTTTGGCGTAATTCTATTCCATAGTTTTTTTTATTTTTTACAAAAAATTCTTGGTTCCGGACAAACTCACTGACGGCTTAAAGCATTACTTTCTATACCCGAAGATATATGATACGTCATATACCTTCTTTTCGATGGTGGAGGAATGTAATGTATTATAATTATATGTATATATGTATATATATATATATATATATTTATATATTCATGCAATAAATCACAAATTATTGATCAGAGCATTGCGAAATTCCCGACCTGGATTAACATGCATTTTGCAATTAATCCAGTGTCTTCGCAAAAAGCATTGACCTCTTGCAACCATAAATAAGAAACGAAAGTATGCGCAATTCTGCTGATTCGTTCTGATCGCAGAATTGGGTCACGAAAGTGACGAAAGGTAAGTGCGCTCGAGAACCAAGAAGTGACGAGGAGTTTTATTTTGGAGTTTGAACGGTGAGCGGTTTTCGGTCTTGAAAAGAATAAATTGAATTAGATTAAAAAAGAGAAATTAACCTAGGAAAAATAGAAAAGGTGTAGTTTAATGTTAATAAAGTGAAGTTGGATGAGGATGTTTTAGGAATTAAAAAGGTGTTAATAATGAAGAGTTGTTTTAATTACAATTATCTGACCCGTGAAAAAAAGATATGTTACAGAGGTATTTCAGCGTTTTAGAGAAAATAATTTAAAACTACAACCCGCGAAGTGTCAGTTTTTACAGAAGAAGGTAGTATACTTAGGGCATGTATGTTCAGAGAAAGGAGTAACTCCGGACCAACGGTTAGTGAAGGCAGTTCAGCACTATCCTCGACCTAAAACGGTTCGGCAGGTGCAATCGTTTCTGGGCCTGGCGAATTACTACCGTAAATTCATTCCCAATTTTTCTAGGATATTGGCTCCAATTAACAACCTTTTGAGAAAAAAGGTGAAATTCAATTGGGGGCCAGCATGTGAGGACTCTTTTAAAACCATTAAAGAGTCGCTCACGTCCTCTCCCGTGCTAGGTTATCCAGACTTCAATAAGGAATTCACGCTTATCACAGATGCTAGCGGAGAATTATTAGGTGCCGTATTAGAACAGGATGGGAAGCCTATTAGTTATGCCAGCCGCACGCTTAATCCCGCTGAGAGAAATTACTCCACCACGGAACGGGAAATGCTTGCTATTGTTTGGGCGGTACGAAATTGTAAATGTTACCTTCTGGGTAGGCATTTTAAAATTAAAACAGATCATCAGCCGCTCCGAGGGATTTTTAAGGTAAGGGATACCACCTCACGCATGGTACGATTCCACCAGAAATTATCTGAGTATGATTTCGAGATTATCTACCAGAAGGGAAAGGAGAACGGTAATGCGGACGCCCTGAGCAGGATACCCCAGCCAGTGGAAGGCACCAGCCAAGAGAAAGAATCTCCCTGTCTTGCGGTTACACGATCACAAGCCAAGAAGCAGGAGGCAGAGGCTGAAGAGAAAAAAACCCAGATCCCGAGAGTAAATGGGCAGATATTGAGGAGGCCAAGAGAATGGTAGGAAGAGCGCTACACAGTCCAACACCCCAACATGTGACCGACCCGGGGGATATTCAGGTAATATTGAAGGATTATCATGATTCCCGATTTGGAGGACATTTCGGCGGAAACAAAACATTAAACAGGGTGAAACGCTTCTATCACTGGAAAGGAATGAAGACTGATATAGCGAAATATATCCGCAAATGTAGGCAATGTCAAAGAAATAAGCATTCTAGAGCCATTAAAATGCCATTGGTCATAACAGAAGTGTCGGAAAAGCCATTCGATAAGGTATACGTTGACCTCGTGGGGCCATTACCTACAAGCCATAATGGCAACAAATATATACTGTCTATGATGGATGACCTGACGCGATTTGTGGATTTCGTGGCGGTACCCGACCAGGAAGCCAACACGGTAGCACGAGCACTATTTGATCAAATACTGAGCCGATATACGATTCCCAAGCAACTAGTGACTGATCAAGGGAGTAATTTTACGGGTGAAGTCATGAAATCCTTATGCAAATTGTTAAAGATCAAGAAATTGCAGACTACCGCCTACCACCCGCAGTCAAACGCCGTAGAGCGACAGCATTCGACCTTGGCTAACTATCTGAGGAGTTTTGTGGATGTAGAGCCCAGGAACTGGGATGAATTTCTAAGAACTGCGGCACACGCGTACAACAACACCGTACATACGGGCACTAAGCTTACGCCCATGGAGACTCTGTTTGGGTTTGTGTCAGAAATCCCAAGCAATTTGATGCGAAAACCAGAACCACTTTATAACGCCGATAGATATCATTCTGTGCTGCGATTCAAGTTACAGAAGTCTTTTGAATTAGCACGGAATAATTTACGGCAGAATAAGGAGAAGGCGAAAAAGTACTACGATAAGTCGTCTAGAGGTCAACTTTTTCATGTGGGAGATAAGGTTCTGGTTAGGGACTTAGTTAGGGTGGGGAAATTGTCAGCTATTTTTAAGGGACCCTACGAAGTGATATACATACACAACCCTATAAACCTAACAATACTCCAAGGGCGGAAGTTGAAGCGAATTCATGTTAATAGGCTGTAGAAGTTTGAACAATGATTGAGTCACAGTTCGTACGTGTAGTTACATAGAAACTGATCTTTTCGAATTTCCCAATGACCAATTTCACGCGTAAAGTTCTTTGCAAACTGTTTAGACCTTACACCGTCCTACCAAGTCAATGTACTAATCGTTTTTGCATTTCAGAAAAAAAAAACTAAAACTAAAAGAAGGACGCAGAAACCGCGAGCCGAGGAAGAGGCTTACTGGAAAGAAAGAAAGAAGGAAAGATAAACTTTTCATTTCTGTGAAAAGGGTAAGATAAAAAGGTAAAAAAAAGAGGAAGAATTAAATAAAAAAGATAGAAGGAAGATAATAAAGAGTATAGGTTAAAAAAATATATATAAATAAATAAAAGAAAACCATTTGAGAAGCAAGTTTTTTTTGTTAATCTACTATAAGTATAGGAAGGTTGCCCGTTTAAAATAGGTTAGTTAAGTATAGGGAAGTGCAACAGAATGAAGGCGATCGCGATAGTGTTGGTAGTCCTGGTAGTAGGCTCGACGATAGGCGTAGAACAGAGCGGCTATAGTATGAAGGAGATAGCAGAGTCTGGAGTTCTTTTCGAATACCTGGGAAAGACACACTTCTACACCCGGCATTGGACCATCCTGTCTACGTTGCTGATGCCAGATTTATCAGATAATTTGAAGTTCGCCGTCAATTGCAGCAGCCTGGTGGCAGGTCTTTGTACCGAAATTATACATACTGGAGTAAGAGCAAGATGTAAGGTAGCAGTGAGGGAAATTGACGGCTGGGTCAGTCAAATTAAGCAGCAGGAGGAGGAATTAGCACATCACACCCATACTGGAGCTTCCTCAAGAAGAAAACGATCCTTTTTCGATGGGGTAGGTGCCGTATCCAAAACACTTTTTGGAACGATGGATCATGAGGATTCCATAAAAATCTACGCTGCACTTGATGATCTCAATGAAAAAGAGAATCGTACCTTCAGCCTCCTAGAAGACCAGATTACCCTTGTGAAGTCAACGTTCGACCTGTTTAATTCATCACGAGTAAGGGCAGAGGCGGAGCGAGAGCAAATTCGGACCCGGATCTCTGGCATTATCACCGCGCAAAGAAACACTGATGGAGAACTAGCAGTATTGCAGCGCAGAGTTGAATTAAATGAGGTTCTGACCCTACTGACCCTCCAGCTACGCGAGATAAGTGACACGTTGAACACCATTTCGAACATTATGGTCTCGCTGAGCGTCGGGAAGTTACATCCTCTAATAGTCCACGCTCGGGAATTGACTGAGATTATGAGGAATGCCACGAAAGAACTGGACTTAAACGAGGAGTTTCAGGATTTCCAGTTATTAGTTCAGATTGCTAAAGTGAAGGCCATCTTGACTAACCAACGCATCCTGGTCAGAGTAGACATTCCCCAACCCCAGAGAACTTCGTTCGACACCCACAAAATCTACACCATCCCCGCAGCAGTAGATGAAGCCGGCTACCATATGTATGACCTGGACGCGGAATTTATTTCAGCCAACAACCACGAGAGGTAATATGTCTTACTAGATGACCACCAGTACCAGAGGTGTCAGCAGCTGATCACCATGACGGCTCATACCCATTTACTGTGCCCACAGTTGAGCCCAATAATTACGGCCATTGGCGATAATTGCGTGTTAAACCTGTTTCGCAGTTTCAATGTTAAGACTAGAGCTTGTAAGGAGAAAGTCATCCCGAAATGGAGCTCTCTAACGCGAATGATGACCAGAAATCACTGGCTGTTTGTGATGGCCGAAAAAACAAAGCTGGAGGTCAACTGCCGCAATTCACCGACCAAAATAGGAGAGCTCTCATCGATAGGAGTTTTGGACATAAAGGAAAGCTGTCATCTGCAGATTGGAGATCTACTTATAGCCTCTGAAGACGACGCTCACAGAAATGTAACTCTCTTTCAGCCCGCACCTTCAGAACTACCTAAATGGGAAAACATAGCGACACCAACAGGTTCAAGGAATCCCGAACATCCAAAGGGACAAACAGGAGAACTAAAACTTCTAGCGGCAGGTAATTTCAATCAAGCCTGGAAAGATCATGCTGAGAAGATAGCCAAGGTTCAGAGCGCCATCAAGGCCGAAGAAGTTCACAGGCAGCAGAATCATCCGCACCAGATCTATTTAGCAGCCACGTCTTTGACCGGGCTGATAAGCATCGTCAGCTTGACTCTAGTAGCAGTAATGATGTTCCATGTAAGACGCTGGAAACGTCAGCAAGGACGAGTAAGTACTGGCAGAGTATCAATACTACCTACTATCCAGACATCCATTAAACATCCCAGACCAACCTCAACAGAGCCGAACAAAGAAGGGACTGACAGTATAGAGTTAGTCATGCCAACAGCAGCAAACTTGCCAACTGGAAGCTTGCCGACCGTCGTGGGAAAACATCTCGTCCCTTGATTTAATAGGCACGGGCAATCGTTAGATAAGGATAAAAAGGTATTATGGCTAATAATTGTAATAACTGTAATTGTATTGGTTAGGAGTGTAAAAATTGTAATTATGGTAGAAAAGAATTTTGTTATGGCAGTATTTTTGTATTCTGGTTACGGTAATTGAGTGTAAAAAGAACGGTATTTTTGATAGTTGATAAGAGTATGCATGTAAACTAATTAATCATCTTTGTTAATAATAAAATTTTTAAGTTTAGGAAGAAGTACGTAATAGAGATAATTAACTTATTAGGATAGGAAATATGTAAAAGAAAAAAGCAGAGTAAGTTAAATAATTTGAAAAACAAATGGTAAGAAATGAAATGTAAAAGATTTAAAGATGAGATGTAAATAGAAATATTAAATATGAGAAGAAAAAGAGAAATGAAATGTGATAATAAAATAAAAATAGAAATTGAATGTGAAATCACGAAAAATGAAACAATGTAAGAAAAGGCAAATAAGAAAATTTAGATAGCAAACATTGTAAAGAAAAGAAACATACTATAAAGTAATTGAAGGAAATGTAAAAGAAAAAAAAATGATGTATAAAAAAAATAAAAAAAATAGAAGAATAGAACAGAAATTGTAAGTATACCGAACCATAGCTATAAAAATTGTTTAGATCATAGTGAATATTGTCCCTTAGTGTTGGCAACGCTCTCGCAAATACGGAACTGGAACAAGCTTCATTGTGGAGTGACAGAAGTCAGCAAGTTGTCCAACGCCGCAGTCCGCATCATCGTATCTTTAAGTTTACCTTTATACACTCTTGAATTAATAAGGTTAATTGTTGTACCGAACAAACAGGAATAATTATTTCGCCTGTGCAATTGAACCCCAAGTATACAACACTCAAGTATACTGAGGAACCAAAAATATATAACAGTGGCGACGAGGATCGGTGGTGAAATAATTTTCTTTTTTCGTGTACGTGCCTCTTCATAAGTCCAAAATGGCGGAAGAAGAAAACAACAGAAAACTCTTAGAACTCATTTCAAATCAACAGGAGATGCAGGCCAAATTATTAGAAATGTTACGGCATGTAAATCCAGCAGATGCAGAGTCTGGGAAAGGTCTAGAATTTACCATGGAAGCGCTTGCAAACAACATGCAAGAGTTTTTCTACGACCCAGCAAACGGTATAACTTTTCAATCATGGTATTCTCGCTATGAGGATTTAATAAAAGTAGACGGTGAAAAATTGGACGACAAGGCAAAAGTGCGGCTCGTAATGAGAAAATTCAGTCCATTAGCATATGAGAAGTTTTCAAATTACATCTTGCCAAAAAACAGTCGAGATCTCTCATTCGCAGAAACAATTGAGACTCTGACAACAATTTTTGGTGTTCAGGAATCGCTATTAAGTGTCCGCTATAAGTGTTTGCAAACTACAAAACTTTTAACAGATGATTTCGTTTCATACGCCGCAGCTGTGAACAAAAATTGTGAAAATTTTCAATTATCCAAATTAAATATAGACGAATTCAAGTGTCTTATATTTGTTTTGGGATTAGAATCACCAGCTGACACCGACGTACGTGTAAGGTTACTTTCAAAGTTGGAAAACCCAACTGCAGATGGCCCAAACACACTCAATAAATTAGTCACAGAAGCACAACACTTGGTAAACCTGAAAAATGACAATCGTTTAATTGCAATGGAACAAAAACCTCTTGTCACAGCGATTCATAGTCAACCGGGTAAAACAAATAAATTCAATACCCACGGACAAAGTACAATAAAAACTTCCACACCAAAAACACCTTGCTGGGGATGCGGCGGCATGCATTTTTCAATTGACTGCTCGTATCGTGCCCATAAATGTAAACAATGTGGAAAATCAGGACACAAGGATGGATATTGTGCCTGTCCATCAACAAGAAACGCAGAGCCTGCAAAATATTCAAAGGTTTCAAAGTTTCGCACGCATTCAAAGTTTAGTCAGAAAAACAAGCAGCAATCAGCTTCAAATTCTGCTGTTTTTGTGAATGTCAACAAAATCGACTACAGTCAACATCGAAAATTCGCGGAAGTTTTAATAAAAAACTTTTCGGGTTCTTCTTCAAACAAGAAAACTGCAGTTCGACTTCAAATTGACACCGCTTCGGACATCAGTATCATTTCAAAATCCATATGGCGAAATATGGATTGTCCGGGATAGCTTGTCAGCTCAGAGCTACAAGCTAAAAGTGCATCAACTCATCGCATTGATATAATTGCTCGTTTTCTATGTGATATCGAGTTAAATGGGGAAGTTAAATCATGTCATATTTATGTAACTAATCTCGACACGTTAAATGTTTTAGGCATAGATCTGTGTGACAAATTTAATTTGTGGGAGAAGCCACTAAACTCCATTTGCTGTCAACAACTCAATGCATCTTGTTGTCAGGAACTCAGTGCGTCTTTCGACTCTAAGGCGGAAATATCCAGCATTCAGAAAAGCTTTGCGGAATTATTTGAAACAAAGCCGGGTATATGTACGAGAGTCGAAGTACAACTTCAATTAAAACCAGATGCAAAACCTGTATTCCGACCTAAACGTCCAGTGGCATATGCTATGCTTCCTTTAATTGAGGCAGAATTACAACGGTTGGAGGATTTGGGAATTATTACTCGAGTTAATTTTTCGGAGTGGGCAGCACCAATAGTAGTCGTAAAAAAGGCTAACGGTAAAATTCGCATTTGCGGGGATTACTCAACAGGTTTGAACAATTGTTTAGAACCACATCAATACCCACTGCCGCTGCCTGAGGATATCTTTGCAAAACTTTCCAACAGTGCGATATTTTCTCATATTGACCTGTCCGATGCATATCTACAAGTTCCGGTGGACGAGCAATCACGAAAAATCCTGACTATCAACACTCATAAGGGGCTTTTTTCGTTCAATCGTCTAGCACCTGGTATCAAATCAGCGCCAGGGGGTTTTCAACAAATAATGGATACCATGCTATCAGGATTATCTGGAGTGGCAGTGTATTTAGACGACATACTTGTCAGTGGTGTTAATCAAAGGGAACATATCGAGAACTTGTATAAGGTGTTGCAACGACTAAAGGAATATGGTTTCCGTATCAAATTAGACAAGTGTAAGTTTTTTTCATCCCAAATAAAATACTTGGGGCACATCATTAACAAAAATGGGCTGCGCCCTGACTCATGCAAAATCGAGAAAATCAAGGCTATGTCAGCACCAACCAATTTATCACAGTTGCAGTCATTCATCGGAGCTGTGAATTATTATGGAAAGTTCGTAAAACAAATGCGGCAATTACGAGCACCATTAGACGAATTGTTGCAGGAAAACGCAAAATTCTCTTGGACACCAGCCTGTCAAAGGGCATTTGAGAAATTCAAAGACATTCTCTCATCGGATCTGCTTTTGACACATTTCAATCCAAAATTGCCGATTCGAGTTGCTGCTGACGCATCTAATGAAGGTATTGGGGCCTTTATCGCTCACACATTTCCAGATGGAACAGAAAAAGTAGTATTTCATGCAGCGCGAGCATTAACACCAGCTGAAAAGAAATACAGCCAAATCGAGAAAGAAGCACTCGGGTTGGTCTTTGCAGTGAAAAAGTTTCATCGTTTCATATACGGTCGTCGATTTAAATTACTGACAGATCATAAGCCACTATTAGCTATTTTCGGTTCGAAAAAGGGCATTCCAGTTTACACGGCGAATAGACTACAGCGCTGGGCATTAACACTGATGCTCTATGACTTCGAAATCGAATACGTTCCTACGAAAGAGTTTGGATATGTAGATGTTCTTTCACGTCTCATCAGTTCACATGAGAAAATAGAGGAAGAATTTGTCATCGCATGTACAACGCTGGAATCGGAACTTCAAAATGAAGTTAATCAGATTACAAATGCTTTACCAATTACGTGCAACATGATAAGAGCAGCGACAACAAATGATAAAGTATTGCAGAAGGTTATGTATTTCATCAAGCATGGATGGCCAACCTCAACTTCATCGTTGACATTCACAAATGAAAATCATATGCAAACCGATTTATTACAATATTATCGTCGTAAACAGGCTTTAGCAATAGTAGATGAATGCGTATTATTCGCAGATCGCATCGCTATTCCAGCAAGTTTTCAATTTCAAGTTCTCAAACAGATTCATCGAGGACATCCGGGGATTGAACGCACGAAAGCCGTCGCTCGTAGCTATGTGTATTGGCCGAACATTGACAAAGACATCGAAGTGTTCGTTAAAAAATGTCACAGATGTGCGGGTGCTGCGAAGCTACCTACTAAGACAACATTACAATCATGGCCAATACCCTCATTACCCATGGAACGAGTTCATGTGGATATAGCAGGACCAGTCAACAATAACTATTATCTAGTAATTATTGATGCATACACAATGTGGCCAGAAATTTTCCTCATCAAGCAAATAACAACATCTGAGATCATCGGAAAATTAAGGTCCGTGTTTTCCCGATATGGTAATGCTAAACGAATTGTGACAGATAATGGAACGCAATTTACTAGCGTTCAATTCAAAACATTTTTAGAGTCCCGAGGTATCAAACATTTCAAAACAGCGCCTTACCATCCACAGTCAAATGGTCAGGCAGAACGCTTTGTGGATACGTTGAAAAGGGCTTTAAAGAAACTTCAGCAGGAAGGGACGAGTGAGGAAATTCTGGAAATATTCCTCCAGACCTACCGATCAACACCTAATAAAAGGTTACCACACAATGCTACACCAGCAGAGATGTTTCTAGGGAGAAATATCGGAACTATTTTGAATTTGCTGAAACCGGAGAAGCCGTCATCTACTAAAGTAAATGAGAAGCAAAATCAACAATACAATCGACATCACGGAGCAAAGAATAGACAGTACAAGCCTGAGGATTTAGTTTATGCACAAATATTCAGGCACAACAAGTGGCATTGGGTTGCAGGACAAGTTATTGAGCGCATTGGCTCAGTAAATTACAATGTGTTAGTTACTGACGCAGGCAAGAAGAGGCTGATTAGGTCCCACACCAATCAATTACGAAGTCGAACAAATCAAGATATATCGCAAGCTTCTGTAGATGGTAATTTTACATTTGATGTTTTATGCGACACATTCAATATTCCAGGTAGAAGTAATGAGTCAATGTCTACTTCGTTGTATGGAACCCCTAATAGTTCCACATCATCAATATTGGAGTCAGTATCATTGTCCGACAATGTAATCCAGATGGAAACCACACCATCCGCTCATTTGGTCGAACATTCTTCCATACGTCCTACATCAACAACTTCTACGCCAGTTACATCCAGGACACGATCAGGAAGAGATGTTATACTCCCGCTACACCTGCGGGACTATGTTATGTAACAATCAAAAGGGGAGGTGTTGGCAACGCTCTCGCAAATACGGAACTGGAACAAGCTTCATTGTGGAGTGACAGAAGTCAGCAAGTTGTCCAACGCCGCAGTCCGCATCATCGTATCTTTAAGTTTACCTTTATACACTCTTGAATTAATAAAGTTAATTGTTGTACCGAACAAACAGGAATAATTATTTCGCCTGTGCAATTGAACCCCAAGTATACAACACTCAAGTATACTGAGGAACCAAAAATATATAACACTTAGTTTTTGTATAAATTAGTTAAGTTATATATTGTAACCTAACTGTGCACCCCGATCTGATTCCTCTTGGAAATCAGTTTTTCTCAGGGGGGAGGAATGTCGTGACCCAATATTCAATTGGTGAAATTGTGACATCACGACTCGAGCTAGCAGCAAATGCACAAGTAATTAAACGATTTGCAATAACTAAGCATTTCACTTCGCACGGTAAAATGCTTGGCGATTGCGAATTGTTTACTTGTAAACTGTCGCATCCACTGCTGTATGTAACTGGGTATTGAGTCATGGTTAAGTAATTCACTTCGCATAGTGAAATACTCAGCTGGGCTCACTGTTTGTTTACATACAGTATTGGGGGCTCCCGCTGTCGGCAGTGATTAGCGTAATACTTTGTAATTATGATTGCAAGGTATTGCGCTGGTCACTGGGTCAAAGTCGCTTCCGCCTGGTTGAATGGAGGTAAGCACGGTCGTTTCGATAGATCGGGTTGCGTAGTTAGAAGTTAGTTTAGTTTAATAAAAGATAACGGTTCGGTATTCAATTAGTTTAGTTAAAATTCTGGAGTTCGATCGCGAGTAACTGTTTTTGTAATAGTCAGTAAAGTCAGTAAATAAAGTTTTAACTTAGAATTACGCGAGTGTTTTTATTGGAGTGCTTATGGGACACGACACGTGAGCGGTACATGATGGGAGCTCAGACAATTTAACTTAACAATAAAGAGATGCGGCTTCCAAGTCCACGTATAGACAAGCACGAAATTTAATCTCATATCTGACACATCTGCGGGCCCCGCAAACTGTAATTAAAGGGACCTCCAACAAGTCAGAGAATTTCGCCCGTATATACATATATATATATATCCCGTCCGTTAGAGGCTCGACATTGATACTATCGACGGCTATAGATGAAGATCCATGCAATATCGGAGGGCCACTAACTTAGAGATATTTCGAGCATATGAATATATACGTGCTACATTCAAGATGTGAATTCTGAGAGACCTTTTGAGTGCTTATACAAGAGTCACCTGTCATAGAGTTAGCCCCATTGCTTATAGATATGCACATTTACTATAGTTGTAAGTAGGATTTTAAGAAATATTCATAGCACTTATATATGCATATTTACTATATGTGCGATTTAAGTTTTTCGAAATATTCCTATTACTTATATATATCGTTACTATAGTTATGAATGGAATTCCTTAGAAATATTCCTATTACTTATATATATCTTTACTATATAGTTATGAATTGAACTCCTTAGAAACACTTCGTTTATCTTTATATTTACGTATAATTATTATAGTTATGAATGGAATTCCTTAGAAATATTCCTATTACTTATATATATCGTTACTAGTCTCTCTCTCTCATTACAGGTCAACAAGGGACTTTGGACAATTGTGCCACCCAAAGTCAATGGGAGGATGGGGCTTGGCAAGGAAGGCAGACCATCTGCGCCTTCCACCAAAATACAGGTAAGTGACGTAAGGGTCCCTTCAGGACCGAATGTGTGCCGGATTTTGTTCGTTGTAGGCACGAAGAATTTTTTTTGTATATGGCAGACGGCAGCGGCAGGTCTTTTTGTGGAACCCCCCCACACTCTCCGCCAATAGTTAAGGCGAACTAGCGTGCCGCCCTGCAGTCAACGCTGTCCGTCGGGTGATCTGTCAGCTCATGCTGGCATTCTGGACTTAACGTCCGAAGTACATCACTCAACATATAGTTCCATAACAAATGGGTCTCCAATCAGAGATATCGGAGGGAGAGTTAACTTTAGGAATAGGAGTGATCAGTCCCACTTTCCAGTGATCAGGAAAGTTTGACGAGGACAACAGTCTATTAAACAAGTGTGTAAGAATTGGTAAGATAAAGGGCAGAATTAATTTATAAAATTTTAAAGGGACGTCATTGTGACCTGTTGCATTTGATTTCATACTACTGAAAGCATTCATCTCTATCTCCAATACCCCCGTGAAGCTAAAAACATCATTCACAGTGGACATACCAGAATTTTCAAAAAGCGAGCTAGGAGGATGCAGACCAAGGATGCAGAGCATTGACTGACCTAATTTTAAATTAATTAAAAATATGTTTGTATAAACTCCTTGTTATTACTTGTTAGTGCACAAGAAACATATTTGAATTAATAATTTTTACGTAGGTAGATCGCGAGACATTTTCAAAAAAACAGCCGATCATACGCATGATAAAGTTGACCACCCCTGATATAACCCCCTGTCTACACTGGCCATGAAAAATTGCTTACCATATTTTATGGTAATGTCCATATTGAAAAAAAATTTTGGTGTGGGGAAATTATTTTATAACATTTCATTTTTAGCTGGCCGATGGCGTTATCAAGACCGAAAGACTGCGATCAAAAGATTTGATTGCATAAAACAATTTGGTGCTCGCCGAGTTAGAAGGGATGAAAAGATTAAGAAAACGAATATGCACCTTTATAGTTCCACAAGAACAAGAAAATTAATTAATTTAATTAATTCCGCACGCGTTAGCTTCATTTAAGCCATTTTGATGATAAACGCCAAATTTATTGCAAGCAATTTTCTTGGCAATATATGGTAGGCAATATGGTATATTATATTGCATACCATGGATTATTGCCATGACTACACGGTCTACACTGGCAATTCCGTAGCAATAACATATTGTATACCATAATTTATGGCCAGTGTTGACGGGAGGTAAGGAATGACGCGGAGCAAGATATAGTGCTGGCACATCTCAGCACAAGTTGAAGAAATTACTTCTTTTACCAAAAACTTATCGTGTGGGAAGGCCCTTATGCCTTTCCACCTCTGCGCGTCGGTCAAAAAGGCGTCTACCTTATCAGCCACGTTGGAACTGTTGACGTTTGTGACAAGATAAAATTCAATTCATCTGTGTTCTATTTTCTGTCATTTTAGTAAAATTTGGTATTCGAATTTACTGGTAAGGAAGCGAAAAAGCGGAATAAAAAACAACAATAATCCTTAAATTGGAATGTTCAGATATATTTTTGATAAGTGCCTATTTATAAAACTTGACATTTATTTGTTACAGTATACTAATTAGTAAAAATTAAAAATGAAAGTAAAAGAACTGCAAAAGACTGTAAATGTTGCATGGTCTCCTGATCCACAATATCCTATTTATCTTGCGGCTGGAACTGCTCCTCAACAATTCGATGCCTCGAGTTCCAATTCTGTGTTAGAAATTTATTCTGCAAATTTGGGCGACCCCGGCTATGATCTCGAGCTTAAAAGCTGTCAACAAAGCCCATTTAGGTAAAGTCAAATTTAACATATAACGTAAATTATGAACAAATCCTCTTAGTTTCCAGAAAATTGTTTGGAGTCCAATAGGGTTTGGTGGAGCCAATCCAAATGGACTAATTGTTGGTGGTTGTGAAGGTGGTCATTTACAAATATATGATGCGTCAAAGTTGCTAGCAGGAGAGGATGCCGTTGTCTCACGTCAAAATAAACATAGTGGCAGTATTCGAGGCTTGGACTTTAATCCATTTCAGCACAATCTTTTGGCCTCAGTCGCATCTGAGTCGGAAATATTCATATGGGACCTTAACAACACATCAACTCCAATGGCTCCAGGAACAAAAACTCAACCATTGGAAGATGTACAAAATGTTGCTTGGAATAAACAAGTTCAACATATTTTGGCAACAGTTTTTAGTTCGAAATGTGTTATATGGGATTTAAGAAAAAATGAGCAAATTATAAAATTAAGTGATACACAATCTAGAGTAAGATGGAGAGCTTTGCAATGGCATCCTGATATAGCAACGCAACTTTGGTTGGCATCTGAAGAAGACCAAGCCCCTTTCGTCCAACTCTGGGACTTGCGTTATGCAACAGCTCCTGCAAAAACAATTCAAATTCATCAAAGAGGCATACTTGGTCTAACATGGTGCCCTAAAGATTCCGATCTTATGGTGTCCTGTGGAAAAGATAATAAAATCTTTTGTTGGAACCCAAATTCAGAGTTACCGGTAGAAAAATTATAATAAAATAAATTCCTATTTCAATTTTATGAGATATATTTTCTTAGGAGGGAGAAATACTGTCTGAAATTGCCACAACTATTCAATGGTATTCAGATGTTCAGTGGTGCCCCAGAAACCCTGCGTTACTAGCTAGCTCTAGTTTGGATGGAAATGTATGTATATATTCCCTTTTTGGTGGAAGTCAGCAGCAAGTTCAAACTTCAAACAAAATCGCCGACTCATTTCCGGGTATGGATCAATTTGCTCAAGCACCAATTCCCCAACCTACAACTCAAGGAATATATTCGGATTTGAAGAAAACTCCCAAATGGATTAAGCGACCAGCTGGAATTACTTTTGGGGTATGGCAATACATAAAATGTATAATATTTCTTTTATAACCAAAATAAAAGTTTGGTGGTAGGTTAATTGTGTTCAGTCAGAAAAATCCCAGAAGTGTAAACATACTACAAATTGTAACTGAACCTGAATTAATACAACGTTCGAACTCGTTAGAAAAAACGCTCGAAGAAGGTAATTGTATAGACTATTGTCGGCAAAAAGCTGATGAAATGGCGGATCAGCATCGCCGATTTCTATGGTATTTTTTAAAGGCTAATTTTGAAGTTAATCCTCGAGCTGAATTGTTAAATTTGCTAGGTGAGCAAAAAATTGTGATTAAATAATTATAACTTTTTAGAATATTTTTAGGTTATAATAAGGATGATATAAATAATAAATTTCAAAAATACCTTAAAAGTAAGAATCTGCAAAACCAGGACAGTATTGACAGAGTGACTAATCAAATGGCTATATTAACACATGTAAGGGGAACTTTTTTATAATTTTTTTTAATATAAATATTTGTAATTGCCGGAAGTGAAAGTAACTATTTTTCCTTCCTTCATCTTTATCTTTTTTTTTTTTTTTTTGTTTATGATAATCGGAACAAATTATGAGATGCTACCACTGCTATGTATTACTCTGCAGGAATTCTGTATAGGCGCTAGATTTTCCATAGAAGTACATGCATATATTTTTTTAAAACAATAAAACATGGTCTTCTTTTTTACAATATCGATAATATCTAAAATCATTTAAAATAAAGTTATATCAAAAACTATCTCTTACAAAATTAATCGCACCTTTTTTGAATATATGAATATTATTTTCATTTTTAATAGCTTTAGGTATAAATTATTATACATACACAAGCCTCTTTACTTTAACATACTTCGTGATCCTGCTGTAAATTATGTTTTAACTTAGTTCAATACACTGAAAAAATGTTGTTGTCTTACCCTTAATCATTGCAGAGAATCCAGCATCACTTTAATTGGTGTCCGATCGCATCACATTATCGATCGATCCCATTGCTCTGTTGTGAAATTTTTCGAATTCAATAATTATAGCAGATGATAGTATTAAAAATAAGATGGTATTATACGTTCTAATTGAACTAATTGAAAGACAGCCTTTTAAAATACCTATATTTCTTTGCTATTTTCTTACTAATAAACCCGAAATGACAGTTTTCGACATTGTCCATTATTATATTAGATCTATGGTTAAAAATTTATATCATAGCTTTAGTTTTGCTTCCATTCAGTTTTATTTGGTTTTTTGATAACCACTCATAATTTATTCATATTAACTATAAATTTTTGCAAGCACTCATTTAAGTCACTACCTCCAATATACAATGATTCATCATCAACAAAAAGTCTTAGCTGACACTCTTGAAGAACTTTTACCTTGTCATTAATAAATAAAGTTGTTACTCGACTTAAGCAAAGCCTTTGGTAGTCTAGCTCATACTATCCTTTGCCATAAACTTCAAAGCCTTTTCCGCTTTTTCCGGTCCACCTTGCGATGCAGGAATCGTACATCTGATCTTGTGGGCTTCCACAAAAGTGTTCCCCAGGGGATCTATTTTGGGGCCACTTATTTTCCCTGTTTATTAATGATCTCATAGCTGCAGTTAGGTTCCCTGTCGTTCGTTTCTTTGCGGACGACATGTAATTACTATATTCTGCGTCGCTGGCGTATATGGATTAATGTGTTGTAGATATTTCCTCTATCTTATCTTGGGCCTTGGGCAATAAAGTAACTCTAAATCCAGGCAAGTCTCAATTAATTGCCTTTTTTGGACATCCAATCAAGCACTTTCTCAATAGTAATATTTTTATACAATGGTCCCAACAGCCTAAGTTGCTTATCATAAATAAGTAAAGAAAAAAAATGTGAACTTAAAGCCCCATCCTCGTGTAACCCCAAAAAATGCGGATAGATTATTATTACTTTATTATTTTATTACTGTAATATATAGTCTCGTTTTAGACATCCATTATTTAAATATTTAAGACTTCGTAATCTATATTATCATTATTCAGTGTTCATCATTCAATTACCCTTGATTCCCACTTCAAGGGCTGTAATTGTTGCCAGTGCGATGGCAAAGACCAGTCTGAAAGACAGTGGTGTGTCTTCCAAGAGAGTACTCCAACCTAATATCAGATTCCACAAAGTAAACACCCACACCGGCACCCTCATTAGTCGATGAACATTTTTAGAATTTATCGGGGAAGGCTCGATAAGGCACTTCCCTCAGCCCACGATTCCATTTGAGAAAACTTCACATAGAAGCGACGCCCAAAACGCAAGTGTCATGCGGGCCGGCGGGTTTCCCCGTTGCAGCCCCCACGCCAAAAAGCAATGAGAAGAGCCAGTCCAGTTATCCTCCCAACATCCCATGAGATCAATTTACACAGCCCTTTTGACACCTGCCTGAATGCAAGATCCAAAAATGGACGGGTAACGTCTTGTTGTTGCCATATAAAATTTTTGATTTTTTACGTATACTGTGAAACCGATCTATCCTACACGTTTTTATTGTACTAAAAAGCTCTTCAGAATATGAAATCCTATGACATTATTATAATCATTTTTGCTGCCTGTTCAATGAAGATCAAACTTCCATAGATAAGTCACAAAATGAAGCATTAAGCTAGGGTATCACAAGAATTGATCTTAGACCAATTCTAGAATTTTACTTGGTTACATTTATTTGGTCTGCATATATCATATTAAACCAAGTCTACACATTTTATCTGAAAATTTCTGTTATAACCTCCTTGACAGCGTGTATCTTTTCCAATTCTATTAACAATATCACAACTGCCGCAAACTTTAAATTTTTTCTTCTTCGCGGACTTGTGAGTGTTGTTTAATCCAATCTTCTATGAATACTCAGTAATTCAGTTACCGCTAAGTTACAGTTTTAAAATTGTTATTGCCCTTTGTTCGATACTTTTTCAATTTTCTTTGTTTTCGTATACTGAAAATTTATAATAATATTAAAAATAAAAAACCAAAAAAATCAAATTTATGTGGGACAAAATTATAACTCGCTCGAAAAAAGAGGAAAAACAAGTAAAAAAGTTAGAATTGGCAATACCATTCTTATGATACACTAGATGAATGCACGGATGTAATTTCGTACGGTCATCATTCTGTGCAATTTTGAAGAGGTTTTTCGCATATATTTCTAGAACGGTTCGTCGGACAGTAAAAATGTTTATGACCATTTTCATAGGATTTCATATTTTGCAGAACTTTTCAGTACAATAAAAACGTCTAGGACTGATCGTTTTCACAGTATAATCTAAATTTTTATATTGTATCACCAATAAAGGGTATGATTTCGTCCATTTTTGAAAGTATATTTCCTATTTTTATAAAAACGCCGTGACAAAATTTCAGCTCTCTACGTTGATGCGTTCTCAAATATATAGTGAAAAGCGACATTTTCGTATGAGAACCCCATGAAGGAGTTACCCGATTTTTTAAAGACCATGTGCAAAATTTCAGCTCTACGTAACGACGCGTTCTCGAGTTAGCGTTAGGACGGACGGACAAAGGACATGCATAAATCAAAATAACTTTTAATCCTTAAGTAGGCGCACTAGCAAAATCACACAAGTGTGCGCAGCAGTGACCCTAGTTTCTTTCTAGAAATTTAAGTAAATCACAAAATATTCAAAAACTAAATCTTATTGCTTTAACAAAAACTGAAAAACAAAAAGCTTCTCTTTAAGTTAACAGAAAATTAAAATAGCAATTATTTTATATTACATACTGAAGAACTTCTTTCCAGTCTTTATAGAAAAGTAAAAAAATAAGAACCACTATCCGGAGTAGAGAAGAAAAGCTCAAAACTACAATCTCAACATACGTTTTATTTATTTTCGCTAAAACTCATCCGAAAATATTATAAAATGTCTAAATTTCAAAAGATATACCCAACAAAACTTACCTTACAAAACAAATTACGTGGGGTCACATTTTACTATACATAGTACAAAAGCATGCGTACGTTGCAGTGGCTCGAGTACGACGATCTTCAAAGTACTGTTGTCAGATGAAAAGCTATTGGAAGATGGAAGGTCGAGAGAGAGTGCGTTCTTTATTCTTTTCACGGTTAAAATTGCTCTAACCTCATACGCCTACTTAAGGATTAATATGTATATGCATGGGTGTTCAATTTATTTTGCTATACAAGCATTATTTCTGTGTTACAACCGAATAGCAAACTTAGTATATCCTAAGATTTCATCATCTAGATTCTAGGGTATAAAAATTGTAAATCTCTTAAAAAATTTCTGCGGTTCTTATACTAGTGACACACTATACTTTTAACTATCTCATCAAAGCCACTTTCTTCATTATATGCCCTTAGCGAGGAAGATTTACCTCATTACGTAACTACGTTTCCGTACGTAATTAAATTTTAATGAGGTAAACCGGCTAACTACATATCATTTTCGTAAATTTTTCTAATTGGAAAGTGTCACAAACTGCAATTTTAAGTAGCTGTCAAATACTCAATTTTGATTTAGCAAGTAAAAAGCCAGAATCGGGCTAAGACAAAATTCTCATGTTACCCTAGATGAATGCCCGTATTAATTTCGTATAGTCACCCATCGTGCACGTTTGATTTTTGAAGTGGTTTTTCGCTTATTCGGTTCGCTAGAACGGTTCGTCGGACAACAAAAGTGATTATAACAAATTTCATAGGATTTCTTATTCTGAAGAACTTTTCAGTATAATAAAAATGTCTAGGTCTGATCGTTTTCACGGTATACGTAAAAAACCTAAATTTGTATAAGGCAGCCCCAAGAAGGTGTTGCCCGATTTAGTCCATTTTTTAAATTTCATTCACTATTGCTATGAAAGCACCATGCACCAAATTTCAGCTCTATATAGAAAAAAACGAGATTTTTGTATGGTAACCCGATTTTCGAACTTAAATTTACTTTTTTTTAAAAAAGCCCGTATGCAAAATTTCAAGTCTCTAAGTGAACGCTTTCTAGAGTTATCGTGAGGACGGACAGACAGACAGACGGACGGACGGACAGACGGAAATGCAGAAATCAAAATAACTTAATATTATTCGTGGGTGTCCAATCCATTTTGCTCTACCATCATTATTTCTGTGAATTACAACCAGAATGACAAAATTAGTATACCCTATATAATATGTATAAAAATGGAAAACGAAAAAGGAATAATGAAGAAAAAGCGTGAAAAAAGTTGCAATTGGAGAAATGCGGAAGCTTTGCCGTTGATTGATGTGTGGACCAGATGCTCAAGAAGGTCCGGAAAAAAGGGCATGTTTATAAAGAAATAACACAGAAATTGAAGGAAGAGTACGGGATTATAGTTTCGATCGGAGAATCTATTGTACGATACTCTGCTGAAGATCCAAGTGAATACAGGGCGATTGCTATTTTAGTTAGATACAAGAATAGCTTTTCGAAATATCGTATTTTGCTTTTGGACGCTACTAAATTTTTCAACCAACAATTTAATGACGTTTTGCTAATACGGATTTCTTTGAGTTGAAGCATTTATTTTTATCATGGTCTAAAACCGTTTGTACTTTATAGGCGAAATACATAAAAGAGCTATTTATGTTTATTTTGCCTGTGATACAAAGTTCATTTTCACATCAGAGGTTCATGCTTACGAAGTAGTTTGAGAGAGTTGTCAATTTCCTCAGCAATCTTCAAAAAAATTGATATTTTACTTTTAAAATTCACTAATAATAAATGAAATTCCAAATCCTTTCTGATTTTAAACACAAGGTATATAGAAGACAAGTATTCCCATTAAAATGTTGACACGTTGCAGCTGATAGTCTGTCTGTGACTAATCTATATACATTTTTATAGGAGAGAGGATAGAGAGTATTGTGTTCTCTGTACCGTACTTTCCTATACATTTTCACAACATTTCGTCACAAATGGCGGAACGTGGTTTGTAATGGGAATACCTTGTATTCTATATACCTTGCAACAATTCAAACTGTCATATTTAATTAGGTACAAGGTTGTCAGGGCTACTATAATCATCTCATTAAATAAATTAATAATTAAATAATTAATGAGATAGTTAAAATTATAGTGTGTCAATGGTATTAATTATTGATATGTTAGTTTTTACGACGAGATCACTGCCTTAATTCAAAGTTTATGACCACCCCAATAATTATCAGTTTATTAGTAGTTAAATATTTATACGCGAATTTTATCGATCTTATAGATTGTTCACTTTATCACACGTCCGATTCCCTACAATACGATTCCTTTAGAATAATTATCATGTAAATTTCGGAGCACATATAGCAGACTTTACTTCACAGACAAAACTTCCTGAACTCTGTTTGGTTTTGTGTCCTCTTGGTAAGAAATTACTAGAACCAATCAACTTGTTTTTTCTTAATAACATATCTTGTTAACTGATCCAAAAGTATCAACTTCGATCAACATCTTCAAAGGATCTTTGGAAACCTAAAAATTTATACCACATTCTGTGCTTTTATCTGATTAACAAATTGATAGCTCTACAGATATGGTTATGTAATACACAAAATTGTAAAACATTTCCTGTTCTATTTTCACTGTCAGGAAAATAATAAGTTCACACATTGCATAAGTATGACTGTTTATCTGGAAAAAATGTGAACCTTTTTCAATAAAAACATCGAAATGTTATTATGATAGACATTCTTTTAATATTAACTCATTAAAACTGCTAACTACATTCAAATGCTTTATAATCTTAAATTATCGTAACGCAAACATCCACACGCACTTGCACAGAGTGATTCATCTGAAGTTGAGGGCGACCAAAGCACTGATGATAGTACAGATTTGTCGGTAAGGCTGCTTTAAAATAGTTTTCATTAATCGTCTTGTTTATTAATTATTTGATTTTGTGATTGCAAACATTACTAGTTTTTAATATTTTTTTTTTTCTGTAGGGAGGTGATAACAATGCTTTGTTCGATGCAATTGCTGCTGGCCAGAAAACTTTGAATGAAGTAACAGACAAACAACATACTCCCTTTAATATTCCGGTAGGAGAAGGTAAGTTAGTTATAAGTAAGTTATGTATGTATATAGTACATACAAAATTTGGTTTGTCATAGGAGTAGTAAGAGGTGTTAGCATGTCTAATTTAATGACATGAGGAATATATTATTAAAGAATAAAAAGCTCATTCTATTCGCTGATGATACCATGATTTATGTAAGTGGCATTAATCTGTAAGTAAATAACATTTTATTATTTATTCTAAAGGTGAAAACCGAATACCAATACCAAAATTATTAAATATTATGGGAATAGAACATTTAACTCAGCAAAGTATATACTAATTATTTTGTAACGGACGTATCAATTAATAAAAACAAGTGCACAAATTTTGGGTTCTTGTTAAGAATAAAAACACAAGGAGATTCCTTTTATATAAAACTTTATTACAATTTAATGAACGAGATAATTTGCTATTAATCAACAACCCGACAATGCACTGCCTTTTCAAACGAGCGAAGAAAAGTAAGCGTAAAACCAAATTTAAGTCAGACCTCACTGCACAAAAGAAAACTATTCAGCTAAACAATACGTATTGTCTTCGATATCAATATTGTAAATTTAAATTTGAACAAATTACATCTGCTGTAAGGGTTATCCACACACAAATCATATTTAACAAGCTCAAGGAAGTCCTATGCGTATAATTCACTCTCTTGACAAATTCACAACCTGGACAATATTTACAAATTTAATATTAAACAATCCCCAAGCGGCCGCCCGGTCTGGTTCCACAATAGTCTAAAAGCCTAAATCTAGTATGTTTTATCGATTTTGTTACTGTAGTTCTATTTACAGATTAGGTTAGTATTTATTTAAATCGTTAATAGTTATTACTTGTTATTTTTATTTTAAAGTTACGCTTGATTGAGGATCCCTCGGAGAAATCCTGCAGTTCCCGGCAACTTATTTAAATCCGCCAGACGCAAGACCTTCACTCGGCGCCTCAAAAATCTTGCCCTTAGGTCGTTCTTCTTTAAATAATCCACACCTCGACATTACTTTTGAATGAAATCTGCGCCCAATTACGTTAGGATGACTCGATACGTTTTCTGCCGTCTTCAGATCCAAAAAATTAAATCGCTTCTGCGTGTTGTATTCCGTGTCAACGCACTTCCGTCATGAGAGAAAGAAAAAAACGCTAGCAAAAATCAAAGCCCAGGACAAGACAAAAAACGCCCAGAGCTATCCGCTTGATTCACTCATCGCGCTGTTTCTGACATCTCCTTTTGGCGTTTCCAGCATTTGCCGGCCAGTGCTTAAGCGCAGTTCGCATTTGGCATTTTTGCCTTATTATAGTTTCGTTGAGTTTTGTTCTTGGTTTTGCAAGTTTTATTTATTCATTTATGTTTACACTTGTTTTGTTATTTATTTATTCATTTGATTTGTTAAGTTGTGTTTATTGCTTTGCAATTTTTTATTTAGTTTATGTTTGTTTAGTTATTTTTATTGCTTCGGAATTGTTTTTTATTTATTCATATTATGTTTGTTAAGTTAAGTCTATTGCTAGCGTAATTTAAATATTTTTGGGAAGGCTGTGAATTTACATGTGCATGAATTTAATGATTTAATTTATTATTAATGTAGCCAGATTTATCTGTAGGTGTCATATTCCGAAGCTCAATTCTGCCAACCTTTCATTCTCCCCTTTCCTGGGTTTAAAAAAAAAGAAATGTCTATGACTGTTTTTTTATTACCTCTCAAGATTAATGGCTATTTGGAGGTATGATTTGTTTTTAATTTACTTGGTTTTTTACCGTTTTTTTTTCTTTTTTTTTGCAAATTGCTTAGATAATCAATTCCTATAGGATGAATAAAATTTTGTGATAAGGTTTATCCTTATTAACCAAGGTTTTAGTCATCATTATTTAAAGCTTTATATTTGGATCTCCTAGGTGAGTAAAATACTGCTGCTAGGGTTCAGCAGATACTTACTTTGGCCGGATATTAGCGATTGCGTTCGTAAGAGAATGGCTACCTGACTACGCTGTAGGTTATGTGCGGAATATAAGGAGGAGAGTAGTCTTTGACGCTAGCTACGATTTGTATATAGTTTCAACAGTGTTTCAATTCTTGATATGCCACCAACCTATATCCTTTCCACTTTCATCGGCCAATCTATACACCAAATCAGACCTGTTTTCTTGCACAACGCACTTAATAAATTTCGACGCTAGTTTGGATGAGAAATTTTGTGTTGCATTGGAAATTACATAATTTCTTTTGTATACTGTTTGACTTATTTCGAATTTATAATGTATTTTTCCTTTATTAATATATTTTTTGTTCCTTTCGTAGGCTTTGAACAAACGTTTGGCAATGTCTTCATAAGTTTTTTTCCATTTTGTGAAAAAACTTATCTCGTTCTGCTAAAGGATGTAATTTCGGGTCGGGGGTATCATAGAAAGAATGATCGGATTCTGCGTACGTGAATTCCCTACCAGAATTCAGATAAAAGGGTGAGTATTCTGTGACAACGTTAATCGCAGTTCTTAATGCTACTGTGATTGAAACAATTTCGCGGTCCCAAATTTTATGATTATCTGATATGTATGATCTTAATGTACCTCCTATGACCTTATTCCAGCGTTCAGTAAAATTGTTCCGTGGATGGTATTTGCAATTAAGCCAGAATTTGGTAATATTATAATTAGAAAGAAGTTTTCGAAACTCATTTGAGTCAAATTGACGGCCGTTGTCCGTGATGACAATCTCTGTCACGCCATATTCTAGAAAAATCCTATTTTCTACGATCTCTGATACTTTCTTGCAGTTGCGTTTCTTAAAGGAAAGAGGGACACCATCTTCGTAAAACAATCGCAGACGACTAATATCATGTATTGCCTTCTGTAGATCTAGGAAATGGACCCAAGGTCAATTGCGATCATTTGCCAGGGCCGAACGGTTTCCTTCAACTTACCTAGTAAACCAAGGGGTGGCTTAGTAGTAGGCTTGGACTTTTAACATATCTCGCAGTGTTTCACGTAATCAGCAACATCTTTAGCCATTCCCGGCCAAATATATCGTACTAGCACTCGCTTATGGGTTTTAAAAGTTCCCAAATGTGCCGCTAGTGGGGAATCATGGCACTCTTGTAAAACATCTTTCCGTGTGAATTCAGGGACGACTCTCTTCCAACGATTTTCATAACTTCTATATTTGGTTTAATATATAGTGCTAGTCCTTCGAGCTTCCGATTTGTCATTCTATTTGGGTTGTCTTTCACTAGGTCACACATTCGTAAGTACCAAACATCGCTTTCGTCCGGGAGACATTGAATCAGACTAATCTGAGGAATTCTAGAAAACGCGGCGGGGATGACATTGTTTTTACCTTTTACATATTTGATATCAAAATCAATTTGTTGAAGTCGTAAGATCCAACGAGCTAATCTGCCTGAAACATTTTGTTGTCGGAAAAGCCATGTCATGTCATGGTCTGTTAGTATGAAAAATTTATATCCTTCCAGGAATCCTCTCAACTTTTCAATTGTAAAAATTATACTCGAAACATTCTTTTTCTGTTACTGAGTAGTTAAATTTAGCTCCACGTAATTTTCTGCTGACATATGCTACAGGGTTTTCGGCATCTTCGTCTGACTTCTGGAATAAAACGCCGCCAACGGAATGATCCGAGGCGTCACATTGAACGTAAAAAGGTTTTGAAAAATCCGAAGCTGTAGGTACGGGGGTTTTCACCAATGCAGCTTTTAGTTCTAAGAATGACTGATCTGCTGTTTCATTCCAGGCTAAGGATTGACGTTTGCGTCCACCTTTCGTGAGATTATGAAGTGGGCCTGCAATCTGCGCAAAATTTGGAACAAAACGCTTGTACCATGAAGCAAGGCCTATGAAGCGTTCCGTAGAATTTTTAATACGCCGATAGTCCAACATGACTTGTACTTTCTCGGGATCAGTTCTTAGTCCTTTTTTGTCTACAATGTAGCCCAGATACTTGAGGTTGCTTCCTACAAATTGGCATATTTCAATATTAATTGTAAGATTTGCATTCTTTAATTTATCGGCCACTCTTTCCAAGGTTCGCATATGATCGTCAAATGAATCTGTTGCAATGATTAAATCATCTAAGTACGTGAATCAGTGTTGGCCGTAATCAACTACATTTGTAATCAGATTAATAATCATGATTAAATCAATCATGATTACATTAATCATGATTACCCATCAATCATTAATCATGATTACATCGAGTAATCTTAGGAAAATGTAACCGTAATCATGATTACATGATTACATTTTTTTTTTATTACAAATGAAACTTTTCAAGAGATTTTAAAATTTAGTTCTAAGAAAACAAACAATCTGTGATCGTAAGAATTTTTATTGTAGAAAACTCCAAGGCACTGTTGAATTATGTATTAATTGAAGTCAGTGTAAAGAATGTAAGTGCTTCTATTGATAGAGACTCACACATATCTGATCATCAGCTAAATTCGAGGATCTTGATTATATGTGAAAAAAGATAGCTTTGATTTTGCTAGACTTTTCATATTGCTCCACATTGTTATATGCTAGTTCGAATGAATTCAAAGGCAGAATGCAGCTGTTGTAGAATAAGGCAATGCGAGTTATTCACTACCCACTTTGGGATAGAACTACAACAATGTTTGTTTTCTTTTAACTATAATTTTAAACTTTTTGCAAATTTGTAATCAAAAAATGTAATCATGTAATCATGATTACGGTTACGATTGATCAATCATTAATCGCCATAAATGATTACTTTTCTGATTAATATTATCAATCTGTAACCATGATTACAGATTACAGATTGTAATCGTAATCATTAATCATAAATCAGATTGCATTTTGCTCAACACTGACGTGAATATATTTTCCTCTGTGGGTCCAAACAGTCTATCCATTAGCCTTTGCTGGGTTGCTGGGCTATTAGTTAGACCGAACGGCATTACTTTAAATTGCCATAAGCCATGACCTGGTACTGAGAAAGCAGTTTTCTCTTTTCAGTTTTCGGTTAAGGGAACCTGCCAGAAGGCATCTTTGAGATCAATTGATGACAGATATTTTAGTCTGCTTAAAATAGCGGAAATTCGTGGGAGAGGATAGGCACATTTTTTGGTGACTGAATTTAATTTTCGGTTATCAAATCACAGTCGATCTCTTCCATTAGATTTTTTGACTAATATTACCGGGGAGCATCAGAGACTTACTAACGGTTCTATGACTCCTAGTTGTTTCATTCTATTAAGCTCAATACCTAATCTCTCTTGAACTTTTGGAGATACTTCATAGCCCCGCTGCAGTACGGTAGTGAGTCTCCCGTATCTATGTCATGAGCTATCAAGTGGGTTCTGCCTAACTGTTTTTTGTTTAATTTTTCGAATGCCTTACACTCAATTTCTAGTTGCCCATTTCCTCCTCATTTAGTGATACGATATCTAAAATTTTATTTTGGTTGGGGTTAGGGTCTGAAATACTATAACAGGCCCACGATTGTGCTTTACGTAGAAGACTAATTTCGAAGGCATTCCAGAGGTCTACACCCCGTATTAAAGTTTGATTTAAGGTTTCTACTGCTATAACGGGTATTACCTTGAGTTGATTTTGAATTTCTATAAGTACGTGGAATGTGCCTGTTACGCTGTGGCTTGACTTATCAGCTGTCCTGACGACAGGAGTAATTGTATGTTGTTGTTTTAAACCCAGGAGCCTAACATTTGTATGCCTAGTTTACCTGCTGCAGAACAATGTGCACCACTACCTAATAACGCAGTTATTTCAATCCCCATTACTTTAACTGTTAAATATGGTCTACTGTCCGATATATTTTTTTAGGATTACTAAATTCCTGTGATTCGAAGTATTTGTGGAACTCTTTTTTTACGAAGCCGCGTCGGTCCACCGCGATGAAGCTTCGGGTTAGTTTTCCGAATCTAACTCAGCGAGGTTAAAAGGTACTGTCTGAGAAGGGGTATCTGTCTGATGCGAGTTAGAACCCTGCGGGTGCGAATTGTTTGCTTGCCCCCGAGAAGTTATCGATGGGTCATTATTTGATATGCAGCTGACGTTCGCATTTGGTCGTGGTATGCTAATTCTATTAAAATTATCTCGTTTAAAATGACTACTAGCATTT
Organism: Dioctria rufipes; assembly: GCA_963924295.1. Taxonomy (NCBI): domain Eukaryota; kingdom Metazoa; phylum Arthropoda; class Insecta; order Diptera; family Asilidae; genus Dioctria; species Dioctria rufipes. The sequence continues at coordinate 111,025,658 of OZ002740.1, forward strand.
GGATTTGAATTGTTAATTATCCCCCTGTTGTTATTGTCATATCGTGATTCCCAAGGCTTTAATAAGGGATCTCCAAGATTGCTATTGCTTATTACATTCTGCGTTTTTGCATGTTTTATTTATTCATTTATGTTTGTTTAGTTATTTTTATTACCTTACACTTTTTTTGTAATTTATTTATTCATTTGATTTGTTAAGTTATGTTTATTGCTTTGCAATTTTTATTTAGTTTATGTTTGTTTAGTTATTTTTATTACTTCGGAATTGTTTTTTATTTATTCATATTATTTATTCATATTTTTGGGAAGGCTGTGAATTTGCATGTGCATGATTTTAATGATTTAATTTATTATTAATGTAGCCAGATTTATCTGTAGGTGTCATATTCCAAAGCTCAATTCTGCCAACCTTTCACTTCTAATATGTCTAGTCTATATAATTTAAAGATACGTATGAACATGCCGCCCTCCTTGAAGTGACAGACTTCAACTGCATCTTAATTATCTATTGGAAGCATGCACATTTTTTGTATAGATCGTCGAATAGCACCATTCTTTGTCTTGATGAGTGCCACTCTTACCTTTGAATCAGGACCCTTTATAATTTCGACTACTCGACCCATTAACCATTTTTGGGGATGAAGATTCTCATCGGCAACCAAGACCAGAGTGTCCTTATCCACATTTGGTAGGCACGAAGTCCACTTATTTCGCCTCTGTAATTGAAGTACATATTCCTTCGACCAGCGGTTCCAAAAATTTCGATTGAGTGCACAAAGGCGTTGCCAACGAGATAGATGTGAAATTTGTAGATGTGCTACGTCAGGTTGAATGATGGCCGTAAGTGGCCTGGGGTATGGGCTTCCAAATCCGATGGATTACTGGATAAAGCTCCTCAAACGTTAGCGCTTCGTTGTTCACAGTCTTGTATAAGTGTAATTTTGCCGATTTAATAGGCCATAGGCATAGGCCACCGAAATGTGGGCTTCTTGGTGAAATGTTATTCCATCTTCTGCACACATCCTCAAATTATGTTTTGCGTCTGCTGTGAGTTGAACATATCATGCAACTCGTTCAAATGTCGATTAGCACCCATGAAATTTGCTACGTTGTCGCTGTAGTTGTAAGCCTTTTGAGCGCAGCTAAAAATGCTTCTGTTGACAAGTTCGATACGACATATAAGTGATCAGCCTTGGTGCTGAAGCAAACGAAAAGAGCGTTCTCCACGGACCTTAAAATGCACCCAAACAGGACCACAAAAGTCAACATCAGCATGAATGAAAGGGAGGGCTGGTTCAATACGCTGAGCAGGCAGGTTACCCATGATCTGCTTAAAAAAAGGCTTCATACGAAAACAGCGAATTCAGCGATGGACCACTCTAATGACGTCTTCAGCATAATCACCCAGTACTTATTCGGAGGATGGCCACAAGTGCTTGAGGACCTGCATGAAAGTCAATTTTATGTAAATGTATTATAATGAGAGAGGAAACGAAAAGATGCTTCTTGGGAAGAAGAATTGGAAATTTTATCGAGAAAGGGAGATCTGCATTCTGCAGTCGTCTTCCAACTCTAATGAGTCCTTTCTTCGAGCCTTCATCAAGGAAAGGATTCAAATTTTTAATGAAGCTCTGCGTACTAATAACACTATTCTTTTCTAGTTGATGAAATTCTGCACAACTTGTTGTATATTAGAAACTAGTGCACTTTCAACTTCGTTCAACTTTGCAACTGTTAATTCACCAAAAGTCTCTGATTCTGAGGGCATTTCGAATTATTGGCGAATCGTAGAACAAGTGCGAAAACTCTAAGAAGTTTATGGAATGAATTTACATATTTAGCTTCCTCTTGAATTGGTCTCTTCTCAGCAACTGCGATTCAGGATTTGCTATTTTTCTTTTCTAGAGTATTTATGCCTACAGCTCTTTCCCATTTTGGACATTCCTGTTCTGAATGCTTTAAAAATTCTGGTCCTTCAAACCAAAGAGTTGAACCAATCAATAATTTTGGCAACATTCCTCTAGAAACGAGTTCAGCTGGGTTCTCTGTAGAGTAAGTAACGTCAGGTAACAACTCCTGAATGATCGAAACCCGATTTGCCACAAATGTCATCCAATTAATTGTCAATAGAACGAACATACATACTGCATCCATATGCCAAAACACCCAATGCCCTTGTAACATCTGTGTTGTTTAACTTCAACAACTTTTCTTTGTAGTCTTCGGGGATGGTTTCCAGCAACGTATGAATATTTGAGCACCATTTTCTTAATTCGAAATGTCCTTCCGATAAAATCTCTTTTACCTCCATCATGATTTTTTTAGTATTCTCCAATGAATCTGCCCCAGTTATCATGTCATTTTTGATTACGTTTGCTCCTAAGTCTATCCTCTTGAATTCGTTATCTGTCAAATATTTCAAACATCTTGTAGCAAGATAAGACGCGGAGGCTGTACCATAGTCTTTAAATAAGTTGCTTGTCAGAACTGCTTCTCCAATAAATGCACTGAAGATCTGTGTCACCCTTTCCAACTAAGATTTGACGGTACATTTTACAAATATCTGCAGTTACAGCGAATTTATGTAATCCAAATCTGAGAAGGATGTCGAAGAGGTCCGGTTACACCCGCGGGCCTACCATCATTATGCCATTCAACGACAAACCATTACTTGTACTGCACGATGCGTCGAACAGAACTATCAGTTTAGTGGTAGAACTTTCAGGCCGAATGGTGAGGCATGAAATAGTGGATGCTGGAAAGAGTGGAATGATCAACTTCCTCCATATGACCCAGTTTGAAATATTCCGCAATAAATTCTATGTATTGCATCTTTATCTCTGGTAGCCTATTCATTCGCTTTTCTAAATTTACAAATCTGAGATAGGCAATGGCTTCAGAACTACCCAAACAAGAAGGATCATTTTTAAAAGGAAGACGAACAGTCTAATATGGTTACGTTTTCTAAGTGGTTCTCGCACTCCTGTTGCTCCTTAGTCAAACAGTGCGATGTCTGATTCAAATTTTCAACTGACTAAAATCTCTCGAGAATTTCGCAGATTGACGAATTTGTTTTAGAACTTTGTTTTTCTTGCTCTGATTTATTAAAAGCGCACATTGAGCGCGAGGGATCTTCTAATTTTCCAGAGACGACCCATCCTAGCAAAGTATTCTGCAACATTGGCAAAGAATGTCCAAGCTTAATATTATCACCCAACAATAATTCGAAGAAAATGTCTGCTCCCAAAATCACATCAATTTTTTGCGGACTGGAGAACCAAGGATTGACCAATTCAATAGTTGTAGGAACATTAAGAATAGATCTGTCAATGCGTTGATTTGGTTGTGATTCAGTAATTGTAGGAAAAATCCAAGTTCCAAGTCAACTGCGAAATTTGTAGCCCGTGATCTTATAGAAGCCGTCACGAATCTTTGATGAACGCCACAGCAGTATGCCAACAGAACTTCTTGACTTTGACTTAACTATCTTGCTTCAGTAACATTCGAATCAGAAAGAAGAGAAACCTTGAATGATTTAACGACGCTTCACGATGATGAACGCTCCATTATAGGTTCTTTGGCAAAATTTTTAGGATTCTCGAGCATTGAGTTAAAGAATGGTCTCTAGATTTGCAACACAAGCAAACATTGTTTCAAGACCAAGACACCAAAGAGTCGTGACGTTTGTTGAAATTTATTTTGGAATCGCTCGTTGTACTACTGAACAAGCTAGTATTTACCTTAATGTCTCGATTTTCGAGCATTGTGCACCGATTATTCATAAAACTGCACAGCTTGTTCCAATCAAGAAGATCTGCGATTGGTTTAGACTCGTCGAGTTTCATGATCAACTTTGGTTAAAATTAAATGCATCAACATTGCATCCAAGATGTTTTCGGTTGAACCTAGGGTCTTTAAAGCACGTAAATTGACGTAAGTCACTTCACTATTTAAACTTCACTTTAATATTCACTACTAGTCCAATGTTCGAAAGTTCAATCAAAAGTTCTCGCGAACAAAATGATAAATTCCGATAACGAAACGAAAGTTATTGAAATAAGTTCTCGCACAAAACCATAATTTGTTAATATGATAAAACAAGAATCTCCATGAAAAAAACTGAACGATAATGCGGATTTCACTCAAAAATCCGGCTCGAATGAACCAACATTTTTTTACACAACACAAATTTTAGGTTCTTGTTAAGAATGAAAACACCAGGAGATTCCTTTTATATAAAACTTTATTATAATTTAATGAACGAGATAATTTGCTACTAATTAACAACCCAACAATGTACTACCTTGTCAAACGAGCGACGAAAAGCAAGTGTAAACCCAAATTTAAGCCAGCTAATCTGGACTTCACTGCACAAAAGAAAACTGTACTCAGCTAAACAATACCTATTGCCTTCGATATCAATATTGTAAATATTAGTTTAAATAAATTACGTCTAGTCTCTATGTACATAGATTCTGGTTGGCAAAAATTTCTATTTTAAACAATTCTTACGGTAAACTGAAATTCCGCAGTATGGAAAATATTTAAAATGAATTTAATCAAATAATTTAAAGTTATGTTCAAGTGTACAAAATGTCAGCTGTCTACATCAACATATTCTTGAGCAGTGCCCAAATATATAGTGAAAACGAAGTTTTTGTATGTACGAAGGAGCTGCCCGATTGTTCCATTCTCGAACAAAATTTCAGCACTCTAACTGAACTCGCTCTCGAGCTATCGTGCGGACGGATAGACGGGCAGACAGACAGACTGACATGCAAAAATTAAAATAACTTCTAATATTATGTAATAATATGCGTGGTCCGTGGATGTCTCCACTCTGTTCTAACATGATTATTTCTATGCGTTACAAACGGAATAACAAGCTTAGTATATCCTTTAGAGGTCATCTAGGGTATTTTTATTTTATTTTATTTAAGGCAGTGGGACGAGATCTCAAGGACGATGCCAGAGCCGTCCATTGTGCTATCCTGCGAGAAGCGCTTTCACCAAAACCTTCCTGTCCTCTAAATGAAGCGCATCAGCTCTTGGTGAGGTTTTTCAGCTCATCTACAGATAGAAGGGCAGACCCTAGAGTATCCAGCCTGCTCCGGGCTAAGGCCGAACACACACACAGACAGTGTTTGGTTGCCTTAGGCTCTTCTTCCAGGGCAGGAAAGACACTCAGGGCTGTCAACAACTCCCATCCTTGTTAGATGAACGTGAAGCGAGCTGTGGCCGGTGACGATGCCAACCACAGCTCTACATTATTTCCTTCCGAGCTCCATGAAAACATCAGATATTCCTATTGGGCCCATCAAGAAAAAGTTGCAAGAACTCAGGTTCGGCCATCTCTGCTGATGCTTTCTTTGAACATCTGCTTTGATAAGAGACACGATACTCGAGGTGGAACGCCTACGGCGGGTTCCGGTCCGAGGAACGGAAAATCAGAGCCAGCCTCACTAAAAGGTCAGCCCTTTCATTCCCCATGATCCCCATGTGACCAGGAACCCACTGAAGGAATCCCCCAATAATTTAGATGTTATCCGAGGGCCACTCAGAGCCATCAAGGCTGCCTGACTATCCGAAAGCATAGCAATGCCCTTCCCCTTGATTTGCACATCTTCGCTGTCATTGCGATGGCGAAGACTTCAGCCTGGAAGACAGTGGTGTGTTTTCCAAGTGAGAGCTTCATCCCAATGTCAGAAAAATAAACATGCGCACGGGCCCTGTGAGAGCTGTCGGTAAATTTTTTTAGAGCGGAATGGGGAAGGTTTGATAAGGCACTTCCCTCAGTCTACGATTCCCTTATCACAAAACTAACAGAGAAGCGACGCCCAAAACGAATTATGTGGCATGTTGGTCCGACTGTTTTCAAGGTCTAGCCTACACGCCAAAGAGCAATGAAAGGAGTCAGTCTAGCCGTCCTCCCAACATACCCATGAGCGCAATCTGCACACAGCCCTTTTGGCTTCTGCCTGAATGACAAGATAAAGGCGTGGCAGATTAAGGAGGAGCAGTAGCCGTAGATCGCATGGAGCCTGCGATTCCCAGGCTGGAAAGCCTTTGCATACCTGCTAGCTTATGGATCGCAGTCCCCACTAGCGTCATTGCCTACCATACACCAGAGGCATATGCGATCGAGGTGTACATCCATTGTACAACGGCGCTCTCTGCCTTAAGAAGGACAGCCAAAATACCGTCTGGACCCGGGGCTTTCAAAGCAGAGAAGGTTGAAATTACCATTTCACATTCTCGACATCAACTACTTTGGCAGCAGTGGACCAATAACCATCAGTGTAGAAAGGTATGGGATGTTCGCCATACAAGTGCAGGTGTTCTTAAAGCCTGCAGTCTGGAGAAAATGCGTAGAGAGAAGCAGCCCACAGGCTTCTTTCTTCGATGCCGGAAAAGAGCCATCGGGCCATCTTAGAACACTCAGCCTGGCCGATGGATCACTCCCAAGAGCCCTGAGCAGCCAAACCGGTTCACGATAGCCACCAAGCTACTCGCAGAATTCTGCAAAGGCCTGTATTTTTGATTTTCTAACAAGCCTCTTGTAGTTACTCTGAGTCTCGCGGTAGATCAGCCAGTCCTCCTGGCCTTATTAAAAAGCCTTCTGGAGGCGTTACGGAGTGCACTAAGCTGCCGTACCACCACTGCAAAGCTTCCTATGTCTGTGCTAATGGGGCAGGAAGCCTCGAAAGCCTCAGTCACTGCGGACTGAAGCTTTCCTACTGCCTTCTCCAACGCGGCAATACTACTGATTCTTCCAGCCGGAGAGGCGAGCGTGGAAACTAGTTCCAATGGTGTCTCCCCTAATCAGTCCGCTTCGTATTCCTGTATGGTTCTACCTTAATGAGGTCAGCACACATACAGAATTCATTGTAGCGGTAAGCAGAGAGAGACTTGTTGCCCTGATTCAACAGAATCAGGCCCGCTGAAACTATGGACTCCAGCAGTTGATCAGCCCTATAGTTAGTGTCTGAGCTGCCCCAGACAACGTGAAGAGCGTTGGCATCACAACCAACCAAGACACCAAGCCGATTAGACCTCGCATACTTTCTCAGTAGGAGGGGGAGCAGCTGAGTCATACGGGAAATATGCTAAGACAATTAGACAATTGACTCGATCCTTCTTGAAGGAGAGCTTGACCGTTGTAGTGTCCCTGTTGCAACAACACAAGCCCCACGAGTAGAGCACGTGGTGTCATACAGGATTGGAGCTCCTTGCGCCTCCGTTAGACCGCGGATACGGTCCTTCGAGACACAAGGCTCCTGCACAAGCACCACTTTTTGTTGTTGGTGGTTTGTACGCAAGTTAGCAAGGCAACGTCCTAACAAAGCAGAAGCCGCCTTGCTGTTTTGCAGGTTAATCTGAGTGAAGAGAAGTTCAGTTTTGGTGTTAGTGTGCTGCTGATACAGCTACTAGCACTCAATTTTTTACAGCAGTCTTGAAATGATCCAGAGTCTCAATTAAAAGGTGAGGAGAGCTCTTGTACTGGGTCCAGAGCCATTGGCGATTTGACTACATTACCCAATGTATTCAACTCGGGACTTAATGAAGGTTGGAAAGTCTATTGATATGAACAAATAAAATTTAAACGGGACACGGGCTCTCTCGACCAGAGAAGGCAGTATTCGAGTCTCACTTTATTCTCAAGGAATATAGATCTGTCTTCTACTTGATTTATCAGCTATCCGAGCGGTCCCGTCTAGTTTGCTTACAAACTCTCGTCTTATCTCTTACAGAGACGAACAGACCCGGCTTTCGAATCTATATGAAATGCAGGAAATCTGGCAGGATCTTCCTCAAATACGTCAGAACCTATATTTGTTTTATTGAAAAAGATTATTTTTGATATAATAGGATTCTCTTCTGTGGCGTCCAAAGTGGGACTCCAATGGAGCGGTACAATGATAACAGCGACTTGATGTTGAAATAATTTATTTATTTTTGATGATAAATATTTTAGTTGTTATCTTTTCATCAATACTTCGACAAGATGTCAACTCATTTTTTTTAAATCAAAATGACAATTTTTGTTTTTATTTTGTATTTACAAAGAATCAAGACCTACTTATTTGTAACCTTTTCCAATCTTTTTAAAAATGATTTTTAGTGTCAATCCTCAAAACCTTACAAATGTTTAGTGAGGTTGATGTCCGTAGCTTGTAGTGAACGCCCTTCCTCCTCGTGAACAGGGAGAGCTTCACTTGTCCAAGTGAACATGCGCCCACATCGAGAGCCTCTCCAGCGCTTCGGCAGCATTCTTGTCAATACGCAAAATCAGTAAAGTTCTCTTTTCACCTTTCGGGTTCTTCGAGCCCTCCATATTGTAAAAGCCCTTCCACCTCCTTGTGCTGAGGAATGGATTTTGGATCTCAAGCCGTCTGAAGATTATCAGGGATCCAATCCCTCATGCGGATAATAGGGTCGATTTCGCTGACCCGCCTTAAGACGAACTGAGTTCCACCAAGCTTCAGGTCGTCAACTGTCCGCCTCAGCCAGTTCAGCGTATTATCGTCTTCACAACTGATCCAGATGGACCCATCCTGTACCCTGAAAGGCAGCAATCTGGTTGTCGGTGAGTGGAATCTCTGGTTGGCTCTCGCTCGCGACCACACGACGAGCCTGTTTAGCACATGCGAGAAGCCCGTCGCTTGACGCCCTCCCATGTGCTCAGGCACAGCGCACCCATGCTCGCTCCTTTCCCTTGTCAGGAGCTCCTTTGATGTCCCAGGAGCCCCATCTGAAGGGTGACGCCCAGTCTGTTAACCTTGGAAGGAGGGGATCCACTGGTTTTGCCCCCCGCAGACTTCTTCTTCAGCTTGTTGCTGTTACCCTCCTGCTCACCAGATCGGTCAGATCTAACGCGTTTTGTTCTGTGGGTCATTACTCCCACATCACCAGAATATCGGTGGGTGGCTGAGTAGAGGGGGCAAAGTCAGGAGGATATTCTCTCTCGCCTTCTTCTCCCTCCTACTCTTTTTTTTTTCCACACCGAATTTATTCTTCTTCGCAGTGCCCAGTTTACCGATGCCAGGAGGCTTACACTACCACTCTGCACTACCTACTTAGCGGGACCACTGACCACTTGCGAAGAGAGAGAAGGGAATACCCAGGGACAGCATTAGCCATTGTAACAAATATGTGCTTAAGGTCAGCCTAAGTGATACAGAGTTGCTGGAGGTGAGTTTTTGCCACGTTGGGACTTGATCAAAAGGGGAAGTTACTAAAAAATGCGGGATTACGAACTAGTATTCCAGGAGACGCATCACTGAAGATAAATCAAGAAAATTCGAGAGTACTGAATTCATTGATAAGGTGCCGAGACGCGAACACCTGATCATACACGAAGAGGACCACTTGCGGAAGGCCAATGATCCAATAACTCTAAGCGATGAACGGAACAGGGCTGCTAGGCGCCAGGTCAGTTGCCGAAACACCACACGATGCTCCTTTAGGTAGTAGGAAGGTGGACCATTATTTAGTTCGGTGGGCTGAGTAAACCAACCATATTATCTAATTCTTTATGCCTCAACTCTTTTTACCCGATTCACCTCCTTTGAAGCCGTCTAAGCTCGCCGATTGAGCTTGGGAGGGAAGAACGAGAGCACGACTCCTGCTGCGTTGGCCGATTCATATCTAATTGGCCGAAACCTTTTCACACCATTTGTAAGTGTTCAACAAGTGCCCATCACCCCGCAATTGACCCGTACTCGGCATGCATTTGGTAGAATGTCAGACGTGCCAAGTGATACCACAGAGAATTCTTCTTACAATACTGATCTTGATGTGGGTGAATTCCCAAGGGCCAGATAGATTTGTGCTATACCACACAAACGTTGTAAGAGAGTAGACTTTCTTGATGACACGCAATCATTGTAAGAGAGTAGACTTTCTTGACTAGTATCTTCTTTCTTGACGAGATACCTTCAGCGTGAGAAGACACGTCGCTCCTGAAAGGTGTCTGATCGTAGGAGAGTGTACGTACACATATGATACGGACAGTAACAGGAGACCAGTCTTCTGTGTGAGTAGCTTTGGTTGAAAAGAGAACGTCAACTGAGAATAATATTGGCTCTCAATTTTTCTCAGCGTTTCGAAGAATATGGAAAGAAAAATGCTTTTTAATGTCGTATAAAATTTTTTAGCCATAGATGCAAAACAAAGAAATAGAGGTTCATATCAAAACATTTATTTAATCTGAATTGTTTCATACAACTCGGTACAAAGCTCTATTCGGAGCATGTTATAACTTCTGTAGATATTAATCTGTCCGTAAGTAACAATATTATTATTTTATTTTATTAGCCCATAATAAAGCTTTTAGCAACCAAGTTTACATCATTTAACACTTAAATTTAAGAATTTAATCCTAGGTTGATATATAATTCGAAACTCTAATTCATTTAGACTAAAAACAATTAAAATACATACATTTTAATAAATTCAGATAAAAAAGGGACATATTTGTAAGTTCACTGCACCTTACTGACTACAAATTTAAGCACTTCTTTTTTAAACACATTTAAATTATTCTCACTCTTAATTGAGTATGGAAGACAATTAAAAAAGTTTAATCCTTTGTACATTAAGCTATTTTGAGTACTACTCCTGTTACATCTTGCCAGCCTGAAGTCATCATTTCCTCGTAGATTATAAGGCTGAGCATCCCTTGTTGTAACCAAGTTCTTATGCAAGTATTCCGGTAACATTTTTTTTTTTTTCATTTTAAAAATAAAAATCATTGCATTTACACACAGCCTTTGCTTCACATTTAACCAACTCAAAATTTCTAGCATATCCTTCACAGGGGTGCGCAAGTTACACTTTAAAATAGATCGCATGGCTTTGTTTTGTAATTTCTGCAGCCTGTCCTTTATCTCCTCAGATGTTGTGTACAAAAGCGTTGCGCAATATGTGAAATGCGGCAGTACAAGTGCATTATAAAGCCTTATTGCACTATTTGTACTTAACATGCTTCTAATTCTGCGCAAGAATCCAATCTTCTTTGCAATTTTTGCACATATATAATTCGCATGGTCTCTGAGTTTCAGCTTAGAATCAATTAACACCCCAAGATATTTAATGCAATTTACACGTTCAATTACTTCACCATCTAATCTTATAGGAAAATCGGCAGTTATATTGAATGTCATATACTTTGTTTTGGTCATATTCACCTTCAATTTATTACCTTTTAACCATTTATCCAGCAAGACTAGGTCTTCGTTCATTTCCCGTACAATTCTACCGATATCTCTTCCACTAATATATATGAGAGTATCATCTGCGAATAAGGCAATTTTGCACGATTTCAAAATCCCATTGATATCATTAATATATAGCAGAAACAAGGTTACTCCTAAAACAGAGCCCTGGGGCACTCCCAACGAAACGTCTAATGATTCTGATAACATGCCATTTATCTTTGTTCTTTGAGTCCTTCCGGATAAATATGAACGAAACCAATCCAATTCCACGTCTCTAACCCCATATATCCATAGCTTCTTCAGCAGTATATCTCGGTCAATCGTTTCAAATGCACGTTTCAAATCCAAAAACACAGCTATCACAGCGTTTCCACTGTCTATCTCGCGTTTCCATTCAAATATACGCCAGTTTAAAGCAGTCTCACATGAATGTTTATTCCTGAATCCCGATGGCTCCTCTATAATCAATTTCTTTCTTTCAATATATTCCATTAATTGTTCAGCAATAAAGCGTTCAATATTTTTTCATAAGAAGGAAGCATATTTATAGGTCTAAATTCATCGCATTTGATTGTATTATCTACCTTCGCTACTGGTACTATTATCGATTCCTTTCAGGTAGTTGGAAATGCACCCATGGCAATTAGCAAGTTAAATATTTTCATTAATACTGGGCCCAGCATTTCAATTGAATTATAGATTATATCTGGTGTGAGACCACTTAGATCTTTCTTCTTTTTACACCTTCTTATAACATTCAGAAGTTGTTGGCAGTTGCAGTATCGAATTTTAAATCTGAATGGTACAGGTAAGCAATTAACTGTGCACTGCATCCTTGGGATAGATCTGTTAATCTCCTTAATACTTTCCACAAAATAATTATTTAATCGGTTTGCTATAAGTAAGGCATCGTCTATAAAGGGCTCTCCAATAAGAGGTGTTATTTTGATATTCAAAGAAAAATGCCATTTTTTGAGATAAATGATCGGATCTTTATTTCATTATAAAGAGGAAGGTATGCCGTTAATAATAAAAAATAACATCAGCCAAATGACCACCACGACCACGCCTACAGGACCATATCCTTTTCATGAAATTTTCCATAACCAAATCGCAAAGTGGCTGCCCTATGTCCTCGATAGCCTCACGAATTCCATCTTTGAGGTCTTGAATCGACGCTGGGCTTTTGGCGTAGACCTTCTCTTTCACGTGGCCCCAAAGGAAGAAGTCTCAAGGTGTTAAGTCACAAGATCTCGGTGGCCAATTGTGATCACCTCCTCGAGAGATAACACGGTCCGGAAACTTTTCCCGTAAAGATCAATGGTTTCGTTGCTTGTATGGCACGTAGTACCGTCTTGTTGAAAGTAAACGTTGTCCAGATCAATACCATCCAATTCCGGCCATAAAAAATCATTAATTATCTGTCGATAGCTCAATCCATTCACCGTAACTGTTGCTCCAGCCTCATTTTCGAAAAAGTAAGGTCCAATGACCCCGCGGAACCATAAACCGCACCAAACAGTCACACGTTCAGGATAGAGAGGCTTTTCAACAATAACTCTTGGGTTTTCCGAAATGGGCCTCATCACTCAAGATGAGTTTTCGATGGAATTCCGGATCATTTTCATGCATTTCAAGGACCAAATCAGCAAAGACTCGACATTGTTGATGATCGGCCGGCTTGAGTTCTTATGTTATCTGAACTTTATAAGCCTTAAGACCCAAATCTTTATGCAAAATACGGTGTAATGACGTTTGTGAAATGCCTAATTTGGAATTCCAAAGAACGACGAGGAATGGACAAACCTGGGTTTTCTTCAACACTTTCGGCTACAGCAGCAATATTCTCGGCTGTTCTTGAGCGACGTGCACGGGTTTTATTCTTCACATCACTAACTTGTCCCGACAGCTCGAATTTTTCTACCAATTTCTGTATTGCGGTCCGACAAGGTGCTTCACGACGACCCAAAAATGTTCGAGTTTTACGAACCGTCTCTGCCACATTTTTATAGTGAATTTTAATAATTTCAATGCGTTGTTGAATCGTGTATCGTACCATTTTTAATAATGGCGTAGTTTCTACTTGTCAAATGTCAAAAAATGACAGCTCCAAAAGTGACATCTACCGAAATAGCGGGCTAATTAAAATAACACCTCTTATTGCAAAACCCTTTATATTCCTGTCCAAATTGCATTGCTGATATCTCATCTGACTTAGTATTTTTCAATATTAGCCTTTTAATAGTTTTCCACAGACCTTTCTGATCTCCTGCATTAGTCTCAATTTGGTTCTCAACATATTTGTTTTTCTGCTTATTAACTTCTTTCTTAAACGCATTCCTCAGTACTCTGTATCTTTCCCATTGTACTACATCACCGGTGTAGACTGCTGTTCTGTATGCTTCCATTTTTTGTCTTTTCTTTCTGTCCAAATCCTGAGAATACCAACTATTTATATTATCTCTTACTGCCCTATTAACTCTCATTTGTTCTAATGATAATATTAATTTGTGGTCAAACAACGCTGATAGCTCATTAATATTGTCCATATGGTAAAGATTATCAAATCCCAATGCGTTTAACCCCTCCTCAAATTTTTCACTACTATATTTCACAAAACTTATAGTTTTTTCTTCAAAATTTTCTTTGCTATTAACTTCCACAACTATCCTTAACGTCTCATGGTCTGATACTTTGTATTCTCCATCTATAGTTACTGCTAAATTACTCTCATGCATTCCAGTTAAAACATAGTACTAGCGTACTAGAATGATTTGTTATACGAGTCGGTTCTTCCACTAATTGCTTCAAACTTAAGTCATTTATAAGACTTCTAATTCCAGTGTTCCTATTGCCCTCCAACAGCCAATCTATATTAAAATCACCAGCTATCAGAATGTTACTATCATTTTCTAAATGCTGCTCACTCCAATCCAAAAAATATAATAGGAAAAAATATAAATTCTTGCACAACACTTATTATTTGTTAATGATAACTATTTAAAGAAATAACATTGAATTGAATAAGAATTCTTAATATTTGAAATATCCTTTTTTTTAAGAAAATGAAATTGCTAAGCTATCTTACTCAAGTCAGAACTCGAAGTGACAATTTTGTGTTTATTTATCTTTTCCTAAAAATCTTAGCCTGCTATCTCTGATTCCTTACGAAATGTTCCAGTACTTTGTTAATTTCGAAATAGAAACTTACAAATGTCAGATATAGTCACGGCACGAAATTAAATGACTTATATTACTGTGGTCGCCACATGCATACAAAATAACCAAATTACTTGAACATTATATTCTCAATTCTCATATTTCACAAATCAATTAATTCATCGCTGAAATTTATTAATCATTCGACCTTATACCCTATGAACTCACTAATGATTAGCAGAATGCCCATTTAGCGGAAAGAAAAAAATTCAACCTAATATACTACGTGTACTTCATGTGCGGCTTAACACTAAGGAACCAAATTGGCTTCCGGACTACTTATCTTATCCTGATTATAACTTCACTTATTATTCACTACTTCAGGAATTCAATCAACTACAGCGGACATATATTACCCATAGATGGGCACTACGTGTACTTGGCCATTCAACGAGTTAAAGTGTCTTACTGTCAGCCGTCGTTTCTACTCTTAAACATTACTCACCAACCCTTATCAACCTAGATTTTTTTTTTCTATCTTGCAGATGCATCAGTTAGATATTCTCCTGCGGATGCATATATATTTATATATCTGTATATAAAAAATTCCTGGATAGCTTAAAGCACCAGACCACGGTAAAAAAAATTGTTTTTTTTCTTCTGAAAGATCCATTTGTTAAGTCTCACCCAATGTTTTAAAGAAATTTGCAAAATTGACGGAGATACAGCATTTGATGTGAAACCGTTTAGTTTAGTTTGTATGTTGAATTATCCTTCAGCAAAACTTTGAATGCGTTTTTTTCGAAACTACGTTTTTCAAGCTGGTTGACAACATATTTAAAAAACTATACATTTGATTTGCACGCGCCAAGTCTTCAACTGTTCGAAAATCTAGTCTATAAGGCACCAGGTAGGGATTTTTTTATTATAAAAGACCTGCTTTTTTTTTATGAACGATGAAAATTTTCCATGAAAATCGGAAATAAAATTCGCTGGTCTGCCATTTTTTTTAATTTTGGAAACTCATCTACGTGGTGCTGTAAGCCTATATGTCTAGTTTCTATATATTTTTATTTTATTTTTCTGATAAACCTTATGGCTTAATCGCTGTCAACCGCCGAGCAGCAATTTCGTCGGAGTGTCCTCTCGGAAGCGGCGTACACCGCAAACTATACTTTACATTCGAGTACAAACATTTGTACACAATCTTCTATATGTATATATTGACTAAGAGTTAATGAAAAAAATAAATTGCATTCATCGTTTGCTTGTTTATAGACTTATATACATATATGAAAAGATACGTTTCATACAAAGATGCTCCTTGTTTTTCTTAACCTCCACCGTCATTGAATAGGTACTCACTCCGACTGCAAATGCGCATTTGACGTGGTGGATCCTGCAAAAATCTGGTTCTCTAATGTTTCATAATTGGTGCACATAGCTCAAGGGTTCGATAGCTGAGGAAGAGACAAGCAGAAAACTATAAGATAAAGATTTGGGAGGCGTTGTTTCGGCGGTAGGGGGTTTAAGATTGTTAGTACTTCTTCCTTTTCACACCCAGTAACTTTCTTGATATACACCCCATCAAGGTGGGATTCATCTCAGATGATAGCCAACCGTCTCAGCTTTCAATCCATGCCCAATCAGCCTTCCTATCACCTTCCGCCGGAAGTTGTAGGACGTCAAAGTTAAAAATTGGAAAAAAATTCTAATTTTTTCAAATTTTCATGATTTTCCCGCCAAAATGCATGATAACTATACAGTTTGTTTTTACAAGATTTAGAGATCTCGGAATGTTACCTTTAATTTGACTATGCACATATACCTGTCTAAATGCAACCGTTTTTGAGATATTCTTCTTTTATGAATAATAATTTCATTAATTTTGCGTGGAATTGCATAATAGTATGTGCGATTACCATCATCGGTATTGAATCTTCCTTCCTTTCAACTTACAATTGCGCACAAATTACAGTCTGGCTGTATGGATTTTCCTACACAATTTTTTTACTATTTGCAATTTCTTAACCACGCACGCAGGTGGACAGCTAGTCGCTCAGAAGATCGGTCGATTAAAAAGAAGTGTTCCCACGATTCTGGAATTTTCTTGTCATCCCGTTGGCTTTATCATCAAGTCACGAATGACGAAGCCCTTATTGCCAAGTTCCTGACATGAACGATCTGGTCGATTCCCTAGCGGCCGGTAGATGGCTCTCTTTACTTTCGATCAATCTAAGATCCATGTCGATTAACTTCTTACAGGGTGGCTAAATTCACCTGGGAAGAGTCAATCTGGTCGCGTTTTTATTTTAAAGTGTTATTTCATGGTAAGACTATTGAAATTTCCGAAGACGACTCAGCAATTGGAATCCCTACATCCGTAGGTTACCATTGGGTTTGTCAAGCGGGTAAAAGGGGTTGAAGTCAACTAGGCTGTAAGAGGTATTTCACCTATCATTGATACTAACAAAAGGAGGTTATGCGATATCCTGTAGCTTGCAAGTTAAGCTTACCGGATGCCTTCTTAGGCTACAGTTGGAGGTCACTATAACGTGGTCTTTGGCGTGATAGATACCGATCTCATAACAAGAAGAACCCTCGGCTCGTACCACTCGGATTTTTGGCTAGCTTTGCATTAAAGTTCCCTGATGCATCACTTTGCGTGAAGTTTCTACGATAAATTTCTTGTCCGGGGGAATACTTTTTGGTAAGCATTTCTAAGATCTTATTACTTACGGTGACGGTTTTGTGCTTTACGTAAATTTTCGACCACTTAGGTTCGGATGTCCGCTCTCCTGCCTGCCTCTCCCACTTCATGACCGTCGTTCTCTAAGGCTTGCAGTTTCCTTAGGATATCATAATTGGAGCCATGCGTCAGCATGTGCCGACCAAAGCTCAAGCAATAGGGCGTATATCCCGTGGAATCGTGGATGACATTTCTTAGAGCACAGTTAATTTCGGACAAATTCTCATATTATTTTCGCTGATCTGTATCCAGGTATGCCCTGATTGCTGCTAGGATGTTCCCATTGAATCGCTCGGAGTCATTTGCCTGAGGGGTGTAAACTGCTGTAAGATGATGCATAATGCCGTACGTTTCCATGCAGCGTTTGAATTCCTTGGACGTGAATTGCGGTCCTTTTTCTGATACCCGAGACTCTGGAACTCCAAATAGGTGGAACACTTCCCGTTCTTAAAATGGAGTAACTAATCTTATCAGTGCACTTTTCAGTGTCTTCATTAAGACAAATTTCGTGAAGTAATCTATGACAATAATAATAATTTTGAACGGGGATATGAGCGTAGGAAGTCAATGTTAATATGTTGCCAAGGACGTTCTGGAATTATGGGTTCACCCATGGAGGACGAAGGCATGAATAGGAGGCTTACATCCCTTGCAAATTTGACATTTTCTAATAAAGTCATAAGTTTTGGAAGCTAGGTGAGGCCAGTAAAAGTACCGCTTCAATTTCTCGATCATCTTGGAAACTCCGCTGTGTGATGAAAGAGGTGGAATATGGGCTTCATTTATTAAGGATTTAGTGAGGATTTCTGGAACCCGAATCCTCCTTGGAGACTCACTATCTGACTCATTATTCACCCGCTTAAAGACGATTGCGTTCCTCACCTCCACATTAGGTAGTCGCAATTGGCTTTCCTTGGCCGTTTTCACTACGTCCAAATACTGGGTGTCCTGAAAGGCTGGATCGTCGAGTTTCAATGTTGGGTGAGAAGTTATCTGACTAAGTTCCTCTAATTCGGTCCGCGAGAGCGCATCTTCTACTACATTTTCGAAGCCTTTTCTATGTATGATAATAAAATCAAAGGACAGAAGTTTAAGACTCCACCTCGCTAATCGTACTGACAAATTTTTTTTGATTCATGAGCCACCGAAGGCTCGAGTGATCGGTTACAATTGTAAAATGAGCTCCTTCAACATAAGGTCTAAACTTTTTTACGGTTAACACTGCCGCTAGGCATTCCAGCTCAGTAACGCTGTAGTTCCTTTGTACTTTATTTAACTTTTAGGACATGAAAGAAATCGGGTGTTCGTTACCCTCGTCATCCGTCTGGCATAGCCCACTGTCCACATTCAAATACGCGTCGCATTAAATACTTAAGGGCCGACTAAAGTCTGGACTGGAGAGTATCGGCGCCTCTTTTAAACTGGCCTTCACTTTGTTAAAGGCCAATTCGCCTTGGCATGACCGAGTCGCTTTCGAATTTTTCTTTAGTAAATCAGTTATTGAAGCCACTAATGTTGCATAGCTAGCAATAAATCGCCAATACCAATTCGAGAGGCCTAAAAATCGTCTTAGGAGAATTGGTCAATGCAAAGGACATTACTTTGAACTGGTAAAGACCTCTTCCTTGAACAACAAACGCGGTCTTGTCACTCGAATTTTTGTCAAGCTCGATTTGCCAGAAGGCGTCCTTCAAGTCCAGGCTGGTGATGAACTTTGTACCTCTGACTCGGCTGAGTATGCCATTTGTTTTGCATTAGAGGATAGGCGTCCTTTCGAGTAACTTCATTTAGTTTCCTGGAATCCAGGCATACTCACTTTTCCATTTGGTTTTTTCACCATCACCAATGGCGAGGCTCACTCACTTTGGCTATCCTCTATCACTTTTAACTGCAGCATCCTATCAACCTATCCGTCGAGAGTTTTCTGCATAGGGGGCGAAGGGGTAGTAGTGTCACTGTCACTAACGCCGATATCGATTATATGCTTCAATAGAGACGAGCGTCCCAATCCTTCTTTACTGAACGACGAAAACCCCGCTATAATTTCGTCAAGTCGTTATCCTTCCTCTAAGTCTAGGTTATGGTGCGTTTCAGGATCTTAAGTTAATTCGATATCTGATATACTGGCTGGAAAGTCCAAAAGTCGATACCGAAAATGAGCTGCCGAGCTAAAATAGGCACTATAAAAAATTTAATATGCTTAACCCTACCGTTAAATTCCACTAAAAGCCGCACGAATCCCATAACTGCTTGCCTGAATCCACTGAGTATGCATTTTTACCCAGACAGCCCCATAACAACCAATGCAAGCTCTGGTTTTTTATATGAATTTGCACTACAGGCCTACCATCCTCTTCAGTTTTGATGACAGACTTGGACAGTTTTTTAATCGTTATATGGTTGAGTCGACGGAGTCGGACCTGTCACTGTTTGGGTACCCTTGGACTGAGTACTTGGCCCGTTTCGCTTGGGACGAGTTGACCCACTTGCCGGTTTCAAGTATAACAGAAAATCCTTCGCCTTTAATCAGGACAATCAACATAGTTATGGCCTAGGTTCTCACAGTTCCAACCAATTACAAAATCTTTTTTTGCTCATTGTTTGATTTTCCAGCATTGCAATTGTTGGCTTCTGCTCTAAACCTCCTTTGCGACTGATAGTAAATTCCAAACTTTGTCACAGTCGACTTAATGAACGTAAAGTTTTTTAGGTTTCATCTGATCATCAGCTGTTTCTCCCGCTTCACCCCATAGTTTCTCTATTTATCGACAGAGCCTATCCATTTCATCCAGGCTATGAATATCCTGCAGTACTAGTGCCTTTCGTAATGCCGGACGCATATTCCAGGTCAAGTCGGAAGTCACTAAAGGATTCTTTCGATTTTTGTTTTCATGATTCCATTAGCTTCCGGATATCAAAATCGCTATAAGAATCTCCAAACTCTGTTCTTAGGGAATAGCACAGCTGTATTTGGATATTTGTGGTAGAACTGTCAGCACCAGGTGGCTGCACGACCTGATAGAAACTGATGAATAGGGTAAAATAGTGTAAAATGAGAGACACCATAGGCTCTTGCTAGAGTTTCCACTCTGAATAAAAAACCGTCTACTGGTAGACTCCTGTGTTATCCGTCGAAGCGTATATGCCAGTTTAGGAATACCGTGGCATCGACCAGCAACTTGATAGGGTCTTTCGTGCGTTATAGGTTGAAGATTTAATAAAGGCCGTGGTCGCGGTGGGTTAAGCCTGACTGGCTGAGGATGTAGTACCAGGAATTATTCTTCGAATAATATGTGGGATTCCCGAGCTGCACTTGGGGTAAGGCTTACTTTAACGGGTTTAAGGGAACGGATTGTAATTCAAGTTGCTTCTGTTGTCCCCATCTTTGCTCCACTCGCCTACTTTTCTCAAACTGAAGGTGGTCTAGATCTTACCTTGCTGGGGTAGTGACTGATGGTGGTTATATGGGCCACCAACACGGGTGTAATTTCCAACTTCATTTACTGAAGGGTGTAGTACAGAATGGGCAGCATGCCGGCTCAGTAACCTCTGCTTTGGTAAGCCAGGGGAATGGCTGAGCTAATGGCAACCCTAGGTATTGCATCTGAACCAATCGTGGTTCGCGCCTTGATATTTTTATCAGAGGTAGGACGATAATCAGCCAGGGAATGCGGTGTTCCCCAAGCCGTGTGGTGGTTGGGAGGTCCACCACCCTCATTGATTTATTGACATCAATAGTTTGTTTATTTATTACACCCCCTGGAGGGTCGACGAGATGGGCAGATATCCTCTCTTCGTCAGTGGGGGTCACGATAAAGGATGGAACACAAGCTTCTATCAGAAGGGAGAGGTCTTCTTCATGTGAGGTTACTACATTGTAATCCAATAGACACTGGTTACTATTGGAAGCTCCTACGCCCAGGGGAGAGGGCGGTACTAATGTGTGCAAGGCCAACTATTGGATGATCAAGTCCAGGTCTCCGTCAGCCGATTCAATCAACTCCGCTATAACATCGAACATTGCTGGCTCTGTCTTAGACAGGAGCTTAAGCGGACTAATAACATGTAACAGTTGGGATGGTGCTTTTGTTAGCTCACTAACATTTTTCGCGGCCACCGCGATATTAATAATTTCTTTCAAAGAGGATAATTTTTCTTGGCACAACGCCAGTTCTGAATCGATTTGGGTAATATGAGCAAACCCTGTCGCTTTCTGAAAGAGTCCTTTGTATTCTTTATTTAAAATGGATTGGAGAGTGGTCCCCAAATCTTCCAGATTTCCTAAGTTTCCTCAACCTAAGCTCGTCATTGAGCTCATTTAGAGCGTGATGAACATTCATTGTGTACTAGTTGACGTACTGAATAAAAAAATTTGTTTACTTCTCTGTACTACCTACAATACTTAAAAAGCTTGTGTAGGCAATTATCCGTCTAATTAATCAGTAATTGTAATTACGACGGCCCCTCCGCAATTGCTGCTAGTTGGTGGGGTTAGATTACTTCAACCTTGCTTATCGTTGAGGTTATTGGCGGAAGTTGGAGCAGTCCTAGGCTACTAGGTCAATAAATTTCCATATTTTATTATATTATTATGTACCTATATTATATTATTTCTATTTATATGGTAATGAGCAATCCGAGCAAAGCAATTTATTTTGGCTGGCTTGGCGGAATTAATCGGAAATGTTTTATTTTCTGGATTTCCTTTCGTCTATCTATTAACCCGATTTTCTCATTCCCTTTTTCTTTCCGTGCACTAGGGCTTTTCCTATTTTGGGGGGTCCCCTTTCGGTTTCTTGAATATTCCTTCCTTTCAACTTATAAATGTGCACAAATTACAATCTGGCTGAGGGGGTTTCCCCCCTTTTCTAGCTACACAATCCCTTTACTATTCGCAATTTATTAACCACGCACGCAGGTGGACCGCTAGTCGCTCAGAAGACCGGTCGATTAAAAAGAACTGTTTCCACCATTCTAGAATTTTCTTGGCGTCTCGTTGGCTTTATCATTACGCCACAAATGACGAGGCCCTTGTTGCAAAGTTCCTGGCATAAGCGATCTAATCGATTCCCTAACGGCTGGTAAATGGCTCTCTTTTCTTTCGACCAATCTACGCTCTACATGTAGCTATGCCGAACAGCGGTTACCACCTCGCACTACGTGGAAATAGCTGCACCCAAGACTAGCACCTTCACTTCACCCATCTTTAGGCTGACAGAATAGCAGGATCCGTTACTCACAGAGAAGACAGCTTTGTTTGATGTTAGCTGGAAGGGAGGGTATACAAATAACTTCTTACTTGAAAATCTTGGGTCCCCTTGAAGTCTCAACTAGATGTAATCTTGAACTGTTGGGTTCCTTCTGGGATGGGTGTCCTTTTAACCATTATTGTCCAGTTATTACAATATGTTAGGCTTGGATTGATAATAATAACTGATGGTTCCTATGGCTATGTACCCTAAATAGTAAATTGATGCACATCATATGGTTAGAGCTCTTATAACTTAGTTTGATGTTCCTGATTTCCTTGATTATATTTTCAAACTCTTCTCCATGTGCTATTAATTTCGACCGGGTGAATACTGGCGTTGAATCTTTCTCAAGAATGTTATTGTCATCAGGGGTTGTGTTAAATTTTGGTTGAACTGATTTCTTATTTATTCGAGTTTGAAGATCATTAGACGTCTCGATTAGAAACTCATCATCCTGCACATTCGTGTTGCATGGATAATATTCCATTTTCTACTAGAATTTTATGAAAGATGCCATTGCCACAGATGAATGTTTGATGATATTCCTTAACAAAGTAAAATAACCATTGATTAGGTGCGGCTAGTTTAATCCAAATATTTATTAAGCGTTGTTTACATATATGACAACACGCAAAAAGAGGAAGGTAAGAATTTCTTAAACAAAAAAACGCAAGTAAAACAAAATATACCGATTGCACACCCTGACCTTGCTACATCTATTAATCATGAAACTCCTATGAATTTCATGAGGGTTTAATTTATTAATTTTTTATGATGCTAAAACTGCCGCTTCTCAAGAAAAATTAAGAATCTTACAGTACCCTCTGCTTACCTCCATTTTTCTGACTATCTAATGACATACGATCAAGGTTGACAATATCGTTACTTAGAAGAATATTTTTTTTTCGCTTATTCAGAAAGTTTAAAAAATGGTAGGTATGAATAACTTTAAAACTCTATGCCCTCCACATAAATTGTTGCAGTTCTTACTTTGATTCAAGACTACCCAGAATAGAGAGAATTTTCGCGGCATTTATTTCTCTAATTTAAAGGAAATAACATGAAATAAAAATTCGTAAAGAAACATCTAAACATTTAAGATTTTTATACACCACAGATTTATCAATTCATACGATTCTTACTTTCTCATGAAATATAAAATGTATTACAGTATTGTAGTGGTAAATTACATATGAAGCATTGTTTTAAATTTGAAACGGGAAAAACGTATGTACTTAAACTATTTTCTGAATGTTTAGCAACAACTTAATTAAGAACTGCGTACAGAATTAATTTTTAAAATAAAATTGAAAATTTCCCTTTATTTTAGCTAATCATGGTAGTCCTAATTATGTAATATCCCGGAACATGACATTAATTTGGGATGTTTTGTTCCTCTGCCCCCACAGTTATGCTAGCTTCAAAAATTTTGCATGGGAAAGGCCTGCAGGTAGCAGTCTATATTATTGAAGTCTGTGCAAGTAGCAAACAAAAACAGAAAGTGATAGCTTCGGGACTCACGAGCCATGACTCTAGCAAATCGAACACAAAAAGGACTTGAGCGAAACAAAAACGTCCCTAGTAAACATGTTTACCCTCAATAAAACCTCATGAAATTCATACAATTCATTTCCAATATTTAATATTTCACTTGAAGCTATTTTTACTAAAATAAAAAAATTTGTTCACATTTCACAAGCTCCACACCAGATGATATTATTATTTTTTTTTATTATTAAGCCAAGCTCGGTGGATACCCTATGATGCAAAGCACAGCATGGCAGAAAGGAGAAGGGTGAGACGGTGCGCGGCTTGCAGCGCGAGTATTGCGTGCAGGAATTAAGACTAGATATTTCATCGCAATATTGGTCATACGTGTAGCGATAAAATAGCGAAAGACAGCCAGCATTGCGGCGGTGCTCGAGTGAGTCGACAAGTTATTGCCAAATCTCCAATTGCCTTAAAGGCTCTCTTTTGGACAATATCCAATGAAGCTAAGGCTGTACGGCCAGCCTCAGTCCAGATGTGAGAATTGTATTCCATTCTAGGTCTGATATAGGACTTGTAGAGGAGCGCTAGATTTGAAGGACTGAAATATTTCTTACACCTTTTCAGAAATCCAAGACATTTCGATGCTTCTTTGGAAATAGAAAGATGTGGTCTGTTCAGCTTAATTTACTGGAAATGTTAATGCCAGAATGCGAAATTAAAGCGCCATCAAATGAAATGGGAGTGGTTAAATGGAGATCTTGTTTTAAAGAAGTGAAACAGTTTTGGGTCTTACATAAATTTAATTCGACGCGAATGACTACATGACTACATAAACAAAACGTGTACCAATAGCAGAAAATATACTCAATTTGACTATTTGCTAGATGCCACTTCGCTAAAAAGTTGAAGTGCGTGGAACTGCTTTTCGCACTGGCACAAGTAAACTGTTGGGTATGTCTAGAGGAGGTAAGGGGCTGAAAACGAGGTTACTTGGGATAATAACCAGGGTACGGAACTTTTCCGTTTACGAACGAAAAAAATTTAACTCGCTCATATTTTTCAGTTCATGAGTGAACAAAATTGCTTTCAGCTCTGCGTCTTAAAATGTTTGATTCAGTTCCGAGCGAGAGCTAAATTCTCATTTTTCGTTAAAATCACTCGCGAGCGAGCGGAATTATATAGCTCTCTATATTTACGATTCGTGAGTGAGTAAGAACCGAAAAGAGTCATTTTTGTTCTTACATTTCGTACAGTAAAGATCTCCTCGTCACTTTATGTTTTTCCGTGTAGTTGTATATTGTTTTGTGTGATTCTTGCTGACTTGGTTTGAATTAGTTTTCACAAATTTATAAAATGGGACGTCATAAGGACTTTAATTCTTCAAAGTATTTGTTGTATAACCAGGAAAGTGATACTTCTGTGTGTTTAATTTGTGACAAACAATTAAAAGGAATGACATTACAAATTAGTTCATAACAAAAATTTACCAATATCTTAGAATATTGGAGAAATTTGCACCACAAATATCAGGAACTAGGGAAATTAGTTCAAACTGCATTAGCTGTACAATTACAATCTAAGTATCAGTTGAGCTTGCTTTCATTGCCTTATCGACGATAATAACAAAACAAAGAGCTAAGTTATCCAAAGACATTATTAATAATATTATGTTAGTTAAATTAAATTCTAATTATATACTAAATAATAATGAATCGTATGTGTTTTATGTACATTTCTTGGTGTAGAATTTCCTCAACATATCATCTTGTTTTATTTGATTCACGAATCGTTCTTTTCGACTCGACTCATGAGCGAATTAAATTTTCGACTCTGAGACTTTTTAAATCACTCGTGAGTTGAAATTTATAAGTTCGCTAACTGAAACATTAACTTCATGAGTGATTGAAAAATTCAGTTCACACGAATTTGATTCGTTCGTGAGTGAGTTAAAAAATTTTCTCTCTCCGTACCTTGATAATAACTTCGATTGTGAAAATGATGCTTAATGTTGGCAATAGCATTAGTTGGTATAACTCAAAATTTGTGGATCGCAACAATAGTAAAATGATTCCAAAAATTATATAATGATTTTGGAATTTCAATTTTACATTATTACTGACACACTAATTTTGTCATTGAAGGTTGAAAGCTGATGACAAATTATCCTTGATAATTGTTAATTGTATTCGAAGTTGCTCAAGCGATATAACTAAGAAACTTAACCGTCCCTGATGTGTATCTGTAATTGATGATGATGGTGATATTGCGAAATTATTTCCATGTAGTACTCATTGCGGGTGATGTTCCGAGAGAGATGTTTTAAATGCTTTACGTGAATTTTAAGTAATGCTCATTGACGAGCAATAGCCCTTCAGATCGTAGGTTACTAACAGGTTCCAGTTACTAGTCGTTAATCTTAAAGGTCCTATGTTTTCAAAGTATATCCTGCCGTTGCAGTCGAGTTTGAAATTCTGACAATGCTACAATTGCAGATAATGACAAAAGTAACATCGGTAATAGGAAAACCTTTAACGCATTAACTGGTTGCTGCGATTGTTTTCTCTTTGTTGTTTTCCTGGAACCTTCCCCTTTCGCTTTATCAATTTCTTTCATTTCAAATTGATTTGATGTATTTGTGATGTCATCTAACACAATCGATAGAGGTGCTAGTTGAAGTACTTATGTCTCTATGAAATATTCCGGTGGCTATTCTTATGTCATCAGCTACATTTGTCTTTCCGTTTGAGATCTGAATTATTTCCAATAATCTTCCTAATGACCACTGTAAGGGGTTAAGGTTAATTTGGGGAGGGGGGGTGCAAGAAAAATCGCCTTTTTTATGATTCTTGTTTTGACGGCTGCTTTATTTATTCTCATACCAGTATTTTTTCAATAAAATAATACATATTTGAACTTCCAGTAACTTTTTCAAGACAAAATATTGATTTATAGCCGAGTTATAAGCGATTTCCGAGATGTCCGAAAATAAAATGTTTTGCCGTTTTCACAAATGCTCAAGACTAAATCATCTGTAATCAGAAATTTTTATGTGATCATTAGTTAACCGCACTAGCTTCCGGGTGGACGAAGGATTCAGGCTAATCATGATTTTTTACAAAATGTCGAATGTGCAAAAATTATTATTATTATTTCGCTGAAAAAAGTCGCTCATTTCTCGGTTATCAAAAACAAACATTCGTCGTATTAAAGAATTCTTCGTCCACCCGTGATCTTATTATATCCTAAATAAGTGATCAAAATTTGAAAGCAATCGGATAGGCTGTTTTCGAGATATTTTGAATACTGCTTCAAAAACGTTAGAACAATTCGTTTAAAGTTTTAAATGGATTTTACATGCAGATAAAAAGTGTTCTCTTGTACTTACATCGTGTCATCGATTACTTTTTCAAAGCAGCTACTGTTCAAAATCAACGTACAAATATTTTTCACAATTTTAAAACTCGCATAAAGTAAAATAACACACATCGCACGTCACATAGAAAAGTGACCTAACTCAAAATTTTCCGTTTTTGAGTTAATTACAGCATGAGATTCGCAAGCTTCGATTCTATCGTTTGGTGAAATCAGCATATTTCTATCTGATTTTTTCCGATAGATAGCGATAGTGTCACTTTTCTTCACTTAAGAGCAGAGAAATTCTTCATAGAACAGTATCACTTTTTCAGTTGTGACGATCTTCATTACAAACGTAAATATGTTTCCGGCATTATTATTATTATTTATTTTAAGTAAACGGGATTTAATGCTTACAATTTTTTTTTGTGTTATGCCATTTTTCCACAAAATTCAAAGTACGGTATTTAATTCTTAAAAATTGTATTTTGAGTTATGCCACTTTAAAAAAAAACTTAAAAACTTGTAGAAATATTTATTTAGTAACAAATAAAAGCGGCACAACTTAGAGCTTGCGATATTAATACAAAAATGTTAATAAAGAAATATTTTGAACAATTATCTTGATATTTTCGTTTTCCTATTGTTTTTTCCACTTCTTTTGCACGTATTTCCAGAAAAGAAGCTCTCTAGTTTAATTTCAGGACTATAACTTTTTTTAAATAAGAGCTTTCGACGATTATTATTGTATAGCAGCACCGCATAACGCAATTCATTGATAAAATGTTCACAAGTTTATTGATTTAAGTTTAGGCCCTGCGCACACGGAGCTACTCAAAAAAATTATAAAGTAATGAAAATTTATTTTAAGTGACCATTGAGTAACTTTTGCATCCCTGCCTATGCATTTTAATGGAAGTCCGCCTACGGCGCTACTGGTTGGTAATCAATTTGCAACGTGTTTGTGATTAGTCAATTTCGATACGTCATGCTGTCTTCAGGTCATCAGTTACAAATCGGTTTGCTCAGCACTCACGCATTCTCTCATATTTTTATTCGTCCCTTGAAGGCGAGGAGCAACGATTTGCACCAAATCATATAGAATGCTAAAGACTTTGTATCTGTTTGATGCAACTCATTTACCGCGGCGAATAGTCTACATTTTCTATTCCTTTCAACGTAGGAATGAATCCAAAATCTTCTTGCGTACGTTTCCTATATTGATAATAATAATACCGGACGGAATTCTTTACGTCACTTGATAACTCGACATTATATTAATTATAAATATTTCAAAAGCTTGAGACTTGGCTTGCTACTGAAGCAAAGTGATTCGAGTTCCTTCATTTATGTAGTAGCTCTGTGTGAGAATCATCAGTTACTAAACAGGTTGCAACTTCGATCACCAACCAGCCCGTCACAACTGAGTAGCTCCATGTGCGAAAGGTTTATTCACAAAACTGTCGCTTCAAATGATTTTAATCAAAATTAAGTTCAATCAGTGGACAATTTAAAGATTTTTATAACAAAACTCACAGAATACATAAACCTAAAAAAAGACCAGGTTAAAAGAAGTTATTCTTCTTGCCTTTGCATCCTTTTGTCTAAGAACCAAGACTTCTTTAAGAGGAGTCAGTACCAAGATTTGCAAGTTTCATACATTTTTCAATGCGAATTTCTGGCGAACTATTTCTAGCAGAATAATGATTTATATCTTAAATTAAAGGTAGTGAAGATATCTAGTAAATAACGTCGAGAAAAATAAAAATAATTGTATTGGAATGGAGATATTAGCTCGGAAACTTGTAAAAAATGGTAAAAATTGATTTTTTTCAAATCAATTTCCTGTTAGTAGGTACTCTCATTTCTTTAGATTATGACTATTTTAGAAAGATAAGGCCTAAATCTAGCAAATAACGTCGAGTTTTTTCATTTTTAGTGGCGCTCTTTTTAATTGTTTAACTCTAATAGTACTTGTTTTTTCTCTCGATATTTCACCAACGAGAAATTGCAATATTTCGTTGAAAGCTTTAGAAATATAAAGCAAAATAGTATATTTAGCAATTATGTGCAAAATAAAATTTAGGAGAGTTAAATCTCTTTAAAAATTTTCAATTTCTTTGAACTGCAAATTTTCATTTTCGTCTTAAATTTTCGCATATTGGGTTTTTGTCTTTTACCCTAGATGTCTCTAATGTGACTTGTGGTCTAGGTCTCGGCTAATTTTATATGCATTTTCATACTTTCAGGACACAAACCTACGTAAAGTAAGTTTTATTGCCTACAGGCTCGCTGGTATCTAAATTGAAATTTTTGCTGAGTATTGACTCCTCTTAAACCGACAAGGCTTTCACACAATATTTCCCTTTGTTTAGTTCCATGCGCTAGGCATAAGATATATTTCACAAAATAGTTACAACAGTAGTTGTTCTATTATAGTTCTGGCTCACAAAATGCGGATACGTCAACTCTTTCAATAAAAATGCCCACACGTCGACACTTTCAACACCCTCCACCATAGGCCAATACCATAACTTTACAATTTTTTTGCTGCTAAAATGTTCTAGAACGTTCATTTCTCTGTACTCGCAGGCGCTTTTCGAGGTTCCCGGTGTTTCCAGCTTTTGTGTCTTCGACAAGTTTTTACCATTTGTGAAGGTGCACGTTTGCTATGGTGGTGGGTATTCGGCGGTTGATACTCATAATCTCGATGGAAACTTTCGTGTAGACCGTGTGAGCGGTTGAGAGTGTGTTAAGTTTGGTGGTGCTTTGAAGTTTCTTTTATTGGTATTCAGCGGTTGGTGTGCCTAATCTAGTAGCAAGCTTTAGTGAATACCGTGCTTTGCTATAGTGGTGGGTGACGGTTGGTGCGTATGATCTAGTAGGAAGCTTTAGTGAAGACCGCGGTGGCGGTTGAGAGTAAGTACAACTGTTGATATCTAGGTATTTCTTATCTGTGCTTGCGGTGCACAATAATCTTAAAATCGTAATTGGCTAGACTAATTTCACCGTGATCTTGCCTGCCTTGTCCTTTTATCTTATATACATACATATACAGGATGGTATTGCTATTATTTTTATTATTGTTCATTATTATTATTTTCTTTTGCTCTTTTTTTATCGATTGCCGTTGCCTTTAGCTTTATTTTCCATATTTGGTTTATTAGTTTAGTTTAGTTTATTTTAGTTTAGTTTATATTAATCTTTTTCTCTTTATTATTATTATTTTTTTCATAAATTTTCCATTATTATAATATTTTTATTAATTTGTGCTTTTGCTGAATCTCATACATGCATAAATACTTAAAATGATTTGACATCTTACATGTATAAAACTCCCAAATTGTTGTGAATTGAACGATCCCCAACAATTTCAATAATTCTCTAAGTAAATAAAAATAAATAAATAAATCATTATATATGTACATCCATACATATTTCTTAGGCTATCCATTTTTTAATCACATTTCCCGTCAACATGACAAAGCTCCTATTTCAATTTTCGCCCACACGAATATTTTCCATTGCAAGCCATACTGCAAAAAAAAAAATATATATATATAAGTCGTCCATTTCCCATATTCGTCCGTCTGAATGATTTTTCCCACAATTACTGCATCTGCTTAAATAAGCATTTTGGTTTTGCTATAGCTCTTCTTTAAGAAGATAATAAACGAGAATCTAATGAGAATATTCGCGGAGCGCGCATCCCAATAGTTTGTTAGTATAAATTAAATATAAAATTAATTATAATTTTTTTTTTTTTTAAATAAAAGTGGTTATTAAAATAAAAAGGTGAAGAGAAGTACATTTACAATTACAATTATTTTGGTGCAAAGTTCTGCTTTTTTATTTTGCTACTATCCTTCGTTTTCCCTCGCTATATAACAAAATAACCTGTGTTCTTTTGGTTGCGTGCAGTGCACTGCAGAAACAGGAGATTGCGAATTGAATTGATTTGTAGGATGCATGATGCATGAAAGTAGAAAACTATTTGAAAGTATATAGAAAATAATCAAATTGTCATGGCTTGAATCCTTGCGAAATGTCAATAAAACTTGATTAGCGTTTTGTAAGAATTAAAGTCATGGCACCGATTATTTTCTCTATACTTTCAAAACCTTTTTTACTTCTATGAACCCTACAAATAAATTCAATTCGCAATCTACTGTTCTGCAGTGCACTGTAAGGAGCTAAAAGAACACAGATAATATGCTTTACATTAGTTTTATAATATCTTAAATTTCATTCTTGCTTATATATCTTAAATCTTGGCTTTTATAATGTTCTGCTAAAAAATGTTAATCTTGTATACATATGAATAAATTATTATTATCAACAAAATCAAGCAACCTAACCGTACTGATGACCATCTGAAAACCATTATATACGGCTACTCGAAGTTTTTCTTAGTTGGTTGTAGAAAATTTGGAACTGAACGGCTGCTATATAGTGTGCGTGATATAAATAATAGAAAAATGTATGATGTATGATGATAAAAGTTGCATAAATTATTTTTAATTGATATTTTGGGTATATATTAAAAAAAAACAGTGTCAGCTTGACTTTTTTCTTTTAGTTGCTATGGAAATAATTTTTTGTCACCAAAACAAGCTTTGGCGAATTTGGACGACGTCGGTAGCGATAGGTACACGACTTCAAATTTGAGTGAATCGAACGGTAATCATTGAATAAATGACTAATAAGGAAACGGCATATCGGGTAAAAACCTAAGGGCAGAAGCACATCCAAGCAAGCCTCAGGCTTGGCCTCTCAAAGGCTTCTGGCAGAAACACATCCAGGCCTCGAGGCTTCCTCGAGGTGTTGTCAAAATTTCCAACACGGGTTTTTAAATGATGCAACACAAAACCAAGCCAGCAGATAGCCTCAAGACCTAGCCGCAAAGCTCGCTTTGTTCAATGTTCGAAATTTTTCTCTCAGGCCTACTTCTGTCAACAGATGTACTAACAAAATTAAAATGACAGCACCGAGCTACAGTATATTCTACAGAGCCCGGTGGTATCATTTTGTTTTCATTTCTCGGAGCAAGCCTTGAGGCGAGCTGCTAATATATATATATAGATAAGTTTTTTTTTGCTTATATATATATATATATATATATCTTTTTTTTTTGCTAATATATATAAGCCACTCGGCGAAATGTATTAGTGTGCTGTGTTTGTATTCGTTTTGTCATGGCAGTAGTGAAACCGTGAACTTTTGAAGGGGGACATTTTTTATAATCCAAATTGCTATGTAAAATAAAGAAATTTTTGGCACCCCCTTATCTTCAGATAATATTCCTTGGCGTTGCCTATGATAATTTAAGTGATTTGTTAAGCAAAATTCTCAAATAAGTGACCAGCCCTCTTGTCATTTCTTCCCTCGCTCCGTGGGTTTGACTGTCATTGAATTGCCTACTCACGTACACTGTATTCGGACGAAACCCCGCTTCCTTATTAGTTATTTATTCAATGACGGTAATGCGACAGAATCCCGAAACAAATGTTAAAAAAATCAAAATTCGCTAAACCCTTAAGACGTATCACTTTACAAATTTGTAAAATCTGATATTGTAATCAATATGAAGGGACACTTCTCATATAGTAGTATATTAACACAAATCCCTAGCTTCTCGCAAAATTACGACTGTACCAAGTTTTACATTCATGAGCAAATAATATGATGCCATTTATACATTATGGAAATATATATATATATTTAAGATAAATTATCACATTTTCAGATAAGGATGGCTTAATTTGTCAAGCAATTTTAAGTGGTAATATTGAAGCAGCAGTAGAGATATGCATGGATAGTGGAAAAGATACTGAAGCCCTGATCATTGCATCCGTTGCTGGGCAAGGGTACCTTGCCAAAATACAGAATCGCTACTTAGTTAAAAATGAAAATGAGCTTACAAATATTATTTCGGCTTTAGTATTACGCGATTGGGTTAATATCATGTCGCAATGTTCTATCGATTCATGGAAGGAAGCTCTTGTAGCTGCTCTTACTCATAATGAAGAGCAAATGTCCAATTTATGTGGTAATTTTTATGATAGGCTTTAATAATGCATTTATCATATGATTATAATGTTTTAGTGAGATTGGGTGAACGACTTTTAAAAGAGTGTACTGATTCTTCTACGGCTAGAAATGCTATTCTATGTTATATATGTGCAGGAAATCTAGAGAAACTTGTTGATGCATGGCTGGAACTGAGAAGTCATGAAAAAGGTCGGCACATTAAGTTAAATACCAATGAGCTGCAAGAACTTGTAGAAATTGTAATGCTATTAAAAAGGGGTCTTGAGCTGCAAGGCCACGATATTGAGGTATAAATAAATATTGTTTTTTAATAAATGTAATTATTAATAGGTATTTTAGCCTACTGGAAAACTTGCGAAACTACTTTCCGAATATGCTAGTCTACTAGCTGCTCAGGGTGCTTTAGAATCAGCTCTATCTTACTTAGGACCTTCGGTCGATCCAGATTTAGTTGAATTAAGAGAAAGACTATATTACGCATTAGGACATAAACAGCAACAGACATATTCTCGAGAAAGCGTATCTAATCAATTACCTAATATGTTTGGAAAAGCTACTGTAGTAAACAGCAGCTATTCTCAGCAAAGAGCTTCATTTTCTACTCCTGGGCAGCGCATTCCTATAGCAAAAAGTACATTTAATAGTGGATTGCCAGGAACCTTTCCACCAAGCCAAGCTCAATCCCAATCGCAACAATGGAACACTCTTCCTCCATCTACTCCTGCATCGACACCCCCTTCGTTTAATAATACGGCTTTGTATCCGTCCGCGCAGGTCAGTCAATCAAAGCCTCCGGTTGCTCCGCCAACTGTTAATGAGGGTCTTAACCAACCACAACGACCTTCTAGTGTTGGATCCCAAGGTAGCATATTCTTTTATTATTAAAGTGTTATTTGAACCTTGTTTTGCAGGAACTACACCTCTTTCGAGATCAAAATATATACTCGACCCATCTGTAACATCTGGAGTAAACTATGGACAAAGTGGCGCGTTGTATAATCCACCGCAAGCTAGTTTGGCTCCGAAAACATTTAATGTGCCATTCAATAATTTCAGTGCCCAAATGAATCCTGCTGTCCCTAGCTCACCGTATCAGTCGATGCAATCGAAACCAATGCTGTCAGATACATCTGTAACTAATAATTTCAAACCGTTTGTCCCTGTGCAAAACAGTTCAATGAATTTGAATAATCCAATTAACTACTTCAGTGGAGTCCCGCCAATAGAAATTGCACAACAGGCTGTGCCACAAGCATTACATCAAGGTCCCAGAAATCCAACACCACCTCCAGGATGGAATGATCCACCAGCACTTAAATCAACCCGTCCGCAGGTATGTACTAAAACGTAATTTATAAATCTCAATAATCTACTGAAATTCTGTGATAACGAAATTGTGGTCTTCATGAGCATTTTTAATATGCTCCGTTTCGTCTTTTAATTTATTTTTTTTCTATATTTCACCAAATATTTTCGTCTAAAAATGTTTTTTCTCCCCCCCCCCCCCCCCCCCCCCCGATCAGTTGTATACGAATATTTGTTTCTTTGTAAACAAAGGCAACAACGAAAGAGTGTATCAGATATAACTAGTCTTATTGGCAAACTAAGAAATATAAAGTACATAGACATCAATATTGAATCTATTTGCAAAATCAAAGTTATTATTACAAAATATATATATTCAATTCAATTCAATTCAATTATTCTTTATTACTGCCCAAGATACAATAAGATTAAAATCTTTTATTAGTATCCCGGAGACTAGAATACTTATAGACTACCTTAAAATAATTAGAGCTAACTAAGAGAAAATATATGTATACATATATAAAATTGCAAATTTAAATTCATCAAAAACATTAAGAAAAGTTGAAAAAAAATATATATATATATACAGGGTGAATCAGATCAAGATACCTTCCGGTATACCACGCGATTCCTTGAGGTAAGCTGATCAAAAAATTGTTCCACATAGGAGCTGTGGCCAGTTGAAGATTTCGCCAATATTCGTGAGAATAAATGAGTATAACTTTGAACCACCCTATAGATTTTGGTTATTGTTAGCTTATTAAATAGCCAAGAATAGTAGCTGTCGAAGAGTGTATTGCTCTGAATGTTTAATTAAGCATCTTTAAATTATTCGTAAATATTTCCAAAACATTGATTTTTTCTACACACAAATTTCATAAATACCCATTATATATTTCAAAAACTTTTGTGTGTAAAAAAATCAAAACTTTGGAAATATTTGAGAATAATTTCAAGATGCTTAATTAAAAAATACAGAGGAATACACTTTTCGACAGCTACTATTCTTGGCTATTTAATAAGCCAACAATAACCAAAATCTATAGTGTGGTTCAAAAGTTATACTCATTTATTCCCATCAGGGTTCACGAATATCTTCAAGTGGCCACAACTCCTAAAGGGTTTCTGAGGGGGGGGGGGGGGGTGATATATATATATATATATATATATATATCAGAAGTCTAATAGGAACAAAGAAAATCTAAAAAAGAAAGAAATGAAAACCGTTGTCAACTATTACACTTAACTTTTAGCTTTGTTGAGTTGTTTAAAAATACGTACATACAATGCGTCACACTTTTATTTAGAATTTCCTCCCGAAAATTCTAAATAATCGTCTCACTTTATTCATTCATTTATTATACTTGAAAAAATCCAAGAAAACTTATCAATTCATGAATAGTTCGGCATATGTCTATGATTTTTATCGATAAAAGAAAGTAGTTTTGTTATAGTAGAAAGAATATTTAATAAATAAACAGACAGAGCTTTGTGTGTTGTGTTTTGCAGCAAAATTTAATTTAATTCACACATTGTTCTCAATGGAACATATTAAGTTCAATAGCTTGCGCATCATGAATTACATCAATCATTGTCTTTATAAAAAAAGGGGGATATTTTACTGGTATATGCGGTTGAAACATCCGTCATCTTATATCTTATCGAACAATTGGTTATAATCAAGAATTTCAGTATCATTAGGTATAGCAAGTTTACGTAGCATACATATATGCATAAATAATAGTATTACATAAATTAAGGTGTACTATAATGAGCAGAATGAAATGTCTGCAAAGCACGCCGGAACAAGAAAATGGCAGAAAATCATAAATGCAAATTCGTGCACCAGCCAAGATTCAGTTATCAATCAAAATCCCTTACATAATACTTCGGAGAGCATCTTAAAGTTTCAGGTATATAAAAGTTTTGAAAGGTTTGAATATTGTTTTATTGATTTCATTGACTTTCAAATGTTATTAAATCGCAATAATTCTGAATCACCCATTTTGTGCTTATATTAAGTTCGACGCTTGTGTTAAAGCTTTATTCTTTGTAATAGAATGTGCATGATACTCACAACGGTTTTATAGAAACTACTGTATTACTTTATGCTAGCACAATTTAGAGGTATAAGTTATTTTTGTTCATAGTGAAAGTTTTAACGAATACTCAATTGCCTTACGTTAGTTTTAACCTACTCAAGCCGGGCTTGAAGCAAAATTTCTAGAATAGCAAGATGGTACCATTCTTAGTCTCAACCAAAACTACGATTCGAAATTGATTTAAAGGCAAATCCCAAGTGCGAATCAATATTTGACTACCGGGGTGCACAAACACATCCACGCAATTAAATGTAAAGGAGAAGTGTGATATACCTGTTCACAACATTGAACGTCATAATTTCGATAAAAAAAGTTTTTACAAATAATATATGTAGAACAAATCATATGGTAGTGATAATTGAATGATAACAAATGTTGGAAAATATTACATCGAAGGAACGTATAAAAAGGAAACAAGTTAAGACTTCTGTTGAGTATGCTAAAAGTGAAAGAGTGAGCTAAAAGCATTTCTGTGAGGGAAAAGGGCGTATTAGCGAGAGAATAAATTTTATTCATTTCTATAATAAAAAGCATGATAACTTTCAGAAAATGCATCTTTTCATAAAAATGTTTTGTATTCCATTTTATATATAATTATCCAAATTACTATCCATTATGATCAAACTTGCTTTTATTTTATCAGCTCTTTACAGTATCACAGGCAAGGGATTTATTATCATGTAAAACATGAGGAAAATGGATTGAACACCCACGTATAATATTAAAGTTATTTTGAGTTTTGCATGTGCGTCCGTCTGTCCTCACGATAATTCGAGAACCACTCGAAAAACCACTTCAATAATCAAACTTGCACAGAGAGGTGACCATTCTAAATTACATACGGGCATTCATCTAGGGTATGGTTTGAATTGGTCTTAGACCAATTCTAGCTTTTTATACCCTAGATGACATCATAGGCTACACTAAGTTTGTCATTCCGTTTGTTACGCACAGAAATAATGCTGGTATAGTAAAATGGGTTGGACAGTCGCGCATAATATTACAAGTTATTTTGATATTTGCACGTCTATCCATCCTCATGATAACTCGAGAACGCGTTCATTTAGAGAACTGAAATTTTGCACGCAACTTAAAAAATAAATAAAATAAAAATAAAAAAGGGACAAATCGGGCAATTCCTTCGTGGGACGTAAATTCCAGTTGTGTTCGAATACCATACTTTTTGTTGGTTTTAGGCAGAGGTATCGTATGTTCAACTGCTTTGTTTTTGATAGTTTTGTTCAAAGGGAGGTGATTTTATAACTGCTTCTCTTTAATCTTTTTCAGCGAAGGACGAATAAAAAGCTTTCAGCGAAAGTATTTTTTAATGAAAATATTTTTAAGAAATTTTTTCTCGTAATTTTTTATTTGTTTTAATTAAATTAAATCGGAAAACCTAAGGGAAGCAATCAATGCCACTGTATTCCACTAAGTGTTTTACATATATAAAGGGCCTGTCGTATATAAAGAGCCTGCGATCTTCTTGCATTGGGAAAAGCACGTACATCGCAGTCCTTGTTGTGGAAGAAAAAGGAAACCTACGACAGAAAAGATGATAAGAACCTCCACCTTATGTGTTTGCATCTGCTTATTCTCCTGTGAGAAATATTTATTTGCCTGGGATCAAATCTTCTCTAGCGGAATTCGTCGGCTGGATTAATGCACTCTAACTTGTGTTCAAGAATTGCAACAATGCGTCTGTAAATTTATTAATTGATTAATCAATTGAATGTGTGGTGGATAGACAATCTGATTTACCCACTATAGTCAGTTTAGATAGATGCGTGTGAAGCCCATGGTCAAAAGCAATGCCTCCAATCCCAATTCGCTCGTTTTTCCCGAGCTTCAAAAGACTGTTCCTCACCTTTCTCTTTGCTGTTAGGTGTATCGAACGATTGATTATTTTTGATACAGAATATCCAGTTTAACCACCGCCATACTGCAAGGAAAGGTAGAGGAGACCAAAACATTGATGGCACAACTTTAACGGCTTTCGAGAAAAGAGAATGTAGTATTATATTATAACACGAATTATCTGAGCGTCTCAATTCGCTTCATTTAATGCTAAATTTAGCGGAACTATTAGAAAAATAAAAATTTTCTTTGAGCAGTATTGTTTAAAAGTAGCAGAAGGCAAGTATAAAATGACCATTTATCTTAAAAAGGGTAACTATAATGAGTGATTGGCTTGGGCGTGAAGTCCAGACTGCCAGCATGAGCTGACAGATCACTCGACGGACAGCGTTGACTGCAGAGCGGCGCGCTAGATCACCTCGGCTATTGGCGGAGAGTGTGGAGAGGTTCCAACAAAAAACCTATCGCTGCCGTCAGCCATAATAAAAAAAAATTCATGCCTATCCAACAAAAAGCCGGCACACATTCAGTCCTGAAGGGACTTTTACGTCACTTACCTATATCCATCGTCGAAGGCGCAGATGATCTGCCTTCTTGCATGCCCCAGCCACCCATCTGACTCTGAGGGCAAGATTTTTCAGTGTCCCTATTTGATCTGTAAAGAGAGAGAGTAGCGGACCTAGACAACCTTCATGCGAGAGGGGCTCCGGGAAAGTGAGAGGAGAAGGAAATGAAAACTCTAGTGGTTCATTTCGTTATAATATATTGGTACTTCCAGCTTCGTGTACACATAAAACCTTATCTAAACTTACGCGGGCACAAACATCTCTGTCCCGAAAAATTAATACACAATAAGGATTTTATCCTCTTTCTCCATATCGCACAGGACTTAATTAACGTAAGTTATATCAAGAAATTCAAAACATGAGTAGACTTATAACTCAACTACAGATGAACTTTTCCTTGGATCGAAGGATGAATTGTGTGTATTTGATAACAAACATAAATCTGGGTTTTACTATCACAACTAAAATATGTTTTCTAACATCTAAATATTATTTTAGAATCAACAAGTATTAACTAATTTAAATTTAGTTCTGGTCAATTGCGTCAATGTTAGATTATGTTCTGGTAATCAAATAATATTCGTCACTTTCTAACTCTGAATATTTGGTAAAGTCGAACAATGCTTTGGCTTTACCTTCCGTTCACGGAGATACTTCTTATCCGAAAATGTTTCTCTATAGGTTATATAGTCTAAATAGCTTAATTAATTCTCGTCCAGGGCATGACGGTTGCACACTAAAGGAACGTTTTTTTTTCCTTTTTCCTATTTTAGTCTTAGATATAAATTTTATTTGAAAGAAATTTTATACTTTATGTAGGCAAATTGGCCCTCACTGTTCAACTAGGCATCAGATTTTTTTTTTATAATATTCAATATAAAAAGTTCAATATGATACGCCCGGCTTAATCCAGCTAGATTTTAGTTTTGTTTTATTTTTTTTTCTTTGTAATAGGGTGCCGAAATGAACGACTATACTTAGAGCGCTAAAATGATATAAATGTATAGGCACTGGTCCTTCTGTAGCGTTTATCTAGCGTTCATTCAGACATCCGAAATACTCAACAAAAGATTCATAATAAAAGGAAAACTTGACTTACAGATCAATGCTGGGGTTCCCCCGTAGAGGCGCCTCCTTGGAAGTTCAGCTTCTTCACTGCTAAAAGAATTAATATACCTGGACATATAAACGCTATTGCCTAGTGTTGTCTAACATTTCCACAATTACTCAGAAGCAATTATAACTAGACGTATATCTATTGCTGACTTGGAAGTACTGAAATATTTTTCTTATGAGAATGACCTAAAATTAAAATTTGTCACGTAGACACTGAATGGGATCGTGCGTTGCACCCCTTGCTGTCAAGAAAAAGCTAATGCTGTCCTGAATGTTCATTAACATCTCTCTGGTACTGCCATGATGTACAGGAATGTATATTTTGAGATATGTAATGTGGGCTGTATGCACTTCAATTAAAAAAATTCTGCCGCTTGGACAGTGAATGTATCTAGATACTTCTGGATAGCACAAATATTACTCCTCAAGCTTCGATAGAGTAAAATCAGATTTATTTCGTCGTTAGCTTCGCAACGCCTTCAAGAAAAATTCAGCAAAATTCACAGTCCTCTCACAAATATTATCATAGACTTTCCTCAAAAGAATGTGGCCGGCAAGCCAAACAAATTTTATAAAAACTTATTCAAATTGGCAAAATTCATTTTCCATCAGCAGAACGCGCGGATAAAAAAAAACTGGCACGTTCATATCCCACAGCTCAATTCTCGATTCTTTCTTTCCCAGCAATATTTCCTCAGCTTCTATTGCTTTTATCTTCGAGTTTTGCAAATATATTTTGGGAAGTACCGTATCGCTACGACCGCGAGATGCAGATACTGTCGGGGCTCAATATTTTTTTGCTTTCCGCCTGATAGTGAGGGAAATAATTATATCAATTGAAAATAGAGTGTTAAAAGGGACGAAAAATCTTCTGAACTTACGTATGGAGTTGGTTTCCTGTCCGATGGTTTTAGAAAATTCTTGGATTCACTACTGCACTTGTTCGCCGTGTGGAATAATTGACAAGACAGCCACGATCATTCTTCTTTTTCTTTTCTCTTCAGCATGTCACTCCGAGATCGAGGTAACGCACTTCTCTCGGTCTGGGTGCATTCGAATATTCTGTTTGACAGCCGCCGGCATACACGCTGCAGTCTCTCGTGTAGCATATTGCTATATGCAATACGCTACGACCATAACAAGGGTAGATTTGATACCTACATAATCTGATATACCATATTTGTAGTGTAATTTATCAAGAATTGCAGAACATTATATAATATCAGCGTACATAACATTTTACTACTTAAGCAAGCTAAACCATCTTCACCTTGTGATTGTGAAATATGTTACAACCTTCTTTAAAAAAAGGGTCTTGAATATCCTTCTCTCCTTGCAACCGGTGATTATATCGTGCACTGTAAATCGTTGAGTGAAGATTGAACTGGGAAACTTTTTTTCACAAATATTACTGTTATTATCGCGTAATTATGAAGAACGTCTGTTTATTACGCTATTTCTCTCATTTCTAGCATATTATATTTACTTATTAACAGTTCTGTTATCCAGAAACTTTTTGATTTTAAAGCCTGTGTGTAGAGCCAGATTAATATTACAAATATACTTGTCGCATAACTAGCATTTATAAGTTGACTTATGCATTCATCCTTTTTTTCATAGCATGACAAGTATACAAATAAAGTATTTTTAAGGCTCAAAAGTACAAGAAGTTGTTATTGAACTATGAAGAGTGATTTGACTTGGAAGTTAAGTCCAGACTGCCAGCATGAGCTGACAGATCACTCAACGGACAGCGTTGACTGCAGGGCGGCACGCTAGCTCGCCTCGGCTATTGGAAGAGAGTGTGGGGAGGTTCCACGAAAAACCTGCCGCGACTGCCATAATCAAAAAAAAATCGTACCTAAAACCAAAACGCCGGCACACATTCAGTCCTGACGTCACCTACCTACATCCAATATTGAAGGCGCAGATGTTATGCCTTCACTGCATGCCCTAACCACCCATACGACACTGAGGGCAGCAAATTAATTTCAGTGTATTTTTTAGACCTGTGAAGAGAGACTAGCGAGCTAGACGACCTTCATGTGAAAGGGAGAAATGGTATGATTTTTGTCGATTTTTTTTTTACCGCTTGAGTTCCATTGCTGAAGTTGTTATACAGATTAGCACGTATATCTTTCAATGGTATGATTTCGTTAGTACAAGTAATGAATTCTGAGTTTAATGTACTGCCAATGGTGATATTTCCTTATTTCGTTGAATTTAGAAGATCCTCGAATTCATTGTGTAATACTTAAATACGAATGATATACTATTGTGGCAATTAGACAAAAGTAAAAAAAAAATTGTTTATCACTTACGTACTTTTACTGCTGGGAATCTCCCGTAGAGGCGCCTCTACTATTTCACTGTTAAATTGCAAAGAAAAACAAATTTATCCCTGCCTAAATTGCCAATACCCCATAGTAGGATGATTCTGCTACCTATACGAGCTATTCTATGCCTTAGTTTACGTCGTGGGCGCAACGATGATGCGACCAACCCGATGGGGGGTTACTGTAGACAAATACCAGCTTCAGGAGCCTTCTTCCTCCGAACGATGACGTGGCGGCTGGATACCAATTGGTGTAGTTCGACACTCGAATTTCGGTCCAACATCGCATTCAAACGTATATGCCTATTTAGCATATGAGATAACACAACGTGGGCGAGTAAATGCACCCCATCCACTCAGTCCCCACGCCACAATTTGTCAGTCTGTCCTGTTCTGTCTCTGGACCTAAGGCTGAGAATTGTTATTTAACCTTAACTGAAACCGTGTAAGGGCGTTTTTGCCGTTCAATCTGTCGTCACCAAGAAAAATTTGATTTATAGCAGGCCGTGTTGCCAATTCTAGCTGCGTCTATTAATAATACTTCTAGAACAGACGTTTGAGCTGTTCTAATATGAAGCTAAGGTAATAAAGCTGCTATTGCTAAGTCTTTAAAGACCGATGTTGTTCCAATGTTTTCTCTGATGAGCAGGTGGCGGACCACTTTCCTGATGATAGGCTGCTCTAATCGCCCCGATGACGTTCGGAAAAATTTGATAATTTTAGCTTTCACTTTTTTTTACTTCTTCACTCTGTGAAGATTTGACCAGACAGATGTCGATTGTTTTCTTCTTCTTTTTCATCAGCCTGTCAGAGCTCGTTCATCGAGTTTGGGGTGGGTTCAGCTGTCGGTTTCCACAGGCCGGCACACATGCTGCAGTATTTCTTCGTGTAGCATATTGCTATATGCAATAAGCTACGACCATGACAGGGCAGAGTGGTCTAGACCACCCGTGGTTCAGACAACGCTAAAAATGGTCGACTGAGCTAGCCGGTCTTAAACATAGGCCTCATCGCTTCGGGCGCCCAATGTGTGTCTCGACCCACGACCCAATGAGCATTCCTCATTACTCGTACTTGATCACGACTGTCCTTGCTTGACTTATGACGGATCGAGGATACATCCTTGAAGTCTCGTCAGTCTTTGATCAGACCTCGACGTCCTTCTCCGTGTTGGAAATCAAAGGTGCATCGACGAGCTGGTAACCCAAAAAATCCAGCCGGTCGGGGTCTCTTTGCTTCCTTCACCGAGATGCTGAGAAAGCCTCACGATCAGTAACCCAAAGAACTGATTTCTAAGCTTTCCCGGCACGACATTTCGCTCCGATCTCCGACCGGCGATTGTTCAAGGGTGTGTCCCCAAGGCGTCGTCAAAGTGGTGACGTTGTCGATTTCATTTCCTAACTTGCTAACAGCCGTATACAGGATTGGATTCCAACAGGTATATCACCCACCATTGACGGGGCAATAGGAGGGCTTCGCGATATCCTATAGTTTACCAGTGAAGCTGGCTGGATGCCTTCTTAGGGCTACCAGAAATAAAAGTGACAGTAGATAGATGACGCTTCTAGAATGGATATCACTGCCTGATGTCTTTGGCGTGATAGACTCCTAAGGGTTTCCCCTGCAGATCTTCAAGCTCGTATAGGGAGTTTCATTTCTTGGCTTTAACCCGACAATTGAAGAATTTTCGTCCCAGTTTAGCACTAGTCTGCTGTTGGAAGTTGCTTTGGCCAAAATTCCGGCTGCCATGTTCAATCATTTGCTGACCGAAGAGTGTTCGATAAGGAGCGAAACCAGTTGCTTTTAGGAAAGAGCTCCTGAGGGAACTAGCTATCTGGCTTAG
The DNA here is from genome assembly GCA_963924295.1 of Dioctria rufipes. Classification (NCBI taxonomy): domain Eukaryota; kingdom Metazoa; phylum Arthropoda; class Insecta; order Diptera; family Asilidae; genus Dioctria; species Dioctria rufipes. The sequence continues at coordinate 111,070,056 of OZ002740.1, forward strand.
CTTCTCATCCCACTTCGTGTGTTCCTTCCGAATATATGCTCTAATCCCTGACAATAGAGACCTGTTTACTCGCTCTGAGGCGTTTGATTGCGGCGAGTAAACTGCCGTTCGGAAGTGCTTCACCCCATACTTATCCAGTAATCTGGTGAACTGAGTCGAGCAAAACTGGACTCCATTGTCAGAGACTATCGTTTCCGGGACTCCGAACACGTGGAACACTTCCGTCTCAATGAATTGGCACACATTGAGTGTAGATGCTTTTCTCATAGGTTTGAGAATTGGAAATTTAGAAAAGTGGTCAAGAACTATCAGAATGCAGACGTTTCCTTTCACAGACCGAGGATATGGACCTAGAAAATCGATATACAGCTTTTGCCATGGTCGTTCTGTCACAGACTGGACTCTCATAGGTGGTCTCAGAATAGTATTGGGAGCCTTCGTTTCTTTACACACGTCACAGGCGCCTACGTAGTTTCTGACATCAACTGTCATTCGTGGCCAGTACAAGTGTCTTCTCAGACGTTCCAGTGTTTTCCCTATACCTCCGTGAAAAGCTAGTGGCGGATCATGCGCTCTTGAAATAACGTCGGAGACAAGCCCTCTTGGAATCCAAAGCTGCCAAGCTTCTTCCTCCTGAATCGGATCGCCTGTTCTCGGAACAGTTCGAATGTTCACGAAGCCATCCCTGACGCAAAGATCTGGTAGTTTGCCAAAAGTCGCTTTAACTTTATGCCTCAGCTCCTCATATTCCAACGAGTTGAAATATGGCGAATTAAGGTCAACTTCCGGGCCAGGATCTTCGTTGGTGGACAGGCTGTCGCAATGAATGCGTGACAGCGCATCAGGGACGACATTCAGGCTTCCTTTTCGGTGCTCAATAGTGAAGTCGAAACCCTGAAGCTTCAAACTCCACCGAGCAAGTCTACCGCTGAGGTCCTTTTGAGACATCAGCCATTTCAAGCTAGCATGATCCGTCACTATCTTAAACGGCATAAGTTCTATGAAGGGCCGGAACTTCTGTACACTTAAGATTGCAGCTAGGCATTCCTGCTCTGTGGCGGTATAATTTCTTTGTGCTGAATTCAACTTTTTCGAGACGTAGGCTATTGGCTTCTCCTGGCCATCGTCATTTAGTGGAATCAGCACCCCACCAATACCATGTTGGCTCGCATCGCACTGTATAACGAACGGCTTGGTGAAATCTGGACTCACTAACAACGGAGCAGAGGTAAGTTTTTGTTTTAGCATCTCCAGAGACGTCTGGGCTTCGGGTGTCCACTTGAACTGACTAGGGTTCTTCAAGGTGTCAGTTATGGAGGCAGTTAAATCAGCATAGTTCGGGATGAACCGTCTATACCATCCCGCCATACCTAGTAGGCGTCGCGCTTGCCGAACGGTTTTAGGTGACGGATAGTCAACTATAGCTGAAATCTTATCGGGGTCAGTCCTTATACCTCCTTTTCCGACAATGAAACCCAAGTATTTTGTCTCCTTGATGCAAAACTTGCTCTTCTCGACGTTGATAGTGAGGCCAGCTTTCCTCAAACAATCCACTACACGGGATAGCAATGTGAAATGAGAGTCAAAGTCTGATGACAGAATCAGTAAATCTTCCAAGTAGACGAGAACATTTTCACGAAGATCGAAAGGAATGACTTTATCCATGAGGCGGCACTTTTGTTTGTGGAGCGTTGCATAGGCCGAATGGCATCACCGTGTACTGATAGAGAGGATGACCAGGTACAGTAAAAGCGGTCTTCTCTCTGGAATCAGTGTCTAGTGGGATCTGCCAGAATGCGTCTTCAGGTCCAGGCTCGTTATGTAGTTTGCCGGAGGAAGTCGACTCAGAAGCTCATCTATCTCCGGCAGCGGATAGGCGTCCTTCTTCGTAACAGAGTTGACTTTCCTGACGTAAAAATAAAGCCGAACTTTTCCAGGCTTCCTTACTAGAACAACTGGAAGCTCCAAGGACTCTGGCTCTCCTCTATCATACCCAGCGATAACATTCGCTCTAATTCGGCATCCATCAAACTTTGTACTGCCGGCGAAATCGGATAAAAGCGCTATTTTATCGGGGCGGCGTCATTCGTCTCAATCTTGTGAACGACCACAGATGTTTTTCCTAGGCCTAAAGAGGCGAAAGAAGGGAAAAGCTGTTTGGTGGCTTCTAAGCGTTGTTGATCTAGACTGGAAAGAACATGGCGGTCGGTGTCAGGAATAGCTAGTAAACTTGGTGTCACTTCTGCAACTATACCTAGGACACCTGGAGCCAACCCAAATAGACGCCAGAAGTCTATTCCTAGATATAGTGCCTGTGTGAGCCCAGGAACCACGTAAAAACGCACGTTTTGGGTCTTACCACGGAAAGTCATGTCCAAGTTCACATGACCATGCACAGTCGTCATGGCACCATTCTTCGCTACTTGAACCTGTGTCCGATACCTCTTCCATTCAACCTCTGCTTCCGCAAGCTTCTCTAGACCTCCCTGGCCTAGAATACTGACAGTGGCACCACTATCAAGTAATCCAGTCTCAGTTCGCCTGAGCAGCTTTACTTCGGCATACGGTCGAATGTCGTCTGGCATCGACACGGAAATCTTTGCCAGTTTTTTCCTTTCCAGTCTCATCCATCGACAGTATTCCCGCCAACGAACGGTAGATCTTTTCTTTCTTGGTCTCATATCCAGGTAAGGATACATAATGTCAGCTAACTCCGCTACCGAGGAGAAGATGCGGTCTCTTACTGCATTATATTTCTGCAGACGAGTAAGATACGGCGTTAGCGGATGTACAACAGGCTCACGCCCACTCGTCGTAACAAAGCTTGGTGGCCGTTTTAATACAGAAATGACATGAGGCCAAATCTCCTGCTCAGTAACCTTGTCAGCTAAAAGTGCTGTAGGTGTTATCGGGACTTCGAAAATTAAAGACTGTTCCAAAGAAGTGTCTAATAATGTCAGGGGCTCCCCAGAAGTGGAAATGGGGGCTTGAAGATCTGCGGAGAAGTCTGTCAAATTCTCCGTCTCTATCAGCGAAATATTTGTACTATCAGGGGGTTTGCTGATATCATCAGAATCACATATCGGTGGAATGTAGGCATATCTTCTCCTGAATTTCAGGCAGTAAATTAGATTTGACAATTTCCAAGAATTCTTGGCGTTCTGCAACTGGTCACGCAGCAACACTAAATGATGGTGGTACATGGCGAATAGTTCACCAGGCTTCTGTTTTCGCGACATCAGCTGCAATCGGATTTTCAAATCATCTTTGGGCACTCCTCATTCAATCGACAATCCAGTTCTAACAAATTCCCAAGTTGGAAAAGGGTTGTGTCTTAATAGTGACCAGTACCAGTCCTTCGCTGGTCCCGTCAACAACATGAGCATGTTCCTAATAAGGAGATCAAAATCTCCTTCTAGAGCGGAGTGCGTGAGCGCTTCTATTCATCTACGGAAAGCTCGAAGTTAGTGCCATTGTATGTCAGCTTCCATCTTCTGATAGGACTGTCTGATCGTCGTTCTCCTACACTCGCCGGGATACGATGAGATGAAGCTGGTGGAGGTTGCATAAAATTCGGTCTAGGCGGACCACTAGGCTGACCAAGAGGTGATGCCGGCCTGTTAAACGACTTTCATATGTATGTCGTTGGAATCGTGCGGTGGTATCGGTTCACCCATAGAAGGAGGTGACCGTGAGAAATCAACTGGTGGAATTGCAGCTGCTATTTGCTGCCTAACGCTACTTTTCAATTCAGTCCGTAATGCGTTCAAGCTCTGCTCGAGGCCTTCTCGAACCAAATCCTGCATTTGCATGCGCAAGCATGCCATCAAAGCATCAGTCGCTGCTGAGCTGTGGCCCTGAGTGTTAGGTAAAGGACTGTTCACTCGGGAGCTCGGGTGAGAGAAAGTCATCGAGTGCAAGTTCTGCAAACCTGGGGACAGAGATTTGCGGTTGGCTGGTTGGCTAGTAGGTGGTGGCACGTTGAAGACTGGTACTGCCGGTCGAGTATTCTGTTTAACAGGCTTTGTATGAGTCTTTTTCGGTACCGCACCTGTATACTCAGTGAAATCGTATGGCGTGAGATGGGATCTGCAGTTCGGGCAGTTTGCTTGCTGTCCGATCCACGTCCGCAGACACGCCTTGTGGAACACATGTCCACAGACCGTCTTCACTGGCTTCCTTGGTCCTGACCAGTCGCCCTCCTGGCAGATGGAGCACTGGTCTGGCAACGGTACCGTTACACCAGTTGCTCGCGGTGATGTCCGCGCTGTAGCCATTATGTAATCTCAAGCGTTCAGTCGTAAATCAGGCTTTCAAAAAATTGCAAACCAAGGGTTTTGAAGACTTGTCAAGAAAAATTCAAAGAATTCAAAAGTTCGGAAGAGATAGATAACAGGCTCTTCCAAAATTGAGATGCAGAGATACCAATTTAAAACAATCGAAAGTTGGGAAGAGATAAAAAAAAATTTTCCAAAAAGTTCGGAGAAGATGCCAAAAAGAATTCAAAAAAAGATCAGTTTGCAAAGTCTCCAGGGATCAAGTTAAGAAAAATCCAAAAACTGGGAAGAGCTTGTAGAATTTCAGAAAGAATTCATCCAAAAGTTCCGATAAAGTGCAACAACAAAATTTTGAAAATCACTAAAAGTTGGAGAAATTCTGGTAATCTACTACAATTCTAAATTCAAAATGAAATAAGAAATATCACCATTGGCAGTACATTAAATTCAGAATTCATAACTTGTACTAACGAAATCATACCATTGAAAGATATACGTGCTAATCTGTATAACAACTTCAGCAATGGAACTCAAGCGTTAAAAAAAAAATCGACAAAAATCATACCATTTCTCCCTCACTCTCCAGGAGCTAACTCTTCACATAAAAATCTCCAGGTTGCTCTCTCTCAGGTCAGAAATATTGATGCAAACAAGCGACGTGAATGTGTGCATTAAAAAATCTCTGAGTTTTCACAGAAATCTGGGAAGAGTCGGGTTGAAGAAGCTAGAGACTGAAAATGATACTAGAGATTCTTCAGCCGGGCAGTTAGCAGTATCCCAACTCCTGATTACTGAAGGTCTCCAGCATCACTTCCATCCTCCAACAACTCTTTCCTTCCTCTTCACCTGATTGTGATGTCTAGGTGACCTTCCAACTGGGCAGAGTCATGAATCTGGTCAACTAGTTAGCTGAAAGCCAAAAAGTCGTCTCACAGATTCACGACTCTGTCCAGCCAGTTGGCCAGCAGAGACATGTCTCCTTGAGAGCTCACAAAAATTTAGTGTGAGGCCACCTACCATTTCCATGGCAGAAGGCCAGCGGGAAAGATCATTCAGAAAAATTCAAAAACTAGACACCTGTTCAGACTCGAGGCTTGACCAAAGTCAAACCTAGAGTCGAACTTCAATTCAAAAACTTAAAAAAAAAACTTTACTTTACTCAACAGACTTTCAAAAAAACTTTACTTTAATCAACAACTTTCAAAAACTTTCAAAAACCCATTACGTTACTCTACAAAAAAATTTGACAACAAAACCAGTCAGCCTCAGGTCCGCATGTATCTCCTACTAGATATGAGACTACCGAGTCAGACGATTTAGTGTCAAACACATTTGAACACCGAAGTTGACTGAGATGGCCCCATGTTGGGCGCCATTTTTGTTATGGAACTATGAAGAGTGATTTGACGTGGACGTTAATTCCAGACTGCCAGCATGAGCTGACAGATCACTCGACAGACAGCGTTGACTGCAGGGCGGCACGCTAGCTCGCCTCGGCTATTGGCGGAGAGTGTGGGGAGATTCCACGAAAAACCTGCCGCTGCCGTAATAAAAAAAAATTCGTGCCTAAAACCAAAATGCCGGCACACATTCAGTCCTGAAGGGACCTTGACGTCACCTACCTACATCCAATATTGAAGGCGCAGACGTTATGCCTTCACTGCATGCCCCAACCACCCACACAGAGGGCAGCAAATTAGTTTCAGTGTCCCTTGGTGAAGAGAGACTAGCGAGCTATACGACCTTCATGTGAGAGGGCTCCAGGAGAGTGAGGGAGAAATGGTATGATTTTTGTCGATTTTATTTTTGAACGCTTGAGTTCCATTGCTGAAATTGTTATACAGATTAGCACGTATATCTTTCAATGGTATGATTTCGTTAGTACAAGTAATGAATTCTGAGTTTAATGTACTGCCAATGGTGATATTTCCTTATTTCGTTGAATTTAGAAGATCCTCGAATTCATTGTGTAATACTTAAATACGAATGATATACTATTGTGGCAATTAGACAAAAGTAAAAAAAAAATTGTTTATCACTTACGTACTTTTACTGCTGGGAATCTCCCGTAGAGGCGCCTCTACTATTTCACTGTTAAATTTCAAAGAAAAATAAATTTATCCCTGCCTAAATTTCCAATACCCCATAGTAGGATGATTCTGCTACCTATACGAGCTATTCTATACCTCAGTTTACGTCGTGGGCGCAACGATGATGCGACCAACCCGATGAGGGGTTACTGTAGACAAATACCAGCTTCAGGAACTTTCTTCCTCCGAACGATGACGTGGCGGCTGGATACAAATTGGTGTAGTAAATGTTCGACACTCGAATTTCGGTCCAACACCGCATTCAAACGTATATGCCTATTTAGCATATGAGATAACACAACGTGGGCGAGTAAATGCACCCCATCCACTCAGTGCCCACGCCACAATTTGTCAGTCTGTCCTGTTCTGTCTCTTTTGCGTTCAACCTGCCGTCACCAAGAAAAATTTGATTTATAACAGGCCGTGTTGGCTGCGTCTATTAATAATACTTCTAGAACAGACGTTTGAGCTGTTCTAATATGAAGCTAAGGTAATAAAGCTGCTATTGCTAAGTCTTTAAAGACCGATGCTGTTCCAATGTCTCTGATGAGCAGGTGGCGGACCACTTTGCTGATGATAGGCTGCTCTAATCGCCCCGATGACGTTGGGAAAAATCTGATAATTTTGCTTTCACTTTTTTTTTTACTTCTTCACTCTGTGAAGATTTGACAACACAGATGTCCATTGTTTTCTTCTTCTTTTTCATCAGCCTGTCAGAGCTCGTTCGTCGAGTTTGGGGTGGGTTCAGCTGTTGGTTTCCACAGGCAGGTATTTCTTTGTGCAGCATATTGCTATATGCAAGCTACGACCATAACAAAGTACTTGAGCAATAAATATGTATCATGTATTGAGAAGAGTACAATTTTCTATAGTTTCTACCGGTGTTAGTAAATATTTATGATACTATTGGTTTGAATTCAAACTCCACCGGCGTTCCAATGGTTGAGACAATCTGTTGACAACAAATCACTAATTAATTCCTCAAGGGATTTAAGATAGTTGAAGAAGAGTCCTACTAATATGTTCCGTTACCGCCGATTTTAGAAAAATTTACATTGAGAGTCGTATTCACCGATGTACATAGGCAAGTTGATAGATTTTTGTCCCTAGCAATTATGTTCCCTATGCCAGCAAAAAAATATGCTTTATCTTTTAGAACTCCTTCCTATGCATTAGTGTATGTGCACAACGAAGCGAGGCAAAGCCGAGCGAAGCTTCATCAAGAGTTAAGAAATAAAATTATTGCATGCTAATCCTATGAGAGTGTTCATAATAATGCTGTGGCAATGCGCGATGTGGCGAAACACCCGAGGTATCTCGCTTGAGAATGAAATTTTTCAATTTCTCGCAAGGTGCAAACACATGATCTCTTCTGCAGAATCTGACGATTTACCACAAAACTGAATTCCTTGTTGTGAACTCTACACCTCGTTATGTATCTTCACCTCGCCTCGCTCAACGGTTAATGAAGCCTCGCCTCGCTTCGTTGTTCACGTACTCTTATAGAAAGACGCCTCACTAAATCTCAAAGCTCCACTATATGAAGAAAAGTTATTAGATTTTCGAGTTTACTTTCTTTTCTTATATATGTTCTAGACGACTGAATTATATGTACATATATGCATGTATGTATATCATGCACGCTCATCGCCAAAACTGGGGTATATGTATTTTTAACTAACATAAGGCTAGAAATAGTAAGCGGTCCATGTTTGATATATGTCAGTGTTCTGTTTAACAGACGTTACGTCTTTCTGTCAGTTTACAGCATTATTGCTGGTTGATTATCTCAACAGTCTCTGGATGCTAATAAATGCCCATTTTTTCTGCATATTTCACACAGTTAGAAGTTATATTGCAAGTGATAGCTGTAAACACGCACCCACAGGTACCCACAACCTCAGAGCTGTACCGAATATGATGATCATTTACATGTTATCGTAATAATTAAAACAACTTTTTTTGCTGAGAAATAAATATTCCATATGAATTATGTAGAAGCACGTAATATATATAGTTATCATACTTACTAAAATGTGACTTCATCCTAGTTTATCTCATATATTACTCAACTGATATCTTAACTCAATCTCAACTGAGTACATCCGAGTACATCTTAGGTTTGCCATGCAACGCCTTAGGCTTTTGAAAAGTGAAATTTTACATCTCCACACAATTTACAGATCATATCCTTGCAAACATTTTCGATAACATTATTGACGCCCCTTAGATATTCTCCAAGAAGAAATGAATTTCTCTAATTCATGTGGTAGGATATCGTTTTTGAAGGAAATTGGGTGGTAGACTTTTCTGTTTTAGCACCTGATCCAATAGTCCCACAAAAGTTAAATAGCAATAGATATTTAGTTGAAAATAATTAAGTGTCGTGAGTTATAAGATTCATTATAATAATTTAAGAATTATTGAAAACACAAAGTCTGCTAGCACCTCTATAGGTTAGCTATACACAATCCCTTAAGCATTCAAAATAAAGGGCTTGGTATTCTATATAAAAATCGATAATTGCTGTATATAACTATATATATATTTAGTACTAGACAGGCTACTAATTATGTATGGTTACGATATATTTTTGGTGAAAGTTTGTCTAATTAATTATATTTCTAGCCCAAAGTCGAATCATCCCGAGTGAATCCGATTGTCCATCCGTTGTTTGGAGCAAATCCTGCAGAAGGACAAAATGGCTACACGGACATGAATGCTGGATGCAACAACACTCAATTGCAGGTAATAGAATATACTACAAAATAGACTACAGTCCCGTTATTTTTTTTAAAAATTGTACTTAAAGGGTCAACCGCAATTACCACCACCACCACAACAACAACAACAAATGTCATTCCAAAGTCAATCTATCTCTACTCCGCCACAAGATGCCAACCATTTTTCAAATCGAATTAATCCTTCGGTATCACAAATGTATAGTCCTTATCAGGAAACACCAGCTCCTCTAAAAGTAGAGCCACCCAAACAAAAGCCACCTCTTCCAGAAGAATTTGTTTATCTGCAAACAGTATTGGAGGAATTAAAAAATCAGTGCATCAACGTAGCACCAGATCCGGTATTTATATTTACAATAATAAATGACTTCTTTGTATTTCAATATTCCTTTTAGCGTACTAAAAGGAAATTTGTAGATGTAGGAAAACGTCTAGAAAGCCTGTATGATGCTCTAAGGGAAAAAAGGGTTTGTATCAAGAAACACACGAAAGTGTTTAATTTTTCATATTCGTTCTTACAGCTTACTCAAAATACTTTATTGGCATTGAATCAAATAGTGCAATGTATACAAATTGGCGATTACCAAAACGCCTTAGCAACACATACTGTCATTGCTTCTGGTCCAGACTTTGCGCAGACTGGCAGCTTTATGCCAGGAATTAAAGTGTTGGTTCAATCTGCTTCAGAATTGAAAGTTTATTTAAGATGAATATGTCGAATCTTGTTATTTGTTTGAGGTAACTAATCAATGTATTTGTAAAATAAAGTCCTCTTTTAGTGAGATATATGAGAAAAATTAATCAACGTGTGCCCTAAAATATTATTTTATACCTTTAAAGTATCACGAAAATTGGAAAAAACTCGTTACATAATTTGCTGAATTTTGTTTTGTTAACTTTAACGTTAAATATAATATAATTTTATTCGATTATAACAGAAGCATTTGATATAAATCATGTTAAAAATTAAATAATTTGTTTATTAATAAATTCTTACAGTTTATTATAGCGAAAAGATAAGAGTATTTACTTTTGTAATATAACTACATACTTTCATATACAGGGTGTCCCGTAAGTCGACGTCAAGCCGGAACCGGGTGATAGACCAAATCGTAACAGTTACCAGAAAAATATAAAAAAAAATCTAAGTCATGTATTTTTCAAATTATAGGCATTTCTTTTGTTTTCGAGAAAATGTACACCTTGTGATGGTTTTTTAGCTGCTGTTGCTACAAATCTTTAATTTTTCAATTTTATTTTTCTTATGTAATCCCGAATAGTGCTTATGTAACCTGTTGCTTTAAGTTCTAAGCCAACTGCTCCAGCTTGGAAGAAAATGTCACATTTTGCCGAACCAACAATATAAAATTAATAATTCGTTGAACTTTAACTGACTGTACTGAAAAAAAAATTTACCACGCCAGTCTGGCAAGTAACTTTAAAAGTTGACAGATTTAATAAGGATTCTAAAATGGTACAACACTTGCTACATTATTTCTTAGATTACGGAAAAAAAAAATTTTTTTCTTCAAGAAACCCAGTTTCGAAAAATTTCTTTTCACCTACTAAAATTGATTCTAGTGTACCCAAAGCTTGCCTTAAGAGCGTAACTTTAAGATTCTAGCTTGAGTGAGACGGAGAGTCATTCCATGAAGTGTGAGTGAGACAGATAGTGACGCTTTCAAGTTAGAGATGCTAACTTTTTGTTAAATTTAGGACAAATTTTCCTTAAGTTTAAAATTAAACACCAATTATTTGGATGCTAAGATTTATTATTTACAAAAGATGTTCAAACTGCCTTCCTTCAGCTTCAATACAAGCTCGACATCTTCTTAAAAAAATCGGGTTATTAGACGGGCAATTCTTCCGTTGTTGACAAATTCAACTGCTTCCGTAATTCTTTGCCGAAGCTCAGCTAAATTTTCAATTGACTTCTTATAAACGTTCTCTTTTACTGCTCCCCAGTAAAAGAAACCTAATGGATTTAGATCAGGTGAACGGGCTGGCCACGAGATCGTACCAGACCGCCCTATCCATCTGTCCGGATATTCTTCATTGAGATATTCTCTAACTGAAAGGGCATAGTGCGCTGGGCAGCCGTCTTGCTGATACCACATCTCTCTGTAAATACTTAGTGGCATGTTCCAGTAAATTAGATAAATGGTTTTGCAAAAAATCTAAATAAACTTCAGCATTAAAGACCTCTGGCAACTCAAAAGGTCCTATGACTTTTCCGTTTAAAATTCCGGTCCACATGTTTATTTTAAAACTATATTGAGATCTATTTTGTCTCATTAAATTCGGATTCTCTACGTGCCACTCGTGTAAGTTGTGTAGGTTCATGTAACCATCTTTTTTAAATGTCGATTCATCCGACCACAAAATTTTCTAGAAGAATCGCGGATCTTCCCGTTGTCTTTGTAGCATTGTTTGGCAAAACGCAACCCCAGGTTGATAATCCCGAGGTAGCAGCGTTTGTACTGGCTGTACATGGTATGGGTGTAGCTCATGGTTTTGTAATATTCGGTGAGCTTCGCTTAGAATTTAAAGCAACAGCTTACATAAGCACTATCACTAAGTCACTATCTGTCTCATTCACACTTCATGGAATGACTCTCCGTCTCACTCAAACTATAATCTTAAAGTTGCGGTCTTAAAGCAGGCTTTGGGTACACTAGAATCAATTTTAGTAGGTGAAAAGAAATTTTTCGAAACTGGGTTTCTTGAAGAAAAAAAATGTTTTTCCCGTATTCTAAGAAATAATGTAGCAAGTGTTGTACCATTTTAGAATCCTTATTAAGAGGAGTCAGTACCAAGATTTGCAAGTTTCATACATTTTTCAATGCGAATTTCTGGCGAACTATTTCTAGCAGAATAATGATTTATATCTTAAATTAAAGGTAGTGAAGATATCTAGTAAATAACGTCGAGAAAAATAAAAATAATTGTATTGGAATGGAGATATTAGCTCGGAAACTTGTAAAAAATGGTAAAAATTGATTTTTTTCAAATCAATTTCCTGTTAGTAGGTACTCTCATTTCTTTAGATTATGACTATTTTAGAAAGATAAGGCCTAAATCTAGCAAATAACGTCGAGTTTTTTCATTTTTAGTGGCGCTCTTTTTAATTGTTTAACTCTAATAGTACTTGTTTTTTCTCTCGATATTTCACCAACGAGAAATTGCAATATTTCGTTGAAAGCTTTAGAAATATAAAGCAAAATAGTATATTTAGCAATTATGTGCAAAATAAAATTTAGGAGAGTTAAATCTCTTTAAAAATTTTCAATTTCTTTGAACTGCAAATTTTCATTTTCGTCTTAAATTTTCGCATATTGGGTTTCTGTCTTTTACCCTAGATGTCTCTAATGTGACTTGTGGTCTAGGTCTCGGCTAATTTTATATGCATTTTCATACTTTCAGGACACAAACCTACGTAAAGTAAGTTTTATTGCCTACAGGCTCGCTGGTATCTAAATTGAAATTTTTGCTGAGTATTGACTCCTCTTAAATGCGTCAACTTTTAAAGTTACTTGCCAGACTGGCGTGGTAAATTTTTTTTTCAGTACAGTCAGTTAAAGTTCAACGAATTATTAATTTTATATTGTTGGTTCGGCAAAATGTGACATTTTCTTCCAAGCTTAGAACTTAAAGCAACAGGTTACATAAGCACTATTCGGGATTACATAAGAAAAATAAAATTGGAAAAAGTAAAGATTTGTAGCAACAGGAGCTAAAAAACCATCACAAGGTGTACATTTTCTCGAAAACAAAAGAAATGCCTATAATTTTAAAAATACATGACTTAGATTTCTTTTTATATTTTTCTGGTAACTGTTACGATTTGGTCTATCACCCGGTTCCGGCTTGACGGCGACTTACAGGACACCCTGTATAAATATACTGTAGTAGAAAATGTCGTGATATATTTTAGTAATGAGATTTGATGGTCGCCATGTGATAATCAATTCGCAGGGGTCGCCATTTAATAATATGATACCGGCGTCGAGTAGTGAATAGATACATATGATCGCCAAGTTGATTTAAGGATGATCGGAGTCAGCCATTAGGCAGTGCTCCGGAGGAGGCAGCTATTAAAGCAGATCTCCTTAAGAGAGCAGATCTCTTTGTAGGCGCAGCAGTTAGAACTAACAGATGCCTATGAAGGGGGGGGGGGTTGCAGCTATAAACTAACAGTCACCGAAATAAAAGTCTCGACTGTGTTAGACTAAGTAACGAGTTCGACTGTGTTTTATTGAACTATGTTATGGTTGTATGTTGAGAGTGATTTGCTTGGACGTTAAGTCCACACTGCCAGCATGAGCTGACAGATCACTCGGTGGACAGCGTTGACTGCAGGTTGGCACGCTAGCTCGCCTTGGCTATTGGCGGAGAGTGTGTGGAGGTTCCACGAAGACTTGCCACTGCCACCAGCCATATACAAAATTTTTCGTGCTTACAAATCAAAAGGCCGTAGCACACATTCAGTCTTTAAGGACTTTTACACTACTTAACTACATCCATTGGGAAGGCATAGATGTTTGGCCTTCTCTGCTTGCCCCAACCACCCAACTGACTCTGAGGGTAGATAATTTTCAGAGTCCCTGTGTTGACTTGAAAGGAGTAGCGGACCAAGTCAACTCGCCATCCCAAGAAAGCCCACTCCGGGAAAGAGGGGAGGAATGGATCTAAAGAATTACGAAGCCATCAACGTCATAGAAGTTCCGCTAAATTATCCCTGGAGCGATTAGACGCAGTCTATCACCTCCGTTACTCGAGGTTAAACTACCCGTGGTGTCGTTGACTGCTTATAATACTCAAACAAAGCGATTCGTTTCAAGGCCCCTTTTTCTTTCTTTTTTTTTTGTAAAACTATGAGGTAATTATCGGGGCGTAGTTTATATTTTTACTCCTTTTGGGTTCAGTTCTGCCCTTTTCCATTCCATAAATTTTTATTAAAACTAGAAATTATAGTTCTTCCTTATATCTTGTATTTATTTAAAAAAATGTGACAATCTAGATACTAATATAGTTAGTAGCGGGCCTACTCGGAGGCTTATTACGAAGAATAACTAGTGTTGGGCACTTGAAGCTATTATGCGAAACACATGAATTTATGCTAGCTGTTAGGCTATGGACTACTTATTCAGATTTCCTTTTAACAAAACAATGCGACATTAAGCTTATAGGAGCCTCTTATACATACACCACTAGCCCTATGAAAAAGCGTAATGTTCTCTAATTTTACTGTTATAAACCCCTGCTTATCTGAATCGCAGGTGGCTATCTGACTAACTACTAGTGTCAGAAAAACACAAAAAGATTTCACCTCAATTTCGATATGTGAAAGCCTAATTTCATTTGATTGATCAAGTGCAACTTGTTAGTCGCTGGGGAATCCATCGCAGAGGCCTCCGAGATGTCTCACCGCGCCGTTGCTAGTGGAGAAAGTTTTCATATATGTAGGTGCAACAAATTTAGGTGAAATCTCCATGAAGAAGTTTCACTACACGAAACGCTAATCTAACACGCTAGATCCCTGACGTTTCTCGCTGGACTTTTCATTTTTTTTTCTATTTCTAATAGGTGGGGATATATTGTGATTCCGGAGTCCCGTGGCCCCGTATTGGTGCTAGGTTATTCCTGTTCGCTTAACAATAGCACAACTCCGTCCGGACAGTGGTTAACACCACAGGTTCCTTTCTGCTCCTTTGTTTTGGCGGCAAATTACGGTGTTCGTTCCCCATTTCTTACTAAAGCACGCCAGGTGGGTCGCTGAGTAATATTGTCCTCAACGTGACCCGCTCTGGTCTCTATGATCGCTTTACTTTCACTACAAACAAAAATTCGTAATTTATTCCGATCGGGTCATGCGTATTTTAAACTAACATTGTTTGTGTAATATTCCGTTCGTCTTCTCGGTTACTTTTAAATGGTGCAAATCTCCTTTTTCTTACAATGAGAGTTTTTTCTTTTCCAATTTCCTTTTTCTTACAATAAGAGTTTTTTCTTTTCCAATTTCCTTTTCTCTCAAAGAAACTTTTCTTCCAATTTTCCTTTTCGTTCCGAGAGGTTTTCTTCCAATTTTCTTTTCTCAGTTATTTCTAATTATCTTGCTAATAAAATTTCGCGTTTTATTTAAAAGCTTGAGCGTGTCGTGTCCCTAAGCAATATATCAATCAACGAAAAATTGTTCACTTAATTTAAGCTCCGCTTCTTTAAAAATAAGAACAACGCTCGAATTTCTTGATCACATATAACTTTATTTATTGCAAAAACCTGACCTAACTGAACGGAACTTGATACCTATCAAAAAGATACGACGCGACTACACACTGAACGGCACTCGCCAGACCAGTCATTGGTCTTTTATGTCCCAATATTCGGAAGTAAGCTTTTTTTGCTCACAACGCGGATGTAAACAAACGACAACAAGCTTGTCGTTTGTTCTACCGGTTGCAGCACCTGAGTCGCTTAGTAGTAAACAATCGCTTTACATAACAATTACCATGCGAGGTTAATTGTTATCGTAATGGTCGATTGCTCCACTAAGCGCTCATCGTAGCCAGCTGTTAAACTAATCAGCGAAATAACCGACAGTTGCAGAACAGTACCATCCGAGGTTACTATTTAGCAATTGCTAATTATTTCTCTAAAAATGCCCCCTTGGCTGCATGAAGAATCTTCCTCATGTTGGGCCATAACATTCCTCCCCCCTTGGAAAAACTAGTTTCCGCAGGGAACTTGATCTGGAGAATGCAATCAATTAAATAAACTGAAAATATCTTAATCCTCGTTCGGTTTAGATTCTTTATATTATATCATTACATTTTTACATATTTCGAAATTTTCTTATTTTCTTTTTCTAACATTGTTTGATATTACATCATTTCACATTTCTCTTTTTATTTTCTTCTCATATTTAATTTCTCTTTCACCATTTACTTCTTCCTTAATATTCTTTCCTATGTTCTCTTCACCTTACATTTTTTTCTTATTCTCTCTTAAGATTAAACAATTTTTTCCTTATTTTCCTTTCACAACATATCTATATTGTCTTTCTTCTTTTTTTTTTTCAATTTCTTTCTTATATTTGACTAATTTAACACAGTATCAACAGTGACTACGTATTGCTTTTTTATACATTTATCGGTTATATCCCTTTATTCCATTTTCACATATTTTGAAATTTATCGTAATTCGCTACTTATTTTTATTACATTAACAATCTATGATTATCTTATTCCACCAAATTCGTAATTAATTTACCTCTAGATATCCTATTGTTTATTTAACACCAAAAATAACAAATAGTAACCCCAACAGAACAAAACAAAAATCTTTTACAATCAAAAGCAATTCACAAATACTATCAATTTTTCTTTTACACTCGTTTACAAATTTAAAAGTATTGACCGAATCATAATAAAAAAAAAACTTCAATAATTTTAATATTTTTTACAATCTTAGCCTTAACATTCTAATTTCTGTGGGTGCCCAAAATTTCCCTAATTACATTACTACAATAATATAACTACTCTACTATTCTAATTGTACCAGCTGTTTCCCGACGACGGTAGGTAAATTTGCTGTTGGCAGGTTTGCTGTTGTTGGAATGATGACTTCTATACTGGCTTCTGCTAGCTTGGATAACCTCTGGTTTATTGATCATTTTGATGTTTTTCTGATGAAGGTTCGCACTTTTCTGACGTTTCAAACGGTACACTATTCCTGATAATGCTGCTGGCAATTGATCACCTTTGAATTTCAAATAAGATTTTACGCTGGAATGCTACTTTATTCCATTGATTATTTGGTAAGAGTAATTTTCTCTACATTGCATTTCTGGAGACCATTACATCAGTTTGTAGCTTTTAAGATGTGATCATCATAGAACGTGTGACCATTTCTCTTTACAGGCGCTTCTTCAATTTCATTTCAAGAAACATCTCAATGGAAATCGTTGCTCTTAGAAAAAAATCATTTAAGTACGATGGAGTTGTATATCATGTATATCATGTATATCATTTATTCCAGTCGTACACAAGATTAGACATCTTTTTTTTGTACAATAAGTAGAAAATACGGTTCTAAATACATAATTTAAGGCGTAAAACTAAATAAAATAAAAGAAATACAATTAAAGATTATGAACTAAACTATGCGAATTCAGAAGAAAACAGAAAAAAAGAAAGATAAATCAAACTATCAAGATTAGAGAATCTTTGTAAGTGCGCTAAGAAAGGTCAACTAGAATTTACTTTGAGCTGCTAAGAAGATAAGTAAAAAAATATGGCAAAAATTTAAAGGAACGAATATCAACAACTATATTATTTGTAAACTAATGAGCCTCTTGAATGCGATCAAGGAGTTGGCAGATTGGATATTCATAGGAAGATTATTCCATAGGCGTGAGATCTGGACAAGATAAGAATTTTCCATAATCGTCTTATAAAAACGAGGAGTTATTATATTCCTATTGCGTTCAGATGTTGCGAAACTGAAGAGTTCTCTGAGATACTCTGGTTTGCCTGACTTTAGAAGATTAAAGAAGAATATCAATGACCTACGCTGAAGGTAAGAAATCAGAGGGCACCCAAGCAATCTTGTCCGAAAAGGGGAAATATGATCAAACCTGCGAAGACCAAATACAAATCGAGCTTAGGGTAAATCGTACTACAATGTGTAAAGTATGGCATGAGTAGCGTCTTTACAAGCTTTAGACGAGCAGGTGTTGTTAGAATACTCGCATAGAGCCAAAGTCTCCGAAGTCTCTCAATTATGTTGAGAGTGCACGTGTACTTAAAGATTTGTTTTTTTTATATCTCAGGTATATATGTATATTTGTAGGTATATACAGGGTGTCCCGTAAGTCGACGTCAAGCCGGAACCAGGTGATAGACCAAATCGTAGCAGTTACCAGAAAAATATAAAAAAAATCTAAGTCATGTATTTTTCAAATTATAGGCATTTCTTTCCTTGTGATGGATTTTTAGCTCCTGTTGCTACAAATCTTTACTTTTTTTCAATTATATTTTTCTTATGTAATCCCGAATAGTGCATATGTAACCTGTTGCTTTAAATTCTAAGCCACCAGCTTGGAAGAAAATGTCACATTTTGCCGAACCAAGAATAGAAAATTAATATTTCACCCACCTTTAACTGACTGTACTGAAAAAAAATGTACTACCCCAGTTTGGCAAGTAACGTTAAAAGTTGACGCATTTAATAGGGATTCTAAAATGGTACAACACTTGATACATTATTTCTTAGATTACGGAAAAAAAAAATTTTTTTCTTCAAGAAACCCAGTTTCGAAAAATTTCTTTTCACCTACTAAAATTGATTCTAGTGTACCCAAAGCTTGCCTTAAGAGCGTAACTTTAAGATTCTAGCTTGAGTGAGATGGAGAGTCATTCCATGAAGTGTGAGTGAGACGGATACTATGGTTAATATTTTCCTTCATAGATCTTCTCCTTCTGCTGCTGTCTGTGCTCTGGAAGCGTTGATTATGTATAGATTTGACGATCTTACCTATAGTTATTTAAGCTAAGGCAACCCTTTTATTTTTCTCTATGCTACTATATATTTTAAAATTTTTCTTATAACTCTTGTTTCTTTTTTAGCTTTCTTTTTTTTTTACTCTCATTATTATTATTATTTATCTTTTTTTTTTTAAACTTCTCTTTAAATCTGTTATTCCTTTTAACTTTTAAATTTTTTCTTGACTCTTATTTTTAAAAACCTCTTCGTTTACTAATCAACATTTTTAACATATTTTTTGTCCTTTCTTTTTCATTACTCTTTTTTTTATCTTTCTTGTGCCTACTTTTTAGCTTTCCATCTCTTCATACGTTTCTTATTCTTCTAACTTTTTCTTTCTTGTTTTTTTTTTTTTTTTCAAATTTCTCTTTCTTTTCATCTCTTATTTATTTTTTTTTACTTCAAAATCTCTATTTCTTCCTTTTTATGTAATTATTCTTTTAAAATCTCTCTTTATTTTAAATTTTCAAATTTCCATTATCAATTGTTCTCTTTTTTTTTTTTTAAAGACATTTCCTTTACCTTACATTCGATCCACTGGGTTATCTTTTTATATCCTTTCCATATTTTCCAGCTCATTTTAAACTCCGCTCACCGAATTTCTTCTGAAATTGGAAGGAATTTGTTGGACATTTCTGTGGTTAGGTCCCCCGATTCCCGGGTCATACCCGTTACCTACCTTGTACAGACTGGCGAAGTTGGGCGTGTTATTCTTCATATCGGTCCTACTTCGGACCGGCGCTACCGTACCCGTTTGCAAGCTAAATTTTTGTAGCTTTCAGTTACCTTTTTTCGGCGAGGGCCCCTGAGATCGCCATCGGCTGTAACTGTTCTTATGGTTCCATGCGCGGTTCTGTTGGCCCATATGAGGAATTAGGATTTTTTACAGAATAGGCTGTTGCATTGGCGATTTTTACAAATGCACGCTCACCCTCTAGCCTATTTCCATTGTACCCTTTATATTCCGGTTGCCTCCTACCCTTACTAAATTCTTCGACACTTACATTATGAAATACCGCACTGTCATAAGCTGTGGACAAAGTCTTCTCCCATAATTGTGCCCCGAATGGCTCCACCAATATGGGTATACTTTTCTCTCCCTGTCCCAAAGCTTTCTCTGCATTGCGTGCCGGACTTTTCGCTTTGAAGTGTCGGTCATAGGCGCAAGGTGCGATGCGTTCCGATATTTTAATGTTATTATCCTCTATCCTGGCCTGAAACAGACTTCCTTGACTGCTACTTTGCTAAGATGTGGGTCCCACTCGTGCAAAAGCTGCAGCACTTTTACCAGAGGCACTTGCCTCGTTGCCTTTTCCAGCACCTTGTACCCAAAGTTTCCTATTTACGCAGTCAATAATAACTCTGTCACTGAGGAAATCCATTCCAAGGATACCATCAGCTGGAATCGAGTCGGTATCACCAATTACGTTAAAATTGCATTCTTGCTGATCGTTGTCTATCAACAACTTCGCCTCACAGGTGCCTATGGAACTCCTGGCAAATCCAAATACTCCAATTCTTATTTTCTGGTGCGCATTTATGGCTGTATCTCTTTTTATTCTAGAGACCTTGATTATGCTACAGGTGGATCCAGTGTCAATGAGAAGAGTAGTTACACTAGGACAGTTCTGGACCACCGTTTTAGCTTCCAGGATTTCGCCACCGTCGCTAGGTGCTGTAAATCCATACTAAATTTGGGTTTGTGCCTTGGATGTACTGGTTTATGTCTTGGATGTTGGGGATATGAGACCACTTTAAGCACTCTCCTGCATAGGGAAATAGCATATGATTTCGATTTTGTTTCTGAGGTTCGCCTATTTTTCATCTCGAATCTTGGGGATACGAGACCACTTTAAGTGCTTTCCAGCATAGGGAAATAGCATAGGATCTCGATTTTGTTTCTGGAGTTCGCTTATTTTTCATCTCAGACTCGTAGCCTCTAAGTTGACATCAACTTTTTCATCTCGAGTTTTGAGGGTACGAGATCACTTTCAGTTCTATACATTTGTGAAGGGGGTGGGAAGCTTTATTGATGGATTTGGTCTTGACTACGTCCTAGCGGCATTAGTCGGTACTACCAGTATGTTCCGGTTTTCTTGGATAGATATGTGGTGCGCCTAAATGTAGGCTTTTGGTTTTGAACTAATATTAGTGATAATTAAAGTTAACGCTAGGAAATTTTTGTTCATGCCAATGGATTCTAGATGGGTGGTTTGTGAGGGGGTATTATAGTATAGGATAGGGAGGGGGGTAATGAAATTTTCATCAGAAATCCTCTACGGGCTCCGGTTTTCGAGATATTAGCGTATTAATAATTCAAGTTATTTTTGCTCATGGAAATGGATTCTAGGTGGTGTAGGGTGGGAGGGGGGACGAAATTCTCATCAGAAATCCTCTACGGGCTTGCCATTTCTTGAGTAAGGTTACCTAGCGGCATTAGACGGAACTACTAGCATGCCTTGGTTTTGCTGTTTTCTTTTATTAGCGGGGAAGTTCTAGATATCAGCATGACGTCATCTTGGTTTAGTTGTTTTCAAGTGCTGTTGCAGATATCAGCATCATTCGAATTTCACAACATGATATCACTTTGGCTTGATGTTTTCTTAGCAAATTATTATTATTATTGGGTCCTGGGGGCGCGTGTATTGAAAAGTCACAGTTGCTCTTTCGAGTGCAAGCACCATTTCTTGAGCAAGGTCCCCTAGCGGCATTAGTTGGTACTACATATGTTGTTCATCTCGGGCTTGGGGATATGAGATTACTTTCAGCACTCTCTAGCATAGGGAAATAGCATAGGATTTAGATTTTATTTCTGGAGTTCACTTATTTGTCATCTCGGAGATCGTAGCTGTAAATATTATAAACAAGAGTGATCATGCTATGTATTCAATATCTAAAAATTGATCACGGTTGCTTGGGATGTTAAGAAATATGAAGTAATAGAAATAAAATTTTCGATGTAGGTGTGTGTGTGTGTGTGTGTGTGTGTGTGTGTGTGTATTGAAAAGTCGCTATGGGTTTCGAGACATTAGCGATCTTACCTTTTCGGGTATAATTAATAGTAGTAGTAATAATTCAAGTTAACCCTATGATATATTTTTTTGTTCATGCCAATAGTATTAGTACTAGGGGGGTAAAATTTTCATCAGAAATTCTCTACGGGCTATGGTTCGAGATATAAGCGATTTTACCTCCTCAGGTGTAATTAATATTAGTAGCTGAAAAACGGAAAAACAACAACAACTATAATCTAAGTTGTGGATTAAAGATTTTATTATATTTATCTGTAGGTGTCTTTTATAAACAAGATTGCACCATGTAATCATATATCTAAAAATAGATCAGGCGAAGCTGGTGGGGGCGAATGTAGGTAGATATGTTCACTTAGATAAGTAATGGAAATTTGTAAATGCCTAATGTGTAATGCTTCTAATTTGATGCCTTGTATAAACAAATGCGCATAGTCCAGTAAAGTAAACAAATTCGCAGTCGAATAATGTAAACAAATTCACACAGCAGACGAGTAAAGTATACAAATTGAGCGATTTATGAAAGATTCCTAATTTCTTTAGCAGAAAACAACAACAACAACTGATATTAATCTGCAGGATGTGATGTCGTAGATGAGTAGTGGAAGTTATAATTGAAAATGTCTTTTGCTGCAAAAAACAACAACAACTATAACGTAAGTTGTGGATTAAAAATCTTTTATAAACAAGAGTGATCATGCTATGATAATCGATATCTAAAAATAGATCACGGCTGCTTGGGATGGTAAGACACATGAAATCATTAGAAGTAATGGAAATTAAAGCATTAGAAAAGGTTGCCAGGTGGCTGGTAATTTGATATCTTGCGTAAACAAATATAGCCGAGTAAAGCAGACAAATTGAGCGATTAATGTTTTTTTTGTATCTAGGAGTTTGTATTGAAAAGTCTTTATGACGAATTGTTTTTTATTTTCAATAAAATTTCTCAATCAGTCACACTGTTATGAGATTTGATTGATCCCCGATATCATAGTTCACATGAAGCTGATAAGAATATGATAATTTTATCTTCATACTATTGGGGTGATCACATTATTTTCTTACCATCAGGTTGAGAATGGGTTTAATTAAATGTTTTGATGAAAGAAGGTGGTGTTATGATATCAATGTAGTATAATATCTTGTCTTAGATGAGTAATGGAAGTTGTTTGGGAGCTGTGAGTAACGAATAAAAACCTTATCAGCAAGGTCGCTTCATATTTATCTCCCTAAATTATCATCCAAATGGTGTTATATGAAGGAGCAAAAAATTGATAATAGTGAAGATCGTGGTGCAGGTTGAGAGGGGGGTGCTGTAAGTTGTGGATTAAATTGAAAGTTTTCATGGATCTCAAGGTGTAAACTTTTTAGCCTCCAGCAGGAATGTCTTCTTTTAGTTGACTCTGTGGCTAGATAAGAACGTGTTCATTTCATGTTCATAATATGATCTTGTGGTAAGCATATGAAAGTAGCAGAGTTTTTTTTTTATAAATCAAGTAGTTACGCTGTTATGAGATTTGATTGACTCCTATATCTAAAAAAATATTCCACATGAAGCTGATATAGTTACTATTAGGGCAGGTACATTGTTTACTTACCATTAAGTTGAGAGTGGGTTAAATTAAAAGCATTGTTAGAAGAACGCTGTGTTATGATATTAGTGTGGTATGATATGTTGTCTGAGGTGAGTAGTGAAAGTTGTATGGGAGTTATGAATAAGCAGTAAAATCCTAATCAGCAATCTCGCTGGATATTTGATAATTCTCCAACTCCATAGTGAAGATCGTAGTTGGGGGTTGAGAGTAGGTACTGTAAGTTATGTATTAAGTTAAAAGTTTTGATAGATGGTATTTGGTATTTAGCTTCTCGAAATGGTGTTGTACGAGTATCAGAAAGTTCGGAAAAAAGTTGATAATGCTTCAAGTTCAATAGTGAAGACCGCGATAGTGAGAGTGGGTATTTGGAATGATATAATTCTAGTAGGATATGGAAGTATTATTTATTCATCTTTAAATCTTACCATGAAATTAGGTTGGGAGTGGATTAAATTAAAAGTTTTGATGCAAGCAGGCGTAGTTATTATATTAATATAGTATAATATGTTGCCTTAGATGAGTACTTGAGAGCTCTGAGTAATATGTGGAATATGTTGTAGATGAGTAGTGAAAGTTGAAAATGTAAGGTTCCCAATTCCTTTGTTGAAAAATAACAACAACTGTAGCAAATAAAATTTTCATACAATATTTATTCACATCAAATTCATTATTTATTTTTTATAAACTTTTTTCTCTGTGTTTCACATCCGAAATGCGATCCAGAGCAAATGCCTCCCATAATCCTTTTCTGCGTTAGGCTATGAGAGTTCGGCAGCAAAATCCAATGTTTTTTCTTATCATCTGTCTTGCTCTAACACATTAGGAAGCTTTAGTGAATACCATAGTTTGAAACCATCTCACTCGGGACTTGTTCATATACTTGCCAGCTGTGGATATGTAGAAAGACTTTCAAGGGCGATATGGGGATTGAATCGATGTATATTATGCACTAGATTGGTGGTATATGTGCTTATTTGATTGAAGCAAAATAGTTTCACGGCTTCCTTACCAGAACTTAAGCATATTCATAAAAACGTTGAATCGAACATGTTAATACTTATTTTGAGTATGAGCAGAGGAAATCGTGATCATTGCAGCATGTTATGAAATTCGATATCTAAAAATAGACCACATGAAGGTTATTGGGGTGGTAAAAAATCATGAAATTATTAGGCTGAGAATGGCTTCAATTTAAGGCTTTGTTGAAAGAGGGCGGTAGTAGATATTAATGTAAGATGATAGGAGGCCTCAGTGAGTTTTGGTGAACCTCAGCGATAGGTCAAATAAAAAAAATGTCAACCGTGCTAATAAATGAAAGTTTTTCTAGTAAAAAGAGTGGTACAAAACGGCCTATGGGGAGCTGTATTGGACAGACTAAATTGCCGAGAGTGTTATTGAAAGCCACCAGTCGAGGTGGAGAAATTACTCAGCGTGTAAGAAAAAGTGATTTTGTAAAGTGGGAGGAAATAACATCAGTATTCACAGACAGAATTAGAGCTGGAATTATTGTAAATATAAACCATACAGATCCTAAGCTATTTATACAGGATGCTGCTGATTTATTTATACGCCGTATTAAGAATATTTTAAAACGCCATCTCAATATTAAAGTTAATACAAAGTTGTGTGCTGATTTTGTTAAGAATATCGGTGACAATGAGGTTATAAACGATATTAAATATTTACAAGTAATAACTGGTCCAATCAATGTGGACGATAATTTAAATGAGTGGTATAAAGTTAACATTTTGGATTCAATACTCACTCAGCTGGATGAGTTTCAGAAAAAAGATAGTGGCTGGACATTGGAGTCCATTATACATTTAGCAGTACATATCAACAAATTTGAACAGCACCGAGGATCTTCGTATATACCTCTACCGAAGGAGATTGCTTTAAAGCAAGCTTGCATCAATGTAAAAAATAGTGATGAAGCATGCTTCACTTGGGCCGTAACATCAGCGCTATATCCTGCAAATGTTCATTCCGATAGGACCTCATCATATCCACATTATTCTACTGTGCTAAATTTAACTGGAATAACATTTTCTATGACGCTTAAGCAAATTAAACAATTTGAAGACCAGAACGATATATCAATAAACGTATTCATCCTAAAGAAAAAGCGTTCCTTCACCACTGTTCTAGTTAGACCAACGAAACATAATATGAAGCGACATGTGAATCTATTAATGATACAAAAAACTATGATCAGGATGATGATGATGATGATGATGCTGCTGCTGATGATGATGATTATGATGATAATGATGATGAAAGTACCAGGTTTCATTTCTGCTGGATTAAATATTTTTAACGGCTTGCATGAAAACAAGCTTCAAAACATAAGGCTAGGTTTTATTTTTCTGCTAAAGCATTGAATGTGAGAAACAAAAAATTTATCTTGAATTAAGGAAGCCCAACCGTAGAATTAAATGTTAGTAGCACAACGGATACTCTACCATTGGGAAACATTACTGAATTCCATCAGAGCAACAAGGAGAAGCCGCAGAAAAAATATGACCTAAGTCTAGTGTATTGTAAATAAAAAAATGTATTACATATAGTTATAATTCCATTTATTGAAGTAATTTGTTTTAATTGTATTATAGTCTAAGATATACATTATTGGAAAATAAAGAATATATTATAGTTATAGATATATTCAAATAAGGAAGCCCAACAATAGAATGATACACTAAGAATTAAATGTTAAAATTTTTTTAATTTATAATAAATCGATAATGATATTTTATATATATTATTCTTTTTATTCAATTTCCCTACTAAGTCCAGAACTCCTGAAAGTATTCTTTAATAATATTTGCTTACAACAGAGTGCTCTTAGTCGGACGGTTGAACCTTTTACCCAGAATGCTAGGTTGAGCTTGAGCGTGAGAAAACACGTTGACACGTGGGCTTGACCTTGGGCTCTGACATCACCTTTGAAACCGGAAGGGTATTTTATCCTTGACCTTGATCAAGAAGTGTGTATCTTGGCGGCTATAACCTTAATCAACTACGTCACAGGGGACTCTATACAGCTTTTCAAAACAAATTTGATAACAGGTAAACAGCTTTTAAACAGTCCAAATAACAGCTAAACAGCTTTTCAAACAGCTCTGACAACAGCTTAACAGCTTCTAAATTATAATAAATAACACGTTTTTATCTAGCCATCGATCTCGAATATATTCTGATAACTGTAGTTCGTTAAGGACTTGTCGACTCGATTTCACAAGAAGCAGTACGTCATCTAGTTGCCTGGCAGAAGCTTTCGGCAGGAAGAAGTACTCGGTTGGAGGTTCGCCTTCCCTCAGCCAGCGTGATTGATTGCGCGACACAAACTCCAAGCTGTGCGTGTAAGTTTGTGCTCCAAATGTTTATTTATTCTATTAAAATAAAGAATCAACTCCGATTGGGAGAAGAGCTGCTATCCGATATACTTTGGACAATAAACTGGAAGCTTGATACCCAGTTCGGTTGAAACTCGTTTTGATAAAGGATCGAATTTGGAGCTTGCCAACATCCCACCGTTGACTAAGAAAAGGAAGTCAGCTTTCCGCGCTTGCCAATCGTGCCAGAATTCAATGAACTCATTGATGAACTGCTCTGAGTTCTCCTTTCAACTAGAGTGATGGTTGCCACTACAAGAAGATGATCACGACTGAACACAATTCATGAGTGAAGCCAACGAAATGTTCTAGTATTCCAGGGAGACGTAAAGTCTATCAATTCTCGAGCCCGCGAGACTTCCATGGATATTTCGCGAGATCCTCGTGTATGATCTAGTCATAGGATGCATCAAACGATAGATATCCACAAGTCTGAAAACACTGACAAAATTCTTCAATCGAGCAGCATTGAGCTGTTAAGCTGTTATCAGAGCTGTTTGGAAAGATGTTATCAGAGCTGTTTGAAAAGCTGTTAAGCTGTTATCAGACCTGTTAAAAAGCTGTTAAGCTGTTATCAGAGCTGTTAAGCTGTTATCAGAGCTGTTTGGAAAGCTGTTAAGCTGTTATCAGAGCTGTTTGAAAAGCTGTTAAGCTGTTATCAGACCTGTTAAAAAGCGGTTAAGCTGTTATCATAGCTATTAAGCTGTTATCAGACCTGTGTGAAAAGCTGTTAAGCTGTTATCAGAGCTGTTTGAAAAGCTGTTTAGCTGTTATTTGGACTGTTTAAAAGCTGTTTACCTGTTATCAAGTTTGTTTTGAAAAGCTATATAGAGTCCCCTGTGACGTAGTTGATTAAGGTTATAGCCGCCAAGATACACACTTCTGGATCAAGGTCAAGGATAAAATACCCTTCCGGTTTCAAAGGTGATGCCAGAGCCCAAGGTCAAGCCCACGTGTCAACGTGTTTCACACGCTCACGATCAACCTAGCATTCTGGGTAAAAGGTTCAACCGTCCGACTAAGAGCCCTCTGTTGTAAGCAAATATTATTAAAGAATATTTTCAGGAGTTCTAGACTTAGTAGGGAAATTGAATAAAAAGAATAATATATATAAAATATCATTATCGATTTATTATAAATTAAAAAATATTAACATTTAATTCTTAGTGTTCAGTCCTCACACAAATATGTGGACATCCCATGATGAATTTTCTGCTGTCAGTTTTTATGCAGCAAATATAATACTAATCCCTCGATGTACTTCCAGCTTCACGCTCAATCTACCTAAAATATACAAAAAAGGAACACAAAGTATCTAGATTCAAATAATTAAATTACATAATACTTATCTAAAACTTCCTGTTGATCCAATCGACGAATTTCTGCTGGCAGTGTATGTAGTTCAAAAGTTCACCCACGGCATTAAAACGAGCGTAATCTACGAATAGAGAAGTAAAGGAAAGGTAACGCAAAGTTTATGTACGAGAATGAAGCATAGACAAACTAATAACATGCAGAGTAGTGCCTAGCTCCAATATAAAATTAACAATGCTTCGACCTGATGTAGGGAAGGCCGCAATTTTTTCTTAGAAATTTACTAGAATAGTTTTTGCTTAATGCTTGGCTGCGCGTCTATGCTCATAGCAATTGTTGTCGTCCTCCAAAAGTGCGTATAAATTCTAGGATAAAATTTTCCATTAAATTTATAAGAAAAAATTGCGGCCTTCCTTCCATCAGCTCGAGGCATCATTGGTTTTATATTAGATCTCTCGGCCAATGCATGAAAATTCAAAGGAAGAAATTTCCAGTAAATTTCTAAGAAGAAATTGTGGCCTTACATTCATCGGGTCGTGGTAATAGTGATTTTGTATGGAGCTAGGCATTGCTGGCTTACCCTTTGTGCACGAAAAGCGTTGCATATTTTTGTTCTACGTGTCTAGACTTTGTATTTTACAAAGCCAGGGCGAATTGTAAATTTCTAGCAAAATTGTTAAGTTCGATAGGAACTAAATATTTAGATGGTGCAAAACCGTCATCACCGTCATGCAATACCATTACAAAAAAATACTCTCAGGGGCAAATGAATTTAAAAAAAGTTGTTGTTTCTTTTAAATCAAATCAAATCCTAATAAATACAGCAAAATCAAAAGTATTTCCAAAAACGAGACAAGAAGAAGTAACATTACGTCCCTCCCACCGCACCGAATATGTTGTGCTGTGCATCATTCCTTACTTTAATCAGTACAGCGATAAAAAAAGAAAAATGATGAGAGTTACGTCCAGTGATTCATATTTTCCCGCATCTACCATGTTGAGGCAGTCGACCAAATGTACACAAAAGTGCTGTTAAAGCAACATTTGTTCTCGGTGCCTCAGAAACATGTTGTGGTCTATTCCGGAGTGGACCAGCCATTTAAAATATGTATACTTTTCTCTGGTACTGTATGCGACATCTAGTTCTTATGCCATCTATGGTATTATGTAATTTAATTATTTGAATCTAGATACTTTGTGTTCCTTTTTTGTATATTTTAGGTAGATTGAGCGTGAAGCTGGAAGTACATCGAAGGATTAGTATTATATTTGCTGCATAAAAACTGACAGCAGAAAATTCATCATGGGATGTCCACATATTTGTGTGAGGACTGAACATCCTCCCGCCTCGAAAAAAAAATATATATATGTGGGATCTCGATGCTGACATTCAATAAAAGAAATCTCAACGATCCCGCAATACGCTGCAAATCATATTTGACTCATGATAATTTTTCGTATCGCAGCTGCACAAAATTTCCAACAGCAAAAATTCCTCACAATAGACTACCGCTATGCTGAAAATGTTCGATTCGATATTCACTGCTGTCGCTTTTGATTCTTATCAGTCTGCCGTCGATCGCCGCTGTTTCTGCTGTTCTTCCCGCTGTTGTGCCGCAAATTTAATAGACTGTGCTGAATTAATTATTGTGCCGGTTAATGCGTTTAATAATTAAAATCGACTTAAATCAAATTCGATAATAACTTGAAGTTAAAATTAAAGCCATTAGGATAAGCCTTTTAATATAAAATAAAAGTGAATTTCGTTATTGTTAAAAAAGAAAAAAAAATCGAAGTCTTTCTTTTCAAAACCCCCTTAATCGATCCCACAGATTTTATGGTGTCAGAAGTAGGATTAAACTAAATAAATAAAGATCAGATTAAATTGCGATATATAGTTCTTATGCCATCTATGATAATACTTATCTAAAACTTCCTGTTGATCCAATCAACGATTTTCTGCTGGCAGTGTAGTTCAAAAATTCACCCACGACATTAAAATATATTGTGATATACCACAAAAAATTCCACAAATTCTAGTAACAGCCGAATGTTGCAGCTGTGAGATGTCGGCTTTTATATATATAGCCTCTAAAACAAAAATAAAAGGGAGACTAATAAACAACAAATAAATAAAAAATATCAACAAAATTCTCACCAAATTACAGGCATCTCCGTATATTTTTTCTTGTAATGTCATTAAATGACATTATGACAGCCAGCTGTTTTCGCCTCGAATAAAATTCAAGTAAACGTCGCTAGGGCAACACCACGAGGCGAAACAGACATAACTGGTTACAGCGGCTATATAAAGCCGATGAATTTCAGTAGATGGCACCATTCTTTTGGCAGAGTTGATCTGTATCAGAGCTAATCTGAGTAAAAAGAATTGTGCTTCCTACCTTATTACAGAAGATAATTCTGGTCAGGGATAACCTGAATTTCCTTTCCTATCATACAGAAGATAATTCTGGTCAGGAATAACCTGAGCATCCTATAATTACAGAAGATAATTCTGGTCAGGAATAACCTGAATTTCCTTTCCTATCATACAGAAGATAATTCTGATCAGGGATAACCTGAGCGCCCTATTACTACAGAAGATAATTCTGATCAGGGATAACCTGAGTGTCTCAACTTTCTATAAAATCCTTTTACTTCTGTGTGCCCTCACGCATCACCACAGAAGATAATTCTGATCAGGGATAACCTGAGTGCTTGAACTCTCTAGAATCTTTTTACTACTACTACGTCTAATAGCACCCCTTTGAATTTATTTCAGAAAATTTTAGTTGATTCATAGAAGATTAACATTTTGCTTCTTCCACTGCGTGGCCAAGCCCATTTGTTTTTGAATTGTTGGATTTATTTTTTTAGTTTGAATTTTGTTATTGGATTTTATATTAGTTTGTAGGCTAGTTTTAGATTGAATTTATATTGAATTTATTTATGAATTTTGTGATATTAGGGGCCGTATTCACCAAGCAAAATTAAAAAAAATTTCAATTAAAGCTATTCACCAACCACACTTACCGAGTCGATTTAATGAAAATTTAATTTTAATTTAATTTTAAGTGAGGCCTTACCCTCTCTTAAATAAATTTAATTTCGATATCAGCTGATTGAAGTGTCATGCAGTCAAATGTCATATTTTTAATAGCGCATTTAAAAATTTGAAGAAGCAATTGCTTAATATGGGCTATTTTTAATTAAAATGAATTGTACATATATTATAAAATATATTTAATAACACATAAAAACTTTCTATTTAAATAATACATAAAAACTTCTTTTAATTTTTTAAATAATATTTAAATTACATGAACTCTCACGAGAACTGTCACTTGCCAAATTCGGAAATCTTGCAGCTGATAGTCCGAAATGTCCGAAATTATTTATTTTATTAAGGTTGGTGTATAGCTACAAAAATTTAATTGCGGTCTCTCAATAAAAATTAAATTAAAATTAAATTTGTATTAAATGGCTTGGTGAATACGGCCCTAGATTAAGCAAATGAATTTATACTTGAAGTATTAAATAAAATTTTATATTTGAAATAAAAAAAAAAACTGAGTTATCCTCTGAACCGGCTCTCCTCCCTCACGAACGAGACTAGATCTCACATTGATCCTTCAAAGCCGGATAACTCAGTCGAATCAAATATGAAATTGAATACATTGCTTAATACTATCAGTGATTCAAGCCTCTCCATACAAAATGCCTACAGATGATGAAGGCAGTATATCTGACGCCGGGGACGAAACCATTAGCTCAGTATTAGAGTTGGTTGAGTCTCAAAATCAGGTCAAAGATTTAATGGAAGACCTCTTTAAAAGGCATCAAAGAGAAGGTAAAAAGGAAACTGTCAAATCGACAGAAAAACGCCTACAAACGTTCACCGAATATTGGAAAGAATTCCAAACGCGTCATAGGGTAATTCAAAAGATAGCGACAAAGGAAGATCGCAAAATAGAATATTTCACGAAAGAGATATTTAGTGATGTACAGGAGTATTATATTGAAAAAGCAGTAAGCATGGAAGAGGATGTAGACAGACTAACACCAACGCCTGTCAGTAATCCTCCGCAGACTCAGACATCACATGCTAGCACAAATTCATGTAATAATGAAAGACTCCCCAGAATTAAACTTCCCACCTTCAATGGAGAATACTCTACGTGGATTTCATTCCACGATTTATTTAATTCGGTTATTCACAAAAACAATAATTTAAGAGACGTTGACAAATTGTATTTCTTAAAAACGAATTTAATAGGAGAAGCTGCAAAATTGCTCAGGCATTACGAAATATGCGACGCAAATTATAAACCAGCTTGGAAACTCCTAAAGGAACGCTACTCAAACAAGCGAATCCTCGTCAATGTACAGTTAAAAAAATTATTGTCTCTCCCAACCATAAACCAAGACAGTGCCGACAATATTAAAAGGCTATTAGATAACATAACCGAGGCTTTATTAGCACTACAAAATTTAGAAATAGTAACGATAATTGGGATCCAATAATTATATATTTAACAGTGCAGAAATTGCACCCAGACACTCATCAACTATGGGAACAGAGCTTACATAATAGTACTGAATTACCAGAATTAAAGACACTCACAAAATTCCTAGAGTCTCGCTTCAGAACTCTAGAAATGATAGGAAACAAAAATATGTCGTCAAATACGACACAGAGAAAATCTTTCTCACCTAGAACAACGTATGTACTCCTAAACAAATCTAAGAATCCAGCGCCCCCACCTAATAAAACAAATTGCAGCCACTGCAAAAAGGACCATATAATTTTTCACTGTCTAACATTCCGAACTCTGACCACCCAACAGCGACACGAAGCTGTCTCAAATAAGCATTTATGTAAGAATTGCTTATAACCTAACCATACAACATCAAATTGTACAAGCAAAAAAAGATGTTATCATTGTAACAGAAATCACAATACACTGCTCCATTACGAAAGTAAATCACCCAATCAGCTCACCCAAAATTCCAATATGGAAACAAAGCAATACTCACCCGCCGACAGGAATAATGAGCAACAAGTTCAAAACTTCCTAACATCTAATATGAAGAGAGCGCTACTCTCTACAGCTTTGATAAATGCCACATCACCATCTGGAATCACAATAGTGTTTAGAGCACTGATCGATTCTGGATCTCAAGTTTCCATTTTAACTGAAAGAGCCTTTAAGCGACTACAGCTTAAAGGACTCCCAACTACCCATCAACTAATTGGACTTGGTACAACGCCCACCAATACAGCTGTAAAGCAAACAACTGTCATCATTCAGTCATTACATACCAAGTTCAAAATTACAATTAATATGCTCGTGATAAAAAAATCACAGACTTGCTACCTACTAATACGATTAACGTGTCAAATTGGAGACACATTAACAATCTCCCATTAGCGGATCCCACCTTCTCGGTTCCGGGAGAGGTTGATATTCTTCTTGGAGCAGAAGTTTACGCCGCCATTATTAGAAATGGCATTAAAAGAGGACTTAGCAATACACCCACAGCCCAAAACACTGAATTGGGCTGGATTCTGGTTGGAGCAGTACCAGAAGCGAAAAGCACTATCACCACCGTGCTATCCACCCACACCACCATAAACACTACGTTGGACGATCAATTAAGAAAATTTTGGGAGCTCGAGGAATGTAGCACCCAACCAAAACTATCACCAGAAGATCAACTCTGCGAACAACTCTATCAAGAGACAACTAAGCGATTACCCTCTGGCAAATATGAAGTAAATTTACCGTTCAAGACCAGAGATTCACCCGAACTTGGACAGTCCAGAAACATGGCTGTCAAACAATTTTTCCAACTAGAAAAGAGATTATCGAATAATCCAACAATGCACAAACTATACAAGGAGTGCATAGATGAATACATTCACCTCGGCCACATGAGGCCTATCTCACTTACACCAACAGAAAGTACATCACACGACAACAATGCTTTCTATTATCTCCCACATCATGCGGTGCTCAAATAGAGTACCACAACAAAACTCCGGGTTGTTTTTAATGCCTCAGCTCGTACATCAAATGGAAAATCATTAAACGAGCAGTTATTAGTTGGACCTACAATCCAGCCAACGCTATGGACCACCCTACTGAGATGGCGCCTGTACAAGTTTGCATTTACAGCAGACATAGAAAAAATGTACAGAATGATTTAAATGACGCCACGACACCAGGATTATCAAAGAATAATCTGGAGAGACAGTCCAAATGAAAAATTAAAAGATTATATTCTGACTACGGTCATATTTGGAACTACACCAGCACCATATCTCGCCATCAGAACTCTACAGCAACTAGCAAAGGACGAAGCGATCAATCATCCTCGAGCAGCTAAGGGCATCATGAGAGACTTCTACGTGGATGATCTGGTCGCAGGAGCACATACTTTGAATGAGGCACAGCAACTACAACATGAACTCATTGAAGTTTTAGCAAAAGGGACATTCAACCTGCGCAAATGGACTGCCAACCATTATGATCTCTTAAATAATATACCATTAAATCATAGAGAGTTGAATACAAACCTAGAATTTTCAGAACACGAGTCCATAAAAGCTCTTGGCATCCATTGGTATCCAACCACAGACTGCTTTTCATTCAAAGTTAACATTTCTTTGGCTCTCAAAATGCGATTGGGATGACATTGTATCCACAGAAATATCAAGAGAATGGAATTATTTTAAAAATCAATTACATGCAATTCAAAACATTCAGATTCCACGTTGGCTAGGCTACATGCCTAATTCAACAGATATGGAGCTCCATGGCTTTTGTGACGCATCCAATAATGCTTACTCAGCTGTTCTATATTTAAAAATACAGACAAACGAGGGCTCCAAAGTACAATTGATAACAGCAAAAACTAAGGTCGCTCCAATCAAACCAGTCTCAATCCCACGCTTAGAGCTATGTGGGGCTGTTCTGCTCTCTCGACTCATAAAACAAGTAACCATCGATTTGGAATTAGAAAGAGTCAAACTAATAGCTTGGACAGATTCCAATATAGTCTTGTCATGGCTTCATAAACATCCCTCAACCTGGAAAACTTTCGTGGCCAATCGTATAACCGAAATACACGAAAATATGCCACAAGTCTCTTGGAAACACGTTCCCTCCAAGAGCAATCCAGCGGATGTAGCATCAAGGGGAATTTTGCCAGATAGCTTGGTCACTACTTCAATGTGGTGGAATGGCCCAGACTGGTTACATCAAAATGAGGATCTATGGCCTCAACAATCACAAGATAAACATACTCAAATCGAGTTCAAAAAACCAAAAGTTTTCACTACAATCATCGATGAACAAATAATCTTATTACACAAATATTCATCATTTCAAAAAACCGTAAGAATCACAGCATACTGTCTCAGATTTATAAACAGCATGCGCAAAATACAGTCCACTACTCAATATTTAACAGTCTAAAAAAAGCTAAAAAAAAAGGCAGAACAATGCTTAATTAGACTTCTCCAAAATATCACCTTTTTCACCGAAATCACTCACTTACAGAAGAATTTGCCCCTTCCTAAAAAGAGTCGAATTCTCTCCCTCAATCCCAAACTTGACTCTGAAAATATGTTACGAGTTGCAGGTCGTCTCACAAATTCTCAGTTGAATTACGACCAACAGCACCCTATAATACTTCCCAATATCATCACATAACCAATATTTTTATAGACCATATACATCATTATACTCTACACGGAGGCACCTAACTAATATTAAGTGCTATAAGAAATCATTATTGGTTACTAAACGCCCGCAATACAATTAGACATCGCATCCACAAATGTGTCGACTGTTTTCGATTCAATGCACGACCTAGTACTCAATTAATGAGCTCTCTACCCGCTCTTAGAGTCAACACATCTTTGCCTTTTCAACATACTGGGGTAGATTATGCAGGCCCGCTTGATATGAAAACATCTACACTAAGAGGAGCGAAAACTACTAAAGCATATATATGTCTATTCGTTTGCCTGGCCACTAAGGACATACACATAGAGCTTGTCTCTGACTTATCTACACCAGCCTTTCTAGCCGCTCTTAAGCGATTTGTTGCACGGAGAGGCCTTTGCTCACACATCTACTCAGACCAAGGAACGAATTGCGTAGGAGCAAATCGAATTCTACAATCAGACTTAGAGAAATCTATCAGAGCAATTGAAAGCAATTTAGCCAGCGAGTTTGCCAACCAAGGCATAACCTGGCACTTCAATCCTCCTGAAGCACCTCACTTTGGAGGCTTATGGGAATCTGGTGTAAAATCTACCAAACGCCATCTCTATAAAACAATCAAGGATGCAAAACTCACATACGAGGAACTATATACAATTTTAGTTCAAATAGAGGCATGTTTAAACGCAAGACCCCTTTCTCCTTTGTCCAATGATCCAACTGATTACAATATCCGCACTCCCGGACACTTCCTAACTGGTCGTCATAATCTCACCATTGTAGAACCTCCCCCACTTAACCCACAACAACATCCTCTCAAGAGATGGCAGTACATCCAATCCCTCTCTCATAACTTTTGGAAACAATGGTCACGAGACTACTTGCAAACATTACACCAACGACAAAAATGGCAGACAGAAAAGGAAAATTTAAAAATCGGAACTCTCGTTTTAATAAAAGAAGACCAAGTCCCAATTGGAAAATGGCCATTAGGTCGAATTATTGAAATTCATACTGGTCATAATAATTTAATTAGAGCAGCAACTATTAAAACTGCAAAAAATATTCTCACCCGTCCAATCTCTAAAATCTGTCCTCTCCCGCTCATAAAAAACTCCTGACAATCAAATATCCCCACCAAAATCTTCTACTCTCTGGCATTACCAAATTCCAAAATACCCGTTATATTCAAATATAAACAATTCCAAAATCCGCCAAAAGTCGCTTCAAGTTGGAAAGTTGACAAGTGCGCGCAGTGGTTTTTTCTTTTTGAGTTCGTTTAAATTTTTTATTTTTTCATTTTTTTATTTTTCTTCTACCATGGATGAGTTATTGGAGATTTTTAACTCGGAATCCTTGGATTCTGTGGATGCTGGTCTATCTCCAACTCCACCAGAATTATTGGCTCCCTTCAAGCCAATCAGGCCTATTAGTCCACTGCCACCAACCCCGAAAAAGGCACGAAAAGTTCGATCGGCTGTTGTTCGGCCACCACCTCACGAGATCGTGCCAGTGAAAAGATTGTGCAGGCCTTTCGAGTCGATGCCAGCCACATCTGATCTAAAAAGATTGCAGACCAAATCTAAGGCAAACGATAGTTTGAAATTTAAGCCGAGAGCGAAAGAACACCTTCCAGAAGTCCGGATCCAAACTCAACCAAGGCTACCAACTGGAAAACGGTCTGCACCAATAAGTCTACCTAAAGTGCATACAAAAGTCAGCAGGAAACCACAATTAAGACCGAGGTCAAGTGATCGTTGTCCAGAAGCCCCAACGCGTCCAAATGCCAAAGGTAAAAACGAAACACTACCAAGTTTGCCAGGAAATCTCAATGAGGTGACTCCTACTGCCAGCGCATCTAGTGTTATCCAGGCAGCTGAAATAACTATCAGCAAATCAGCACCTAAGAAAATGGAGGAACAATTTATGAACGTCCCGATTACTCCCCCAAAAGAATTCCGAGATCATCCAGCACCCAGTACCAAGCAAACACCAGAGAAATCAGAACCAGAAATTCCAAAGGATTTAATTGGAAGAATTATTGCCACGCCAATCGTCATCAAACTGCTGGAATCAACAAATACTCCTTGGATCGTCATCAGGGAAGCAAAGACGTTCTGCAAATGGTCTCTGCCTGGAAATGTAACCATGAAAATGAAAAAGAAAAGGGATAAATTACACATCTTCTATCAACAAAACGTAAGTTTATTCATAAAACAAAATATATGTGGGATCGATTAAGGGGGTTTTGAAAAGAAAGACCTCGATTTTTTTTTCTTTTTTAACAATAACGAAATTCACTTTTATTTTATATTAAAAGGCTTATCCTAATGGCTTTAATTTTAACTTCAAGTTATTATCGAATTTGATTTAAGTCGATTTTAATTATTAAACGCATTAATCGGCACAATAATTAATTCAGCACAGTCTATTAAATTTGCGGCACAACAGCGGGAAAAACAGCAGAAACAGCGGCGATCGACGGCAGACTGATAAGAATCAAAAGCGACAGCAGTGAATATCGAATCGAACGTTTTCAGCATAGCGGTAGTCTATTGTGAGGAATTTTTGCTGTTGGAAATTTTGTGCAGCTGCGATACGAAAAATTATCATGAGTCAAATATGATTTGCAGCGTATTGCGGGATCGTTGAGATTTCTTTTATTGAATGTCAGCATCGAGATCCCACATCCGGCGATCCTCATCTTCATCCGTCCCGGATGAACAATCTTCTTCCATTAGATTAGACCACGGCTTCATCAAGAATGCATCAATAACGACAAAGAGGTATTTGTAGTTCTTTGCTGTGGAGTTCAGCGGTCCTAAATGATCTATATGATAGGTGTGGAGCGGCTGGTCTATCTTCTCTATCGGCTTCAAGATACCTTCCGGCTTTCCAGTTTTTCTAGCTGCAAGTATGACTGCAACACAATTTTGTATCACCTGTTGTATTTTCTTTGCCACATTCGGTATATAGTATTCTTGACGTGCTTTCATTTCCGTCTTTCGGGCGTTTATATGACCTTGCTCATGCATGTTCAGCAAAATTCCCTTTTGCAACGTTTTGGGAACAACAAGCAGATTATTACCATCTACGAACTTATATAAAATGTCATTTCTCAGCAGAAAATTTTCGTATGCTCCTTGTTGTAAACATCTTGTGATAAGCTGGCAAAGCTCATCATTTTTTTGTGCCTGCTTGATACGCAACAAAATTTCTGTATCAACTGTAAGTATTGAAGGATACCTGCTTAAGGCATCGACATGACGCATCGCAGATCCAGATCTATGGATAACTTTGCAGTCAAATTCTTCTAGGAGCAGCGCCCATCTTGCAACCCTGCTGTTTACTTCTCTCCTTCGCATTGTTAATTCAAACGCTTTACAGTCAGTGTAAATAATGAATTTCAATCCAAGTAAATAGTGGCGTAACTTCTTAAGAGACTTGACGATTGCGAGGACTTCCAGATCATAGCTTGAGTACTTCTGCTCGGCTTCCGTGTTTTTGAAACTGATGTAGAATACTGGATGAAATTTTCCTGTGTCGCGATGCTTTTGGAGGAGTACAGCACCACATCCTACCTTACTAGCATCAGTGTGCAACTCCGTTTCCAGCTGGGGGTCAAATAATTTCAAGACTGGCTCTGCAGATAACCGTTCTTTTAAAATCTTAAAAGCTCCTTGTTGTGTCAAGCCGAATTGAAAAGCAACATCTTTTCGTATAAGATCAGTTAGAGGTTTCGCAATCGTAGAATACTCAGGTGCGAATTTTCGGAAGAATCCAGTTAGTCGAGAAAACTTTGGACATCCTTCACATTTCGAGGTGCGGGGAATTTCTGAACTGCAGCTACTTTATCTTTCGACGGTCGTATGTTACCTTGCTCAACTATATGTCCCAGGAATTCAACACTTCTTTTTAAAAATTTACATTTGGACCACTTGATCAGTAAACCATGTCCTTCAGCAAGTGATAGCGTTTTTTTCAGCTTTTCCATGTTTTCAGCTTCGGTTGATGCGGAGATGATTAGGTCATCCATGTAGAGTAGCAACGTTTTGTCTCTAATTAGCGGCTGGAAGATAGTATTTACAAATCTTTGAAAAACAGCTGGTGAGTTACACAGACCGAAAGGGACTTTATTAAATTCAAATTGTCCGTCATGTGTTAAGAATGCAGTAAACTTCTTGCTAGATTCCTCAACATCCACATGAAAAAAACCCTTGCGCAAATCCAACGTGGTGTAGACAAGGGCAGCATGAAGGTCCTCTATAGTATGTCTTCCATAACTGGCAGAGGATATCTGTCTTTGATGATTTGTCGATTTAATTTCCTGTAATCGATGCACAGCCTATAACTACCATCCTTTTTCTTTGCAAGAACAACGGAACTAGCACAGTCGGAGCAACTAGGACGTATTACATCATCCTTTAACCATTCATCTATCTGTTGACTGACTACTTCCTTTTCTTTTGGAGCGAGCCTTTGCGGTTTGAAATAGACAGGAGAAGCATTGTCCTTTAACCATTCATCTATCTGTTGACTGACTACTTCCTTTTCTTTTGGAGCGAGCCTTTGCGGTTTGAAATAGACAGGAGAAGCATTGTCCTCTAGATGAATATTCATTTTGATACACTACTCTTTAGGTTTCCTTGGGGAATATTGAGTGATGAGTTGTTTGATTTCTTGTCTAAACACAATATTGTCTACTCCAGCTAAACTTTCATGCTCGCATTCTTCAATCAGCTGCACCACGTCCATCTCTTCCAAAAAACAGAATTCTTCTTGGGACTGAACTTCCTTAACTTTACTTAGAGTCAATTTTCCGTCTTCTATACTCAGCTTAGCTAGCTTAATAACACCTAGCCCTATGAGGATATCATTCGTGATCCAATTATCAGGTACAATATGGCATCTAACATCATAGCGATCTTCATTTATATTCAAATTTGTTAGAAATGACCCAAGTGTACTTTTTAAGTTCTGTCCAAATCCAACTAGGTTAATTCTTGGTCCTTTATTTGAAAGGTCTACTTCACTGCTGCTAATTATTGATCTGCGTACTAGTGTGACTCCGCTTCCTGTATCTACTAATGCCTTATATTCTCTTTTTCCAAGCTTAACTAAAACGCTTAGATCAGGTACTGAAGTAGTGCTGACTTGATTCCTTGCAACCCCTTCATTTGCCCGACTTGAGCTCGGTCTTACTGCTCTCGGTTCCAGGCACTGTGGTGACATATGCCCGTACTTTCCACAATTGAAACATTTCGCACCCTTATTTTTGTCTGGACAGTTTGCAGTTAAATGAGATCTAGACCCGCAATTATAACATCTTTTCATACCTTGTCGACCTTTTTCTGTACACTGGCTGCTGTTTGAGCCTTTTTTGTGTGTTGACTTCTGGTGCGCCTTCATTGTCTCGTAAGCTTTGATCTTTTCTTTTAACTCACCCAACGTCTTGGCTTCATATAACATGATTTTATTCTGCGCTTCATCCGCGATTCCAGCAATGACGTATGCTACCAGCGACTGCTCGTCTACTGTTCCGCGAGTGGCAATATGCTTCATAGCATAAATGTATTCTAAAAATGATTCATTTGGTTTTTTCCTCCTTTCTTCCAGCATACGGTGAACACTCAGACTCGTCGGGGTATCTTCGAATTCTTTTTTCAATATCGCTTCAAGCAAATCCCAACTATGCACACCTGATTCTGCTTCAACTGCTAACCTAGCAGCACCTCTCAACAGCCTTCTACAATAAAGATATTTTTGAATATCATTCCACTGGCATACTTCAGCGATATCTTTAAAATCTTTGAGCCATAACTTGACACTTTTGCCGGATTCCCCGTTAAAGGTCTCTAAGGACTCTTCTACGTCTTTGAATACGAATGTGTTTTCTTTCATTTCGGTTTGCGCGCCGCTTGCGTTCGTCATAGATGAATGATCTTCTAGCTTTGGTTCTGATATGCTTTGATTTTCAGTACTAGTACTTTCAGCGTTTAGTTCTCCGTGCGTGCTTTCGTTAAAAATTTCCAGGATACGATCGATCGCGTGATTTTCCCAACGATTAGAAAAGCCACGAAGCTCCCGTTCTCGAAAAATATCTTGCAGCGCGTTTTCTTCCATACAAGATTATATTGTATCAAGAAAAAATCAGCACATTCTTTATTTTTATTCGTCACTTTCAATTAGGATGCATGACAAAATTAAAATTAATTCTTTTTTCCTGCGCGAAATTTTTATATCGAGTATAACAAACGAATAAGAGAGTCTTTGGTTTCTTCGTTCTCTTCAAACTATTGTGCGAATCGAAATTTACTGTACTACAGCATGAAATTGAATCAAATAAATTGTCCGTTAATCCGACCCGTTTTTACTGTAACGCACTGCTTATAATTTAATTGTCTGTTTATATTTTCAAAAGATGGTTAGCAAAAATTCTCAAAAAGAAAATTAAAATTTTTTAAAACTCCAATATTTTGGAAATAATTGCTCATGTAGTTTGTTAGTATTAACAAAAAAAAATGGTAAGATCTGACCTTATGTGTGCTTTATCCTCTTTACTAGGTTATCCATGTGGTTTTCTGTAACCCCTTCTATTTTGTCTTTTTTCTGCACTTTCACAATGTTTTATTGTTTAAAAAAAGTCTTTTTGAAACTTCACTTCCACCTCTCGAATGCTTTCTAGTCTTTTACCCAATTTAATTTAATCTGATCTTTATTTATTTAGTTTAATCCTACTTCTGACACCATAAAATCTGTGGGATCGATTAAGGGGGTTTTGAAAAGAAAGACTTCGATTTTTTTTTCTTTTTTAACAATAACGAAATTCACTTTTATTTTATATTAAAAGGCTTATCCTAATGGCTTTAATTTTAACTTCAAGTTATTATCGAATTTGATTTAAGTCGATTTTAATTATTAAACGCATTAACCGGCACAATAATTAATTCAGCACAGTCTATTAAATTTGCGGCACAACAGCGGGAAAAACAGCAGAAACAGCGGCGATCGACGGCAGACTGATAAGAATCAAAAGCGACAGCAGTGAATATCGAATCGAACATTTTCAGCATAGCGGTAGTCTATTGTGAGGAATTTTTGCTGTTGGAAATTTTGTGCAGCTGCGATACGAAAAATTATCATGAGTCAAATATGATTTGCAGCGTATTGCGGGATCGTTGAGATTTCTTTTATTGAATGTCAGCATCGAGATCCCACATATATATATTTTTTTTTCGAGGCGGGAGGATGTTCAGTCCTCACACAAATATGTGGACATCCCATGATGAATTTTCTGCTGTCAGTTTTTATGCAGCAAATATAATACTAATCCTTCGATGTACTTCCAGCTTCACGCTCAATCTACCTAAAATATACAAAAAAGGAACACAAAGTATCTAGATTCAAATAATTAAATTACATAATACCATAGATGGCATAAGAACTAGATGTCGCATACAGTACCAGAGAAAAGTATACAGATTTTAAATCGCTGGTCCATTCCGGAATAGACCACAACATGTTTCAGAGGTGCTGAGAACAAATGTTCCTTTAACATAAGTTTTGTATACATTTGGTCGACTCCCTCAACGGGATAAATGCAGGAAAATATGAGTCACTCGACGTATCTATCATCATTTCTCTTTTCATGTTGCTGACTCTGATCAAACTAAAGGAATGATGCGTAAACGCACTCACAGCGATCCTCATTCAATAGATGCTGGCATCGGTCGCTGTGGTGACTGGAAACGAGCGTAATCTACGAATAGAGAAGTAAAGGAAAGGTATCGCAAAGTTTATGTACGAGAATCAAGCATACACAAACTAATGGGCCATCCCAGACGAGTATTCTTGATGCAAAATGCAAACCGGTTTTTTAGGGAAGAGGTAAAAGAAGCAGGGAGAGATCTCTACAATTGTGCTGCACTTTGGAGAGAAATTTTGCATCAAAAATCAAATGGTATTCACTTGTTGTGCCGCACTAATACAACCGCAACGAAATATTTCTTGTTCAGTGGGGTCCGAGAATTTTCATGAAATATCTGATTTCATTCTTGATTTATCTGCCGGTGAGTACAATAATGCACGCACACATTCATTGTCCCCTATTCTTATATAAATGAAAGCCTGCAGCAAGAATACCCATGCGGAGGCGCGTACTCTGTTGTTAAACCGGTTTGCATTTTGCATCAAGAATACTCGTCTGGGATGGCCCAATAACATGCAGAGTAGTGCCTAGCTCCAA
Organism: Dioctria rufipes; assembly: GCA_963924295.1. Classification (NCBI taxonomy): domain Eukaryota; kingdom Metazoa; phylum Arthropoda; class Insecta; order Diptera; family Asilidae; genus Dioctria; species Dioctria rufipes. The sequence continues at coordinate 111,114,018 of OZ002740.1, forward strand.
TATAAAATTAACAATGCTTCGACCTGATGTAGGGAAGGCCGCAATTTTTTCTTAGAAATTTACTAGAATAGTTTTTGCTTATTGCTTGGCTACGCGTCTATGCTCATAGCAATTGTTGTCGTCCTCCAAAAGTGCGTATAAATTCTAGGATAAAATTTTCCATTAAATTTATAAGAAAAAATTGCGGCCTTCCTTCCATCAGCTCGAGGCATCATTGGTTTTATATTAGATCTCTCGGCCAATGCATGAAAATTCAAAGGAAGAAATTTCCAGTAAATTTCTAAGAAGAAATTGTGGCCTTACATTCATCGGGTCGTGGTAATAGTGATTTTGTATGGAGCTAGGCATTGCTGGCTTACCCTTTGTGTCTAGACTTTGTATTTTACAAAGCCAGGGCGAATTGTAAATTTCTAGCAAAATTGTTAAGTTCGATAGGAACTAAATATTTAGTTGGTGCAAAACCGTCATCACCGTCATGCAATACCATTACAAAAAAATACTCTCAGGGGCAAATGAATTTAAAAAAAGTTGTTGTTTCTTTTAAATCAAATCAAATCCTAATAAATACAGCAAAATCAAAAGTATTTCCAAAAACGAGACAAGAAGAAGTAACATTTACGTCCCTCCCACCGCACCGAATATGTTGTGCTGTGCACAGTGATGCCAGATATGAAGTAATTACTTCATTTTGAAGAATTTTTAACGTGGTAAAGTATTGAAGTATTTTAAATATTTTAATCCATATTATTGAAGTATTTTAGTTTACTTTAAAATTTTGATCGTTAAGGCTGGGTCGCTGTCATAATTAGTACAGCTCGGTGCACAATTCGCAAGATGGGGCGCGGCGTTAAGATTTTTGAATAAATCTCAAATTAATTAATGGAATATTTATTTAAGCACATAAGACAACAAAATAACGTTTCCTAATTTTTAAATTTGTCCCCCAATTTTTATTGAAATTGATTTAAAAATGAAAATTCAATAATTTTTTTTTTAATTTCTCTGGTTTCCTGTTTGCGGAGCGGGGCTGCCTCAAATTTAAACCAAATTAAATGAATTTTTAACATGAGCTTTTTGAAGTTAATAAGCAGAAAATAACGGTTTCCGATTTTTAAAATTCTACTTATATCTACGACAATTCAACGCAATAATTTGCATTACCTGCATTTTACCCATTAAGAAAGAAATCTATTGCGTCAAATTGTCGTAGAAGTAAGTAGAATTTTAAAAATCGGAAAACGTTATTTTCTGCTTACTAACTTCAAAAAGCTTATGTTAAAAATTTATTTAATTTAGTTCAAATTTGTGGCAGCACAGCTCCGCAAACCAGAGAAATTAAAAGAAAATCATTGAATTTTCATTTTTAAATCAATTTCAATAAAAATTGGGGGACGAATTTAAAAATTAGAAAACGTTATTTTGTTGCCTTAGATGTTTAAATAATATTCCATTAATCAATTTGCGATTTATTCAAAAATCTTAACGCCGCGCCCCATCTTGCGAATTGTGCACCGAGCTGTACTAATTATGACAGCGACCCAGCCCCCAAATAGGAACTTATTTGTAAAATTGAAAGCAAAAATATGTACAACTGTGCTCTTTCTGGAATTCACTACAGAGATCTGATAGATTATCCAATGAAAATATAACCAGTTGTGCAATTCCAATGGATTTTGTATGGGACTATATAAAGAATAAAAAAAAATAAATAAAATAAAATACAGCTTACTTTTATTATATAAACATAGGCGCATTTAATCTTGCAAAGAAATTTTTTTCATTAACACAATACATCCCCGTTGACACACTTATGCGTGATTTCTGAAATTATCAGTAACTGCCGTTGGTTCACTTATGCATCATTTGGCATTCTAATATTAACGGCCATTTAAAACACCTTAATGTCATATAATAAAGCGAAAATTCTATATAAATTAATTGAGGTTTTAATTAAAAATTGCAGAACTTTTCAACATTTTTCATGAAAAAAAAAAAAGAACTTTATCACGAAACATCGCGAATCGACAAAAATTATTCCCACAATCAGATGGTGATTTGAATTTTTTTCAATTCCCACCTTTTGACCCCTTTTCGTAGATACTGCCGGGGTTGTTTAATAATTTCATAATGGGTTGGTTGACAAGGGTGGGGACGGCTTATTCTAATATGTATATAAATCCATATTTAATGATTTGTTTTGTGTAAATCTGAAAATTAGAGCAACTACTTGAAGGGTTATGGCAATCTTAAGAAAGTATTAAAAAATTACATTATTTTGATCAAAAACAGCGGCCATTCTCCGTGCATAAAAATTCGTAACATCGGGCTGTATAGTTAAATAAAATATCAAAATCCACCAACTTCTTATTCATTCTATTTATGAATTTTAGTTTCTAAGAAAAATACTTCAAATGAAGTATTTTATGTTAGAAAAGTGAAGTATTTAATCAAATATTGTCTGGCAACTCTGGCTGTGCATCATTCCTTACTTTAATCAGTACAGCGACAAGAAAAGAAAAATGATGAGAGTTACGTCCAGTGATTCATATTTTCCCGCATCTACCATGTTGAGGCAGTCGACCAAATGTATACAAAAGTGCTGTTAAAGCAACATTTGTTCTCGGTGCCTCAGAAACATGTTGTGGTCTATTCCGGAATGGACCAGCCATTTAAAATATGTATACTCTTCTACGGTATGGGATGCGATATCTAGTTCTTATGCAATCTATGATAATACTTATCTAAAACTTCCTGTTGATCCAATCAACGATTTTCTGCTGGCAGTGTAGTTCAAAAGTTCACCCACGACATTAAAATATATTGTGATATACCACAAAAAACTCCACAAATTCTAGTAACAGCCGAATGTTGCAGCTGTGAGATGTCGGCTTTTATAAATATAGTCTCTAAAACAAAAATAAAAGGGAGACTAATAAACAACAAATAAATAAAAAATATCAACAAAATTCTCACCAAATTACAGGCATCTCCGTATATTTCTTCTTGTAATGTCATTAAATGACATTATGACAGCCAGCTCGAATAAAATTCAAGTAAACGTCGCTAGGGCAACACCACGAGGCGAAACAGACATAACTGGTTACAGCGGCTATATAAAGCCGATGAATTTCAGTAGATGGCACCATTCTTTTGGCAGAGTTGATCTGTATCAGAGTTAATCTGAGTAAAAAGAATTGTGCTTCCTACCTTATTACAGAAGAAAATTCTGGTCAGGGATAACCTGAATTTCCTTTCCTATCATACAGAAGATAATTCTGGTCAGGGATAACCTGAGCATCCTATAATTACAGAAGATAATTCTGGTCAGGGATAACCTGAATTTCCTTTCCTATCATACAGAAGATAATTCTGGTCAGGGATAACCTGAGCGCCCTATTACTACAGAAAATAATTCTGATCAGGGATAACCTGAGTGTCTCAATTTTCTATAAAATCCTTTTACTTCTGTGTGCCCTCACGCATCACCACAGAAGATAATTCTGATCAGGGATAACCTGAGTGCTTGAACTCTCTAGAATCTTTTTACTTCCGTGTGCTTAGACGTAGCACCCCTTTGAATTTATTTCAGAAAATTTTAGTTGATTCATAGAAGATTAACATTTTGCTTCTTCTTCCTTTTCAGAATAAATAATTCAAGGGTGGCGGACACTGCGTGGCCAAGTCTATTTGTTTTTGAATTGTTGGATTTATTTTTTTAGTTTGAATTTTGTTATTGAATTTTATATTAGTTTGTAGGGTAGTTTTAGATTAAATTTATATTGAATTTATTTATGAATTTTGTGATATTAGATTAAGCAAATGAATTTATACTTGAAGTATTAAATAAAATTTTATATTTGAAATAAAAAAAAAAAAAACTGAGTTATCCTCTGAACCGGCTCTCCCCCCTCACGAACGAGACTAGATGTCACACTTAGTGTATCATTCTATTGTTGGGCTTCCTTATTTGAATATATCTATAACTATAATATATTCTTTATTTTCCAATAATGTATATCTTAGACTATAATACAATTAAAACAAATTACTTCAATAAATGGAATTATAACTATATGTAATACATTTTTTTATTTACAATACACTAGACTTAGGTCATATTTTTTCTGCGGCTTCTCCTTGTTGCTCTGATGGAATTCAGTAATGTTTCCCAATGGTAGAGTATCCGTTGTGCTACTAACATTTAATTCTACGGTTGGGCTTCCTTAATTCAAGATAAATTTTTTGTTTCTCACATTCAATGCTTTAGCAGAAAAATAAAACCTAGCCTTATGTTTTGAAGCTTGTTTTCATGCAAGCCGTTAAAAATATTTAATCCAGCAGAAATGAAACCTGGTACTTTCATCATCATTATCATCATAATCATCATCATCAGCAGCAGCATCATCATCATCATCATCATCCTGATCATAGTTATTTTGTATCATTAATAGATTCACATGTCGCTTCATATTATGTTTCGTTGGTCTAACTAGAACAGTGGTGAAGGAACGCTTTTTCTTTAGGATGAATACGTTTATTGATATATCGTTCTGGTCTTCAAATTGTTTAATTTGCTTAAGCGTCATAGAAAATGTTATTCCAGTTAAATTTAGCACAGTAGAATAATGTGGATATGATGAGGTCCTATCGGAATGAACATTTGCAGGATATAGCGCTGATGTTACGGCCCAAGTGAAGCATGCTTCATCACTATTTTTTACATTGATGCAAGCTTGCTTTAAAGCAATCTCCTTCGGTAGAGGTATATACGAAGATCCTCGGTGCTGTTCAAATTTGTTGATATGTACTGCTAAATGTATAATGGACTCCAATGTCCAGCCACTATCTTTTTTCTGAAACTCATCCAGCTGAGTGAGTATTGAATCCAAAATGTTAACTTTATACCACTCATTTAAATTATCGTCCACATTGATTGGACCAGTTATTGCTTGTAAATATTTAATATCGTTTATAACCTCATTGTCACCGATATTCTTAACAAAATCAGCACACAACTTTGTATTAACTTTAATATTGAGATGGCGTTTTAAAATATTCTTAATACGGCGTATAAATAAATCAGCAGCATCCTGTATAAATAGCTTAGGATCTGTATGGTTTATATTTACAATAATTCCAGCTCTAATTCTGTCTGTGAATACTGATGTTATTGCCTCCCACTTTACAAAATCACTTTTTACACGCTGAGTAATTTCTCCTCCTCGACTGGTGGCTATCAATAACACTCTCGGCAATTTAGTCTGTCCAATACAGCTCCCCATAGGCCGTTTTGTACCACTCTTTTTACTAGAAAAACTTTCATTTATTAGCACGGTTGACATTTTTTTTATTTGACCTATCGCTGAGGCTCACCAAAACTGACTGATGCCTCCTATCATCTTACATTAATATCTACTACCGCCTTCTTTCACCAAAGCCTTAAATTGAAGCCATTCTCAGCCTAATAATTTCATGATTTTTTACCACCCCAATAACCTTCATGTGGTCTATTTTTAGATATCGAATTTCATAACATGCTGCAATGATCACGATTTCCTCTGCTCATACTCAAAATAAGTATTAACATGTTCGATTCAACGTTTTTATGAATATGTTTAAGTTCTGGTAAGGAAGCCGTGAAACTATTTTGCTTCAATCAAATAAGCACATATACCACCAATCTAGTGCATAACATACATCGATTCAATCCCCATATCGCCCATGAAAGTCTTTCTACATATCCACAGCTGGCAAGTATATGAACAAGTCCCGAGTGAGATGGTTTCAAACTATGGTATTCACTAAAGCTTCCTAATGTGTTAGAGCAAGACAGATGATAAGAAAAAACATTGGATTTTGCTGCCGAACTCTCATAGCCTAACGCAGAAAAGGATTATGGGAGGCATTTGCTCTGGATCGCATTTCGGATGTGAAACACAGAGAAAAAAGTTTATAAAAAATAAATAATGAACTTGATGTGAATAAATATTGTATGAAAATTTTATTTGCTACAGTTGTTGTTGTTTTTCAATAAAGGAATTGGGAACCTTACATTTTCAACTTTCACTACTCATCTACAACATATTCCACATATTACTCAGAGCTCTCAAGTACTCATCTAAGGCAACATATTATACTATATTAATATAATAACTACGCCTTCTTGCATCAAAACTTTTAATTTAATCCACTCCCAACCTAATTTCATGGTAAGATTTAAAGATGAATAAATAATACTTCCATATCCTACTAGAATTATATCATTCCAAATACCCACTCTCAACATCGCGGTCTTCACTATTGAACTTGAAGCATTATCAACTTTTTTCCGAACTTTCTGATACTCGTACAACACCATTTCGAGAAGCTAAATACCAAATACAATCTATCAAAACTTTTAACTTAATACATAACTTACAGTACCTACTCTCAACCCCCAACCACGATCTTCACTATGGAGTTGGAGAATTATCAAATATCCAGCGAGATTGCTGATTAGGATTTTACTGCTTATTCATAACTCCCATACAACTTTCACTACTCACCTCAGACAACATATCATACCACACTAATTTCATAACACAGCGTTCTTCTATCAATGCTTTTAATTTAACCCACTCTCAACTTAATGGTAAGTAAACAATGTACCTGCCCTAATAGTAACTATATCAGCTTCATGTGGAATATTTTTTTAGATATAGGAGTCAATCAAATCTCATAACAGCGTAACTACTTGATTTATAAAAAAAAAAACTCTGCTACCTTCATATTGTTGCGAGCGTGGCTTTTAGGTTCGTTATTTAAAACACAATATTAAATACTTATTATACAAATTCTTTATTTCACTCTAATCATACAAAATTCATAAACTTTCTATTAATCAACTCTAATTATCGCTAATACTGTACTTTCAATTATCGCAATCTAATTACAACACTTTCGCACGTTTATTACTTTCACTTGTTAACACTGCAACGTCTAAGACAAGACTCTTGCTCTGGCGGTGACATCTGTTATATTTATACCCTAGAAACTCTCCAGATTATTTTCGGGTGTTCTATTTTCCAGAAGCTTCTTGACTGTTCTATTCATTCTATTCATTTTATTCCTGAACCTTCCTGTAGATACCATAATCAATTCTCCGAACCTAAAGTCGTTTACTTCTCCATTGCCAGTAGATGTCACCAGTTGTCTCTTTCTATTGCACGTAACACTGCCCCTTTCTTAAATTTGTTCGTCCCGGACAACAGGTGGTCCACGGTCTTGATGCTCGTAGTATTGACACAAGCGGTCCAAATGAACAATTTTATGCTTGCCTCTTGTGCCACGCTGAATCCTGTATACCACGTCATTAATTCTATTTACTACTGAATACGGTCCTTCCCAGTGTTGTTGCAATTTTGGAGAACGTCCCTTACGTCGTCTCGGATTATAGAGCCAAACAAGATCACCTTCATTAAATCCTGCGGAATTAGCACGTAGGTCATAGCGGGTCTTCATCCGATCAGTATTTGTTGCTAATTTCGTCCTCGTGGCCTCGTGCACATCAGCTAATTGTTGTTTGAGCTCCGATACGTAGTCTTCTGGTAACTTTTGTTCACCTCTGGGGGTACCGAATTTGAGGTCGCTAGGTAAACGCATCTCTCTTCCGAATATGACTCTAGCTGGGGTTTGTCCGGTAGTACTATGAATAGCTGATCTATAAGCCATTAGGAATATAGGAATGTGTCGATCTCAATCGCGTTGATGATAGTCAACTACTTTCTTTAGATGCTCGATCAATGTTCTGTTGAAGCGCTCTACCATGCCATCAGATTGTGGGTGTAGGGAAGTTTTTCTGGTTTTTCTTATTCCCAACATTTTACACATCTCCTGGAAAGTCCGCGATTCGAAGTTCCGTCCTTGGTCCGAATGAAGTTCTTGAGGCACTCCAAACCTACTGACCCATTTCGTTATTATTTGTTCCGCAACTGTGGCTGCCTCTTAATTAGGGATTGCATAAGCTTCAGGCCATTTACTGAAATAGTCAATGGCAACTAGAATATAACGGTTACCGCCATCCGTTTCAGGAAAAGGTCCAGCGATGTCTACAGCTATCCTTTCAAAGGGGGCTCCGACATTATACTTATGTATTTCACCTCTGCTTCTGTGTTGCGGCCCTTTGCAAGCAGCGCAGACAGTGCATCTGCGGCACCACTCCTCCACATCTTCTCGCATATGTATGTAGCCAATAAAACCTTTCCCGTATTTTGGAAATTGTTTTGTTCACACCCAAATGTCCTCCAGAGGTTCCACCGTGCATTTCTTCTAGAACATCTTTGACGTTTGATGCTGGCACGACTATCTGCATTCGGAAATATTCGCCGTTAGGTGCTTCCCATTTGCGTTTTAATATACCATATTCAACATGAAGAGAGTTCCATTGAGCCCAGTAACTTTTCAGCTTCTCACTCCGTTCCGAAATATCCTTCCAGTCTGGTCTTTCCATATCTTCTTTCCAAGCGAGAATAGGTGAAATGTCCGGATCTTCTCGTTGTGCTGTTCTCAGGTCCCTGTTGTCCCAACCTGTAGATGGTTCCACGGTTACCAACTGTATAGTTGCTGTTGTTTCTTTTTCTTCCACCCGTGCGCAATGTTTGCATTCAAGTTTGCATGGACGTCGTGAAAGGGCGTCTGCATTTCCATGGATACGACCTCTTCGGTGTTGGATCTCAAGATCATAAGCCTGGAGTCGCTCTATCCATCTCGCGACTTGTCCCTCAGGGTTCTTAAACTGCAGAAGCCATTTAAGCGCTGCATGGTCGGTGCGAAGGATGAATTTCTGCCCGTAGAGATATTTATGAAAATGTTTTGTTGAACTTACAATGGCAAGTAGCTCTTTTCTTGTAGCACAATAATTTTTCTCGGACTTTGAAAGTGCTTTGCTATAGTAAGCTACTGGAACTTCTTGACCATTCTCCTCCTGCGAAAGCACTGCACCAATACCTTCATTGCTGGCATCCGTATCTAATATTAATGTTTTTCCCAGCTTTGGATAGTGAAGTACTGGAGCTTCACAGAGCTGTTGCTTTAAATTTTCAAAACTTTCGTTGCATTTATCCGACCATATGAACGGCCTTCCCTTTTCTGTAAGTTGATGTAGGCTTCTTTCTATATCTGCAAAACCTTTCACGAATCGCCTGTAGTAGGTAGCTAAACCATGAAAACTCCGTAATTGATGTTTGTCCTTTGGAACTGGCCAATTTTTGACGGCTTCTATCTTCTCTGGATCGGTTCTTACTCCTTGTGATGAAACTATGTGCCCTAAATATTTAACTTCATCTTTGAATAGAGCACATTTACTCGCACTGAGCTTCAATTTTGCATCTTTGAGTCTTTGAAGTACGTCTCGTAAGTTGTTTTTATGTTCCTTGAATGTCCTTCCGATGACTATTATGTCATCCAAGTAGACAAGACATGTTTTCCAGGTTAAACCACATAGAACACATTCTATTAGTCGTTCGAATGTGGCTGGAGCATTACATAACCCAAATGGCATTACTTTGAATTGCCATAAGCCACTGCCCACTGAGAAAGCAGTTTTATCTCGGTCCTCGGGATGTATTTCCACTTGCCAGTAACCTCTCTTCAAATCCAATGTGGAAAACCATTGCGCTCCGGAAAGGGTATCCAACGTGTCATCAATCCTTGGTAATGGATAGCTATCTTTTCTCGTCACGTTATTTAGTTGGCGGTAGTCTACGCAGAATCGGGTGCTGCCATCCTTTTTCCTAACCAGAACAACCGGCGATGTCCAAGGGCTGTTAGATTCCTCTATTATGCTTTGTTTCTTCATGGAGTTCATCATGTCTGCAACTTCTGGTTGTTTGGCTAATGGCAATCTTCGTGCTGTCTGTCGAATGGGCCTGGAAGCTCCTGTATCGATCCGATGCTGGACAAGATTTGTTTTACCATAGTCATCATCATTCATTGCAAATAATTCCGAAAATTCATCGATCACCTCTTTGGCATCGTTGTGTTGTTGTTCACTTAAGGCACTGGACGAAAGAAGTTTCTGAACCTGTTGGGTAGTAGCTGGTATAGGTTTTGTCTCCCTGATATTACTACCACTATCCAAATTGACGATTTGGTAAACGGGTTCACAATTTCCAATTATAGCACCTTCTTTTAGTTGTACCTCATTTTCGGATGTGTTAAGCACTCTGACTGGTATTAATGTTGCACCTTCTGCCTTCACTAAAGTCTTGCCAACAAGAATGCTCGATGTAACTTTTGTGGGGTTAGGCTCCACCAGATAGAATTGGTAGGTCCCGATGTCATCAGTAAGCTTTGTCCATATTAGTGTCTCGGAGCATGGCGAAAGAGTAATATTTTCGCAGACCATCGTCCTTACTTTCACAGGATGATCTGCTCCTTCTCCTCGTTTCATAGGAATTTCTATGTTCCTATATTTGAGAGTCCGCTCTCCGACATCCAGATTTATTTTGTATGTGGTCATGAAATCCATTCCAAGAATGCATTCATCCATTATGTCTGATATTTGGTGGTATTATGAAGCCATTTGTTCTTAACAAGATCTGTTCTAATAATTGATCTTGAAGCTCCAGTATGGATAGTGACTGCGCAGTCATTTTTTCCTACACTTCCATATATAACAAGACTGCTATTATTTCTCTGTAACTGGCCTACTTGAATGATGACTTCAGGGCTGTCGATTCCACCAACCAACTTCTGCCCCACAAAGTTGGGTCTTACTAGTTTTCCGACTGCTCAACAGGAGAGCTGATGCGACTAGTCGCTGCTTGATATCTAGTCTCTCCACGAATAGCTTGTTCCCTGGCTCGACATCTTTGGTATTCTTCTTTCCCTTCTTCAGGTGATTCCACTCGTCGACGTTTTCTGCAGTCTCTTTGAAGGTGCCCTGATCTATTACAATTCCAGCATCGAGGGACACCACGTGAGGGCGGGCTCTGTGGTGATTGTACTCTGTTACAAGTACATTCTTCCACTGAAATTTCTCTTACTCGTACTGCACTCCGTGAAGCTTGTCTCGCGGATTCATACGCTAATGCATAGGCTAGTGCTTCTGCTGTTGATTTCTTTCCTGCTAGCCTTAACGCTTGTTGTAAATTTTGATCTGCAATAGCGTTCACAAATGCCTCCGTCGCCACTTCATTAAGGAAATCCGCATTTACGCTGGGGTATGAAAGATGCGCTAATCTTTCCATATCAGCCTGCAATTGTTGTAGTGATTCGCCATACTTTTGAATACTGTTGCGCAACTGTAGGCGATATACTTGCTGCATGTGCTCATCTCCGTAACGTAATTCTATCGCCTGTACTAATGAAGAGTAATCACGTTGATTTTCAATCAGTATAGTTTGTAAGAGTTCTGACGCAGGAGCTCGAAGTGCTAACACCAGAGCTATAGCTTTGTCTTCATCATTCCATCCATTTACCTCTGAAGCTGCCTCGAATTGTCTCTTGAAGATATGCCATGAATTTTGTCCATCAAATATTGGAGGTTTCATTCTACCTGCGCCAGATATTTCAGCTGCTACGTTTAGAGGCTGACGATGCCTTATTCTTTCCAGATCTGCTTTAACATTTTCAAGTTGCTCGGTGACATTTTGTTGAACTTCCGAAACCTTTTGTTGAAATTCGTGCTCAATTCCTTTAATTTTCAAATTGTGTTCTTCTAAAGAACTTTTTAGAAAATTTTTCTGATCCTCTAAACGAGTTTCTAGACAATTCTCCAGAGAACTCTTTTGTTCGTCCAAGCGCGTTTCCATAGATTTCTTTTGCTCATCTAAACGGGATTCCAGAGAATTCTTTTGCTCCTCGAGAGAATTCTGTGGTTCCTCATTGGAATTCTTCTGTTCATCAAAACGAGCTTCCATAAATTTCTTTTGCTCATCTAAACGGGATTCCAGAGCATTCTTTTGTTCTTCGAGAGAATTCTTTTGTTCATCAAAACGGGCTTCCATTTTGCTCATTAAAGTACTCAAAAGCTGTTCCATTTTCATCGCAGGCTCTTCTTCAACTTCGGTTTCTTCCAAGTTCTCTTCGAAAATAAATGTTTCAGGATTCTTTCCTTCCTATATCAAAGCTTGTCTGAGTCGCTCGACTAGAGCTTTCTTTGCACCTGTCGTTTGTAATGACCGGTTCCCTAGCTCCACTTTCAAATCCTGCGTTCGAAGCTCCTCGAATTTTCGCCCATTACTTTAGTAATTCACTTTAAGTTGAATATAAATTAATTTCCAGAACTTTCAAAATTTAACACAATTTCACAAAATTAATCACACTTTGAATTTTTAAGTCAATTGCCACCACTTTATTTCGCGAATTTATTTCACTTCTGACACCAGTTGTTGCCAGCGTAGCTTTTAGGTTCGTTATTTAAAACACAATATTAAATACTTATTATACAAGTTCCTTATTTCACTCTAATCATACAAAATTCATAAACTTTCTATTAATCAACTCAACTCTAATTATCGCTAATACTGTACTTTCAATTATCGCAATCTAATTACAACACTTTCGCACGTTTATTACTTTCACTTGTTAACACTGCAACGTCTAAGACAAGACTCTTGCTCTGGCGGTGACATCTGTTATATTTATACCCTAGAAACTCTCCAGATTATTCTCGAGTGTTCTATTTTCCAGAAGCTTCTTGACTGTTCTATTTATTCTATTCATTTTATTCCTGAACCTTCCTGTAGATACCATAATCAATTCTCCGAACCTAAAGTCGTTTACTTCTCCATTGCCAGTAGATGTCACCAGTTGTCTCTTTCTATTGCACGTAACAATATGCTTACCACAAGATCATATTATGAACATGAAATTAACACGTTCTTATCTAGCCACCGAGTCAGCTAAAAGAAGACATTCCTGCTGGAGGCTAAAAAGTTTAAACCTTGAGATCCATGAAAACTTTCAATTTAATCCACAACTTACAGCACCCCCCTCTCAACCTGCACCACGATCTTCACTATTATCAATTTTTTGCTCCTTCATATAACACCATTTGGATAATTTAGGGAGATAAATATGAAGCGACCTTGCTGATAAGGTTTTTATTCGTTACTCACAGCTCCCAAACAACTTCCATTACTCATCTAAGACAAGATATTATACTACATTGATATCATAACACCACCTTCTTTCATCAAAACATTTAATTAAACCCATTGTCAACCTGATGGTAAGAAAATAATGTGATCACCCCAATAGTATGAAGATAAAATTATCATTTTCTTATCAGCTTCATGTGAACTATGATATCGGGGATCAATCAAATCTCATAACAGTGTGACTGATTGAGAAATTTTATTGAAAATAAAAAACAATTCGTCATAAAGACTTTTCAATACAAACTCCTAGATACAAAAAAAAACATTAATCGCTGAATTTGTCTGCTTTACTCGGCTATATTTGTTGACGCAAGATATCAAATTACCAGCCACCTGGCAACCTTTTCTAATGCTTTAATTTCCATTACTTCTAATGATTTCATGTGTCTTACCATCCCAAGCACCTGTGATCTATTTTTAGATATCGATTATCATAGCATGATCACTCTTGTTTATAAAAGATTTTTAATCCACAACTTACGTTATAGTTGTTGTTGTTTTTTTCAACAAAAGACATTTTCAATTATAACTTCCACTACTCATCTACGACATCACATCCTACGGATTAATATCAGTTGTTGTTGTTGTACTAATACTATTGGCATGAACAAAAAAAAATTTCATAGGGTTAACTTGAATTATTACTACTACTATTAATTATACCCGAAAAGGTAAGAAGACATTAGGGCTCGAAACCCATAGCGACTTTTCAATACACACACACACACACACACCTACATCGAAAATTTAATTTCTATTACTTCATATTTCTTAACATCCCAAGCAACCGTGATCAAGTTTTAGATATTGAATACATAGCATGATCATTCTTGTTTATAATATTTACAGCTACGATCTCCGAGATGAAAAATAAGTGAACTCCAGAAATAAAATCTAAATCCTATGCTATTTCCCTATGCTGGAGAGTGCTGAAAGTAATCTCGTATCCCCAAGCCCGAGATCAACAACATATGTAGTACCGACTAATGCCGCTAGGGGACCTTGCTCAAGAAATGGTGCTTGCACTCGAAAGAGCAACTGTGACTTTTCAATACACGCGCCCCCAGGTCCCAATAATAATAATAATTTGCTAAAAAAACATCAAGCCAAGGTGATATCATGTTGTGAAATTCGAATGATGCTGATATCTGCAACAGCACTTGAAAACAACAAAACCAAGATGACGTCATGCTGATATTTAGAACTTCCCCGCTAATAAAAGAAAACAGCAAAACCAAGGCATGCTATTAGTTCCGTCTAATGCCGCTAGGTAACCTTACTCAAGAAATGGCAAGCCCGTAGAGGATTTCTGATGAGAATTTCGTCCCCCCTCCCACCCTACACCACCTAGAATCCATTTCCATGAGCAAAAATAACTTGAATTATTAATACGCTAATATCTCGAAAACCGGAGCCCGTAGAGGATTTCTGATGAAAATTTCATTACCCCCCTCCCTATCCTATACTATAATACCCCCTCAGAAACCACCCATCTAGAATCCATTGGCATGAACAAAAATTTCCTAGCGTTAACTTTAATTATTACTAATATTAGTTCAAAACCAAAAGCCCACATTTAGGCGCACCACATATCTATCCAAGAAAACTGGAACATACTGGTAGTACCGACTAATGCCGCTAGGACGCAGTCAAGACCAAATCCATCAATAAAGCTTCCCACCCCCTTCACAAATATATAGAACTGAAAGTGATCTCGTACCCCCAAAACTCGAGATGAAAAAGTTGATGTCGTATCCCCCAAATTGGTCTCGTATCTCCAATATCCAAGACATAAACCAGTACATCCAAGGCACAAACCCACATTTAGTATGGGTTTACACCACCTAGCGACGGTGGCGCCACCTGTGGCGAAATCCTGGAAGCTAAAACGGTGGTCCAGAACTGTCCTAGTGTAACTACTGAGAAGCCTAAACTTACCTTCTAAGGCTATGTCCGATGGCACTGTTATGCCAAATTTACTTCTTGAATTCAATTTTTCATTTTCTTTCTCTGCTAAATACTTCTTAAGACAGTTCTCCGTGTAGTGGTCCCGTTTTCGGCAGAATTGGCAATAAAGCCCATCTTTTCATGAATGGAACTCATCTTGAATGCTAGATGCACAGTTTGGCACTCTGACGTGATGAACTCGGCAATTGGCCACCTCGTGCCCATATTCCTGACAGTACAGAAGAATAGCTGTTGGCACTCTCTGGAAATATGTCCCGGCTGACCGCACTTAAAACATTTGATAAATTTGGGTTGTCGTGTTGTCCTAGCCGCAGTTTCCCAGTTCATAACTGATTGGGCCGGCCTCCGCACCGATGAAAAAGTTATCTGGGACTGTCTCTGCCTTTCAACAGTAAAATTCTTGGTTTTCCATCCTTCCTGCGATGGTTCTCTGGAATATTCTGGCTCTTGTTTCCCTGTACCTGTGGTCATAGCTTCAAGCCTTTTTGACTCTTTTTCGAAATAAAGAGCTTCTTCTCGAACTTCTTTCAGTGCTTCAAACTTCCTTCCAGTAAGGTATACCCTTCAGGCCTGACTGCCGACACCAGCTTTAAAAGTAGCTACCACGTCGACCTCTAGCTCTGCTATCAAACCTCCATCCTTATTGGGGTTTTGGCTGATACCGCAAACATAATCTGGTCTAGCAGCTCCATCATCCTATCCGAAAACTCTTTAGTATCCTCACCAGGTCTCTGTCTACAGGCTAACATTTCAGTGCGTAATTCACTGAAAGATTTCCGAGGCATGTAGGCTGTTTTAATCGCCTGCTGCAAAGATGCAAAGTCCTTTGGCTCATGTGAGCTTATTAGATAGTAAGCATCATCGGACAAACGGTATTTTATGCATTTAATAAAAATGCTTTGCTCTGCTGCTTCCAGTCGATCGTGCAAGTCTTTGCTGCAACTGAGGAAACGAAAAACTTCTTTTGCCAACTTTGACGACCTTTTCTCTGAAAACATTGGCACGTATTTAGAGACCAAGTCCATGACTTTCTCGTAAGCCTCTGCCATGTTTCTCTTTAGAGGTGCTTTTGACTTGACAGATTCTATCCTGGGTTTATTTCGACCTTGTTCCGTACGGTTACTGGACGTTTTTTGCTGTACGTCTTTTAACGTCTCAGAGGTCCCCTTTTTATCCTGTTGCTGGTCCCAGAATACTAATTTTCTTGGATTCCACCTCTTCATCGTGCTCGCATTATTAATTTCTTGATTAGAATTTTCCTGTGATGATTGATCGAATTCCAATTCTTTCTCTAGTTCTGCTGTAGTTTCCTCAGCCTCCTTTAGTTGTACCTTTAGCGAGTCTATATTCTTTAAGAGCCCTTTTTTCTCCTTCTGGGTTTCTTCTACTGCTTCTTCTGCTTCTATTTCACGACTCTGGATAACTTCGAATGCTGCTGTCACTAAATGATCGAAAGCTTCGCCCTTTGTAGCACTCTCATTCAATTCCTCTCGTAATTAGTTCACCTCTTCTTCTGTCCAGCTCTTTTGTAACTCTCCTGTTAGATGCTCGTCCTTTTGAGACATCAGTCATTTCAAGCTCGCATGATCAGTCACTATCTTGAACGGCATAAGTTCTATGAAGGGCCGGAACTTCTGTACACTTAAGATTGCAGCTAGGCATTCATGCTCTGTGGTGGTATAATTTCTTTGTGCTGAATTCAACTTTTTCGAGACGTAGGTTATTGGCTTCTCGTGGTCATCTTCATCTAGTTGAATCAGCACCCCACCAATACCTTGTTGGCTCGCATCGCACTGTATAACGAACGGCTTGGTGAAATCTGGACTCACTAACAACGGAGCAGAGGTAAGTTTTTGTTTGAGCATCTCCAGAGAAGTCTGGGCTTCAGGTGTCCACTTGAACTGACTAGGGTTTGTGAAGGTGTCAGTTATGGAGGCAGTTAAATCAGCATAGTTCGGGATGAACCGTCTATACCATCGCGCCATACCTAGTAGGCGTCGGGCTTGCCGAACAGTTTTAAGTGACGGATAGTCAACTATAGCTGAGATCTTACCTGGGTCAGTCGTGATTCCTCCTTTCCCGACTATAAAACCCAAGTATTTAGTCTCCTTAATGCAAAACTTACTCTTCTCAACGTTGATAGTGAGTCCAGCTTTCCTCAAACAATCCGCTACACGGGATAGCAATGTGAGATGAGAGTCAAAGTCTGATGACAGAATCAGTAAATCGTCCAGGTAGACGAGAACCTTTTCTCGAAGATCGAAAGGAATGACTTGATCCATGAGGCGGCACATCGTTTGTAGAGCGTTGCATAGGCCGAATGGCATCACTGTGTACTGATAGAGGGGGTGGCCAGGAACAGTAGAAGCGGTCTTCTCTCTGAAATCAGCGTCTAGTGGGATCTGCCAGAATGCGTCTTTCAGGTCCAGGCTTGTAATGTAGTTTGCCGGAGGAAATCGACTCAGAAGCGCATCTACCTGCGGCAGCGGATAGGAGTCCTTCTTCGTAACGGAGTTGACCTTCCGGGCGTCAAAACAAAGCCGAACCTTGCCAGGCTTCCGCACCCGCAACCACGTAAACACGCACGTTTTGGGTCTTACCACGGAAAGTGATGTCCAAGTTCACATGACCATGCACAGTCGTCATGGCACCATGAATACTGACAGTGGCACCACTATCAAGTAATCCAGTCTCAGTTCGCCCGAGCAGCTTTACTTCGGCATACGGTCGAATGTCGTCTGGCATCGACACGGAAATCTGTGCCAGTTTTTCATTTCCAGTCTCATCCATCGACATGTTCCCGTGAACGAACGGTAGATCCTTTCTTTCTTGGGCTAATATCCAGGTCAGGATACACTGAGGAGAAGATTCGGTCTCTTACTGCATTATAATTCTGCAGACGCGTATGATACGGCGTCAGCGGGTGTGAAACAGGCTCACGCCCACTCGTCATAACAGAGCTTGGTGTCCATTTCAGTACAGAAATTCCAGGAGGCCGAATCTCCCGCTCAGTGACTTTGTCAGCGACAGGTGCTGTCGGTATTATCGGGACATCGAAAATTAAAGACTCTTCCAAAGAAGTGTCTAATAGTGTCATGGGTTCCCCAGAAGTGGAAATGGGAGCTTGAAGATCTGCGGAGAAATCTATTAAATTCTCCGTCTTTATCAGTCGATCCGTAATACTATCAGGTGGCTTGCTAATATCATCAAATTCACTGAATGATATCAGTGGGCAATTCAACGGTTCATCGTCAAAGTCTGTTAATGGAGCGGACCTTCCTCCTTCAAGGCTTGAACTGGAGTGTTCATTGCAGTTTGTGCGCCTGACGTTGACACTGGTCGAGAAAAGGTGGTGGTATTCCCTACCCGTCTCCGGTTCTTCTGTCGACAATGGCTGCAGTCGGGCTTGAATATATTTTTGCGTCCGCATCCATAGCAGAACACGACTTGTCTTTCCTGCCGGCGGTCTTGGTAAAAGTGACCGGGCTGGCGGATAGTAGGACGGCTTCCTCACTGCGTTCAGGTGACCTGTGCTGTTCGGCATCTGTTCGATGGCACTCGTCCACCTCGCTGACTCTTGGGCTGCAATAGGCATTCCAGCTGCACGCTGTCGCGATTCGTGTAGCCTGTATTTGAGTCGCGAGACTCCCTATTTGGTGAATGGTGTTAGTGGGATGTAAACAGATTTTCTGCTGAATGTCTGAAAGCAGATTATCCTTCACGATCTTTAGAAACTCTCCGTCCACCAAAGGACTTTGTAGTTGATCGCGCAGATGTACCAGGTGTTGATGGTATGTGGCAAATGACTCCCCTGCTTTCTGTTTCCTCAACATCAACTGGACCTTGACCTTGAGTTCATCCTTCGGTACTCCCCATTCAGCTAACATGGCTGCCTTTACATACTCCCACGAAGGCGTGGAATTCTGTCTCAAGAGTGATCAGTACCAATCTATTGCTGGACCGGAAAGCAGAGCTGTCGTGTGTCGTATTGGAGATCAAAATCTCCGTCTAAGGCCGAGTAAGTCAATGCTTCCACTCTAAACACGAATTCATCGACAGTAAGTCGAGAGCTGTCGCCACTATAGAATATATTCCATCTTCGGATGGGGCTGCCAGAACTTCGTTGTCCTACGCTTGCCGGGATACGATGAGATGGAGCTGGTTGAACAAAGTTTGGTCTTGGCTGACCACTAGGCTGACCAAGAGGTAATGCCAGTCTGTTAAACGACTGCCTACGACCGTCGTGAAACTCTGGCGGTGGTCTCGGTTCACCCATAGAAGGAGGTGGCCGTGAAAATTCCGCTGGTGGAATCGCAGCTGAGATTTGCTGCCTGACGCTAGTTTCCAGTTCAGCTCACAAGGTATTTAGGCTCTGCTCAAGGCCTTCGCGAACCAAATCCTGCATCTGCAGGCGCAGACCTGCCAGCAAGGCTTCGGTCGCTGCTGAGCTCTGACCCTGAGCAGTAGGTAGTGGACTTTTTCGTCGCGAGCTGGGATTTAAAAAAGTCATGGAACGCGGATCTAGCATTCCAGGTGATAGGGATCCTCGACTAACTGGTGGGACCGTTAGAGGTGGTAAATCAAACACGGGTGCTGCCGTGCGGGGATCCTGACTAACAGGCCTCGTAAAAGCTTTTTTGGGAACAGCCCCTGTATATTCAGTAAAATCATACTGAGTAAGGTGGAATCTGCAGTTCGGGCAGTTTGACTGCTGTCCAATCCACGTTTTAAGACATGCTTCGTGAAACACATATCCACAAGCCGTCTTCACTGGCTTCCTCTTGCCAGGGCAGTCTCCTTCCTGGCAGATGGAGCACTTTTCTGGCACCTGTATCGGTACATCAGTTGCTGGCGGTGGTGTTCGCACTGTTGCCATTGTATAATATGTCAGTTGTAAGTCAAGATTTCAAACAAATAAACCAAGGGTTTGGAAGAAATGCCAAGAAGTTCAAAAAAAGAAAAAAAAAATCGAATGTTCGAAGAAGACAGCTAAGTCTTCAAAGATCGAGTTACCAGAAAGATCAATTTAAAATTCCAAGAGTTCGAGCAAAAAAGTTCTATTCTATTCGTAGTTATCAAAGTTTCAAATATATTTAAATAGATACGAAATTTCAAGACTGGGAGAACTCTAACCTTAGAACTCACTACTGGTACTACCACAGTCGCGCAGTCAAAAAGATATAAGTGCTAACTGTATTTGAAAAAGATATATGTGCTAACTGTATTTGAAAAACTACAAAAATCTTAGCTCAGACGTTCAAAAAAAAATCGAGAAGAAAGAAATTCATAGCATTTCTCCCTCACTCTCCAGGAGCTAACTCTCCAAACATAAAAGCTTCTAGACCACTCTCTCTAATCAGGTCAGAAGTAGATTGCAAGCAAACGACGTGAATGTGTGCATGAAAAATGCTTTAGTTCTCACAGAAATCTGGGAAGAGTCGGGTTGGAGAAGCTAGAGACTGAAAATGATACTAGAGATTCTTCAGCCAGGCAGTTAGCAGTATGCCAACTCCTGATTACTGAAGGCCTCCAGCATCACTTCCATCCTCCAACAACTCTTTCCTTCCTCTTCACCTGATAGTCATATCCAGCTAACCTTCCAACTGGGCAGAGTCATGAATCTGGTCAACTAGTTAGCTGAAAGCCAAAAAGTCGTCTCACAGATTCACAACTCTGTCCAGCTAGTTGGCCAACAGAGACATGTCTCCGTGAGAGCACAATCAAAAAACTTTAGTGGGAGGCCACCTACCATTTCCATGGCAGAAGGCCAGCGGGGAAGATCATTCAAACACACTTCAAAAAATTCAAAAACTAGACACTTGTTCAGACTCGAGGCTTGACCAAAGTCAAACCTAGAGTCGAACTTCAATTCAAAAACTTTCAAAAACTTTAAACCGTTACGTTACTTTACTTAAATATCAAAACTTTCAAAAATCTTTACTTTACTTTCCAAAAATTCAAATCAAAATAACAAAAACTTTCATAAACTTTAAAACTTTAACGTTACTCTACAGAAAAATTTACTAATAACAATCCAGTTAGACCCAGGTCTGCATATAATTTCCACTGGATATGAGACTTGAGGTCAGTCAATTAGCAAAGTGCCAAATGACCACCTCGCTCTAAGTCCCAGTCCCCAGCAAAAGTCATAATTAGACCACCGAAGTTTAACGGAGGTAGCCCCACGTTGGGCGCCATTTTTGTTATGGAACTATGTTGAGTGATTGACGACTGGACGTTAAGTCCCAACTGCCAGCATGAGATGACAGATCACTCGGCGGACAGCATTGACTGCAGGGCGGCACGCTAGGTCGGCTCGGCTATTGGCGGAGAGTGTGGGGAGGTTCCACGAAAAACCTGCCGCTGCCGCCTGCCATAATAAAAAAAAAATCGTGCTTATTTACTAAAACGCCGGCACACTTTCAGTCCTGAAGGAACCTTTACGTCACCCACCTACATCCACATTGAAGGCGCAGATGGTCTGCCTTCCTGCATGCCCCAACCACCCATCTGACTCTGAGGGCAGATATTTTCAGAGTCCCTTATAGACCTGTAAAGAGAGAATAACGAGCGGATCTAGGCGACCGTTATGTGAGAGGGCTCCGAGATAGTGAAGGAGAAAATCAAAAAAACTTTATGGAGCCATTACGTTATAACAAGATTTTATTTCTGAACTTCTCCTTTATTTTATTTGCAAATTCCTTTCAACAGCTACTTAGGTTGCTCTTAAACTTTTAATTAAAAAAAAATCTGTATACATCAACTATGAAAGATCTCAGCACAATTCTGATACAGTATCATGAGGCACACGAATTTCTAAACGTGCCAAAAAGGTAATGTGAAGCCTACAGCTAGCGAAAGACTTACCATCATAAAAAATAAAATAATACGCAGGTAAGAAAGAAAAATTTCATTAACTATTTTGCATACCTATATATGTATATAGGTCGAGTTCCTGGCTTAATTTAAACATAAAAATGAAGGAAGATTTCCTTAAGCAAGTTATATACCTATATATGTAACTAGATCGAATTCTAACTTAATCTCAATATAAGAACTGCTGCGTTTTTTTATATTAATCCGGTTCATTGGAAATTTCAAGTTGATTTGATTCTAAAAAATGTCTGTAGGTAGCTATGATTTTACATATGAGGCAAATTATCAAATTGCCATGATTTAAATCTTCACAAAACGTCAAAATAGAACTTGAATAAAATTTTTTTCAAATTTTGAAGTTTTTAGCTAACAAAAGCATGGTAATGTGATGATTTTTTATGAATTTAGAAAACCATGTAAATTTATAATCGTTTTTGACACCAACGTCAATCGATAATCTCCTTTGATCCGGATCAGATTACAGAGATAAAAAAAACGCAGCTAATGTCACCCTAAAGCTATTGAAAAAAATTGGTATCATACCGAATATTCAGGTAGGAAGGAAAATTTTCATTAAATAATTCCTATACCTATATATGTATATGAGTCGAATTTTTGGTTTACTTTAAAGATACAAAAATGGAGAAAAATTTCATTAGATAGTTCGTATACATATATATGTATTTAGGTCGAATTTTAGAGTTATCCTATATGTGTACATAAACAACAACTTACAGGTATTTCGTTGCTGCGGATCCATCGCTGAGGCGCCTCCGTGATGATCTGCATGCCGCTGCTTACTCACTAAACGAAATAGTAGAAAAGTAGCCAACAAGTATTGGCTCATATGAGTTATATCGAAGACCTTCATCTACCTGATGTACATACATATAGTCCACTAGAGTGGAACTAACTAAAATCAAAAGGATAACAATAATTCACACTAATTGTTAGCTCAAATGCAAAAAAAAAAAATTTAACAGTAGTAGTAGTTCAATACTGATATCTTTAAGTTAGAGCAGAAAAATGTAATTCTAGGTTAGAAACGAAAAGACGAAAATTACGACACTAATTAAGCTTACTAATGTTCTTATTTTTTTTTTTTTTTTTTGTTTTGAGTATCTACACTTCTCTTGCAGCAGTTATTTCTGCTCTTGCTAGCGCTTGACCTTGATTCTGATATTTACTATTTCTTGTACGAGTAAAATTTTTTCGTCGGCTCCAGCTTCCTTTGGATATTTGAACTTTTAATGAAAGGTGATGAAGTTTTCTATGGGTATCATCAATCAAATCACAAGTATGGTTTCCACCAGCGGCAACTGAACTTGTCGTGTATAAATTTGTTGATTGACTGCCTCTGGATATGAAATTAAGGATGAAATTTCTGTTGGCCATGGATGTGGTCGGCCATTCTTTATCCACTCAATAATTCGATATCCTTTTGTACAGCAATGCAAACTCTTAAAGTCACTCAGGACAGTATACTCAGTACGGCTAATTTTTTTGTGAATGCATGTAAGTCGTATTAGATGACAAATAATTTTGAAGATTTATTTCTTCGCGGATGTCTACGGAAAATTTTCGGATGAATTTCTCGATGTTGCTGACTGGACGATTGTCAAGACCGACAAGATTGTCTTCTTCTTCTCCATCAGCAAGTCAGAGCTTTTTCGAGCTAGGGTGCGTGGGGACTGTCGGTATGGCAGCCGACCGGCATACGTGCTGCAATAAATTTCAGTGTAGCATGCTGCTATATGCAGTACGCTACGACCATAACAGAATTCCAGAAATTCGTTAACATCTGCTAAGGAAATTCGAAATAAATTTTGCTCTTATTTTAATAGTGTTGGTGCAATTCCTTGGGAAAGAAGTCAACGATAACAAGTGTAATGTCGTAGTTTTTCCATATTTCTAAGATTTTCCCCTAATATAAATACATTCTTAGAATTTTTGTACCATAAATACATTTATAATATGTGTGATATCCTCGAAGTATAAAAAAAATACTAAAATATTACCTTCCTTGATTTAATAATTCGTATAAAAATGTGCAATCAGATATGTTCAATATATAGGCAAAAATTAAGGCATGACATATACGTTTTATACTTACCGATTCGGTATCATGTTCAAAAATGATATTTTCTTCCTCAGTATCTATTTCCATCACTGACATATAATAAGAATGGACCAATTTTGGAAACAGTACGGCTGTATTAATTGGAATACACGGGAATTGACATAAAATTGCAGACAAATATATTATTTATATACGTCTATCTCTTACAAGCTCAAGCATATTTAACATCAAATCTGCAGAGGAACACATTTTTCAGTAATATTAAAAATTAATTTTTGTGTTAATTAAAACGAGTTTAACTTCCTAAACAATTTTCATTTAATGCAGTACGATTTTACAACATCTTTAGTGTTTCCAATCGACAAATAATAACTAATTATAAATCGGTGTGCAATTGTAAGAAATAAAGGGTTTTCACAGCCTGTTCAATATTTGTGCCATTTTTGAAGCAAGAACGCTCAGTCCATTCTTATTATATGTCAGTGATTTCCATTGATGATATTCCTTGAACCGATACTTCTTAATCCGTGAGAAAACTTAGGTGATCGAAATACCATAGTGCTGGCACATAAATATCGTCGGCACCCGCTCCTGATTTCTCACTTTTCGACACTTTATTCAATTCGCGCCTATATGAACACCGTATACTGTTGAGTTTTCTTTTAACTGTCTCTATATCAGCACAAGGTTCAACTTCTTTTAATTTTCTTAAAAGATTTTCATAAGCAGTCTTTTTTAGCACTTTATTTTTATACATGTCACATTTCACTTTCCAAACCTCAGGATGCTCGCAATATAGCTCAAAAAACTCTTTCCAAAACTCATGGTTCACTCATTCAATAAATAACTAATAAGGAAGCGGGATATCGTGCGAATACAGTGTACGTGTTTAAGCATTTCAATGACAGTGAGACCTACGGTCGGGGGGGGGGGGGATGACAAGAGGATCTAGTGACTATTTTTCGTCAATTCAACATTCTGACATTTCATAATTTTGAAAAGAAGTTCTCGGATTTGAATTCGCGATATTGTGAAAAATAAATAATTAAACGTGATTTTTACGTAATAGTAGTGTGAAATAAGTGCGAAATATTCTTTTGTGAACGATATTTTGTGTAATAGAGACTCCGGAGTCTTAAATTATTAAAATGAAGTGCGCTGTGCTGTGCTGCAGGAACGAACGGAGTTATTGTCGTGGGAAAGCATTCTTCAAGTAAGCTTAATAGCTTTACTTATAAATTATATTGTTTTAAACAAAATAAAAGTGAAATATCTATAGAAATAAAGAGCTATGGCAAAAGATTTAACATTTTACCAATGCCGGTTTATTTGTTTACAATTGAATTGGCAGTTGGTGCCTAAATTATTCCAGTCATACAAAGGCAACGCCAAGAAATATTATCTGAAAATAAGGGGGAGTTAAAAATTTGTTTATTTTACATCGAAATTTGGATTATAAAAAATGTTCCCCTTCAGAATGTCAGAATTTCATTACTGCCATAACGAAACGAATACAAACAGAGCACACTAATACATTTCGCCGAGTGGCTTACGTTTTCACCCGGTATGCCGTTTCCTTATTAGTTATTTATTCAATGGGTTCACTAATCCCGCCATATTTCACTCTTTATGTTCACTGCAATAGAGTTCACTAAAGAATAACGAATGCGTGACATATATCGCCCTACAGGGTACAATATGTTGTCAAACATGTAGACCCGCTCCCAAAAATCAAACTAATTTGATTTTGGTCCAACCGCTTGATACACTGCGTGTCACACCGTTAAACAGGCAAACATACGGGTAAATTTGCGTGACAACATCGTTGTCCTACTCGAGTTGGCCAACATGCGTGATCGTGTATGGGCCCCTTTAGGGAGTGTTAATCGGGGAGAACGAAAAGTCTCATCACCCAAACTCTCCGAGTTACAGAATCGGCCCCAGGATGATAACTTGTTAGTTAGTTATATAAACCCATTTTTAAATAAAATTCACATTTATGAAAATGTGCCTTCAAATATACAGTTTATACTGAATACATCCGCCATATAGAACTATTATGCTTAATCTACAATGCATGGTAAAATCACGTCGTCAAACGATATCGTTTGCTGAAGAATGCATATTGTTGCGAGCGTGGCTTTTGGTTCGTTATTTAAAACACAATATTGAATGTTGTTATATATTTCACTCGTTGGGTTAATTACCTGGATAAATGACAAACATTCACCTTGCGATGGTATTTCCTTACGTTCTCTTTATTGTTAATTCCGTATCTGGTGTACAATTTCACACTTATATATGGTTTACCACCTCACACTATTCATATACAAGCACACTAATTATTTTCTAGTAACTTTTCTTTACTTATTTCTACTGACAAAATATATTCGGATCAATGTTCACACTTTGATGTAAAATCTGGGGTATAAACCACTTAGTACCGAACCGTATCAAAACCTTCCTTTCCCTTTTTTTCTTCTTAATTTAAGAATTCTCTTTAATTTTTTGATTGAGATTTTTCTTCCTTTTTGAGACCGTTAGTAAATGCAAACTCTAATCTTTTTCGTGACCGTTCCGGCGACATTCAACAAACCAAATCTAAAAACCGACTGTTCTCGACTTGGATTTTTGTAATCGCAAGTCTAGTTGCTCCGGATAGGAAAGTGCTTAATTAGAATTCCTATCCTGAGA
The DNA here is from genome assembly GCA_963924295.1 of Dioctria rufipes. Lineage (NCBI taxonomy): Eukaryota > Metazoa > Arthropoda > Insecta > Diptera > Asilidae > Dioctria > Dioctria rufipes. The sequence continues at coordinate 111,140,778 of OZ002740.1, forward strand.
AAATTATTTACCGCTGGGCATGTTTAAACATGCCCAGAATTATCGCGACGAACGATGGTTGAAATTGAAATATGATATTTTCGTAAATATCAAACCATCGTCGTGCTATCGTGCATACACTGTTGCGATCACAATGTATGCAGATCGCGACAATTTGCTGATAAGAGCTTTTTTCGGTGAAGACTTGATCATTTCAGTCTTCACTGAAGTAAAATTTTATGCGCCCGATATGTGTGTATGTATATATGTACATACATATCGTATTTACGACAAATTTTACTGAAGGTAAGATTTGTCGTGGGGCTTTTTTTTTGTTGAAACGACTTGGGATGTAACTTAAAACTTTTATTTTTCCCAAGTCGTTTTGTGGGAATATTTTTATTATATGCGAAGGAATTTGAAGAAATTGCTGATGGCAATTTCTTCGCCTTGTTTGGAGATAAGCTAACCATGTTTTAAGCATGATTAGCTTATTTCCATTTATGAAAATCAAATATTTTTCATGTTTTTCCCAATGATAATTGTTAATTACAATTATCATTGTTACCCCTTTTTAGGTATACAACAATCCTTCCCCCTGCGAAAAAGAGGATTATTCTTTGAAGAGGAATAATTCTCAGGGGAAGTTGTTGTTGGGGCTTTTTCGTTGGTTCGGCTATTGGTCGGTTTGGCATAGGTTTTCGGCTTTTACATATTTTCTTATTTCTATTTAAAAAAGTTTTTTTTTCTATTTTCTAAGGTTGCTCTTAAATATTTATTCCTATGCTATTCTATTCTTTTATTACCTTATTTATTTCTATTTTTTTTTTTTTTGTTATGCATATGTTATGTTTGTTTTCGTTACACTTGTATATTTATTATGATCTAAAGTTAGTGGTTATTTAATTTTTATTTTAGGTTAATAATGATAATATTTATATTTTTATATTATTTATTAAACACTAGCGGGGGAGGGTTTCGTTTTTTCTTTGTTTTTAATTTGGATATCTGTATATATGTTTTTATTACACTAGTTTTCCTTAAACCTATGCTTTTTAATACTATTTATTTCTTCTCCCCTATTATATGTATATTCTTATTATTTATTTCGGTTTGTTGAAACCACTTTCATTTATTTTCTAGGTGCTCTATTATTAGTAATAGTACTTATGACCGTTTGGAGTGGTGACACTATACCACTTGCACTGACTTAGTAGGTTGAAGGGTGCGGGTCCTTTTGAGAGAGGTAGGTTCAAATATTCCTATTCGTTCAATTTGTTCGCTTTGTTCCTCCGCCTCTAGGGTTTTTTCAGTTTTACGTAGACGATAATTTTTAATGAATGGGACTAGCCATTTGGCGACCAGGTACAGTACCATACATGTGATGACAACACCAGTTAAGGATACTGATGTTGCAGCTAGGACATGTGTAGGGTGGTGATTGATATGAGGAACTATTTTTTCTAGTTTTTCGTCCAGTTCTTTTAATGACTGGGTACCTTCTAGGATGATGCTATTAGTGTCATCTCCTGAGTATAGTTCTGTTTGTATTTTGTCAGACTGTACCTTTTCTTTGGTTTCATTGAGGTATTTTTCTACCATTTGCTCTAATGGAGCGATATTTGGGAAGTAGTTGGGTTGTTTGAGACTCAATTGCTGGATATTCTCTGCCTCATAATGTAGGATTTGTGATCCTACTTGTAATTGACAGGGATGGTTGATAGTAATTATTCCTTGGCCTTCTATTTTTGAAGTTAGGAATTGTTGGGTACACTGAAGGTGTACAATTGTTGGTTCTATCAACGAGAATATCCAAGAATTTGGTTTACTTAGTTTAATATGTAGGTCTCTGGGAGGTATTTGCGCTCTAAATTGACACTGTGGCTTTTCTTTTAATGGATTGAAGAGCAGCTTTACTACGCATTCTTTGGACAGAGTTGCCTTTGTTACTGGAATGGTTAGCTTAGCGATGTAAGTGTCCTCTTTGGAATATTGAGTGATCTTTTTGAAGATTTTAAGATCTTGTGTTTTTAATAACAATATGTCCTGTGTCTGTACCTGGTGCGCTACGTGCGAGTACTGTATGTCAGGTACCAATGTTTTTTGTTAATGTGTATAGGAAAACTATGCACTCTGTACAATTTCATTTGTGGTCGATTGAAAATTGGAAGTTGTATTCTAATAACTAATTTGTCTTGGACTATACGAGCCTTTGTTTCCGCTGTCTGATATAGCAGGGAGAGACAATTTTGTACATCTGGGAAAGTAGCGTGGGACTTGTGGTATATCTCTAATAGACTTTTGGGAGACACCACTAGCGGATGCAACTGGTGATTTTTACTGGAGATTATTATGTCAAGTAAGGCTTGTTGCCTGTACTCAATCTCGACAATTTGTAAGGTCAGGCTTGAAATTATCTCCTGCCTTAATTGTCTCATTAGTAAATCATCAGTGATATTTTGCATTCTATTTACCTGGAGATTTATTTGACGTTGTCTTTCCTGCAGAGATGTCAATGGCTTTCGGATTTGTTGTAGTGTAGTTTTGACTACACTGATCTGCTGTCTTTCCAGGTCGGCTAGTGCTTTTGTATTTGTTTCGAGCTCCTCGAGTCGACTGTATACCTCTTGTTCATTAGTGCTGTCCATGGTCCCGAATAGGTAGTGCATTGCATTGCCTATTCCATCGAAGATAGATCGTGTTGATCTTGATTTGGGGACCACTTCTCGAATGACACTTGTTCTTCTCTTGATATTTTCTAAGAGAGAATGAACGTGTTTTTGCTGTACCAGGCATAGCTCATCGGTTTGAGAGCGATTCGAACATAGTCGGTGAACTAAGTGCTCCGCCTGTTCTGCCATAAGCGTTTGGTTGTCCAGTTCCCTTAGGTTGATCTCCGTTAGTATATTCCATGTACTGTGGTATACTTGTAATTTTCCTAAGTCCTCATATAGTATTCCTGTATTGTTCAGGGGACTTATTGTGTAGGGTTCCGTTTGTATCTGTCCCTTTCCCAGATGGAAACAACATATTAACAATAACATGTGCTTCATGTTCTGTATAAAATGAAGGGTAGGCTTCATTAGTCAATTGGTCTTACTACATAGCATATAATATTTAAATATAGTATTGCTTAATTGAATTGTAGATAGTTTGTATAATGGGGGCTTAGTTGCTAAAAGAAAGACGAGATAGAACAGGATAGGAGGACTCTGAGTCGGTTCCTGCTAAATCTCGTCGACGTATGAGCATTGTACTCATTCAAAAATTGAATTGGGAAGTTGTTTAATTTACTACAATGAGTAAAAAGTAAATCATGAAGAGGAATACAAAACTCTCAAGGCAAGGTATGAAGGATGCAAGTCAAGGCAAGCAAGAAAAATTTTATTGGTAGAGTATTTATTTTTATTTATTGTTATATGTTCAGTTTTGTTTACTTAGCGTATTTTTTATTGATTTAAATAAAATTTAGGTAAGGGTTGACTTCGTGAGTCATAGTAAATAATTCCGAGTGCGGAACTTTTAAGTAGGTAGTGGCTAGTTTAATTGGCGGGATTTTGTTTCAGTGGAACTTATTTTCTAAAGGTGTATGTACCAGTGTACTACTCGTAATAGGGCTTTAAACGGTTGTTGTATACTACAACCTGCCGCTTGCCTATTTTTATGGTAGTGTTTGTTGGACTGGGTACATTGATTACCAGATATGGGCCAACCCAGATTTGAGACAATTTGTGTTTGCGGCTTTCACTTTTGAGGAGGACTTTGTCTCCTAGGTGGAAAGTGAGAGGCCTGACTGTTTTGTCGTAATATGCCTTTGAACGTTGTTTGCTGGCTAAGAGATTTTTACGAGCCGTAGCATATGATTTTTGTAATCTGTATTTCAGCATATGGTAATAACTTTCGTGGTTATATACGGGCTCAGGGTCCCGTTTTAAATTAGATGGAACATCCGCTGTGAACCCGTAAAGGCAATCCATCGGGGTTAGTTTAGTACCCTCGTGTACACTGTTATTGTACACAAATGCAGCGGTTCGTAGGAATTGATCCCATGTTTTGGGATTTTCGTCTACGATTGTACGCAGATATTCGATTAATGGTCTATGGGAACGTTCTAGTGCTCCATTAGACTGTGGATGGTATGCGGAAGTTTGTACTTTTAGCAGTTTGCAGACCTTCTTGAATAGCTCACTCAGGAAATTAGTTCCCTGATCGGTGACTATTCTCTTTGGAATGCGATAACGCGTGACAATCTCATTGAAAAAGATTTGCGCCACCGTTACTGCTTCTCCATTTGGTGTAGCATACCAATCGACAAATTTGGTGAGATTATTTTGAAAAGTTAGGATATATTTATTACCTGATATGGTCTCTTCTAGTGGACCTACTATATCTAGGTAAACCTTGTCGAAAGGTTGTTCTGCGATGTCCGTTATTACCATGGGCATCTTAAATTGGGGAGATGCTTTCATTGTTTGGCACTTGGGGCATTTTTTTACGTATTTCTTTATATCGCTAAGCATGTGTATCCACCAGTACTTGCGTCTAATTCTTTTATAAGTCTTAATGACACCCTGATGGCCGCCGAAAGGAGAGTCGTGATAATCCTTTAGGATTGTTTGAACTTCCTTGGGGCTCGTGATTATCTCAGGTGCCTTGACTGGAATTATTTCTTGTTCATGCGTAGCAGGGGGTTGTATTTCCGCCTCTGGGGGTTTAATTTCTTTCTCCTCCGCTGCCGTGGGCTGTGTTTCAGAGCTGGAGCTAGTATTGACCTCTTGGGCTCTTTGTTTTTGAGCTCTGGTCACGACGAAGCAATGAGCGGGTTTCTTTGTTTTCTTTTTACTTGGGGAAATGTTTTCCTCCACATCTGAGTCCATAGTGTGGTGGACTTGGGCTTGTACCGTTAAAGTGTTGCCTGTATTGTCTTCGATTAATACTTGTGGAATGCGGCTTAATGCATCCGCATTGGTATTATACTTCCCTAGTTTATATTCGATGGTATAATCGAATTCTGATAATTTGTGGTGAAATCTCACCAAAAGGGAAGTCGGGTCTTTAACGTTAAAGACACCTTTGAGAGGCTTGTGGTCAGTATAGACCGTGAATTTCCTGCCTTGGAGGTAGCATCGGAAATTCTTACTGGCCCAGACTATAGCCAATAACTCCTTTTCAATAGTGGAGTAATTTCTCTCGGCTTTGTTCAGCGTTCGGCTTGCATAGGCGATAGGCTGGTCTTTTCCCACTTCTCCTTGGGAAAGCACAGCGCCTAATGCTTTGTTGCTGGCGTCCGTTGTAAGATTGAAGGGTTTAGAGAAATCTGGATAGATTAAAAGTGGTGGGGAAATTAGAGCATTTGTAATGCTTTGAAATGCTTCTTGGCATTTCTCGGTCCAAGTGAATTTTACATCCTTTCGGAGTAAATTCGTAATTGGACGAACTATTTTAGAGAAGTCCGGAATGAACTTGCTGTAGTAATTGGCAAGTCCTAAAAAGGACTGAACTTGCCTTACTGTTCTAGGAACAGGGAATGTTTGGACGCCGGCCGTTTTGCTGGAGTCTGGTAATGCACCTTCGCTAGAGCATTTGTGCCCTAGGTAAACAACTTCTCGTCTCAAGAACTGGCACTTCTCTGGCTGCAGTTTGAGGTTGTTCTCTCTCAATTTGTCGAAAACCTTGCGAAGTTTATCATTGTGGTCATTTAGGTTCTTACCATAAATGACAATGTCGTCAAGATAAACGAAACATTCGAGGCCTTGTAGGCCTGTCAGAAAGAAGTTCATGAGGCGTTGGAATGTAGCGGGAACTCCTTTGAGTCCGAATGGCATACGCTTAAATTCGTAGTGCCCGTAATTAGTGCTAAAAGCGGTCTTATGTCGACCTTTTTTGTCGACTAAGACTTGATGATAGCCGTTGGCCAAATCGAGAGTGGTAAAGTACCTGGCATGACCTAGTTGGTCAAGAATATCCTCGATTCGCGGTAGCGGAAATGCATCGCCAATTGTCTTTTCATTCAATTTGCGAAAATCGACAACGACGCGCCACCTTTTTTCACCATCGGGTCCCGCCTTTTTGGGGACAACTAATAAGGGTGAATTCCATGGGCTCTTGCTAGTTTGGACTATCCCGTTGTCTAGCATTTTTCTTAATTGCTCGTTGATTACTTGTCTCTGGGTCTCTGGTAATCTGTAGGCCTTTTGGTTTATGGGCGCTTGATCTTGTATTAAAGGGATATTGTGGGTGATAGCATTTGTGTATGTGAGCTTATCACCTTTTAGAAAGAAGATATCGTTGTACTCGTAGCAGAGTTCGGATATCGAAGCTTTTCCTTCCGCATTTAGATTTGGGTCTAGGCTGAGCTCTTGGTCTAACCTGTTGACTCGCGGAGTATGGGTGGGATCTTCACGATCCGGAAATAAGTATCTTACGTGTTGTAAGATAGCTGTGTTTTCCTAAAAGCTTGCGTCTCTTTCCTCATTTGGTGTAGTTGTGTACTTACTATCTGTTTTACTTACATTACTAGATGGCAGGGAATGGGCTTCCTGCAGTTTTAATGGTGGAGTACCATGTTTTATGGGTACTTTTGATGTTTCCGAGTACTCGCACGCATTCGTATTTTGGCTCATGGGTCTTGAAAAATTGGTTTTCTTAATACTATTTGACGGTGGAGCCAACTTTGCCTTCAATGAGGTCTTACTGATCTCTCACGCGTCTTTTGCAGGGCTCATGGGGCACCTTGTATTCTTAATACTAATTTTATTAAGTGGTGGAGTCGACTTTGCCTTTAAATAGGTCTTTCTGAGCTCGCACGCGCTGCTGGTGGGGCTCTTGGGCCTCTGCTTTTTCTTAACACTAATTTTATTGGGTGGTGGAGTCGTCTTTGCCTGAGAATAGGTCTTACTGAGCTCACACACACCTGTTATTTGGCTTCTTACCCGTATGATTATCTTACTCCTAGGTATATTGGATTTAGGAGTCCGCTGCATTTTGCTTGTCGGCTTCTGGAGCTTGCTCTTATCTCTGTTTTGGCTCTGGGGCCATGTAAAATTTTTGTAACTTATTCTATTGGACGGTGGAGTCATTGTTGCCTCTATTCGGGTCTTACTGAGCTCGCACGCGTCTTGTATGGGGCTCTTGGACCGCGTTAGTAATTTATATCTAGGTATTCTGGAGAAAGAAGTTTTGCTTGACTTCTGTTCTGCCTTGGGAAGCTCACTGATGTTTGTGTTACTCGCTTGCGATTTATTCGGCTTGAGAACGTGTTGTGTATCAGTGGCTTCTCCTATTGGGATGACGGCGTAGTCATGTATAGGGAGCAGTTGTAATAATAAACTGTCGATGACTACTTGGAAATTGTTAATGTTGAGTATGGCAACTAGCACTGTTTCTTTTCCAGTAGGGAGTAAACTGTTGGCCAGGAAGACTCCGTCGCCTATCTCTTTAGATAGACAGAGCATTTCTTCCTTCACTCGCAACGGGACTGTGGTGATAATTTGTGACCTAGCAGGTATGCATATTGGTTCTCGTAAGGTAACCAGATGCTGCCTCATTTCGCTGGTCTTTTGATCACCCAGACAGCTCTTTTCGCACTCCGTCGGCTCTTCTCGAACCTGGCAGCCAGCATTACTCTCTTGGGATGCCTTGAAGACACTGCATGTAGATAGCTTAACCTGTTTAGGTTCCATCCTTTCAGCAAGTGACCTCACTTCGACTGCTTTACTGGAATACAGCTTGTCCGTTTTGCATGACAAGGGCACAGTAAACTCTTCAGGATTTGTTTCCGTACAAGGAAACCTGAGTGCTTTATTTGGGCCTTCAACATTACAATTGTTTGATAGGAAATCGTTTCCTAATAGGCCGTCATCGGAAAGACCTGGCAGGTTTTGTACCACCTGAAACTTGCAGGGAATTTTATTTTTAAAATTGAAGTTGCCCTTGCAATTTCCCAATGTCTTTCCGGTTCCAAAAGGGGTCTGTATAGTGCATGCTTCATTGGAATGAATTATTTTGAGGTCTTTAATTGCTCTTTTCTTAATAATACGCCAGTGTCCACGACTAGTTTTGTAAGGCCGTTAAGGCTTATGTCCAGTGGAAGTTTCACTGTAGGGACACCGGATTCTGGCGCTTGAGGTGACCCTTTTAATTTTTTTGTTGGGTTTATAGTCGAGCTGGGGAGTTTTGGGTCGACTGCATGTCGTTTCCCTGACTCCGGGCTTCCCATTTTTTCTTCTGGCGGCAGTCTTCGTCTGCATGTCCTCGGTGACCACAAAAGGTGCATTTGAGTCTTATGTTGAAGACTTGAGGACTTTTTGTGTTGCGTTGATCCTGTGTAGATCTATTGGAGAGGCGTGGAGGAACAATCTGTTGCGTTTGTTGACCTTTTCTGCAATCACGGACGTCATGTCCATAGATTTTGCAGTTTGAGCAGAAAGGGGTGTTTTTGCGCTTAAGGCAATCTGAATAAGTATGACCCTTTCGCTGGCAGAAGTTACACGTGATGTTACGGACCAGTGCATCTGTATCCGAGTCTCTGGCATCAGTGTTTGTAAATGGTCTTTGCCGTGCCTGTGATGAACCTGGGTTATTCACATTGCGTGAAAACTGGTTTGGATTTGGAGCTCGAGGTGATGCGAACATAGGTGTTGATGGCATTTGATAATAAGGAGCTCTATAATAGGCTCGCACTCGTAGATCCGGGTCTACTGGCGCCACTGGAGGAGCTTGGACCAGAGGAGTCTGGACGAATGTAGCACTTTGTTGTAATTTCTCCAAGTCCAGGGCTTTTTGAATTAATGCTTCTAAATCTCCTTCTCCCTGCGTGAGCAAATATTGATACAGGTGTGGGTTGGTTACTCCACTTTTCAAAGCGTTTTTGGCAAAATCCATCAGCTGTGTTTTCACAGCAGGGACTGCCTTAGCTCCATACTTCTGTGTCGCTGCCTCATTGCAAATCGTCAACAACTGTTTCAATCTTGTAATGAACACAGTGAGAGACTCTAACGGGTTTTGTCTGGTGGTAATTAATTTGTTCACCAGCTCCTGATATGTCTCACGGGGAAGATATGTTCTGTTTAAACGTTCCTCTACTTCAGTAAATGAAGCAGGGACGTCTGAAGCGAATAATTGGTATGCGTCACCTCTGAGTCTTGTAGGAAGGACCTGAATGAAAGCCACTTTTCCTTCATCATTTAGTCACTGCATAGTTTGTTTGCAGCAGCTGATGAAGGTTTGTAGCTCTCGTCCCAATTGTGGGGTACTTTCACCCGAAAATAAGGGAACGAGTTGAGCTGTGAGCTTAGCTACTTTAGCGTAATCCACCATTGTGTGTAGTCTATTGACTGGAAATTTAAATTTGGGTGGACTAGCTGGGCTTGTTTCTGGGCTGATTTCCGTTAAGCATTCTTCGAGCCAATCGATCAGCAGGTCTTCGGGAGTTGGTTCAGCTACTTCACCGTCACTGTCGCTACACTATCACTGTCACTTAACCTAACACTCTTATTCTTTTCTAGATCTAAACTGAGTGAGCGCCGAGATTCGGAAAACTGTTCTAGTTCCTTTCGGAACTGTATTGTTTTTTCTTTTAAGGTCTTTAACTTGACGAGTCTGGTCTCACGCTCTGTTTTTAATTTGTGATCTAAGGCGTCACAATGGGTAATCGTCAGTTTATCCGATTCCCGCGCTCTCTCGTATAATTTATTTAAAAACTTAGCTAAACTTGCTTGACTATTCGGACCTGGCAGAACGGTTCCGCTTCGAAGTCGAGGTCCTGTTGGGGGTAACTGTGGAGATTTTTCTCCTGCAGCGGATGATGTACCTTCACCGGGGTGCTGTGTATTGGCACCTGGGGTTGATCCCGCGTCGGCTAAAGATGGAGAGTTTTCCCTCGCTGCTGTTTCTGGTTCCTGCTGAGGTAGAGCAGGATTGTCGGCTGGCATATGATGCGCTGTTCAGTGAAAGGGGGGCTCCTTGCCTGCTTAGGTCTCTTTGCTGTAATTGAGAGGGGGGTTTCTTTAACCGCCTTCGAGTTCCCTCTCAATCCTTTGTCGGTTGATTTCGGCTTACTTTTGCAGCTGGGGGGGCCCTGGGCCGTCTTAACTTCCCCTGGATCTAGTTGAAAAGGGGGCTTATGAGCCGTCTTCGATTTCCTCTTCAACTCCGGATCGTTGACTGCTAGCGTTTGGTCGTCTGCTTGGCTGAAACTTCAGGCTGCTTATCGAGCTGTGTCCTGGCTGGTCTGTACTCGTCCTTCTGGGGGAGTTTGGAATGGTTCTCCTCTTCCTTCTTTGGACTGTTCACTTGTATCCCTCGATGGTTCCTGTGCACTAATTGGGGTGAACGCTTGCCCGCCTAGAGCAGAGGCGCCTAGAGATGGTATCTACCCGAGTGTTGGGGGTGACTTGACCTGAGTGGCTTCTTCAAGGGAACCCCTTAGGTTCACAGGATAGCGGATTTTATAGCTCTTATACTTTTCTACTTTTGACTTTTCGAAAAGCAGGCTTCCACTATCCTACCGGCTGCGCCAATTTTGTTATGTATTTCACTCGTTGGGTTAATTACCTGGATAAATGACAAATATTCACCTTGCGATGGTGTTTCCTTACGTTCTCTTGTTACAGTCCTCAAGGAAGTTTGCCTTCGTATGTGTTATGTGTCGTTAATTCCCGTTGTGTCTTAACTTCGTGTTGTTATTTGAACTAATGATACAGCTGAACTTTTTTTTTTAGTCAATATCTCTTTCGAAGGCCCGATACTGATGCTATATGCTGGAAGGCATACTCCTTGCCATCGTATTGCTTTGACAAGCTACATCCCTTGAAGTTCTTCCTCGTCGTAAGGCGTACCTAAAATGCATAAGTACTTTTACCTAATGAGTATGACCCGCCTAATGCATTATGATGCACCCCGGATATATATGGAGAAGAGTGGGGCTAATAACGTAAAGGAGCGGATTTTATTTAGTCATCATCATGGAAAAAAAATTGACATTCAACATGAACGAGAAGGAGCCAAGTGAAATTGCTTTTCGTATACTTGATGTACACATAACATTTATTCATATGTATTAGTTTTATAGTTTTGGAAGCTTAAAAGTAAATTTAGCAGTAATGTATTAATCAAAATTTAAAACTGTTAATTTTGTGGATTTTGAAAAAAAAAACATATGACTTAATTTGTAGTAATAATAGTAGTAGTAGTCGTAGATCTTGTAGTTTTGAAATCCTAAAGTAAATTTAGTAGTAGTATATTAACCAAAATATAAAATTGTGAACTTTGTCGATTTCGCGAAGCCACTTAGCCATTCATTCTCTTCAATTTAACATTGGATTTCAGCTCTTTCTTGCTCTTTTTCCTGTCGAAGATAACTTTATCGCATTGTCTGTAGGAAGAAAGTCCAGGGTTCCCGAGCTCTAGAGAGGAAGTAAGGTGAAAATCAAATATAAATGAAGTGAAAAAAAAAAACAAATAAAATAAAACAAGTAAAAATGATATAACAAATCTAATAATTACAAAGTGACAAAAGACATATAAACAAAAAAAAAATAGTTTTAACGAGAGAAAAATCAAAGAAAGTAACGAAGACAATTTAATTTTCAAAGATAATAAGATAAACAACTACTATGTGTAAAGCGCAGATATTAAATAAACAAACTTTACATTGCAAGTAAAGAAAAAGGACAATAAACAAAGCCAAAATTATTAAAGAAATAAATATTAAAATAAAAGTCATTGCTTACGACTAGTTCAAATGTGGACTACAAGTTAACATATCGTAAGAAGCGAACGCAATCATTTGCAAATTCCGACGGATGTACTAAAATCACTCTCTGGCGGAAAAAAAGTAGAGCGAACAAGATCGAGTCTTTTTCCGTTTTGGGTCTTTGCGACGGTGCAGACGAGTTCAGTGCGAAAGTACATATATAAAAAGAAAAAAAGAAAAAAAAAAAACAAAAAAGGAAAAAGGCAACGCTAAAAATATTAAATAAAAGAAAAAGAAAATCAAAAAAAGGATTGTATTAAACAAGATAAAGGAGAGAAAAAAAAAAACATTGGGAGCTTTGGACTATATTAAGAGGTTGTATCTTGGAAGCACGCGGTCTAGTAATCCAAAGCCGGGACAAAGAGCAGGGATTGGTCGAAGCTAAGTATATATTTGAATTATAATTTCTTTACATTTTGTGTATTTGGTACGGACGAGGACGTGGCTGACTGGCATTGCTATATTTTGTAATTATAGTAAACTTGTATTTAGGTATTGGTAGGAATTGGAATCAATCTGAATAACCTAATATCTTTAAACTGCGTAGTAATAAATAAGTTGTGAAATCGATATGGTTGTTGTTCTGCTTTAAGATCGGTTTCGTGATTTATCCGCCCACACGGGAAAAATCACGTGGCGCCCAATCCTTACACCTGTGCAGAATCAATAATCTTCTCTAGCGAACCACCCCGTCTCCTGAGCGAGCCTTTGCGTACCTCGGAGTACGTAACAAAAATTTGGGCGCCAAAATTTTTGTTACGTACTCCGAGGTACGCAAAGGCTCGCTCAGGAGACGGGGTGGTTCGCTAGAGAAGATTATTGATTCTGCACAGGTGTAAGGATTGGGCGCCACGTGATTTTTCCCGTGTGGGCGGATAAATCACGAAACCGATCTTAAAGCAGAACAACAACCATATCGATTTCACAACTTATTTATTACTACGCAGTTTAAAGATATTAGGTTATTCAGATTGATTCCAATTCCTACCAATACCTAAATACAAGTTTACTATAATTACAAAATATAGCAATGCCAGTCAGCCACGTCCTCGTCCGTACCAAATACACAAAATGTAAAGAAATTATAATTCAAATATATACTTAGCTTCGACCAATCCCTGCTCTTTGTCCCGGCTTTGGATTACTAGACCGCGTGCTTCCAAGATACAACCTCTTAATATAGTCCAAAGCTCCCAATGTTTTTTTTTCTCTCCTTTATCTTGTTTAATACAATCCTTTTTCTGATTTTATTTTTCTTTTATTTAATATTTTTAGCGTTGCCTTTTTCCTTTTTTGTTCTTTTTTTCTTTTTTTCTTTTTATATATGTACTTTCGCACTGAACTCGTCTGCACCGTCGCAAAGACCCAAAACGGAAAAAGACTCGATCTTGTTCGCTCTACTTTTTTTCCGCCAGAGAGTGATTTTAGTACATCCGTCGGAATTTGCAAATGATTGCGTTCGCTTCTTACGATATGTTAACTTGTAGTCCACATTTGAACTAGTCGTAAGCAATGACTTTTATTTTAATATTTATTTCTTTAATAATTTTGGCTTTGTTTATTGTCCTTTTTCTTTACTTGCAATGTAAAGTTTGTTTATTTAATATCTGCGCTTTACACATAGTAGTTGTTTATCTTATTATCTTTGAAAATTAAATTGTCTTCGTTACTTTCTTTGATTTTTCTCTCGTTAAAACTATTTTTTTTTTGTTTATATGTCTTTTGTCACTTTGTAATTATTAGATTTGTTATATCATTTTTACTTGTTTTATTTTATTTGTTTTTTTTTTCACTTCATTTATATTTGATTTTCACCTTACTTCCTCTCTAGAGCTCGGGAACCCTGGACTTTCTTCCTACAGACAATGCGATAAAGTTATCTTCGACAGGAAAAAGAGCAAGAAAGAGCTGAAATCCAATGTTAAATTGAAGAGAATGAATGGCTAAGTGGCTTCGCGAAATCGACAAAGTTCACAATTTTATATTTTGGTTAATATACTACTACTAAATTTACTTTAGGATTTCAAAACTACAAGATCTACGACTACTACTACTACTATTACTACAAATTAAGTCATATGTTTTTTTTTTCAAAATCCACAAAATTAACAGTTTTAAATTTTGATTAATACATTACTGCTAAATTTACTTTTAAGCTTCCAAAACTATAAAACTAATACATATGAATAAATGTTATGTGTACATCAAGTATACGAAAAGCAATTTCACTTGGCTCCTTCTCGTTCATGTTGAATGTCAATTTTTTTTTCCATGATGATGACTAAATAAAATCCGCTCCTTTACGTTATTAGCCCCACTCTTCTCCATATATATCCGGGGTGCATCATAATGCATTAGGCGGGTCATACTCATTAGGTAAAAGTACTTATGCATTTTAGGTACGCCTTACGACGAGGAAGAACTTCAAGGGATGTAGCTTGTCAAAGCAATACGATGGCAAGGAGTATGCCTTCCAGCATATAGCATCAGTATCGGGCCTTCGAAAGAGATATTGACTAAAAAAAAAAGTTCAGCTGTATCATTAGTTCAAATAACAACACGAAGTTAAGACACAACGGGAATTAACGACACATAACACATACGAAGGCAAACTTCCTTGAGGACTGTAACATACCTCCTCTTCCTTCGGGAGATTTCCTTGAAATCTCAAGAAACATCCATGATTATTTTGTCTGAAAATTTTCATTTTGGTGCGTCGTAATAACTGCCATCCTATATTGCCTAGGAGTTATTTGAACACCTCACAAAAGTCTGCTAACAAAATTTCTACTCGTCTTCAAGCACAGGAGACGAATATGGTTTCAAGTCTTTAGCATTCCATGTACCTACATACTTCCCTGAGTCATTATTTAGTTCGTAGGTCCAAGGAGATAAAACTTTTACTACTTTAAAGGGGCCTATATACTTAGGCGCTAGTTTCGCGTTGAAATATTTACTGGAATCTGAGAGGACATAATTCCTTTTCCATACAAGATCATTTATGTAAAACCTGCAGTCTCTTCTTCGCAGATCATATGATTTCTTAGACTTCTCGGCCGCCTTTCTCAGTCTGCTTTTCACATTATTGATAACTTTTTCTAGAGCTTCGCACCGCGAGCTGGGATCATAGATCTCATCATTATTTGTCATCCTATAAAATTTCCCATGAGTTTCCATTTCGCGCCCGAAGTTTATGAAATAGGGTGTGAGTTTCGTTACCTCTTGTGCAGCGGTTCTGATAGCGCAAGCTACTTTTCCTAGTAATGTATCCCATATGCGGTGATTATCCGCCACATATGCCCTAAGCATTGCTTTAACCGTTTGGTTCATCCGCTCAGCCGGATTAGCCTGGGGGTGGTAATAAGCAGTGTAATTAATGTTTATTCCATAGTTCTCGCATATCTTTTTAAATTCGCGGCTTTTGAACTGTGACCCATTATCGCACACTATACCTCTTGGTACTCCAAATAATAAAAAAACTGAATCTTCTAGAGCTTTTATAATAGGACTTGTTGATGCCGAACGTAAAGGGAAAAGTAGGGGAAATTTGCTAAATTGGTCAACCACGGTCAAAATATAAGTATAGCCTTTACTAGAACGCGGAAGTGGACCTATTAAATCTGCGCTAATGATCTCCCACGGTTTATCCGCAATTTTGCGCATGGACATGAGACCAGCAGGTTTCTTTAGCTCTGGTTTTACGGACTGACATACTACACACCGCCTTACATAGGTCGCGATATCAGCTTTCATCTTCGGCCAATAATACTTTTGAGAAATTCTGTCCAAAGTTTTCTGAACTCCGCAGTGTCCAGATGTCGGAACATCATGGTTTTTGAAAATAATCTCTTTTCTCTGATCTTTCGGTACAACCTGCTTCCAAAAATCAGCTTCAAATGCTAACGAAGGATATCTTGGGCGAACATGTTTCCACAAGATTTCATTCTCTACTCTCCAGTCTGCATATTTACCTGGCTTTTCTTGTACTTGTGTCTTTGTCTTTTGGTACCATTTATCGTTTGTCTCAGGGCTTAGTGCAATACTGTCTATCATAGGAACCGAACGAGATAACAAATCCGGGAGTAGGTGTTCTTTCCCCTTTCTATGAATAATCTCGTAGTCATACAGCTGCATACGCATGGCCCATCTAGCGAGCCTACCAGTAGGGTCTTTTAGGTTCTGTAGCCATACTAGTGAAGCATGA
The DNA here is from genome assembly GCA_963924295.1 of Dioctria rufipes. Lineage (NCBI taxonomy): Eukaryota > Metazoa > Arthropoda > Insecta > Diptera > Asilidae > Dioctria > Dioctria rufipes. Next base: position 111,156,716 of record OZ002740.1, read on the forward strand.
TCCGTTATGACCGTAAAGTGCGCACCTTCTAGGTATGGTCTTAACTTATCGACTGCCCAAAGTACCGCTAAACACTCGCGCTCAGTGGTTGAATAATTTTTCTCACAACGTGTTAACGATCGACTTAGGTACGCAATGACCCTCTCTCCACCGTTTATATATTAGGTGAGAACAGCACCCAAACCGTAGCCAGAGGCATCAGTGTGAACTACGAACGGGAAATCGAAATCAGGGCAATTTAATATGGGTGCACTGATCAACTTCTCTTTTACTGTCCGAAAGACTTCTTCACACTCACTGGACCAAATGAACTTCTTATTCTTTTTCAAGAGACCCGTGATTGGTGCTATTAGAGTAGAGAAATTTTGTACGAAACGTCTGTACCAAGCTACTATGCCAATCAATCTTCGTACTTCTGATACCGTTTTAGGGGATGGAATATCTAGTATGCATTGCACTTTATCGGGATCCACTTGGAGGCCGTTTTCACCTATAAGATAACCTAGGTACCGGAGCTCTGTACGACAAAACTTACATACAACCTGTCTAATACCTCTTTTAAGACCCGTAAGTGTTCCTCAAAACTGCGCGTAACTATTATGACATCGTCCAGGTATACAAAAACGTGATTGTCAAGACCACCTGTTAGCACCCTATCTATTAGGCGTTGCCAAGTTGCAGGCGAATTACTCAAGCCGAATGGCATTCGTCGGAATTGGAACAAACCCCGATTGGGTACAGTGAACGCAGTGTATTGTTTCGACTCTTCTGATAATGGCACCTGCCAAAACGCCGACTTTATGTCCAACGAAGACAGGTATTTCGCGTCTCGAAGTTTGTCGAGTGTGGCAGAAACATATGGCAAAGGGTATGCATCCTTCTTGGTGACTTTATTGAGTCGACGGTAGTCAACACAAAATCGATACGACCCATCTTTCTTCCTCACCATGACTACCGGAGATGCCCATGCGCTTTTCGATGGCTCGACTACTCCCTGATCTAACATATTGTTTAGCTCTTCATCTATGATCTTTTGTATGGCTGGAGAGACAGGATAATAACGTTGCTTAATCGGATTAGAATTAGTCTCAATTACATGTGCTACCATATTAGTGCAACCGAGCTCTTTACCCATTTTTCTCTCTGCTTCCGAAATTAATTCTTCTAAATTGTGCTTTTCTGCTGATGACAAACTGATATGACCTTCTAACGCATTAATATGAACACTTTGCATACTATTTTGGAACTTCCAGAAATTATTCTTTAAATCTACGGAAATATCCATCCCTTTCCAAAAATCTATACCTAAAATTAGAGCTTGAGGAACATTCTCTACCACCAAACAATTACAGATTCTAGTACGATTCTCCAAACTTATAGGTAAGCTTATTTCCCCCGAAATTTTAATCTCGTCCCCATTTGCTACTTTCACGGTCTGTATATTACTCTTTGATATTGATAAACCCATTTTATTCAGTAAACTCCATCCAGGTCCACCTACTATAGTACGAGAAGCCCCAGAGTCAAGAAGTCCTAACATGTTCACTTCAAAAATTGAAACCTTTAAGAACGGACGTACGTCTCCCTCAGCATGCGCGAAGACATAATCCAACAAAGTTGTCAACGCCCTCCGATCTTCAGATGCCGACATATTCTTGACAAGACTCCTACTTCGTGCGGCTTCTACGATTATTTTTGAACTCAACTTGCCGCTCGCGGTTGAGTTCCACTTCCGTTTCCCTGCATGTGCTGCCCTTGACTCCTTCGGTCGTTGTTCGGTCCGCGTATACTATTTTTACAAATATTACAATTGGGGCGAATAACTCCCTCTGCACCGCAACCGAAACAGCGAATATTTGCACGACAGAATCTGGCAATATGACCTTCATGGCCACAATTGTAACACTTTAAAGACCTACTTTGAGAGCTATTGCTCACAACTGCCTCACAAGATTCAATTGTATCGACATATGCTAGGTCCGGCTCCAATAAATTATTCGTTCGCTTATGAGGAGGTGGTGCAAAAGTTTCGACGCGCGCCCTAATTGCCTCTAATTTACGGCCCATTTCCACTAGATGCGATACTGATTTAGGTTCAGTCAAACCCAACTGAGTTTGATAAAAAGGGTTCAAATTTTTGCGTATAATAGCTAGCTGTTGCTCTTCCGTGAATGGATTGGCTAACCGATTAAATAAACTCGTCATTACGGCAACGTAAAGCCCAATCGTTTCATCTTTCCCTTGGGTGCGGTGGCGGATCTCTTCCAATAATCGCTCTTCGTAGTCCACCGGTAGAAATTCAAACTTGAGTTCTTTGACTAAGGAATTCCAGTTCTTGACTCGTTGTCTCACTGCCCTGTACCAAACTAAAGCTTTGCCCGAGAACAAATCGATAGCTGATTTTAACAGCTTTTTTTTACTTACTCCTCGAGCCTCAGAAAGTTCTTCTACGCGCTCTAGGAATGAGTTTAAGGTGATACCACCCTTTTCACCAGAAAATTTTAGATCCCATTTAGCTACAATACCTACACCACTCTGTATGCTATCCTGAGAAACTAAATTTATTGAAATGGTTTCGTTGCACTGATTGTCTGCTGATATTTCGTCGTCTAGTCTTTAGAATATTTTCCATGCCCTTTTACATAGGTATGTTGCATGTATAATTCATCTTTATTTTCGTTTTAGCACTGTTAGATAATATTTACCTCTTAGGAATATATATATATATATATATATATATATAAATTAACTGTTAGCACTGGACCAGTATTAAATATTTTTTTTTTTTTTTTTTATTTTACACCTGCGAGTTTGCTTTCTTTAGTTCATCGGGCCCCACGTTGGGCGCCAAAAGCCATACAAAAGATCATAGATGAAGAGCTAAACAATATGTTAGATCAGGGAGTAGTCGAGCCATCGAAAAGCGCATGGGCATCTCCGGTAGTCATGGTGAGGAAGAAAGATGGGTCGTATCGATTTTGTGTTGACTACCGTCGACTCAATAAAGTCACCAAGAAGGATGCATACCCTTTGCCATATGTTTCTGCCACACTCGACAAACTTCGAGACGCGAAATACCTGTCTTCGTTGGACATAAAGTCGGCGTTTTGGCAGGTGCCATTATCAGAAGAGTCGAAACAATACACTGCGTTCACTGTACCCAATCGGGGTTTGTTCCAATTCCGACGAATGCCATTCGGCTTGAGTAATTCGCCTGCAACTTGGCAACGCCTAATAGATAGGGTGCTAACAGGTGGTCTTGACAATCACGTTTTTGTATACCTGGACGATGTCATAATAGTTACGCGCAGTTTTGAGGAATACTTACGGGTCTTAAAAGAGGTATTAGACAGGTTGTATGAGGCCGGCCTAGTTATCAATTACGAGAAATGTAAGTTTTGTCGTACAGAGCTCCGGTACCTAGGTTATCTTATAGGTGAAAACGGCCTCCAAGTGGATCCCGATAAAGTGCAATGCATACTAGATATTCCATCCCCTAAAACGGTATCAGAAGTACGAAGATTCATTGGCATAGTAGCTTGGTACAGACGTTTCGTACAAAATTTCTCTACTCTAATAGCACCAATCACGGGTCTCTTGAAAAAGAATAAGAAGTTCATTTGGTCCAGTGAGTGTGAAGAAGTCTTTCGGACAGTAAAAGAGAAGTTGATCAGTGCACCCATATTAAATTGCCCTGATTTCGATTTCCCGTTCGTAGTTCACACTGATGCCTCTGGCTACGGTTTGGGTGCTGTTCTCACCCAATATATAAACGGTGGAGAGAGGGTCATTGCGTACCTAAGTCGATCGTTAACACGTTGTGAGAAAAATTATTCAACCACTGAGCGCGAGTGTTTAGCGGTACTTTGGGCAGTCGATAAGTTAAGACCATACTTAGAAGGTGCGCACTTTACGGTCATAACGGATCATGCTTCACTAGTATGGCTACAGAACCTAAAAGACCCTACTGGTAGGCTCGCTAGATGGGCCATGCGTATGCAGCAGTATGACTACGAGATTATTCATAGAAAGGGGAAAGAACACCTACTCCCGGATTTGTTATCTCGTTCGGTTCCTATAATAGACAGTATTGCACTAAGCCCTGAGACAAACGATAAATTGTACCAAAAGACAAAGACACAAGTACAAGAAAAGCCAGGTAAATATGCAGACTGGAGAGTAGAGAATGAAATCTTGTGGAAACATGTTCGCCCAAGATATCCTTCGTTAGCATTTGAAGCTGATTTTTGGAAGCAGGTTGTACCGAAAGATCAGAGAAAAGAGATTATTTTCAAAAACCATGATGTTCCGACATCTGGACACTGCGGAGTTCAGAAAACTTTGGACAGAATTTCTCAAAAGTATTATTGGCCGAAGATGAAAGCTGATATCGCGACCTATGTAAGGCGGTGTGTAGTATGTCAGTCCGTAAAACCAGAGCTAAAGAAACCTGCTGGTCTCATGTCCATGCGCAAAATTGCGGATAAACCGTGGGAGATCATTAGCGCAGATTTAATAGGTCCACTTCCGCGTTCTAGTAAAGGCTATACTTATATTTTGACCGTGGTTGACCAATTTAGCAAATTTCCCCTACTTTTCCCTTTACGTTCGGCATCAACAAGTCCTATTATAAAAGCTCTAGAAGATTCAGTTTTTTTATTATTTGGAGTACCAAGAGGTATAGTTTGCGATAATGGGTCACAGTTCAAAAGTCGCGAATTTAAAAAGATATGCGAGAACTATGGAATAAACATTAATTACACTGCCTATTACCACCCCCAGGCTAATCCGGCTGAGCGGATGAACCAAACGGTTAAAGCAATGCTTAGGGCATATGTGGCGGATAATCACCGCATATGGGATACGTTACTAGGAAAAGTCGCTTGCGCTATCAGAACCGCTGCACAAGAGGTAACGAAACTCACACCCTATTTCATAAACTTCGGGCGCGAAATGGAAACTCATGGGAAATTTTATAGGATGACAAATAATGATGAGATCTATGATCCCAGCTCGCGGTGCGAAGCTCTAGAAAAAGTTATCAATGATGTGAAAAGCAGACTGAGAAAGGCGGCCGAGAAGTCTAAGAAATCATATGATTTGCGAAGAAGAGACTGCAGGTTTTACATAAATGATCTTGTATGGAAAAGGAATTATGTCCTCTCAGATTCCAGTAAATATTTCAACGCGAAACTAGCGCCTAAGTATATAGGCCCCTTTAAAGTAGTAAAAGTTTTATCTCCTTGGACCTACGAACTAAATAATGACTCAGGGAAGTATGTAGGTACATGGAATGCTAAAGACTTGAAACCATATTCGTCTCCTGTGCTTGAAGACGAGTAGAAATTTTGTTAGCAGACTTTTGTGAGGTGTTCAAATAACTCCTAGGCAATATAGGATGGCAGTTATTACGACGCACCAAAATGAAAATTTTCAGACAAAATAATCATGGATGTTTCTTGAGATTTCAAGGAAATCTCCCGAAGGAAGAGGAGGTATGTTACAGTCCTCAAGGAAGTTTGCCTTCGTATGTGTTATGTGTCGTTAATTCCCGTTGTGTCTTAACTTCGTGTTGTTATTTGAACTAATGATACAGCTGAACTTTTTTTTTTAGTCAATATCTCTTTCGAAGGCCCGATACTGATGCTATATGCTGGAAGGCATACTCCTTGCCATCGTATTGCTTTGACAAGCTACATCCCTTGAAGTTCTTCCTCGTCGTAAGGCGTACCTAAAATGCATAAGTACTTTTACCTAATGAGTATGACCCGCCTAATGCATTATGATGCACCCCGGATATATATGGAGAAGAGTGGGGCTAATAACGTAAAGGAGCGGATTTTATTTAGTCATCATCATGGAAAAAAAATTGACATTCAACATGAACGAGAAGGAGCCAAGTGAAATTGCTTTTCGTATACTTGATGTACACATAACATTTATTCATATGTATTAGTTTTATAGTTTTGGAAGCTTAAAAGTAAATTTAGCAGTAATGTATTAATCAAAATTTAAAACTGTTAATTTTGTGGATTTTGAAAAAAAAAACATATGACTTAATTTGTAGTAATAGTAGTAGTAGTAGTCGTAGATCTTGTAGTTTTGAAATCCTAAAGTAAATTTAGTAGTAGTATATTAACCAAAATATAAAATTGTGAACTTTGTCGATTTCGCGAAGCCACTTAGCCATTCATTCTCTTCAATTTAACATTGGATTTCAGCTCTTTCTTGCTCTTTTTCCTGTCGAAGATAACTTTATCGCATTGTCTGTAGGAAGAAAGTCCAGGGTTCCCGTGCTCTAGAGAGGAAGTAAGGTGAAAATCAAATATAAATGAAGTGAAAAAAAAAAACAATTAAAATAAAACAAGTAAAAATGATATAACAAATCTAATAATTAAAAAGTGACAAAAGACATATAAACAAAAAAAAAATAGTTTTAACGAGAGAAAAATCAAAGAAAGTAACGAAGACAATTTAATTTTCAAAGATAATAAGATAAACAACTACTATGTGTAAAGCGCAGATATTAAATAAACAAACTTTACATTGCAAGTAAAGAAAAAGGACAATAAACAAAGCCAAAATTATTAAAGAAATAAATATTAAAATAAAAGTCATTGCTTACGACTAGTTCAAATGTGGACTACAAGTTAACATATCGTAAGAAGCGAACGCAATCATTTGCAAATTCCGACGGATGTACTAAAATCACTCTCTGGCGGAAAAAAAGTAGAGCGAACAAGATCGAGTCTTTTTCCGTTTTGGGTCTTTGCGACGGTGCAGACGAGTTCAGTGCGAAAGTACATATATAAAAAGACAAAAAGAAAAAAAAAAAAAAAACAAAAAAGGAAAAAGGCAACGCTAAAAATATTAAATAAAAGAAAAATAAAATCAGAAAAAGGATTGTATTAAACAAGATAAAGGAGAGAAAAAAAAACATTGGGAACTTTGGACTATATTAAGAGGTTGTATCTTGGAAGCACGCGGTCTAGTAATCCAAAGCCGGGACAAAGAGCAGGGATTGGTCGAAGCTAAGTATATATTTGAATTATAATTTCTTTACATTTTGTGTATTTGGTACGGACGAGGACGTGGCTGACTGGCATTGCTATATTTTGTAATTATAGTAAACTTGTATTTAGGTATTGGTAGGAATTGGAATCAATCTGAATAACCTAATATCTTTAAACTGCGTAGTAATAAATAAGTTGTGAAATCGATATGGTTGTTGTTCTGCTTTAAGATCGGTTTCGTGATTTATCCGCCCACACGGGAAAAATCACGTGGCGCCCAATCCTTACACCTGTGCAGAATCAATAATCTTCTCTAGCGAACCACCCCGTCTCCTGAGCGAGCCTTTGCGTACCTCGGAGTACGTAACAAAAATTTTGGCGCCCAACGTGGGGCGCGATGAACTAAAGAAAGCAAACTCGCAGGTGTAAAATAAAAAAAAAAAAAAAATATTTAATACTGGTCCAGTGCTAACAGTTAATTTATATATATATATATATATATATATATATATATTCCTAAGAGGTAAATATTATCTAACAGTGCTAAAACGAAAATAAAGATAAATTATACATGCAACATACCTATGTAAAAGGGCATGGAAAATAGTCTAAAGACTAGACGACGAAATATCAGCAGACAATCAGTGCAACGAAACCATTTCAATAAATTTCTAGTCTAGGTCAATTACATCACATTGTCACAATTGAAACTTTGGGATAATCAGTGTACGCCCGTTAGGTCTACAACGCTGCAGCTGCAATTAGTACATCGGCGATCAAATTGTGATTTGTGATAGAGTTCTGTGTAAGGAGAATCTGAGTACATTTTGCTGCTAATTTGTTTGGTAGTGTAGTTGTCTATCATCTGAACACTGATGACGATCGGAAGCATCTGTTTTGGTAACTGCAGCTTAGTAGTAATAAACCAGTCAGCCAGTCGCATTACATACCTCCTTGACGCATATTTTAAAGTTCAGTTTTATAATAATTTGACATTTGTGGTGCCAAACAATGGTAATTAGGATCACAAATCCTATGAATATAGAAAGTAATGGCAGAGTTTTCAAGATTTAGTTTGGTGCAATCGGCTGTTTACATACTGTGGCATTTAAAGAAGCCTAGTCCCTAGTCGTAATTAAACGCTAACATAAGGAAGGAGAAGTGAAATAGCATTTCTATCACAGGTATATAATAATATTTAGCAATTTACATTTATTTTATAGGCCGTACTTTACCATTGCATTGCTTCATTAATTTTACCAACAGTTTTATTCGTGAAATTAAAAGATAAATTGCATTTTAGCGTTCATATTCACGCTTGAAAATTATCCGATTGTTATTGTGTTGAATGTCAGAAGATCTGGACTATATTATAGCAAGTGGATCTCGTGCAAAATTTATAACCTCGAAAAGTGGACTTTACAATTAGGATACAGTGCGATACTTTCCTATAGTTGGACTATTTTTATATTATGTATATTTCTATATTATATATATTTTCTACAGAATCTTTCGATATTTTCCGTGCATGCATTTTATATATATATATAGGTCATACGATTAAAAGAAGCATATTGTGTTGAGTCTTGAATTTCGAAGACACATTTTTCATGGCCGTACGGCGTTAAATTTTTTTTTATGGGGTAACGCAGAAATAGCTAAACAAAAAAAAAACACCCTGATGTGTGGTGTCTTATATGGCTTATACAGATTTTGAATTAATAATTCCTTTCTGTGGATGTCACCCTCTTAATAAATTGCACATAGGAGCATTATAGTGCGGATAATTTTTCTTAAGTACATAGTCGTCTTAGCTGGTGAGTCCCTTCGTGCCGAGTATAGATATTAGAAAATTCAGTGAGATTTGTGACAGAAGTTCCTTCAACGATATCAAGCAGCCTCAGGTTGAACTATGGTAATAATTCTCGACTATGGATATAAATATAATGTTTTGAGGTTATAGATTGTAAGATTCCCAAACATTCTATATTGATTTTATAATTATAAATTCCGACGTCACCTCCAATCAACTTGTATTGCAAGCAGTGTACACATTTGTTGTGGGTTTCTTTTCTGCATTATCAAATCGAAAATCATTACGTTAATATTTGAACTCTTCTGTGATTAAAGGTTAAGTTATCGAAGTGCTACAGAAATAAATTTCAGTTCCTTAAACCTCTTGCGACGTTTGGGTGGTAGAGACTACCTGAAAATTTTATTAGGCCCGAGATTGTTTCGATCGTCGATAACTACATAGTAGGATTTTTAATAATAAAGCCCAATAATTGGTTTTCTTTTGATATAGAATCGCGATTCAGTTATTGTATAATACTGATTGAATAAATCATTTTTTTTTGTCAATATGGAGGTCAATCGCCTCTCTCAAGATGAGCTCGCGTACGAGATGCCCATACGAGGGCTGGACGTAGATACCGTCGATAACATGCGAAGGTCGCTTCGTGCAGCTAGGAATATGGAGCGAAGAGGCTCATTTTCAGGGTGTCTCGACTATCCATATACCTTCAGTGAAGACAAGGAAGCTGTTAATTTGAAAATAATAGAGATTAAGCAGCTACTTTCTTCTTTTCGGGGCCGGGGAAAACTTCGGAGTATTTCAAAATCTTAACAAAGATCGAGTGGTGTATGATGAGGTTGGATAGGTCACAAGCTGGAAAGGATGACGAGTCAGAACGGAAAGAGCTAAAGAGTGCACTGCTGCTCATACTGGCAAGTCTCGAAGAGGCTGTGGAAGTAGATGATGAGTCGTCCGAGGACGAGCCGGTAAATGAAACCAACGGGGGTGGTACTAAAATACAGGATTCTCAACTCAAAGATAATCCGCGTCCCTCTAATAACGAAACTCCGCAAGTAACACCCACGGTAATAGTTTCTCAGGATAGCATACAGAGTGGTGTAGGTATTGTAGCTAAATGGGATCTAAAATTTTCTGGTGAAAAGGGTGGTATCACCTTAAACTCATTCCTAGAGCGCGTAGAAGAACTTTCTGAGGCTCGAGGAGTAAGTAAAGAAAAGCTGTTAAAATCAGCTATCGATTTGTTCTCGGGCAAAGCTTTAGTTTGGTACAGGGCAGTGAGACAACGAGTCAAGAACTGGAATTCCTTAGTCAAAGAACTCAAGTTTGAATTTCTACCGGTGGACTACGAAGAGCGATTATTGGAAGAGATCCGCCACCGCACCCAAGGGAAAGATGAAACGATTGGGCTTCACGTTGCCGTAATGACGAGTTTATTTAATCGGTTAGCCAATCCATTCACGGAAGAGCAACAGCTAGCTATTATACGCAAAAATTTGAACCCTTTTTATCAAACTCAGTTGGGTTTGACTGAACCTAAATCAGTATCGCATCTAGTGGAAATGGGCCGTAAATTAGAGGCAATTAGGGCGCGCGTCGAAACTTTTGCACCACCTCCTCATAAGCGAACGAATAATTTATTGGAGCCGGACCTAGCATATGTCGATACAATTGAATCTTGTGAGGCAGTTGTGAGCAGTAGCTCTCAAAGTAGGTCTTTAAAGTGTTACAATTGTGGCCATGAAGGTCATATTGCCAGATTCTGTCGTGCAAATATTCGCTGTTTCGGTTGCGGTGCAGAGGGAGTTATTCACCCCAATTGTAATATTTGTAAAAATAGTATACGCGGACCGAACAACGACCGAAGGAGTCAAGGGCAGCACATGCAGGGAAACGGAAGTGGAACTCAACCGCGAGCGGCAAGTTGAGTTCAAAAATAATCGTAGAAGCCGCACGAAGTAGGAGTCTTGTCAAGAATATGTCGGCATCTGAAGATCGGAGGGCGTTGACAACTTTGTTGGATTATGTCTTCGCGCATGCTGAGGGAGACGTACGTCCGTTCTTAAAGGTTTCAATTTTTGAAGTGAACATGTTAGGACTTCTTGACTCTGGGGCTTCTCGTACTATAGTAGGTGGACCTGGATGGAGTTTACTGAATAAAATGGGTTTATCAATATCAAAGAGTAATATAGAGACCGTGAAAGTAGCAAATGGGGACGAGATTAAAATTTCGGGGGAAATAAGCTTACCTATAAGTTTGGAGAATCGTACTAGAATCTGTAATTGTTTGGTGGTAGAGAATGTTCCTCAAGCTCTAATTTTAGGTATAGATTTTTGGAAAGGGATGGATATTTCCGTAGATCTAAAGAATAATTGCTGGAAGTTCCAAAATAGTATGCAAAGTGTTCATATTAATGCGTTAGAAGGTCATATCAGTTTGTCATCAGCAGAAAAGCACAATTTAGAAGAATTAATTTCGGAAGCAGAGAGAAAAATGGGTAAAGAGCTCGGTTGCACTAATATGGTAGCACATGTAATTGAGACTAATTCTAATCCGATTAAGCAACGTTATTATCCTGTCTCTCCAGCCATACAAAAGATCATAGATGAAGAGCTAAACAATATGTTAGATCAGGGAGTAGTCGAGCCATCGAAAAGCGCATGGGCATCTCCGGTAGTCATGGTGAGGAAGAAAGATGGGTCGTATCGATTTTGTGTTGACTACCGTCGACTCAATAAAGTCACCAAGAAGGATGCATACCCTTTGCCATATGTTTCTGCCACACTCGACAAACTTCGAGACGCGAAATACCTGTCTTCGTTGGACATAAAGTCGGCGTTTTGGCAGGTGCCATTATCAGAAGAGTCGAAACAATACACTGCGTTCACTGTACCCAATCGGGGTTTGTTCCAATTCCGACGAATGCCATTCGGCTTGAGTAATTCGCCTGCAACTTGGCAACGCCTAATAGATAGGGTGCTAACAGGTGGTCTTGACAATCACGTTTTTGTATACCTGGACGATGTCATAATAGTTACGCGCAGTTTTGAGGAACACTTACGGGTCTTAAAAGAGGTATTAGACAGGTTGTATGAGGCCGACCTAGTTATCAATTACGAGAAATGTAAGTTTTGTCGTACAGAGCTCCGGTACCTAGGTTATCTTATAGGTGAAAACGGCCTCCAAGTGGATCCCGATAAAGTGCAATGCATACTAGATATTCCATCCCCTAAAACGGTATCAGAAGTACGAAGATTCATTGGCATAGTAGCTTGGTACAGACGTTTCGTACAAAATTTCTCTACTCTAATAGCACCAATCACGGGTCTCTTGAAAAGAATAAGAAGTTCATTTGGTCCAGTGAGTGTGAAGAAGTCTTTCGGACAGTAAAAGAGAAGTTGATCAGTGCACCCATATTAAATTGCCCTGATTTCGATTTCCCGTTCGTAGTTCACACTGATGCCTCTGGCTACGGTTTGGGTGCTGTTCTCACCCAATATATAAACGGTGGAGAGAGGGTCATTGCGTACCTAAGTCGATCGTTAACACGTTGTGAGAAAAATTATTCAACCACTGAGCGCGAGTGTTTAGCGGTACTTTGGGCAGTCGATAAGTTAAGACCATACTTAGAAGGTGCGCACTTTACGGTCATAACGGATCATGCTTCACTAGTATGGCTACAGAACCTAAAAGACCCTACTGGTAGGCTCGCTAGATGGGCCATGCGTATGCAGCAGTATGTCTACGAGATTATTCATAGAAAGGGGAAAGAACACCTACTCCCGGATTTGTTATCTCGTTCGGTTCCTATGATAGACAGTATTGCACTAAGCCCTGAGACAAACGATAAATGGTACCAAAAGACAAAGACACAAGTACAAGAAAAGCCAGGTAAATATGCAGACTGGAGAGTAGAGAATGAAATCTTGTGAAAACATGTTCGCCCAAGATATCCTTCGTTAGCATTTGAAGCTGATTTTTGGAAGCAGGTTGTACCGAAAGATCAGAGAAAAGAGATTATTTTCAAAAACCATGATGTTCCGACATCTGGACACTGCGGAGTTCAGAAAACTTTGGACAGAATTTCTCAAAAGTATTATTGGCCGAAGATGAAAGCTGATATCGCGACCTATGTAAGGCGGTGTGTAGTATGTCAGTCCGTAAAACCAGAGCTAAAGAAACCTGCTGGTCTCATGTCCATGCGCAAAATTGCGGATAAACCGTGGGAGATCATTAGCGCAGATTTAATAGGTCCACTTCCGCGTTCTAGTAAAGGCTATACTTATATTTTGACCGTGGTTGACCAATTTAGCAAATTTCCCCTACTTTTCCCTTTACGTTCGGCATCAACAAGTCCTATTATAAAAGCTCTAGAAGATTCAGTTTTTTTATTATTTGGAGTACCAAGAGGTATAGTGTGCGATAATGGGTCACAGTTCAAAAGCCGCGAATTTAAAAAGATATGCGAGAACTATGGAATAAACATTAATTACACTGCTTATTACCACCCCCAGGCTAATCCGGCTGAGCGGATGAACCAAACGGTTAAAGCAATGCTTAGGGCATATGTGGCGGATAATCACCGCATATGGGATACATTACTAGGAAAAGTAGCTTGCGCTATCAGAACCGCTGCACAAGAGGTAACGAAACTCACACCCTATTTCATAAACTTCGGGCGCGAAATCGAAACTCATGGGAAATTTTATAGGATGACAAATAATGATGAGATCTATGATCCCAGCTCGCGGTGCGAAGCTCTAGAAAAAGTTATCAATAATGTGAAAAGCAGACTGAGAAAGGCGGCCGAGAAGTCTAAGAAATCATATGATCTGCGAAGAAGAGACTGCAGGTTTTACATAAATGATCTTGTATGGAAAAGGAATTATGTCCTCTCAGATTCCAGTAAATATTTCAACGCGAAACTAGCGCCTAAGTATATAGGCCCCTTTAAAGTAGTAAAAGTTTTATCTCCTTGGACCTACGAACTAAATAATGACTCAGGGAAGTATGTAGGTACATGGAATGCTAAAGACTTGAAACCATATTCGTCTCCTGTGCTTGAAGACGAGTAGAAATTTTGTTAGCAGACTTTTGTGAGGTGTTCAAATAACTCCTAGGCAATATAGGATGGCAGTTATTACGACGCACCAAAATGAAAATTTTCAGACAAAATAATCATGGATGTTTCTTGAGATTTCAAGGAAATCTCCCGAAGGAAGAGGAGGTATGTTACAGTCCTCAAGGAAGTTTGCCTTCGTATGTGTTATGTGTCGTTAATTCCCGTTGTGTCTTAACTTCGTGTTGTTATTTGAACTAATGATACAGCTGAACTTTTTTTTTTAGTCAATATCTCTTTCGAAGGCCCGATACTGATGCTATATGCTGGAAGGCATACTCCTTGCCATCGTATTGCTTTGACAAGCTACATCCCTTGAAGTTCTTCCTCGTCGTAAGGCGTACCTAAAATGCATAAGTACTTTTACCTAATGAGTATGACCCGCCTAATGCATTATGATGCACCCCGGATATATATGGAGAAGAGTGGGGCTAATAACGTAAAGGAGCGGATTTTATTTAGTCATCATCATGGAAAAAAAATTGACATTCAACATGAACGAGAAGGAGCCAAGTGAAATTGCTTTTCGTATACTTGATGTACACATAACATTTATTCATATGTATTAGTTTTATAGTTTTGGAAGCTTAAAAGTAAATTTAGCAGTAATGTATTAATCAAAATTTAAAACTGTTAATTTTGTGGATTTTGAAAAAAAAAAACATATGACTTAATTTGTAGTAATAATAGTAGTAGTAGTCGTAGATCTTGTAGTTTTGAAATCCTAAAGTAAATTTAGTAGTAGTATATTAACCAAAATATAAAATTGTGAACTTTGTCGATTTCGCGAAGCCACTTAGCCATTCATTCTCTTCAATTTAACATTGGATTTCAGCTCTTTCTTGCTCTTTTTCCTGTCGAAGATAACTTTATCGCATTGTCTGTAGGAAGAAAGTCCAGGGTTCCCGAGCTCTAGAGAGGAAGTAAGGTGAAAATCAAATATAAATGAAGTGAAAAAAAAACAAATAAAATAAAACAAGTAAAAATGATATAACAAATCTAATAATTACAAAGTGACAAAAGACATATAAACAAAAAAAAAATAGTTTTAACGAGAGAAAAATCAAAGAAAGTAACGAAGACAATTTAATTTTCAAAGATAATAAGATAAACAACTACTATGTGTAAAGCGCAGATATTAAATAAACAAACTTTACATTGCAAGTAAAGAAAAAGGACAATAAACAAAGCCAAAATTATTAAAGAAATAAATATTAAAATAAAAGTCATTGCTTACGACTAGTTCAAATGTGGACTACAAGTTAACATATCGTAAGAAGCGAACGCAATCATTTGCAAATTCCGACGGATGTACTAAAATCACTCTCTGGCGGAAAAAAAGTAGAGCGAACAAGATCGAGTCTTTTTCCGTTTTGGGTCTTTGCGACGGTGCAGACGAGTTCAGTGCGAAAGTACATATATAAAAAGAAAAAAAGAAAAAAAAAACAAAAAAGGAAAAAGGCAACGCTAAAAATATTAAATAAAAGAAAAATAAAATCAGCAAAAGGATTGTATTAAACAAGATAAAGGAGAGAAAAAAAAGCATTGGGAGCTTTGGACTATATTAAGAGGTTGTATCTTGGAAGCACGCGGTCTAGTAATCCAAAGCCGGGACAAAGAGCAGGGATTGGTCGAAGCTAAGTATATATTTGAATTATAATTTCTTTACATTTTGTGTATTTGGTACGGACGAGGACGTGGCTGACTGGCATTGCTATATTTTGTAATTATAGTAAACTTGTATTTAGGTATTGGTAGGAATTGGAATCAATCTGAATAACCTAATATCTTTAAACTGCGTAGTAATAAATAAGTTGTGAAATCGATATGGTTGTTGTTCTGCTTTAAGATCGGTTTCGTGATTTATCCGCCCACACGGGAAAAATCACGTGGCGCCCAATCCTTACACCTGTGCAGAATCAATAATCTTCTCTAGCGAACCACCCCGTCTCCTGAGCGAGCCTTTGCGTACCTCGGAGTACGTAACACTCTTTATTGTTAATTCCGTATCTGGTGTACAATTTCACACTTATATATGGTTTACCACCTCACACTATTCATATACAAGCACACTAATTATTTTCTAGTAATTTTTCTTTACTTATTTCTACTGACAAAATATATTCGGATCAATGTTCACACTTTGATCTAAAATCTGGGGTATAAACCACTTAGTACCGAACCGTATCAAAACCTTCCTTTCCCATTTTTTCTTTTTAATTTAAGAATTCTCTTTAATTTTTTGATTGAGATTTTTCTTCCTTTTTGAGACCGTTAGTAAATGCAAACTCTAATCTTTTTCGTGACCGTTCCGGCGACATTCAACAAACCAAATCTAAAAACCGACTGTTCTCGACTTGGATTTTTGTAATCGCAAGTCTAGTTGCTCCGGATAGGAAAGTGCTTAATTAGCATTCCTATCCTGAGAAAATTATTTACCGCTGGGCATGTTTAAACATGCCCAGAATTATCGCGACGAACGATGGATGGTTGAAATTGAAATATGATATTTTCGTAAATATCAAACCATCGTCGTGCTATCGTGCATACATTGTTGCGATCACAATGTATGCAGATCGCGACAATTTGCTGATAAGAGCTTTTTTCGGTGAAGACTTGATCATTTCAGTCTTCATTGAAGTAAAATTTTATGCGCCCGATATGTGTGTATGTATATATGTACATACATATCGTATTTACGACAAATTTTACTGAAGGTAGGATTTGTCGTGGGGCTTTTTTTTTATTGAAACGACTTGGGATGTAACTTAAAACTTTTATTTTTCCCAAGTCGTTTTGTGGGAATATTTTTATTATATGCGAAGGAATTTGAAGAAATTGCTGATGGCAATTTTTTCGCCTTGTTTGGAGATAAGCTAACCATGTTTTAAGCATGATTAGCTTATTTCCATTTATGAAAATCAAATATTTTTCATGTTTTTCCCAATGATAATTGTTAATTACAATTATCATTTCCCAATGATAATTGTTAATTACAATTATCATTGTTACCCCTTTTTAGGTATACAACAATGTTTAATATGCAAGTTCTTTATTTCACTCTAATCGTATACAATTCACAAACTTTCAATTAATCAAGTCAACTTTAATTATCGCTTAATACTGTACTTTCAATTATCGCAATCTAATTACAACACATTCGCACGTTTATTACTTTCGCTTGTTAACACTGCAACGTCTAAGACAAGACTCTTTCTTTTGCGGTGACATCTGTAATATTTATACCATAGAAACTCTCCAGATTATTCGGGAGTGTTCTATTCCAGAATCTTCTTAACTATTCTATTCATTCTATTCCTGAACCTTCCCGAAGCTTCTATCATCGATTCTCCGAACCTGAAATTGTTTACTCTCCATTGCCAGTAGATGTCACCAGTTGTCTCTTTCTGTTGCACGTAACACTGCCCTCTTCTTAGATTTGTTCGTCCCAAATAACAGGTGGTCCACAGTCTTGATGCTCGTAGTATTGACACAAGCTGTCCAAATGAACAATTTTACGCTTGCCTCTTGTGCCACGCTGAATCCGGTATACCACGTCATTAATTCTAGTTACTACTGAATACTGTTGTTGTAGTTTTGGACAGCGTCCCTTATGTCGTTTCAGGTTGTACAGCCAAACAAGATCACCTTCGTTAAATCCTGTGGAATTAGCACGTAAGTCATTGCGGGTCTTCATTCGATCAGTATTTGCTGCTAATTTCGTCCTCGTGGCCTCGTGCACATCAGCTAATTCCTGTTTAAGCTCCGATACTTAGTCTTCTGGTAACTTTTGTTCCGAATATGACCTTAACTGGGGTTTGTCCGGTAGTGTTATGAATGGCTGATCTATAAGCCATTAGGAATATAGGAATATGTCGATCCCATTTGCGTTGATGATAGTCAACTTCTTTCTTTAGATGCTCGATCAATGTTCTGTTGAAGCGCTCTACCATGCCATCAGATTGTGGGTGTAGGGAAGTTGTTCTGGTTTTTCTTGTTCCCAACATTTTACACATCTCCTGGAAAGTCCGCGATTCGAAGTTCCGTCCTTGGTCCGAATGAAGTTCGTGAGGCACACCAAACCTACTGACCCAATTCGTTATTATTTGTTCAACAACTGTGGTTGCCTCTTGATTAGGGATTGCATAAGCTTCAGGCCATTTACTGAAATAGTCAATGGCAACTAAAATATAACGGTTACCGCCATCAGTTTCTGGAAAAGGTCCAGCGATGTCTACAGCTATCCTTTCAAAGGGGGCTGCGACATTATACTTATGCATTTCTCCTCGGCTTCTGTGTTGCGGGCCCTTGCAAGCAGCACAGACAGTACATCTGCGGCACAACTGCTCCACCTCTTCTCGCATATGTAGCCAATAAAACCTTTCCCGTATTTTGGAAATTGTTTTGTTCACTCCCAAATGTTCTCGAGAGGCTCCACCGTGCATTTCTTCTAGAACATCTTTGACGTTTGATGCTGGCGCGACTATCTGCATTCGGAATAATTCGCCGTTAGGTGCTTCCCATTTGCGTTTTAATATACCACATTCAACATGAAGAGAGTTCCATTGAGCCCAGTAACTTTTCAGCTTCTCACTCCGTTCCGAAATATCCTTCCAGTCTGGTCTTTCCATGTCTTCTTTCCAAACGAGGATAGGTGGAATGTCCGGATCTTCTCGTTGTGCTGTTCTCAGGTCCTCATTGTCCCAACCTGTAGATGGGTTACCAACTGTATAGTTGCTGTTGTTTCTTTTTCTTCCACCCGGGGGCAATATTTGCATTCTAGTTTGCATGGACGTCTTGAAAGGGCGTCTGCATTTCCATGGATACGACCTCTTCGGTGTTGGATTTCAAAATCATAAGACTGGAGTCGCTCTATCTATCTCGCCACTTGTCCCTCAGGGTTCTTAAACTGTAGAAGCCATTTGAGTGCTGCATGGTCGGTGCGAAGGATGAATTTCTGCCCGTAGTGATATTTATGAAAATGGTTTGTTGCACTTACAACGGCAAGTAGCTCTTTCCTTGTAGCACAATAATTTTTCTCGGACTTTGAAAGTGCTTTGCTATAGTAAGCTACTGGAACTTCTTGACCATTCTCCTTCTGCGAAAGCACTGCACCAATACCTTCATTGCTGGCATCCGTATCTAATATAAATGTTTCTCCCAGCTTTGGATAGTGAAGTACTGGAGCTCCACAGAGCTGTTGCTTCAAATTTTCAAAACTTTCGTTGCATTTATCCGACCATATGAACGGCCTTCCCTTTTCTGTAAGTTGATGTAGGCTTCTTGCTATATCTGCAAAACCTTTCACGAATCGCCTGTAGTCGGTAGCTAAACCAAGAAAACTCCGTAATTGATGTTTGTCCTTTGGAACTGGCCAATTTTTGACGGCTTCTATCTTCTCTGGATCGGTTCATACTCCTTGTGATGAAACTATGTGCCCTAAATATTTAACTTCATCTTTGAATAGAGCACATTTACTCTCACTGAGCTTCAATTGCGCATCTTTGAGTCTTTGAAGTACGTCCCGTAAGTTGTTTTTATGTTCCTTGACTGTCCTTCCGATTACTATTATGTCATCCAAGTAGACAAGACATGTTTTCCAGGTTAAACAACGTAGAACACATTCCATTAGTCGTTCAAATGTGGCTGGAGCATTACATAGCCCAAATGGCATTACTGCCATAAACCACTGCCAACTGAGAAAGCAGTTTTTTCTCGGTCCTCGGGATGTATTTCCACTTGCCAGTAACCACTCTTTAAATCCAGCGGGGAAAACCATTGCTCTCCGGAAAGAGTATCCAACGTGTCATCTATCCTTGGTAATAGATAGCTATCTTTTCTCGTCACGTTATTTAGTTAGCGGTAGTCTACACAGAATCGGGTCCTGCCATCCTTTTCCTAACCAGAACAACCGGCGATGTCCCAGGGCTGTTAGATTCCTCTATTATTCCTTGTTTCTTCATGGAGTTCATCATGTCTGACACTTCTGGTTGTTTGGCTAATGGCAATCTTCGTGGTGTCTGTCGAATGGGCCTGGAATCTCCTGTATCGATCCGATGCTGGACAAGATTTGTTTTACCATAGTCATCATCATTCATTGCAAATAACTTCGAAAATTCATCGATCGCCTCTTTGGCATCATTGTGTTGTTGTTCACTTAAGGCACTGGACGAAAGAAGTTTCTGAAGCTGTTGGGTAGTAGCTGGTATAGGTTTTGTCTCATTGACATTATTGCCATTATCCAAATTGACGATTTGGTAAACGGGTTTACAATTTCCAATTATAGCACCTTCTTTTAATTGTACCTCATTTTCGGATGTGTTAAGCACTCTGACTGGTATTAATGTTGCACCTTCTGCCTTCACTAAAGTCTTGCCAACAAGGATGCTCGATGTAACTTTTGTGGGGTTAGGCTCCACCAGGTAGAATCGGTAGGTCCCGATGTCATCAGTAAGCTTTGTCCATACTAGTCTCTCGGAGCATGGCGAAAGAGTAATATTTTCGCAGACCATCGTCCTTACTTTCGCAGGATGATCTGCTCCTTCTCCTAGTTTCATAGGAATTTCTATGTTCCCATATTTGAGAATCTGCTCTCCGACATCCAGATTTATTTTGTATGTGGTCATGAAGTCTATTCCAAGAATGCATTCATCCATTATGTCTGAAACCAGGAAAGTGTGAGGAAATAGTAGTTCGCCTAGTTGAACATCTAAAGTTATTTCTCCAAACACTCATGCTGCTGCTCCAGTTGCTGTTGTGTGGCCATTTGTTCTTAACAAGATCTGCTCTAATACTTGATCTTGAAGCTCCAGTATCGATAGTGATTGCGCAGTCATTCTTTCCTACACTTCCATAACAAGACTGCTATTATTTCTCTGTAACTGGCCTACTTGAATGATGACTTCAGGGCTGTCGATTCCACCAACCAACATCTGCCCCACAAAGTTGGTTTTTACTAGTTTTCCGATTGCTCAACAGGAGAGATGATACGACTAGTTGCTGCTTGATATCTAGTCTCCCACGAATAGCTTGTTCCCTGGCTCGACATATTTGGCATTCTTCATTCCCCTCTTCTTCAGGTGATTCCACTTGTCGACCTTTCCTGCAGTCTCTTTGAAGGTGCCCTGATCTACTACAATTCCAGCATCGAGGGACACCACGTGAGGGCGGGCTCTGTGGTGATTGTACTCTGTTACAAGTACATTCTTCCACTGAAATTTCTCTTACTCGTACTGCACTCCGTGAAGCTTGTCTCGCGGATTCATACGCTAATGCATAGGCTAGTGCTTCTGCTGTTGATTTCTTTCCTGCTAGCCTTAACGCTTGTTGTAAATTTTGATCTGCAATAGCGTTCACAAATGCCTCCGTCGCCACCTCATTAAGGAAATCCGCATTTACGCTGGGGTATGAAAGATGCGCTAATCTTTCCATATCAGCCTGCAATTGTTGTAGTGATTCGCCATACTTTTGAATACTGTTGCGCAACTGTAGGCGATATACTTGCTGCATGTGCTCATCTCCGTAACGTAATTCTATCTCCTGTACTAATGAAGAGTAATCACGTTGATTTTCAATCGGTACAATTTGTAAGAGTTCTGACACAGGAGCTCGAAGTGCTAACACCAGAGCTATAGCTTTGTCTTCATCATTCCAACCATTTACCTCTGAAGCTGTTTCATATTGTCTCTTGAAGATATGCCACGAATTTTGTCCATCAAATGTTGGAGGCTTCATTCTACCTGCACCGGATATTTCAGCTGCTACGTTTAGAGGCTGACGATGCTTTATTCTTTCCAGATCTGCTTTAAAGTTATCAAGCTGTTCCGTGACATTTTGTTGTACTCCCGACACTTGTTGTCGAACTTCCAACACTTCCTGCTGGGTTTCTTCAATCTTCACATTTTGTTCGTCTATTGAACCTTTCAGAAAGTTCTTCTGTTCCTCCAAACACGTTTCTAGACAATTCTGCAGAGAATTCTTTTGTTCCTCAAAAGCATTCTTTTGCTCGTCCAGACGGGTTTCCATAGATTTCTCTTGCTCATCTAAACGGGATTCCAGAGAATTCTTTTGTTCCTCATTGGAATTCTTCTGTTCATCAAAACGGGCTTCCAAAGATTTCTTTTATTCCTCGAGAGAATTCTTTTGTTCATCAAAACGGGCTTCCATTTTGCTCATTAAAGTACTCAAAAGCTGTTCCATTTTCATCGCAGGCTCTTCTTCAGCTTCGGTGTCTTCCAAGTTATCTTCGAAACTAATGTTTCAGGATTCTTTCCTTCCTCTATCAAAGCTTGTCTGAGTCGCTCGACTAGCACTTTCTTTGCACCTGTCGTTTGTAAAGATCGGTTCCCTAACTCCACTTTCAAATCCTGTATTCGAAGCTCCTCGACTTTTCGCCCCATTACTTTAGTAATTCACTTAAAGTTGAATATAAATTATTTTCCAGAACTTTAAAAATTTAACACAATTTCACAAAATTAATCACACTTTGAATTTTTAAGTCAATTGCCACTACTTTATTTCGCGAATTTATTTCACTTCTGACACCACTTCTTGCGAGCGTGGCTGTTGGTTCGTTATTTAAAGCACAATATTAAATTTTTAATATGCAAATTCTTTATTTCACTATAATCTTATACAATTAACAAATTTTCAATTAATCAGCTCAACTTTAATTACAACACTTTCGCACGTTTATTACTTTCGCTTGTTAACACTGCAACGTCTAAGACAAGACACTTTCTTTATTTATTTATACCCTAGAAACTCTCCAGATTATTCGGGAGTGTTCTATTCCAGAATCTTCTTAACTATTCTATTCATTCTATTCCTGAACCTTCCCGAAGATTCTATCATCGATTCTCCGAACTTGAAGTTGTTTACTCTCCATTGCCAGTAGATGTCACCAGTTTTCTCTTTCTATTGCACGTAACAATATAGATACAGCTGTTGATCTGTCAATTATCATAAATGTAATTGCTTTCTCGATTTCATTGCAGAATTATATCAAAGGAAGTATTTGGTCTCAATACTTTATACTATAATATAGTAAATTTAGTAAACTAAGAAATTGCTTGGGACGAGTCGAATAATATAAAATATTGCTTTCAAGACTGAAAGTCCAAGTTCCAGTTTACAGCTGTTTTGTTCTAAATTCCCCTACATGGTTCTAAATTAGCTAAATAAAGCTGAGGTATTACTATATCGTTTTTGCTGATTAATTTCTACACATAAGCTCGTTCTCATGTCGTCAAATGAGTGAAAGAGAAGAAACAAATGTCCATATCTCAGGTACTCGCAGTCCTCAGCAAAAGTCATAATTAGACACCGAAGTCCAACTGAGGTGGCCCCTCGTTGGGCGCCATTTTTGTTATGGAATTAAGGTATTTTGCTTGGGACGTAAAGTCCCGACTGTCAGCATGAGCTGACAGATCACTCGACGGGCAGCGTTGTTTGCGGGGCGGCACGCTAGTTCGCCTCAGCTATTGGCGGAGAGTGTGGGGGGGGCTCCACAAAAACCTGCCGCTGCCGTCAGCCATAATCAAAAAGAGATATCGTGCCTTCAATCAAAGAACAGCTAGCACACACTCGGTCCTGAAGGGACCCTTACGTCACTTACCTGTATTTTGGTGGAAGGCGCAGATGGTCTGCCTTCCTTGCCAAGCCCCATCCTCCCATTGACTTTGGGTGGCACAATTGTCCAAATTCCCTTTTTGACCTGTTAAATAAAGAGAGACGACCTTCATATGAGAGGGCTCCAGGAAAGCGGAGGAAGAAATAACGACCCTCAGCGCATCATTGTGACGTTATAATGGTTCCTTTATTCCTTTAATTGCCACGTTCTTTGACAGATGATATATTTCATAATTTCTTCGCTACATACTCTTCGAGTAATAAAATAAAATCCAGTTTTCTAAAGCTGAAACTACTAGTACCTTAATCCCTACCAGTATTAGCTGTAAATGCTTTGTTTATAAAATAACAAACAAATTTCTTAAGACTTCCTTGTAGTAATGACAATTTTTCTTAAATTATGTGAAGGGTGGAATATCTGCATTGAATACCACTGTAAAACGGGCTTATGTGACGCTGAAATGTTATGTTTTCCTTTTCATGTAAATCTTATAAATAAATTAAAATTGTTCGTTTTTTCTTTTGTTTTCCTTTTTTTCTGCTAGCAACCCAAAGGGTTATGAATTTGAAATTTTTGGTAAAATTTCGAGTACTCGGGGGAAATAATGCGATAGAAAATAGAAAAACATTAACCAAAAAGGTTGAATTACTGTGTTGCCTACGGTTGCTTGGTATTCAAGCTTGTACCTGTTCTCTTTTTCACGCAGCCCTATTTTTCCTACACAGGTCTATATCTCCTTACTAAGTAGTCCTTATCAATCACGTTCGAAAACTCTCTGGGTCAAAAGCAGTGGTGGAGCTTTGTGCTTTTTGGTAGCATTACAAAAAAACAAAACGAATAATAAATTTAGGCAGGTTAATATACCCCACCTACATGTCTGTTACAGTAGGAAAAATTAACTTTTCAGCTGGATACAAAGCAATATTTGTAACTTGATCAATGCTGAATTTCCAACTAATTATCTTAACAACTAACTAATAAAATTTTAGAGCATCTATAACCTACAAACCTTGTCTCACTGGTTTACGTTCTACCTTACGTTCTGCATTTATTTACTTATTTCATTGACGATAAAACCAATTTCAACTCCTATCTTTTTCTGTTATAATTGTATATTATGATCTATTTTACTTGTGTACGTACCAAAAACGATCTGCGAAACAGTTGACTGGAAGGGTTTAAAGGTGAACTTCATAATGTGGCGTACCTTTTTGTTTTTTTTCCATATGCAAGAGTCAACGTATTGACATGTTTATGTTGTGGCCGTTTCTCTGTGAATTCTTTGTAATTGCAACAAAATTATGTTTGTAGCTCCGATGACAATGAGATTTGCTCCACGCAATGCCCAGTAACCGGCAGTTAAGTCCATCGGCAAATTACTTGCAGCTATATGGCAGCCTTATGATACTGCAATTTACTTTGCAGATCTGTATTCCCACAATTAAGCCTGCAATGTCGGAATACCTTTTTGGCTGGATGGAAAGGAGGTGGCGGCTTAATTCGTGGTTGCTAAAAATATTTTATTCCTTGAAATTTTGTTATCAGGAATAATAAGAGGAATGTCTAAACTTACGTGTGGCGTTAAATTTGTAGCCGATGTTAAGGAGTATTACCTCATGGATTCCAGGTTGGACGTCTTTTGCCTTTCATGTTTTGACAAAGCAGAAAAGGTTGTCTTCTTCTTCTCCTTTTCCCACCGACATGTCACACGAGCTTGAGGAAGCATTACTCTCGTTCGGGTGCGTTCAGTCTGCGTTTTACTTTAAAGCCAGCGTACATGCATCAGAATTTTACATGTAGCATATTGCTATATGCATTAGCTACGACCATAACAATACAGAGCGGTCTACACCACCCGTGGTTCAGTCGACGCTGAAAAATAGCCGGTCTTAAACAATGTGTGTCTCGACCCACGACCCAATGTGCATTCCTCATCACTCGGGTTTTACTTGTCCGATGACGCATCGAAGGCACCTCCCTGAAGTCTCGACAGTCTTCGATCAGACCTCGACATCCTTCTCCGTGTGGGGAGTCAAAGGTACATCGACAAGCTGGTAACCTAAAGAATCCAGCCGGTCGATGCCTCTCTGCCTTCCTTCACCGAGATGCTGAGGAAGCCCTGCGATCAGCAACCTAAAGAACTGATAGCTAAGCATTCCCGGCGCAACACCTCGCTCTGATCTCAGACCGTGATTGTTCAAGGGTGTGCCTCCAAAGCGTCGTCGAAGTAGTGACATGTTGACGGCCGAATATGGGAATGGATTCCAACAGGTATATCACCCATCATTGACGGGGCAATAGGAGGGCTTCGCGATATCCTATAGTTTACTAGTGAAGCTGGCTGGATGCCTTCTTAGGGCTACCAGGAATAGATTTAGTACTACTATGTCCGACGATTAACGAAATGTTGTAGCTGGACAGACAAGGAAAAAATTTCCTCCTAATGAAGCCGATCCGGAAGGGATTATAGAAGGGGTAGAGGTGCGATGATGAGCTTGAATTTTAACAGGTATATCACCCACCATTGACGGGGCAATAGGAGGGCTTTGCGATATCCTATAGTTTACCAGTGAAGCTGGCTGGATGCCTTCTTAGGGCTACCAGGAATAAACGTGACAATAGATAGATGACACTTTGAGACTGGATATCACTGCCTGATGTCTTTGGCGTGATAGACTCCTA
This sequence comes from Dioctria rufipes, assembly GCA_963924295.1. NCBI lineage: Eukaryota > Metazoa > Arthropoda > Insecta > Diptera > Asilidae > Dioctria > Dioctria rufipes. Next base: position 111,182,975 of record OZ002740.1, read on the forward strand.
ACAGTTTCCCCTGCAGATCTTCAAGCTCATAATAAGCGTTTCCTTTCTTGACTCTGACCCGACACTTGACAAATTTTCGCCCCAGTTTAGCACTCGTCTGCTGTTGGAAGTTGCTTTGGGCAAAATTCCTTCTAAATACCTCTGGAACAACTTTGAAATCAACAGGCTTCGCCCTGAGATTATGGGCTCGTGAACCCTGTTCGAACACATGGTATAAATTTTCCTGCACTGTCGCACGGATCAATCTCAGTTTGTCCTCAGCATCTACTCTCAACGGCTCATTAAGAGTTCCAAGGCTCCTCAAGATGGAATAGGAGCTGCCATGTTCAATCATTTGTTGACCGAAAAGTGTTCGATAAGGATAGAAACCAGTAGCTTGGTGGAAAGAGCTCCTGAGGGAACTAGCTACTTGGCTTAGTTTCTAAATCCCATTTCGTATGTTCCTTCCGGATATAAGCCCTAATCCCTGACAATAGAGACCGGTTTACTCGCTCTGAGGCGTTTGCTTGTGGCGAGTAAACTGCCGTTCGCAAGTGCTTCACCCCATACTTATCCAGTAATCTGGTGAACTGAGTCGAGCAAAACTGGACTCCATTGTCAGAGACTATCGTTTCCGGGACTCCGAACACGTGGAACACTTCCGTCTCAATGAATTGGCACACATTGAGTGTAGATGCTTTTCTCATAGGTTTGAGAATTGGAAATTTAGAAAAGTGGTCAAGAACTATCAGAATGCAGACGTTTCCTTTCACAGACCGAGGATATGGACCTAGAAAATCGATATACAGCTTTTGCCATGGTCGTTCTGTCACAGACTGGACTTTCATAGGTGGTCTCAGAATAGTATTGGGAGCCTTCGTTTCCTTACACATCACAGGCGCCTACGTAGTTTCTGACATCAACTGTCATTCGTGGCCAGTACAGATGTCTTCGCAGACGTTCCAGTGTTTTCCCTATACCTCCGTGTGAAGCTAGTGGCGGATCAATGACGTCGGTGACAAGCCGTCGTGGAATGCAAAGCTTCCAAGCTTCTTCCTCCTGAATTGGATCGCCTATTCTCGGAACAGTCCGAATGTAAACGAAGCCATCCCTGACACAAAGATCTGGTAGTTTGCCAGAAGTGGTTTTAATCTTATGCCTCAGTTCCTCATATTCCAACGAGTTGAAATATGGCGAACTAAGGTCAATTTCCGGGCTAGGATCTGCATTTGTGGTCAGGCTGTCACAATGAATGCGTGACAGCGCGTCAGGGACGACGTTCAGGCTTCCTTTTCGGTGCTCAATAGTCAAGTCGAAACCCTGAAGCTTCAAACTCCACCGAGCAAGTCTACCGCTGAGGTCCTTTTGAGACATCAGCCATTTCAAGCTCGCATGATCCGTCACTATCTTAAACGGCATGAGTTCTATGAAAGGACGGAACTTCTGTACGCTCAAGATTGCAGCTAAGCGTTCTTGCTCTGTGACGGTGTAATTTCTTTGTGCTGAGTTCAAGTTTTTCGAGACATAGGCTATTGGCTTCTCGTTTCTATCGTCATCTAGTTGAAGCAGCATGCCTCCAATACCTTGCTGGCTCGCATCGCACTGGATAACGAATGGTTTGATGAAGTCTGGGCTCACTAGCAACGGAGCGGAAGTAAGTTTTTGCTTTAAAAGATCAAGAGACGTCTGGGCTTCAGGTGTCCATTTGAACTGACTAGGGTTTTTCAAGGTGTCTGTAATGGAGGCAGTTAAGTCAGCATAGTTCGGGATGAACCGTCTATACCATCCCGCCATACCTAGTAGGCGTCGGGCCTGCCGAATAGTTTTATGTGACGGATAGTCAATTATAGCTGAAATTTTGTCAGGGTCAGTTCTCATACCTCCTTTTCCGACAATGAAACTTGATGCAAAACTTGCTCTTCTCGACGTTGATAGTGAGGCCAGCCTTCCTCAAACAATCCGCTACACGGGCTAGCAGCGTAAGATGAGTGTCGAAGTCTGGTGACAGAATTAATAAATCGTCTAGATAGACGAGAACGTTCTCACGAAGATCGAAAGGAATGACTTTATCCATGAGGCGGCACATCGTTTGTGGAGCGTTGCATAGGCCGAATGGCATCACCGTGTACTGATAGAGACGATGACCAGGTACTGTAAAAGCGGTCTTCTCTCTGGAATCAGTGTCTAGTGGGATCTGCCAGAATGCGTCTTTCAGGTCCAGGCTCGTTATGTAGTTTGCCGGAGGAAGTCGACTCAGAAGTGCGTCTATCTGCGGAAGCGGATAGGCATCCTTCTTCGTAACAGAGTTGACCTTCCTGGCGTCAAAACAAAGCCGGACCTTTCCAGGCTTCCTTACCAGAACAACTGGAGAGCTCCAAGGTCTCTGGTTCTGGTCTATCACACCCAGCGATAGCATTCGTTCTATTTCAGCATCCATCAAACTTTGTACTGCCGGCGATATCGGATAAAAGCGCGTTTTATCGGGGCTGCGTCATTCGTTTCAATCTTGTGAGTGACCAATGATGTTTTTCCCAGGCCTAGAGAGGCGAAAGGGGGGAAAATCTGTTTGGCGGCTTCTAAGCGTTGTTGATCGAGACTAGAAAGAATATGGCAGTCGGTGTCAGAGGTAGCTATTACACTTGGATTCACTTTTACGACTATACCAAGGACATCTGGAGCCAACCCAAATAGACGCCAGGAGTCTATTCCCAGATATAGTGCCTGTGTGTGCCCAGGAACCACGTAAAAACGCACGTTTTGGGTCTTATCACGGAAAGTGACATCCAAGTCCACATGACCATGCACAGTCGTCATGGCACCATTTGCTACTTGGACCTGTGTCCGATACTTCTTCCATTCGACATCTGCTTCTGCAAGCTTCTCTAGAGCTCCCTGACCTAGAATACTGACAGTGGCACCACTATCAAGTAGTCCAGGCTCAGTTCGCCCGAGCAGCTTTACTTCGGCGTGCGGTCGAATGTCGTCTGGCATCGACACGGAAATCTGTGCCAGTTTTTTTCTCTCTGGTCTCATCCGTCGGCAGCATTCCCGTCAACGAACGATAGATGTTTTCTTTTTCGGTCTCATATCCAAGTCAGGAAACATTATTTCGGCTAACTCCGCTACTGAGGAGAAGATTCTGTCACTTACTGCGTTATATTTCCGCAGACGCGTATGATACGGCGTCAGCGGATGTAAAACTGGCTCACGCCCACTCATCATAACAGAGCTTGGTGGCCGTTTTAATACAGAAATACCATGAGGCCAAACCTCCTGCTCAATAACTTTGTCAGCTAAGAGTGCTGTCGGACTTATTGGGACATCAAAAACTAAAGACTCTTCCAAAGAAGTGTCTGATAATGTCATAGGCTCCCCAGAAGTGGAAATGGGAGCTTGAAGATCTGCGGAGAAGTCTATCAGATTCTCCGTATTCCTCAATGAAATGTTCCTACTATCAGGTGTTTTACTGATCTCATTGGCATCACAATGATATCAGTGGACAATTAAGGGTTTCGTCACTGTGATCTGCTAATGGAGCGGACCTTCCGCCTTGTTCGAGGCTTGAACTGCAGTGTTCGTTGCAGTTGGTGCTTGTGACGTTGACGCGGGTCGGAAAGAGGTGGTGGTATTCCCGACCCGTCTCAAGTTTTTCGGTCTACAATAGCGACAATCAGGCTTGAAAACGTTTTTGCGTCTGCATCCATAGCAGAACACAACTTGTCGCTCTTGCCTGCAGTCTTGATAAAAGTGACCCGACTGGTCACAATTCCAGCATACAATAGTGTGTTTGGCCGAAATGCTCAACACGTCACCTAGGCTGTTGTCACTGCCTGTTGCTACTGCCAGTTGAGGGTCCAAGGTCTGAAAGTTGTCAACTTCGTGCACCCGTTGGTTCCGGTAAGGGTTCCAACTCCCAGCTGTCGCAATTCGTGTCTGCGTGGCTTGGATACGAGTAAAAACCGATCTTAGCTGTCCTATCGTATCGGTGGGATGCAGGCATATTTTCTCCTGAATCTCAGGCAATAAGTTCGATTTGACAATCTCCAGAAACTCTTGGTCTGGCACGGCGTTCTGTAGTTGATCACGCAGCAACCCTAAATGATGGTGATACATAGCGAATAGTTCACCAGGCTTTTGCTTTCGAGACATCAGCTGTAAGCGGATCTTCAGATCGTCCTTGGGCACTCCCCATTCGATGGACAATCCCGTTTTGATAAATTCCCAAGTTGGAAAAGGGTTATGCCGTAATATCAACCAGTACAAGTCTTAAAAAATGAATTCATCTACAGAGAGCTCCGAGTTGTTGCCGTTATTCGTCAGGTTCCATCTTCGGATAGGACTGCCTGATCGTCGGTGTCCTACATTTGTAGGGACACGAATATGTGGTGGAGGCTGAGGTGGTACGAAGTTCGGTCTGGGCTGACCAGTAGGCTGACCAAAAGGCTGACCAAAAGGTGATAGTGGTCTCTGAAACGATTGTCTCCCCAGATTGGGGAAATCGTTCGACTGTCTTTGGTTAACCATGGACGGAGGAGTTCGTGCAAAGTCCATTGGCGGCAATGCTGCTGCCACTTGTTGTCGGATACTATTCGTTAAGTCAGTCCGCAAACCATTGAGGCTCTGTTCGAGACCTTCTCGTATTAGGTTTTGCATTTGTAGGCGTAGACCTGCCATCAGCGCATCCTTAGCGGCTGAGGTCTGTCCACTGCCAGAAGCCAGCGGGCTATTTCGTCGCGAGTTAGGATTGGTAAAAGTCCTTGAATGTAAATCTGGCATTCCAGGAGATAGAGAACGTCGACTCGGTGGTGGTAATTCGAAGGTAGGCAAGTCAGAGGTCGGCAATGAATCGCGCCTAGCCGACTTCGCGGGCTTCACCTTCTTCGGTCTTTTAGGGATGGCACCAGTATATTCAATACGGTCCTGTTGCGTGATGCGATGTCGTCAGTTAGGTAAACTAGAATGTTCGCCTATCCAAGTCCGTATGCATGCCTCATGGAAAACATGTTCACATGTGGTCATGACAGACTTCCGCTCGGCTGACCAGCTCGTATCTGTACAGATAGTGCATGGTTCAGGCAACATAGTCACACCGTTCGGCCCAGGAGGTGGTTTCCTCATTGTAGCCATTGCAACTTTAGTCGTAAATCAGGAAAAGAAAATTTTCAACCCAAGGAGCTGAAAGAGATGTCAAAAATCCAAAAAATTTCAAAGTGCGGAACCTAACAGGTTCTTCAGAACGAAGATAGCGAAATATCAGGAAAAATGTTCAAAGGTTGGGACGAGATACTACAATTCAAAACAAAAATTTTCCCAACCATTCGAAGAAATTGCAAAAATTTAAAAAAAATCAAAGCTTCGAAAAGTTCGCTGAGTATTCTCGAATCGAGATAATATAAATGCTAATGACAATAATCCAGGTTCAGAAACGGTAGCAACTCATTGAATAAAATTTCATTTCTAGCAGTTCAGTTCAGCGTTTCAAAAGAAACTGTGAAAAATCAACGAGATCAAACGTTCACATTAATGATGTCATAATAACAAGCGGCAACCGCTTAATCATAATTGACATTCATGTGTATATATGTAGCAATGGCAAAGCGAAAAAGCTTTGCGAAAATAAAAATATGTATGTAATAATAGCAAAGTGAAAGGAATTTAGCGGAAGATGTTAAAATGCGGAAATTGTTGCATGTGTAGTGGTCTCATAATGATCTCATGATTTTACGATATCATGATATCATTACACCACACCACGTAAATCACACATAGTGACCCAATAACAAAAACGACAACATAATTTCGTTTTTGTTATCATTACGAATGTCCACACTTTGACTCACCGTTTTATTATTATAAAACTCCATCTACTAGGTCAGGTATGCAAAAGACATTGTGTAACATGATTCACCGTGTGTACATTCATGGTCACTCTCTATAGCAATTACATGTTCTAATTTTCAATAAATAAAAATAAAACGAAAGTAGGGTAAGAAACAAAGAATTGCACATTCATGTAAACATTCATAGTAATAATCGATTCTTATGATCAATTTTCTTTGTTTAAATTTGTATAAATTAAGCGAGACAAAAGAAGTAAATACAGTTTGACTTTACAAGCTAACGCTGCCATATGGCGTGTCTTTCACTAATCAAACTCACCCTTTAGCAATATCGGCGTATCCGCTGCTAGTACAGTGTTGACGCCATTAATCAGTGCGTATACTTTGGTGACGCGCTATAATTAGGAGTGACAACAAACAGTGCGTGCATTTACTTTACTATATCGCAAGACATACATTACACATGTATATACATGAAGCCGCGAGTGCCATCAGGAAATAGAAATAGTAAGTGAACAATTTGTATAAATATAATTGTATTTCTAGAATAAAGTCAGTAGAGAGTAGAGAGTCGAAAGTCGCAACTTAACAAGTGAAGTACCAACAGAAGCCAGTGTTTTTATTCAACAAGGGAGCTAAGCTTATACAAGCTACTCCATTATAACTACAAGGGAGCTAAGCTTATTCAAGCTACTCCATTATAACTACAAGGGAGCTAAGCTTATTCAAGCTACTCCATTATAACTACAAGGGAGCTAAGCTTATTCAAGCTACTCCAATATAACTACAAGGGAGCTAAGCTTATTCAAGCTACTCCGTGAAAATCAATAAAGAACAATCAACGACTGAAGACCTCCCCAGGTATATTCTTATGGGATACTCTAGGAGTAACTCATTTAATATATGAGAGTACACCATTAACAAATTTGGCGCAGCCGGTAGTATCAAGGAAGTTTATTCAATACAAATACTTGAAAAACCTTGATCCCCGAACCTACACGAGTGCATAAGAATTTACTGGAAGAGATCAACACGGTTACCAGAGGAAATAAGATTGAAAACGGGCTTGTACCACAATTTCGACACCCTATAATAGAGGATACGGCCAGAAGACCGAATTAATATCAGTCTACAATTGAAGCAAAAATAAAAAGATATTTCCATCGAAACTACGCTACGTAAATGTAAGTTCAAGAAACTGTTAGACTGCTAAGTAAAGAACAAAAGACATAGTAATTAATTAAAAACGAGTTTGTAAAAAAAGAAAAAAACAACAAAAAAATCTGTGATATATATATGTATATGTGACAGAAACAATAGAACAAATTTCAAAAACATTCTAAAAAAAAACAAAAGTTAAACTACCTAGTCTCCAATTCTCTTTCCTTACGGAAGAAACTCAATTAGAGTTCGGCTCATGCCCAAACCAAATCGAAGCCATTCATGTTCCGATTTGGAAACGGCGATTGATTCCTTGTCATTCGAAGACACAAGCCCTCCAGGTAGCCCGTTTACAGAACAACGTTCTCCCCAAATCACACCAGTTCCAAATTGGTATCGGGAACATCGTTCAGGAAAACGTTTTCGTAGACACAGTCTGGTCAACTTTCTAATAAGAACTCACAGTGTACCAGCCATAATACCCGAAACAACCCCGGGCTCTGGTAAACCCGTTCAAAATACATCTCAAACCACACAGCCAAATAAAACCACCACAATGCCAGTAAATTACGAAAAGGTGGTTAAGCTAACAGCACAAGTGGTGCCCTTATTCTCTGGGGAATTTAGTCCCCTCATCCTCACAGAGTTATAAACTTTTATAGGTTGTTGTAAGCAAGTACAACAATGTCTGGAAGCGGAAGAAAAAGTAGCTTTTATGCAAATTTTCCCCACTAGGTTGAGAGGAAATGCATACCAGCTAATCGCCTCAAGCTCACTCACAACATTTGAAGAGGTTGAAAAATTACTTTGTCGTAATTACTTACCTCGTGAGACATACCATGAGCTGATAAACAGACTAATTACTTGTCGGCAATATCCGCACGAGTCTTTTAACTCCTTCACCACTAGGCTAAAAGGCCTGTTGTTACAATGTAACGAAGCAGCACAGAACAAATACGGTGCTGAAAATTTCAACGTGGTGAAACGACAAATAGAGGATTTTGCCATGGCTTCTGTGAAGAGTGGTGCAACTAATCCGCATCTAAGTGCATATTTACTCACCTTGAATGAAGATTCAGTAGACCAGCTCATTCAGAGGGCACTAGACATGGAAAGACTACAACAAGGTCTCTTCTTCGTAGCGCCACCCACAAACTACAATCACCCCCCCACAAATTATTCTCAAATGGACCACTATTTAAGATCCAATAATTCGAACTTCTCCAACAATTATGGTTACCCTACACCTGAGAGTGTAAATTTGTCTTCCTACCCTTACACAAAGGAGATAAATAAACCCAACATAAAAACGGAGTTCAATATACCTCCCATAACGGAGCCTCCAAAGGTGCCATCAGTGTCTTTTAATACGGATGAAAATCCAACAAATTGGCACTCAAATCGAACTAGTATCACCCGAAAACAATCAGCACCTACCTACCAGAACTCCTCTTACCAGCGGGAGGAAAGAAAGTACGACAAACAAAAGTTACTTTTGAATAAAATCACCTGCAGCTACTGCAAATTCAAAGGACACACGTATGATGAATGTTTAAAAAGGAAAAACACTCCTTTCTGTGTAAACTGCAGAATAAAGCGCCATGATGCCCAACATTGCAAACAAAATGCTAAGGCACCACCCGAACATGCAAACAGTAACCATGCTCAGTGTGGCTCTGCAAATCAGATACAAAGAATAAATTACATACAGAATATGTGCGATTTTTATGGCCGAAGAAGCCATACGGTGTCTACTTGCCAACAGCGATGGGAAGCCACACATTCGGGATACGGCACTATGTCGACCGAAAAATCCCCGGCTCGACATTAAAAAAACAGTGCAACTTACTTCAGGGTCTACTCAAGCAACAAAGAAACAAACTAGGGAAAATGTTCCAGTGGTAAAATTACTATTGGACATAAGTAAAAACACAGCCGTTCGGCTGATAGTAGACACTGGAGCTGAAGTAAGCCTAATAAAACAGGAAGCATTAAATATTCAAAAACGGATAGAAAACGACAAAAGGTCACTTTGAAAACTCCATTTGGAGAAGGAAGAACATTGGGTAACTGCCAAGGCACCTTTTTATTAACCAGCAGTATCCCGTGCAATCTACAGGTTGTAGAAGATAACGCCCAAATCTCGCACGATGGGCTATTAGGTAACGATTTTCTTGCAAAAAATTGCAATATAGAAGGGCCTAACAGATTACTCCGGTTTCCTCGCACGGAAATCAACCCTATTGAATTCACGGTACCTCTCGAAACATCCATAGAAGATGGAGAGGATATACCAAAGGATCAAATAGTGGAGGGATCTGAATCTACTACCGTTTCACGGGCACCCAAAAACAAAAGTTCCTTACTTCCAATGGAAGAAATTTCAAACACTTTGAATGAAGATGAAGGTAGGCAATATGAAGTAGAACTTCAGCGATCTCATAGAATACCCCCTCGATCTCAAATCATACTGAGCATACCAGTATAAATTGGACCAGGAAATGCTCTGTTTGTCTCAGGAGATTCAAGAAGGAGTATTTGTCGCAAATTGCCTAGTTAGTCATCATAGAAATTTCATACCGTTAGCTGTTCTGAACGTAAACACAGAACCTGTATTCCTAAGAAAATAAAAATTTACTCTAGTTCCAGTTAATTATTATAACATTAGGTCCCTCTATTCATCTTTGGACGAAATAAATTCCCGAAGTTCTCAGAAAGAAGGCGAGTTTCCTTACCCACGTGCACAAGACAAAAGTAAAATCAAAATATAATGTCTCCAGTTACCTTTGGACGGAATAAATTCCCAAAGTTATCAGAAAGAAGGTGGTCCACCTTCCCTTCAGGCACATAGCAGTAATTTAAAAACAGAAACGAAAAATTTCAACTCCAATCCACATTCAATAAACGTAAACCACATTTCAAATTACAGTCAAGATAGGCTAGTGGCTTTACGTAAAGAATTACTGTTGGATAGAAATCTAAATCAAGAAGAAGAAAATTCAATTCTCGAGCTATGCTATAAGTACAATGACCTTTTCTACCTAAAGGGAGACAAACTAACGTACACTAATAGTATAAAACATACTATTCCCAAATTATATAACCAACCACCAATAAACCAGAAAATGTATAGACTCCCAGAAAAGCATCGGGCAGTCATAAATGAGCAAATTAAGGAAATGTTGGACAATGACATAATCCAATTAAGTAAAAGCCCGTGGAACTCTCCATTGCTCGTAGTCCCCAAGAAAGCTGGACCGGACGGCAATAAACGTTGGCGAGTAGTAGTAGATTTCCGTAAAATTAACGAGAAATCTATAGGGGATGCTTTTCCATTACCCAGGATAGAGGATATACTGGATCAACTTGGGCATTCGCGATATTTCACCACACTTGACCTTGCAAGTGGATATCATCAAGTACTTGTTGATCCAAGGGATAGACCCAAAACTGCGTTCAGTACCGCATATGGGCACTATGAATTTAAGAGAATGCCATTTGGACTGAAAGGCGCGCCTGCGATCTTCCAGCGTTTAATGAATTACATTCTAACGGGTCTCCAAGGCTTAGAATGCTTTGTCTATCTCGATGATATTGTAATATATGGAACAAACTTACAAGATCACAACGAGAAATTGACTAAGGTATTCGACAGACTTAGACGCCATAACCTTAAATTACAACCCGAAAAGTGCCAGTTCCTTCGCAGAGAAGTGTTTTATCTTGGACATAAATGCTCAAATGAAGGAGCACTTCCAGACCCCAACAAAACAAGTTGTGTCCAAAACTTTCCTCAACCCCGGACTGTTAGACAAACTCAATCGTTCCTTGGGTTGGCTAACTACTACCGCAAGTTTATTCCAAAATTTTCAAAAATAGTCAGACCCCTAACAAATCTTTTACGCAAAGATGTTAAATTTACTTGGACGCAAAAGTGCCAAGACACTTTCGACGAAATTAAAAAGTCGCTTGTGAATCCTCCTCTTCTCACATATCCTGATTTTACTGAACCCTTCAATTTGACAACAGATGCTAGTAACGAGGCATTGGGAGCTGTCTTATCCCAAGGGAAAATAGGCGAAGACAAGCCAATAGCATATGCAAGTAGAAGTTTGAATAAGGCGGAACAAAAATACTCCACAATAGAAAAAGAGTTACTCGCTATTGTATGGGCCGCCAGAAACTTCAGGTGTTATTTACAGGGCAGAAATTTCACGGTTTACACCGACCACAAACCCCTGAAAGGCGTATTCAATGTGAAAGACCCAACATCGAGATTAGTCAGGTTTCATCATAAACTCTCGGAATTTGACTACAAAATTGAATATAAGCCTGGAAAATATAATACTAATGCAGACGCGCTTAGTCAAATACCAACCCAGATAAGCCAGGCAAATCTCAATTCATTCATTGTGGAAGCTCAGGTACATCACCGAGCCGATTCCGACATAGACGAGAAGGAGTTTAGTTCCCCGACATCTCCAAAATTTAAACAAGCACATTGTCATGTAGTTACAAGAGCTCAAGCAAAAGAGACAGAAATGGAAGGCATAGTTCAGAAAACTCCCCATAAAATTAAAAAGAATTCTCAGAACTTCATAGAAGACTCAGTCGAAATTGGCTCAACTGAGAACAATCAATTTGAAAACGTTGCATCTGAATACAGCAAATTACCTACAAAGAATAGTCTGATAGATTCCCAGGTTAAATTGCCGGAAATTATCACGGACCCGGAGGAAATCCAAATAATTTTAAAAGACTACCACGATTCTGCATTCGGTGGTCACCAAGGGGTAGTCAAAACCTATAAAAGAATAAAAAGAAGGTATAAATGGAAAAACATGCTCAGCTCGATTAGAAAATATGTCCGCAAATGTACTAAATGTCAAAAAATGAAGGCTAGCCCAGAATATCGTATGCCAATGGTCATAACAGATACTGCCCTAATGCCATTCGAAAAAGTATATTTAGATATCGTAGGTCCTCTTGAAGAAACCCATTCGGAAAATAAGTATATTCTGACTTTCCAGGACAATCTTACGAAATTTGTAGATTGTTACGCCATGCCAAATGGTGAAGCAGAAACAGTAGCAGGAATATTTTTCGACGAAATAATTACTCGCTACCGCATTCCTAAAAAATTAGTATTGGATCAGGGCTCTAATTTCTTAAGCGATCTCTTCAAACGAGTTTGTAAGCTCTTAAAATTTAAAAAACTACAAACATCCGGTTATCACCCACAATCAACGGTGCACTTGAACGAACCCACAGACCACTAGTGGAGTATCTAAGAGCTATTGTATCCGAAAATCCAAGGGCTTGGGATCGATTCCTGAGAACCGCGGCTTTCGTATATAATAATAGTCCACATGAAGGCACTAAGCTCACTCCAATGGACAGTCTGTTTGGATTTACAGTGAATGTACCCACAAATCTAAGAAGAGAGCCCGAGTCAATGTACAATCACGAAAGTTACTATCATATTCTTAGGTACAAGTTACAGAAATCATATGCTATCGCCAGGAAAAATCTGCTGAAAGCCAAGGAAAAGTCAAAACAGTATTACGATAAGCAAGCGCGTCCAGTAATATTCAAACCAGGAGACAAAGTTCTACTAAAAAACCCAACTAAAAAACACAAGCTGTCTCAGATATGGCTAGGTCCATATCCCGTGGTACAAGTTTTTAACACAGTTAATACTGTTATCCAAATCGGAAAACATAAAAATAGATTAAAGCCATTTCACGAATAACGGCTGGTCTTAACACAAAAAAAAAATTTTTTTTTTAAAGAAAAAAAAAATCATGAATAGTTACTTAATTTTATTTCTTTTTATGCTCCGTTTTACAAGAATTTAGCGTAGAATTTACAATTTCTTTTTTCATCCTTTTGGCATCGTTGAACAACTTCAGTCTATCCTTTGCCAACTTCTCGTACTTCTCACGCTCGTCCTTGGTCACAGCAAGGCCAGCCCTCAGCTTAAAGTAGTGTAGCTCCTTGGCCAATCTCACGCGTCTACCTCCTCGGGAAGTCTTGGGCTTTAGCACATCTCTGCTAACGGTCGTTCTACACTTCCCCGATTTCTTTTTAAGGTCCTCTAAGGACAGCCTCTGTGGTCCAGGAGTATAAGCCGGTGCCTCCTGTGTCGATACAGGCAACGCTTTAGGTATATACGGCTCTACCGGCCTACCAGCTGGATATAGGGTCAGGTTACTAAGACACCTCTCGGGGATGTTCTTCGATACTGCTTTTGGTGTTAACTTTCTGAACATTTTTCTTGTTCTTGAAAAAAGTAATGATTTAATAATTAATTATTTGGTAAAAGGAGAGAGAGAAACACTTACTGGTCTGGAACACTAGAACACTTGATATTAATATGGGAAATTAAAATCATATTATCGGTTATTTATATAAAAAAAAAACTGCTAAACTAGTCCAAATAACTACGGTCACCGGTACACAACACAAAAACAAAGAGAAAAACAACACATTCAATAACATATCGTCTCGCTGCGTGACACAATTCTTAGAGGGCGATTGATTTGTAAATCAATTACGACACCGTGCAAACAAAGCATAACCGGTCAAAGAAATTCAGCCAATTGACCTATAAACACTTTCAATAAATTCGTAACCCAAAAATTTTTTTTTTTTGTTCTTTTGCAACAACAAGATTAAAACACACTACAAACATTTAAAATAATTGCACAATGGTCACTTACAGTATTATTTATATAATTTTTGCAGATTCTTCT